>CAJQUN010000339.1:0-628726 GCA_907163345.1 Haberlea rhodopensis
TGAATATGTTAATTTCCAAAGTAAATTGTATCTGTATATTGACCTGTGAAAAAAGTGAATGAATAAATTGTTTACCACAAAATATCACTATTTATATTTGATGTGATCCGTTATTTTAAGTGTTTTGTAGAATTAAGTGTATACGAAAAATAAAATGAACACACCAAGATTTTTACGTGGAAAACCCTCAATTTGAGAGAAAAACCACGGGACCTAGTCCAATATATTTTCACTATCACACTTTTTTTATTACAGGACTTTTTGAACACGACTTCAATCGTCAAACTGACTCTATAAAAATTCCCAGAAAAAATGATGAAAATACCCAACAGAAGTAAATAAGCTCTCTTCGGAGTCTTTTTTGCATAGAAAATCCAACCCTTTTCAAAGAGAACCATCCGCGGGTATTTATAGGGCTGTTCCCAGTGATTAATTTGCGGGAGAATCCGAAACACGATGTCCTCTGATCGTGTCTTAATTGGGGCGCAACGTGTCCGGGAAATCCGTGCCCCATTACTGCACGTTTAATTACGTCAGGTTTACTTGTTAGTTATCACCGGGTCTTCCGCTAGTCTTTGACTAGAAAATCGAGGAGGGTTTAGCACTGTTCGTTCGGTAAAACCCTGCTCGGTGCAACCTGTTCGGCGTTCCTCTATTCGGTGTATGACTGTTTCGGCTCTTGGGGGGATTTTACCCGAAGAACAATATGTCATATGACATCACCTCACCCCTCTAAAGTAAAGCAAGACGAGACTTTTGAAGTCTTGTTTTATTGTCTTCGGGTAAAATCCTAACCTTAACCTGCTCGGGATTTTTTGCCGCCCTTTTTTTCAGCTTAAAATTTTTCAAATGCCGCGCGACGTTTCGTTTTCCTGAGGCGCCTTTATGACCGTCATTCCATTATTTTTGGACGGTGAGGATTAGATGATTGTTCACATGGTCCCATCTATAAAATACCACCCCTCATTTATCTTCATTTATCTTAACCTTGTTGTATTTTGCTTCCGAGCTAAGCATCAGACGATCGAACAACTTGCCTCAGTAATCTTCAACTTCATCACCAAGTATGGCTTTCTTCTTCGGCCGATTCTTCACTACATGCAATAGAGATGTTAATAAGAGGATGCTATTAGCCCTCTCCTCAACCTTCTTCTTCTTCTGATAGCAAGAAACTCTAAGCTCTTCTCTCTCGTCAGCTGCTCGTATACATGAGCAGAGACTTGCTACGAGCGGTATTTAGTGAATCCCGTATTCCTTGGTTTGAGATCTTTGAATCTGAAGTCAAATCGACTCAGCATTTAAGTAACATTCGAACCAAATGGGGGATTTCCCGAGGGGACTTCTCTACTATTACTCTACTCTTCCTTACTTTCCGGATCTCGTCCTCACTTACCTCCTAAGGGGTTTTTTTCCTTTTACATAGACCAACTCCGAGGAGGCCTCCGCTTTCCTATCCCTCCTTTCTTTATCAAGTAGCTTCCTACTTTTTCTGTTTTCTCTTAGTCAACTGTTTCCCAATAGTTATCGGTTATTGGCGGGCTTTTTCATAGTACTTTCTTTTCTGGGTTTTACCCCTACTCTTGAACTCTTTCATTGATTTTTTTCAATTAAACAAGAAAGAGATTGGACTCTTTACTTTTCTTCTCGGACATGGGCTGTTTCATCAAAAATACCCCTCGTCTATAAAAAAACTGGAAGAAACTCCTACTTTGTTGCCCGTCCGCTCACCCTTGGGATTGCCCCCATGGAGTGGGAGGGAAAATCCTCCCGAGGGGCAAGTCAATCAAGGGTTACTTGAGGAGGGAACCGTATTGGTTGGTTCATCGTACACTTGGCGATCAGTGTTTTAACTTAATGGAGCTGATTGACGACGGACTGCTATACTTGTTCCAGCTGAGCCCGAAGGGTGCATCCTTGAAAATGCCCCTCAGCGAGTGCTTTTAAGCAGTCTCATTCGTTTTACTTTAACTTGTTATGCTTGAACTAATATTCCTCTGCTCTTTTCAGAAAAGAAGATGATGAAAGCAGGATGGCCGAGAAGTTAAAGGAAAAACCACCAGAAAGGTCAATACTTGGCAGCTGTCTACCTGCTTCCGGCCCCTCCCCTTCTGTTGATATTATGACTCCCCCTGATGAGAGGACTTGTCCCGAGGAGACCAGATCTTCAGCGCCAAAAAAAGGGCCACGCCCGAGGGTCTAAGTTCTTCCCCAAAAGTTTTCATAGTACTTTCTTTTCTGGGTTTTTACCCCTACTCTTGAACTCTTCATTGATTTTTTCAATTAAACAAGAAAGAGATTGGACTCTTTACTTTTCTTCTCGGACATGGGCTGGTTTTCATCAAAAATACCCCTCGTCTATAAAAAACTGGAAGAACTCCTACTTTGTTGCCACGTCCGCTCACCCTGGGATTGCCCCATGGAGTGGAGGGAAAATCTCCTCCGAGGGGCAAGTCAATCAAGGGTTACTTGAGGAGGAACCGTATTTGTTGTTACATCGTACAATTGGGGGCGATCAGTGTTTTAACTTAATGGAGCTGATTGACGACGGACTGCTATACTTGTTCCAGCTGAGCCCGAAGGGTGCATCCTTGAAAATGCCCCTCAGACGAGTGCTTTTAAGCAGTCTCATTCGTTTTACTTTAACTTGTTATGCTTGAACTAATATTCCTCTGCTCTTTTCAGAAAAGAAGATGATGAAAGCCAGGATGGCCGAGAAGTTAAAGGAAAACCACCAGAAAGGTCAAACTTTGGCAGCTGTTACTGCTCCGGCCCCTCCCCTTCTGTTGATATTATGACTCCCCCTGATGAGAGGACTTGTCCCGAGGAGACTCAGACTCTTCAGCGCCAAAAAAAGGGCCACGCCCGAGGGTCTAAGTTCTTCCCCAAAAGCCCCCCCCCCCCCCCCCCCCCCCCCCCTTAAGAAAACTTCATCTTCTCTCACCCCTTCTGAACCTCGAGCCTCATCCCAACCCGCTCTTGGTGCTTCTCGGCCTTCCTAGAGATATCACATTCCTTCTTGGACGTATTCTCCCAATGTCCCCCTGCTGAAGAAACCCGACCCCAAAGCCTCCAAATCCATCTTATGCCACTCTCCCAACTCCGCCGACCGCAAATATCTCGGGGAGTTGGCCTTCAGCAACTTGGGAACGACTTCTCCACCTCCTTTACTCAGGTAGATATTTTTACTAATTAATCTTTCCAGCCTGCCCCTTTTGGTACATTCATATATGCTCTGATGCAGGCCCATATGATGGCGGGTGAACTTCTCACCCGTTTTCACTCAGTACGATCAGCCGATAGCCATAACCAGAAGCACATAAGGCAGCTGGAAAATATGGGTGAGGACATGAAGAAGTCGGTGAGTCTTCTGGAAGAGCGGCACTTGGCCCTGGTGTCAACTCGAGATAAAGCGGAGAAAACCCTTGCAGAAGAGCGGACAAAATTAGCTGATCTGGCAGGTGCTAACTCTACTTTATCTGAGCAGTACAAATCTATGGCTGAGCAATATCGATCTATCTCTGAGCAACTTGCTCAAGAGAAATCTTCAATTGCTGCTCGAATGGAAGAATTCTGGCTCACCAAGAACGCTGAATTTTTGAAGTCTCCGGAGTATGGTAACATGGTGGCAGACCGTGCTTCTAAGTTTTTTGATCATGGAGTTGAAGCATGTGTCAGCAAATTTAAAGCTCAAGGCTACCCTCCCGAAGGAGCTTCAAAAGATTTCCTCGATGTGGGGGCTGTCTTAGAAAGTCTCCTTGAAGAGATGTTTCATCCGTAGGATAGGGATTTTACTTTCTCTTGTATTACTTTTCGATATGAATAAAATTACTTATTCACTTGGCTACTTTCCTTCGTACAAAACAATAACGATGTTTTAAATTTAAACGTGGACCAAACATCCCGATCCCACGAGTAAACAATTAAAATTCCGAACAAGCTCGCTACCCCGAGCACAACCACTTAGACAATTTTAAGTTTAAACGTGGACCAAACATCCCGATCGACGAGCAAACAATTAAAATTCCGAACAAGCTCGCTACCCCGAGCACAACCACTTAGGCAATTTTAAGTTTAAACGTGGACCAAACATCCCGATCCCACGAGTAAACAATTAAAATTCCGAACAAGCTCGCTACCCCGAGCACAACCACTTAGGCAATTTTAAGTTTAAACGTGGACCACACATCCCGATCCCACGAGTAAACAATTAAAATTCCGAATAAGCTCGCTACCCCGAACACAACCACTTATGCAATTTTAAGTTTAAACGTGGACCAAACATCCCGATCTCAAGAGCAAACAATTAAAATTCCGAACAAGCTCGCTACCCCGAGCACAACCACTTAGGCAATTTTAAGTTTAAACGTGGACCAAACATCCCGATCACACGAGTAAACAATTAAAATTCCGAATAAACTCGCTACCCCAAGCACAACCACTTAGACAATTTTTACGTTTAAACGTGGACCAAACATCCCGATCCCACGAGTAAACAATTAAAATTCCGAACAAGCTCGCTACCCCGAGCACAACCACTTAGGCAATTTTAAGTTTAAACGTGGACCAAACATCCCGATCCCACGAGTAAACAATTAAAATTCCGAATAAGCTCGCTACCCCGAGCACAACCACTTAGGTAATTTTAAGTTTAAACGGACCAAACATCCCGATCCCACGAGCAAACAATTAAAATTTCGAGCAAGCTCGCTACCCCGAGCACAACCACTTAGGCAATTTTAAGTTTAAAAGTGGACCAAACATCCCGATCCCACGAGTAAACAATTAAAATTTCGAATAAGCTCGCTACCCCGGGCACAACCACTTAGGCAATTTTAAGTTTAAACGTGGACCAAACATCCCGATCCCACGAGCAAACAATTGAAATTTCGAACAAGCTCGCTACCCCGAGTACAACCGCTTAGGAAATTTTAAGTTTAAACGTGGACCAAACATCTCGATCCCACGAGTAAACCATTAAAATTCCGAATAAGCTCGCTACCCAGATCACAACCACTTAGGCAATTTTAAGTTTAAACGTGGACCAAACATCCCGATCCCACGAGCAAACAATTGAAATTTCGAACAAGCTCGCTACCCCGAGTACAACCGCTTAGGAAATTTTAAGTTTAAACGTGGACCAAACATCCCGATCCCACGAGTAAACCATTAAAATTCCGAATAAGCTCGCTACCCCGAACACAACCACTTAGGCAATTTTAAGTTTAAACGTGGACCAAACATCCCGATCCCACGAGTAAACAATTAAAATTCAAATTCCGAATAAGCTCGCTACCCCCGAGCACAACCACTTAGGCAATTTTAAGTTTAAACGTGGACCAAACATCCTGATCCCACCAGCAAACAATTAAAATTCCGAACAAGCTCGCTACCCCGAGCACAACCACTTAGGCAATTTTAAGTTTAAACGTGGACCAAACACCCCGATTTCACGAGTAAACCATTAAAATTTCGAACAAGCTCGCTACCCCGAGCACAACCACTTAGGCAATTTTAAGTTTAAACGTGGACCAAAACATCATGATCCCACGAGTAAACAATTAAAATTATGAACAAGCTAAATGAATCAAATAATTTCATTTTATTGCTAACAAATTATAATCCAAAAAATAAGGAACGATTACAAAAAATACTTCTTCAAATTATAAATGTCCCAAGGTCTTACCAACTCCCGACCTTCATGATCTTCCAGTCTGTACGATCCTCTTCCGATCACTTCCTTAATTCTGTAAGGGCCTTCCCACTTGGGTGCTAGTTTTTTCACCTCGCCAGTAGGATTTGTTATTCGCAATACCAAATCTCCGACTTGAAATGTTCTCGGGCGAATCCTTCGGTTATAGGCATTAGTGATCATTACTTTGTATATCTCTGTTCTCGCTACAGCTCGTTCTCTCAACCGATCGATCTCATCTAATTCCTGCTTCCTTATATCTTTGTTCTGCTCTGGATCATAGCATTGTACTCGGAGAGACTCAACTCCAATTTCTGCTGGAATGAGGGCCTCCGAACCATATACCAGGCTAAATGGAGTTTTCCTGTAGATACCCGAGAAGTTGTTTGGTAGGCCCACAAGACACCAGGTAGTTCGTTTACCCATTCTCCTCGAGCACCTTCCAGCTTTGTCTTAATCCCATGCAATAGAATACGATTAATCACTTCGACTTGTCCATTTACTTGCGGGTAGGCCACTGGCGTAAATACTCGCATGATTTTCATATCTTTGCACCACTCCTGCACTTTCTTCCCCTGAAACTGCCTTCCATTATCGGAAATTATTCTCCTCGGTATTCCGAATCGACACACTATGCTTCTCAATAGGAATCTAATGATTTCTTCTTGTGTTATCTTTGCTAAAGGCTCAGCTTCCACCCATTTTGTGAAATATTCAACTGCTACCAGAAGGAATTTCCTTTGTCCTGCGGCAAGAGAAAAAGGTCCGATGATGTCCATCCCCCATTGATCGAAGGGACAAGAAATAACACTGTTGTTTAAGACCTCTGCGGGCACATGAGATAGATTTGCATGTCTCTGGCAATTATTGCACTTTTTCACAATTTCTTCGGCATTCTCTTTCATGTTGGGCCAATGGTATCCAGCTCGAAGAGCCTTCTGATATAACATGTTGCTTCCCAAATGATTTCCACAACAGCCTTCGTGAATCTCCTTTAGCAAATACTCTCCTTCTTGTATTGATGTGCACTGTAAGAAGGGAGTTGAAAATCCTTTTTTGACAGTTTGCCTTCTTCTAATACAAAACGACTCTCCATTCTCTTCACCCGAGCAGCTTCCTTCGGATCAGATGGCAACACCTTGGTTTTCAAGAATTTAATGATATGCTCTCGCCAATCGGATATAATACAGGGCTCCAGATTCATTATGCTGTTGATAGCTATGTGCAAGATTAAAAGGTCTTGTACTAGTATTTTCCTTTTCTTCCACTCGTGAATGGAACTAGCCAACTTCACGAGTGCATCGGCTCGGTTATTATCTTCTCTCGGTATCTGCTTCAATTCCGCCTCTTGGAACTGAGTCATTAATGTTTGGGCATTCTCCACATATTTTTTCAACTTTTCTTCTTTTACCTTGTATATCCAATTTACTTGCTAAACAACCAGCATTGAATCCATGAACACCTTTATTTTTCGAGCTCTAGCGTCTAATGCTACTCGTAATCCTGAGAGGAGAGCTTCGAATTCAGCTTCATTGTTTGAGGAATGAAAACCGGACTGGATAGCTACGACAATTTCCTATCCTTCAGGACTAATGAGTATAACTCCTGCACCGCTTCCTATTTGAGTAGATGATCCATCTACAAACAAGTTCCAATCTTTTTCTTCAGTAGTATAAGTCACCTCTACCAGGAAATCTGACAAGGCCTGAGCCTTGATGGCAGTTCGAGGCTGATAAGAAATATCGAATTCACTCAATTCAGTGGCCCATTTCACCATCCGCCCTGAAATGTCTGCTTTGGACAGGAGCCTTCCCAAGGGAGTACTCGTCACCACCATGATAGGATGAGAGTATGGCCTAAGCCTTCTCGCAGTGGTGACTAGAGTCAATGCTAATTTTTCAATTTCAGGGTATCTCTGTTCGGCCCCTTGCAAAGCTCTGCTGACATAGTACACCGGCTGCTGTTGTCCTAACCTCTCTTGAATTAACACCGAACTGATCACCTCCTCGGTCACCGACAAATAGACGAGGAGTGTTTCTTTGTGATCAGGTTTATTCATCAATGGTAATTGAGCTAGATACTATTTTAAGTCATCGAAGGATTTCTGACATTGATCATCCCACTCGAATCGCACTCCTCACCTTAATGCTTTAAAAAAGGGCAGACTCCTATAAGTCGAGCGCGATATGAATCGACTAAGCGCTGTTATTCTCCCTGTTAACCTTTGTACCTCGTTCAGCGTTCTAGGAGGATTCATCTCCTGGATTGCCCGGATCTTCTCGGGGTTGGCTTCCACGCCCCTCTCTGTTATCATGTACCCCAAGAATTTTCCACTGTGAATTCCGAAGGTACATTTGGTGGGATTTAATTTCATGCCAAACTTTCTTAAAGTGGCGAAGACTTCCTCCATATCTTCGATCATATTTTGTGCCTTCTTGCTCTTAATCAAGACATCGTCTACATATACTTCCACATTCCGCCCTATCTGATCTTTGAACATCTTATCCATCAATCTTTGATAAGCGGCCCCAGTATTTTTTAACCCGAAGGGCATTACCACATAGCAGAAAGTTCATCATGCTGTGACAAAGCTAACCTTGGATTGATCTTCTTGCGTTAAGGGGATTTGATGATATCCCTGGTAAGCATCCATAAGACACAACAACTCGTGTCCTACAGTAGAATCCACTAATTGATATATCCTCGGTAATGGATAACAATCTTTGGGATACGCCTTGTTCATGTCCCGGAAATCTACACACATCGTCCATTTGTCTCCTGCCTTATGTACTAAAACCACATTTGAGAGCCATGTATGGAAACTAATATCCCGTATGTGGCCCGCTTTCAGTAACTCCTCTATTTGTTTAGCGATGACGGCATCCTTCTCGGGTTCAAAATGCCTTCTCTTCTGCTTAATTGTCCGAACACTGGGGTCAACATTGAGATGATGCTCATCAATCTCGGGCTTTACTCCGACTAAATCAGAAGTACTCTAAGCAAACACATCCACATTATGAATCAAACAGTCAATCACCCTCCTCCGTAATTCCGGATCCAATTTGAATCCTACTCGGGTAGTTTTAGCAGGATGACCTAGCTCGATGCTAAGAAATTCTTCTTCGGGAACTATCTGTTCCTCAGCCTCCAGCTGCTCGCGTTTCCTTTTACTGCTGTCTCCTCGTTCACCTTCTTCTCTTTTCTTCCCATTCTCTTGCTTTAGCTCTTGCATGTAACATTTCCTAGATGAAATCTGACTCCCCCTTACTTGTCCAACCTCCCCTCCTACTAGAAAGTTTACCTTTAAGTTGTAAGTAGAAGCAACTGCTTCAAAAGCCGCTAACGCTGGACGACCCGGTATTATATTGTAAGATGAAGGTGCATCCACTATGAGGAAAGTGATCATCTTCGTTTTTATCTTTGATTCTTCACCTAGAGTGACGGGTAAGGACATATGTCCTATTGGGCTTATGACCTCCCCAGTAAACCCATGTAAAGAAGTATTCACGTTCTGCACAGCTATACTTCCCAATTCCATCTGTTTTAAAGTATTAAGGAAGAGCACATCTGCCGAGCTGCTTGTATCCACGAAGATTCTTTGTACGTTATAATTGGCTACTGTGGCAGAGATAACCAATGCATCCTCATGGGGAAAATAAATCCCCTATAAGTGTGCAGGTCCGGAGGCTATAGAAGGACTTCGGGCGCACGATTTGGATCGATGGATAATACTTCGAGGCTTCGAACATAGCTTTTTCTTGCTCGGTTTGAATCTCCACATGATATTTCTCCAGAAATCATATGTATAGTTCCTCGGTTAGGAACATTGCTCAAGATCCTTTCTCCAAGGACTTGATTTCCTCCTTCTAATCTTTCCCCCCACACTGCCCAAGGAACTGGCTGAGGTGTCCCTCTTCCAGGATTAGCATTATTCCGAGGAAAAGGGGCATTGTTCCTCATATCATCGTTACTTCCTTGCCTTATACCCATTCTTCCTCCTTGGATGTTCCCTCCTCGAATGTTTCCTCCTCGGAACAACCCTCTTCTGTAAGGTCCGCCTCGACCCCTCTTCGGCATAATTTGATTGATGGCTACCTCCCGATGAGATCTCATCGGAAGGTATTGATCAAAATTCATTTTAGGCTGCTCCATTGGCCTATCTTTCCTACTGATTTCACCACCATTTTTTGCTTTTTTCTTCTGTTTCATTCTCTGAGCTTCTTCTAAATTAACGTATTTAGAGGCTCGTCCCAGCAACTTGTCATAATCTGATGGTTGCTTCTTCGCCAATGATCTGAACAGGTCCCCTTCCCTTAGCCCTTGAGTGAAAGCGCTGGCTAGTATTTTGGACGTAACATGTGGAACATCAAGGCATGCTTGATTGAATCTTTTCAAAAAATCCCGAAGGGACTCTTTCTCCATCGCCTGAGTCCGAACAGACTCAATGCTGTTCTCTTGCAATTCCTACTGCTCGCAAATTGATGAAAGAACAACGAGCTGAATTTAGGAAAGGAATCTACTATTCCTGATGGTAATTGATTGAACCAGGATTGAGCAGCGCCAGCGAGTATAGTCAAGAAAACTCTACATTTCACTCCATCTGTCAGTTGATGAAGGAGTGAAGCGTTTTCAAACCGAGACAGATATTCCTCTGGATCCGTGTTGCCGTCATAATTTCCCACATTTAAAGTTCTCAAATTAGGGGGCAGGGGATCATCAATGACTTGAGGAGCGAATGGGGTGCTCCTCCTTGCCGAGTAAATACGTCCTTCCATTTTATTACGTATTTTTTGCAACTCCTCCTTTAAGTCCTCCATTTGGTTATGCAAAGTCTTGTCCATTTCATCATCTGAATGATTGGGAAGATCCTTTGACTCTCAAACCTCCTCCCTCGACTTCTTTATAGAGGCTGAGTATTCCTCTTCTTCCCTGGTCTTTTCTCGACAGGGGGATCATAAACTGCCTCATAACCTCTCCTACAGTTTTAACAATTACCTCCGTTAAATGTTCCATGGGTATTCCTCCGGTAGGAAATGCCCGTGAAACATTCTGAGATGACCCAGCATCCCTTGCTCCTTCTGGTTCTGGGCATGAACGGGGGGGGGGGGGGAATTGGTTTATCCCTCCCCGAAATTGGCCATCGTCCCTTGCTTCTAAGCATCTTTCCTGGGATTCTTGATGAAATCTCCTTGCTTCAATGTCTTTACTCCTTTGTTTCCACAGACGGCGCCAATGATGTGATCCGTTATTTTAAGTGTTTGGTAGAATTAAGTGTTGACGAAAAATAAAATGAACACATCAAGATTTTTACGTGGAAAACCCTCAAATTGAGAGAAAAACCACGGGACATAATCTAGTATAATTTTCACTATCACACTTTTTTTATTACATGACTTTTTGGACACGACTTACAATTGTCAAATGACTCCATAAAAATATCCCAGAAAAAATGATGAAAATGACCGAACAGAAGTAAATAAGCTATCTTCGGAGTCTTTTTTGCATAGAAAAAACCAACCCTTTTCAAAGAGACCATCCGCGGGTATTTATAGGGCTGTTCCCAGTGATTAATTTGCGGGAGATCTGAAACACGATGTCCTCTGATCGTGGCTTAATTGGGGCCAAACGTGTCCGGGAAATCCGTGCTCCATTACTGCACGTTTAATTACGCCGGTTGACTTGTTAGTTATCTCTGGGTCTTCCGCTAGTCTTTGACAAGAAAACCGAGGAGGGTTTAGCAGCTGTTCGGTAAAACCCTGCTCGGTGCTACCTGTTCGGCGTTCCTCTGTTCAGCTCTTGGGAGGATTTTACCCGATGAAATCAATATGTCATATGATATCAATATTGTTTTACATTGTATCAGAGCGGGTTTGAATCAATTCATAAATAATGTGATAGACGCAATAAATTGTATATTTATGTAATATTACGACAAATGCAATATGGAAGTTAAATAATTCTTTTATCTAATGCTTTTTATTAGTGAATATTAAATTTAGAAATCCATCTTAATATATCAAAAAATGTTTATTATATTATATATATATATATATATATATATATATATATATACACACACACACGTTTATGTAGATGGTGTGCAAGATGTTTGTGATTGGTGGGCTCCTTAATTTTCTCATTAATTATTTTACGCGATGAGCACATGTACAATAATTAATTAGTATAAATTACTGAATCTCCACCGTTTATTACCCATAATCAATCGTGATATAATCTAGCCGTTCATTACATCGCAGTAATTGCCACTCATGAGCTATGGCCCGTAAGAATCCATCCGATCCATACATTTTCCTTTCCCCACTTATTCGTCAACTATTTGATGGGGTTTAGACTAGGGGTGCTTAACGAATTGGATCGGTAGGGGTGCTTAACGAATCGGATCGGTACGATCCGATCCGAAATCGGCCTGATCCGGATCCGTTAAGCGCGGAACCGGATCGGTCCGGTTCCAACCGGTTTCGGGCCGATCCGGTTAGGTCCGATTTATTTTATTTTTTTTCGAATTTTTTTAATTTTTTTTTATTTAATGTTGTAAATGTTTCCCCAATATTCATCACAAATTCAATATATTTCTTCTTCATTTCATAATATAGATGCATACAAATAATTGTAAAGAAATGACAATTAAAAAATCAAAATAAAAAAATATTGTTGTTTAGCACTCTTCATAATTGATAAGTATTGTTTTTTGTGTTCTCTTCTTCTTGCTCGTCATAATGGTTTACGAATTTGTCAACCGCCCCATCTCTTCTATTCTTACATTCTGCTTCAAAACCAATCTTTAAGTAACGTGAGCATGCATAACGAATCAGCAGAGAGACTACTTCTGTATTCTCCAATAATTCGGCCACATGTTGAGAATGCAGATTCAGAAGCGACGCTTGAAGCTTGTACCGCATACACGTCTCTAGCCATTTTGGCTAAGATAGGGAATTGTGCCGCATTTGACTTCCACCATTGTAACACGTCGAAGTTGTCTTCCGTTACAAATTGATAATTCAGATAAATTTACAACTCAGTCGACGTGCTAGTAGAAGGTCCTCTTCGCTTAAGTTTTTTCCTGCCCAGCATCCTAAGCAATTGATGCCCCCACCTTTAGCTTGAGCTTGGGGTTGTTCTTCAGCAGGCCTTTGTTGCGATGATTCACTTGCCTGTTGATTATAATACAATTGAAACATATTTTGGAGAGATTGCATTGTAGACGTCTTTTGATCGTCAACAACCTTCCCCAAAAATTTAGCATAATATTCAAAAAATATCTCAAATGAAGATAAACATTGACTAGGATCTATCAATGTTGCGATGCAGTGCACGTGTGAGATTTGTTCACAATATTTTATAAATTTAGTTTTCATTGCACTAACAAAAGCATGCAAGTCATAGTCATCTCTAAATTCTATAAACTTATCAAACATATTAAATACTAAAGGAAGAAAATAAAAGAAAGTTGGATAAGTAACACCGGAGAAGCGTTCCGTCGCTTCTTTGAAAGTGCCTAACAATGATACACAATTTTCAGCAAATTCCCAATCTTCATTAGTCAAATAAATACTATAATCGCTATCAGGCATTTGATATGAATTATAAAATGGAGTTAAAATATCTTTGTAAGGTAACATAGCATTCAACATATTGTACAACGAATTCCACATAGTTTCTATTGGTGATGGAAAAAGATGTTTTAAACCATTAGATAAACATAATTGTTTCCAATCGCGCTTTACACGGCTCGTCGTAACCATTTAGCGCAGTATTTCATTTTGTCAATACATGATAAGTGATTGTCTTCATAACCAACTTTAACAGCCAAATTAATCACATGACATGCACATCTAACATGAAAAAAAATACCATCAAGCATTGGTTTCAGATAAGTCTTTAAATCACGCATCGCAGCATTGTTATTCACTGCATTGTCTAATGTGATCGAAAATACCTTATCCTGAATTCCATAATGTCTACAAGTGTTGAATACATATTTAGCAATTACATAACCAGTATGTGCACAATCTAACTCATCTAAAGACAAAATCCGTTTTTGCATACACCAATTATCATCAATCCAATGACAAGTGACAACAATATATGAATCTGAATTTACATTTGTCCAAATATCGGTTGTTAAGCTAACCATACAAGGCAACCTAGAAAGATGTTGAAACAATGTATTTCTATATTCAACAAATATGTCCATACAATTTCTTTTTAGTGTGTGCCTGGAAATATGTTTGAACATGGGTTGTATAGACGAAGCAAATTCAATAAAACCAGCATGTTCAGCTTGTATAAAAGGTAGTTCACATCTAATCACATATCTAACAAGTGACCTACGGTTAATTTCAGCAGTTAAAATAAAATTCGTGCCAGTGAGAACATTAATTTGTGCTTGTGTTGCTTCTCGACCTAATGGTTGTAATGTTGTCTCATCAAAATTATGTTTTTTTACTAAGTGTTTTTTAAATGTTCCAGTGCCTCCACTGGAACCACCAGCTTTATATGAATATTGCATTTTACATAATTTACATATTGCAACAGATTCATTAGTACCTTCTTTTTGAGCGAGTTCAAAGTGATCCCATATCTTACTTCTTTTGGCACGAGTCGGTTGTCTATTTGCTGCTGTAGTGGCTCCGGATGACTCCACTTGTTGTCTCTCTTGGGCTTGGGCAGCAGGAGGTTCGACAGGTTGTTCGGGTTGTTGCGGTTCGACATTCATAGATGAACCACCAACATTGAGGTCAGCAAAAAAATTCATAACTTTCATTTAACTCAGGTATTGGTACAAGCAAATTCATTGTCGAAGATGAACTCAGTGATAGACGACCCGGGATGAGACCCCGACTGCGACCCCGGCTACGACCAGCGCCGCTGCTAGATGAAGATGCCATTATTATATAAGTTAATTGTAGATAGCACAATTGAGAGAAAAATATGAGATTGAAGTACAGAATTGTGAGAAGAATGAAAAAAATTCACACATTTTTATAGATTTTAAAAAAAACAAAATTAAAAAAAAAATAAAAGAACGTTGGCAACGATTAAGAGCTGTTGCCATCAGCATGGCAACGACTTTATAGTTGTTGCCATGCTGACAAAAAAAATTAATTTTTTATTTTTTTTTAAAATTTAACCGGTTTCGGTTTCGGAACCGGTTCCAAACCGGTAGCACCGGAATCGGTGGTGCTACCGGTTTGGCTTAAGGGAACCGCCCCCGGACCGGTTTGATACCGGTTTCGGGGCGGTCCGTCCGGTTCCGATTTCGGACCGGGTCCAGATCGATCTGATCCGATAAGCACCCATAGTTTAGACCCTCAACGGGTCCGAGTTTAGACTAATGATTCACAGATATCCATACGTCTTAACAATAATTTCACTGTTCTATCATATCATGACCCATCGCTCGCTCAATAGCGGTGACATTCTAACCTCTCGCACGCTCAACAGCATTGGCTTCATAACCAATGTTCGCTCAACAGCGACAACATCTCAATCATTGCTCGCTTAATAGCGGCACCACATAATTCGCAACAATGCATCCTAATTCATTGCCACAACAATATATTATCCATTCAACAATGACAATAATATATAAAGCTATGTTCATACGTATTACGTACCTTATAGTCCAATAACCAGAAGCAATCATTGCCTTAGGCCCGAGATCCAGTGAATTATTCGCTATACACATTTAATAGCTCATAATCAAACATAAGCACTCAACTACATGCACAAGCACGTAGCTGAACCCCAATTACACCATCCTATCCCGATGATATTGAACTATGCATACTACTCAAGGCATCCCAACTTAGTGTCCAATGAGTTACCGATTAACTCGAAGGAGTAGTACGTCTTATTAAAGTTCAACCCAAACCATTTCATTTTAAAGCGTAATATTCCCATTGGAATGTAGACATCGTCCCGAAAATCTACCAAACAAACCCCAAATCCGAAATCCCAACAGTTACCAAAAGTTTTGAAAAAAACATAGAAACGAGGGCCGCAATCGATCGTCATTTCCTTCGATCGATCGCGAGATCTTAATGCCCGAAAATTAAACATCCGCGATCGATCACCGTCCCATGCCGATCGATCTCCAACATCAACTGACTCCCTGCGATCTATCGGCAACTTTTCGCGATCGATCGCCGCGCCCTCCGCGATCGATCGCCGAGTATTCACGATCGATCACCGCGACTGTTCATCGTCACCAAAAATATTGACCTGTGAAAAAAGGTGAATGAATAAAATTGTTTACCACAAAACATCACTGTTTATATTGTTTTACATGGTATCAGAGTGGGTTTGAATTAATTCATGAATAATGTGATAGACGCAATAAATTGTATATTTATGTAATATTACGACAGATGCAATATGGAAGTTAAATAATTCTTTTATCTAGGGATGGCAATGGGACGGGTCCAGACCCGAACCCAGACCCGCATTGAACCCGCCCCGCCGGGGCGGTTCTGGACCCCGCTTCAACCGAGTTTGGAAGCGGGGCGGGGCGGGTCCTGGGATTGACTGAACCCGCCCCGGACCAGCCCTGCAATACATTTTTAAATTTTTTTTTTAAAAATATGATATTGATTATACATTTTACTTCTTTAATTGAACAATAAAGTGTCATTATTTAATTTTATATCAAAATTCATGTGCTCATGTTAAAGAAGTTGGACATTTTGAAGGAAATAAGAGCAAATTAATAAATATTTAGTAGTTTAAAGATAGTTTTCAATACTTATTATAAATATTTACTAAGCGAGGTGGGGCGGGTCCGGGTTTTATGTGTAGCGGGACGGGTCCTGGGATTGGCCAAACCCATCATATTTCCGACCCGTTGTCATTCCTACTTTTATCTAATGCTTTTAGTGAATATTAAATTTACAAATCCATCTTAATATATCAAAAATTGTTTATTTATATATATATATATACACACACGTTTATATCTAATACTTTTAGTGAATATTAAATTTACAAATCCATCTTAATATATCAAAAATTGTTTATTTATATATAAATATACACACACGTTTATGTAGATGGTGTGATTGGCCAACCACCAATTCAAAACTAATAAAGAGTAATTGCCACTCATGAGCAATAATTAATGGGAGAAAGAATTGTATCCGACTGTCCTAACAATTGCTGCACGTTAGAATCATGTTTAATTATTTACTTGAATAAATGACAAAAGTGTCCCACTGGCAGGTGCTCAATTATTACTACATTTCTTTAATGCTAACCAAACGACAGTGGATGGATTATATCAATATCTTTTTTTAAATATATTGATATACAAATTATATTAAAAGAGCCACAATTATTACAATAATGTACAACCGACACCCACAATATATGATGAAACCCAACGAAAACAACATTAAATATACGTGTCAAACTTAAGGATGGTAACAAGGTGGGTTTGGGTGGGTTTGGCCGTAATCAGGATCCTCCCCGCCTACCTTACCCGCTCAGTACGAACCCGTGAACCCCACGGGTTTTACCCGCCCCACCCCGACAAATTTTAGATGGCCAAGCTCAATACATTTTTAATCATAAATATGACGTAAACTAACATACTCACTACAAGCACATGCTCAAATAATACCTACATTAACAAAATCCACACTTTTTTTATAAGCCTGAAATTAGGGCTAACATTTAGGACTTAAATGAGAATGATGAGATATATTAATAAAATATAAAATAATTAAAATTAAAATTAATATTTATAATGTGCGCGTCTAGGGCGGGTCCTGCATCAGAAACCCGGTCAAACGGATCCAGACACGTCCTGTGACCGTTTGATCGGGTTTAGACCCGTCTCATTGCCATCCCTAGTCAAACGAAGACAATAATAAAAAACACTAAGCACTTAGTGTACTAAACAACGTATTGATATAACGATTCACGTCAGAAGCACCAGAACTTGACCGAAAAAGTGCAGCGATCGCCAGAGCAATCAAGTCCTTCCAATATATCTGGATATCAGACACCTTAGTAATATCTGGCACTCTATGTAAGCACTCTTATGAACATGAACATGAATAAGGACCGACTTACTGAACAAAATTGCAACTCCAAAACTTAGAAGACTAATATGGAAGATTGTCAAATTACAAGACTAAAATTGTAACTTTTCACAAATTTTTATATAAGCCTCCAAATTTGTGTTTCTGAACTAAATTCAACTTTTAAAAAATATATAAAGGGCAAGTTCGAAATCACTGCATAAACTTTATTTAGACAGCCAAATGTGCAATGTCAAACACAATTTCACACAGGCACCTCCAATTTATTAAGATGAAAACTTCAAAAAAAATTAAAATAGGATTCCAAATATAAGTTTTTTTTATATGCCAAATTTCTTATTACACATGAGTACAAGATACTAAAACATATATACAACATAACGAACAAAAATATATAACACGTTCCTAGAAAATTACTTAATCCTTAACACAATCTAGGAATTGTAAACAAATCATTGACCGAATAAGGTGCAATCTATTTGTCCTTTGCCTTAAACCATGACAATATCATTAATTTTACCTTGTCACTGACCTTTTGAGTTTTGATGCTCAAATACCACATTGTTCATAGCAAGCAATAAGTTCCAAATTATACAATGCAAACTTGCTGCCCACCACCATTTTTGCCGCACTATTGCATAATAATGATGTAGAAAGTAGACCCGATCAAAGGTCATAAATGACACTGAACCTGCCCCATTTTAAAATCTAAAACATATGCTATGTTGTCAATTTGAACTCATGACCTCAAACTTGAATAATTAGTTTCGACTACTAAGTTATAAGAACCTTGTTGATCTAAATAAAGTATTATAATTTATATATATTAATTAAACCAATATATTGTTAGGATTATTGGGTTTTAATCATTAAAAGCCCAATATTATTATTAATTTTGTTAATGAGAACAAAATTATGGTAAGTTAATTATGAAAGGCAATTAGGCTAAAGAAATCCCACATTGAGTAATTGAGGCACTTATGGTTTGTTTATATTGAGATACAAATCATTATAGTGTAATTAAGTAGAAAAGATGGGTGCCCCTCGCGCGCCGTCCGTCCGTCCGCTCGGCTCGCCCCGCCACGCCTCGTCGCGTCGCTCGTGTCGCTCCCGCGAAGGCAGTCCTATCTTTTTACTACTCGGATTTTTGAAATGACTTTTTATATGCCTGACTTTTCATATTCTGCTGAGTATTAAGTTTGAGACTTTTTACCTACCTGCAGAATTGATGTCAGATTTAAGTGTGAGACTTAAATCCGAAATGAATATGATGTTAAGTGTTGAGACTTTTCATCTAACCCACTATGCATTGTCATTTAAGTTGTGGCCTTTGGTAGGCCTGATGTTGCAGCTATATAAGCTGCTTCAGCCTCATTCTTTATCTCATCCCGAATTTGCATTTGCATATCATATCATCTTCTTGAGAGTACTGCACACTTCTTAGTGTTCGAGTGAGTCTGTCTGGGTTTCTGCTTCAACCCATACAGAGGTGTTTGGGACGTTGTACCTTGGAACTCTCTTGTCCAGGAGGTCAGAAGTTGTAGACGGGCAATTTAGAGTTTACGGGCACACGGTTTACTGTGGCCTCGTCCAACAACAAAGTTTTTGCCCAGTTTATTTAAACTGTTTGTTGTAAGTTTTTAATGTTTCGAGCATTTTATTATAACAGAGTATTTGTGATCTTCTTATACTTTGTCTATTGGTTTTAAGAAAACAGAACCAACATATATATTTTGCATATTTTTGAATATTTGAGCTTGAATTTATTTCACGTTATTTTATTATTAATCCATAGAAGAAAACACATTCAAATATTTTTTTACACATTTTCAAATTTTAATAATATTTTAAAAAATAAGGGTTAAACTCTAACCGTTTGTCAACCGTAACGGGCTATTCATGAACCGTAACCGGAACCATCTAGGAAGGTTAATGTTAAGGATCGAGATTTTTTGAACTGTCTAACCGGACCGATGATTCTGAATTCTGGTCAGGTCTAATAGAAAGTGGTCCATAAGCTTACCATGTTGTAATCTAAAACCATTTTTAAATATATATCCATAAATCATACGCAATTTTACTAGTAAAAAATGAGTGCTCCACTCCACATCTTTTTCACCCTCATTATAAAATACGCACAATAATGACTCTTGATGCCTGAGTAAACCTCTTTTCTCAAATTCATTTTTGTTGGAATTTTATTTTGAAATAATTTCCAAACAAAATCGCTTACTAGGAACCAAATTATTCCAAGCTATTTTCAGTTGTTCCCGATCTTGCAATTCTTTGCTACGTTGAAATTGAAATTGTGTTGCAAGCGGACTTTGTAGTTTATGTTATTTCGTTACTATATTCCTAATTGAAAGCATCCTCCTCCTCCCAATGACCATTTTCCGCTATAGAACAATTCTTATCACTTGCAATGGGAAAAAAGTCTCTCAAATCTTCATAAAATAGAAAATTATACATAATATAGTTTTGCACGTCATTTATGCAAAACATTATCTTTTTAAGTAAGTAAACAAAATAATTTTTTATAATATTTTTATTAAATGTTTTACGTGCACGCAACACATGCCTCTTGTACACTAGTAAACAATGAAGTGATGTAAGATTATAATAAATCTATATCAAGATTACCATGAAACCACATTAGAGATAAAAAGTTTTGACAAATATAATTTTTTCAATCGAAAATATGAAATATGTGCACTCATGTATCTTACCAAAATTGAAATATCTTATGAAAAATCAAATTTATATCATACATATATAGTTTTTTTTTTGTATGAGCCAAAATATATTAAAAGGAGCACTAGAAATGCTCAGAAATACAAAGTTACAAATGATACAGAAACCAAAGTCAACCTCACTAAACAGAATACAAAGAGAGAAAATCGAAACCAATCAATGATCGAGTATGATGATAGTCTCTCTATTTTAGCTATCAACCATGACCAAAGGCGAATTTTAATTTTTTCTAGGGTGTTGAAGGCTTCCGGCCTTGATTCCTTGAAAATCACCCCATTCCGAAGATTCCAAATGCTCCAGACAATATAATTCCATAACGCAATCAAAATCTCACTCATTGACTTCCCTGTATAAATTATTCATCAAGCATAATATTTAAAATTTTAATACTTTATATAATCTTAAACATAAATTACACTAAACCCTTATATAAATATTTAATAATCAAAGAAATAGCTATCTATTTTCTAGCGACTGTTCTTTTCGTGCTCGCACATTTGGATGTTTTGCGTATACACAATAAGAATAGACTTTAATTGTTTGACAATTACTTTTTTTGTGTGTGACTGAAATCGTTATATGTGTTATATTTTGATAATATTATAGGATCTACCGCTTTACGCTTTACCAAAATTATAGCTGATGGTAACGATGTATCTCAAATATTTAAATCGTTCAGCATCACAAGGGTCACATATCGACCGTTCTCACAACAAGGACAATTATTATTTTCTAAAAATCATCATCTCAATAATTGCACTACCTTACAACTTGGGAA
Source organism: Haberlea rhodopensis (assembly GCA_907163345.1). NCBI lineage: Eukaryota > Viridiplantae > Streptophyta > Magnoliopsida > Lamiales > Gesneriaceae > Haberlea > Haberlea rhodopensis. Next base: position 21,281 of record CAJQUN010000339.1, read on the forward strand.
TCGAACGCACGATTTTGACTAGGGTCAAGCGATTGGCATTCAAAAACTATATTTAGCGGTAACAATATAACTCAAATTTTTTACGTAGTACATTAGCCCAAACATCATATTTTGATAGCGCCCAACAAATATTATATTTATGTAATAATGTGTTTTTAAATATTATCAATCTTATTTATCAAAAATATTTTTAATATGTTAAATATTTTAACCTTTTAATTTAATATATTCCAATTGAACTACTTATATTATTTCATACATTACTTTAATAGTAACATATATATCATTAAAGTTTTTTTTCTTTCAAAATACTAAAAAAAACAAAATATAAAACCTTCTTTGAATAAATTAACTAGATAGGCTTAATAAAAACTAGTTCTCATTTGTACGCGTTACGTTCATATATATTACAGTTTTTTTTTTTTTTGAAAACTGATGTGGTAATTGTAAATTAATTTTTAAATTTTAGCTTTTGAGATGTAATAATTTTTTTTTTCAAATTGAGTTTGTAATTTAATAAATTCCATGTATTTTTAATGATATTATGGTTATCCAAATTAGCGAGGACCTTACGATTATTTAGCACATTATGCATTTTTATTATTTGATAACACGGATATTATGTTAATTTTACTCTAGATCATACCATTAACACCCTAACATCTTATATATTATTATAGATAAAGATACCCGAGGCACGGCAAGATTAGTACTGGCAAACCAAGTCAAGTCTGCGACCACTCTAAAGTCGTGAAGATGCGTCAAGTAGGGTACTGTGTTATCCTCTACCACAATTAATCCATTCCTTTTAAAAGCAAAATTATTTAATCCATTCCTCTAAAAGCAAAATTATTCGACGGGAGCCCCTCGTCAACGATCGAGTTATCATGAATTTGATTCTCCTTATCAATATTTTCTCAGTCGTGTTTGTCGCACATTATTTGTATAATACGGTTTACCTCTTTGACGTGCTTTACAGGCTATGCATCATCCCGAGAGTTTATTCAATACGTAATCCAAAGGGTAGCGTCTGCTGGGGCGACTGTAGTACTCTTCTTTAAAAAAATTATTCCATGTGACAATTTTACCACTTTTTTCTAAACCACGTTGTAATAATAATCCACAATGCTAATTTTTTCTATATTCTAATCTCTTAATATCATCTATATATAGCTTTACCTGTAAACTAGCTTATGCATCAAACAAACCCACTCTTATGGCTTCTTCTGTTGAATGCAACAAGTCATTTTGCAGGGACTACTTGCTCCTTAAACCAGAAGAAGCTAGTTTACTAGAGTTGATCAAAATATTAATTTCAGGTGATGTGGAGAAAAGGAAATCCGTGGACTGCCCCAATGGAGTGCGGGAGGAGCCATTCCGGCATAGATGGGTCATATTTGTGTCGATGCTGGCACTGAAGTTTCTGCGTGCTGTTTCGAACCCACTGGCGCGGCTCGGCGGTGCGATTGAGTACTTGCTGAATTTGCTTTCCGGGAATGGGGGATTCTTTGGGCTACTCAAGAATTCTTTAAAAGGTAGCCGATTAAGTGCTTGTTCTTGTTTATTTTTTAACATTAGAGACTAGAGATCGATGTTATATATGATACCCTCTTTGTTTACTAGTAGTATAGATCGACATATAATCGAACCTTAGTGATTATGAAAAATTCTATCAGAAACTACTAAATATTTTTAATATGTGAATTTTATCAAATTTTCTTGTTCAGTAGGTGCAAGCCACACATATCACTGTTCTTTGCACCGTTCCACCACAGTTGTCGTGGCCCAGTAGCCAAAAATCTCCAAGAATTGTAAATCAAGGTGGGTTTTAATTACTTCTTCTTTTCAGGCAAAGTAATACAACCGGACAAAACATCATCAAAATTCATTTCCTTTATCGGAAACCTCGACAATCGACTTGAATTAGATTCCAAAATCGGACATGGAGATGTAAGATACGATGCTGCAGTTTCTGTAATGGCGTCCAAGGTATCATATGAGAATGAGAATTTCATTCAGGATGTTGTCCAGAACCAGTGGAAGGTAATTCTACAAGATTGGAGTTTCACTTTCTCTAATCGTAAAATTAAACTTTGTTTAGAAAGACTTGACCATTAGAAATCTACCAACTTTGCTTTTTTAATGTTTATTTATTTTCGGGTAAATTTAAAAAATGGTCTCATGCCCTATGGATTTTTCTAATACTAGTCATATACTTTTAAGACTAATCAAATCAAATATAGTACCACATAAATCGTTTCTAATAAAATATAGTCCACATAAATTATTTTTTTAAAAAGAATTATCTCATAATTAAATATGGGCTTTGAGAACACTTTTGATTAAAAACAAAAATTTGAGAGATGATTAAAAGTTTGACATTAGTGTTACTAAGATTCTTATTCGATGAAACCATTTTTAAAAAAAATATATTACCCTTTATTTTCGAATAAATGTGCTAAAAGTTATATATTTAATGTATCTTCTTCTTCTTCTTTTTTAAATTAAATGTGCAGATGGAATTTTTGGGATTCTTCAACTTCTGGAATGGTAAGATTTTTCTCTTTTAAACAGTGCTCTAGAATATGGTAACAATGTTACTGGGCATTTATCAAGAAATTAATTTAAACAACTGAATTTTTTCCATCATTTATAAAATCTCATATATAATAATTTCGTCCCTAAATTAATTAAGTAATATTTATTAATTATTGGTTCCGATGCTGAAACTGCTAAACATACCTTAATTAATACTATATGATGCGCAGACAAATTTAATCAAAATATTGGGTTTTTGGCAACATATCGGGCGTGGTTTTTCAAATAGGCAATTTAATTCATATGATTTAAAATACACAGTTTACCCCCTATTGTTTTCGAAATAGACAGTTTATTTCCAACTAGGCAATTTACACCGGTATAGCTTGAAATAGACAGTTTACCCAATGTGGTTTGTGAATATGTGCATAATACTCCCTCCATGTAAGGGGTAGTTAGTGTGCTATACTTTGAAAGCCACATGAACTACCTATTTTCAAATCATTCGGTGTAAACAACATATTTACAAACAAAATGGGTAAAAGATCTATTAGCGATACCAATGGTTAATTTGTCACTGACTCCAGAATATTAGATATAGTCATGGTACAAGTTTAAGTTGAATTATTATGAACGAAAGATTCATCACATTTGTGTGAAACTGGACGCCTACAGCAAAGTGTTGGCAAATTTATATTTTGTAAGAAGTTTTAATGACATTAATTTTTGTAAATTAAAAGTTGAAATACTTCCCTACACTCGGTGTGGAGCCCACCCCTACACCGAGTGTCTCACAATGTTGGGTGCGGTACCCACACAAATGCGAGACACACAACACATTTTGTGTCGCCCGATATAGGGATGGGCCCACACCAGATGTGGGGAAGTATTTCCCAATTAAAAGTAACATACCCAAAAAAAGACACAATTAATAGTACCTGAATTAAAATATGACAGATTATCAAGGAAAAGCCACAACACAAGCATTTGCCCTCCAAGACGAGAACGATGTCATTATCGTTTCTTTTAGAGGAACAAAACCCTTCGAATCAGATGCGTGGTCCTCCGACTTCGACGTCTCATGGTACGACCTTCCGGCCGCTGGGAAAATCCACGGTGGCTTCATGAAAGCTCTAGGTCTGCAGAAATCACTGGGCTGGCCCAAAGAACAGCCGCCAAACAACCCTGAAACCGCCTACTATGGCCTCCGGAAACTGCTGAAACAGAGGCTTCTGAATAATGAGAAAGCCAAGTTTATAGTCACCGGCCACAGCTTGGGAGCCGCGCTGGCTGTGCTTTTCCCGGCGATCTTGGCTCTGCACGAGGAGTCGTTTTTGCTCGAAAGATTAGAGGGTGTTTACGCATTCGGGCAGCCGAGAGTCGGTGACGAAAAATTCGGGGAATTCATGAAGAAAAATATAGAAAAATACAACATTAACTATCTCAGATTCATCTACAGTTACGATATGGTTCCGAGATTGCCTTACGATGATTCGACTTTCTTGTTCAAGCATTTCGGGACCTGCATCTACTATAACAGTTTCTATGAAGCAAAAGTAAGATTTCTAACCTTAAAACAACAATTTTTCATTATCGTTCATATTTTCATATTCGAAATTTGAGCTTGAGTTTTACTCATATGAGAGATGGAATTTAAAGTTCCAAGGTTTAATATTTTTCATGTATTACTTTTGTGCAGATTGTAACAGAAGAGCCAGACAAGAACTACTTTTCTATACTATGGCTAATACCAAAAATCGTAAATGCATTGTGGGAATTGATCAGAAGCTTCACTATTTCATTCACAAAGGGACCCGAGTATATAGAAACGGGCCTCCTTCGAATTCTTCGGGTGATCGGTCTTTTTGCTGCTGGGGTTCCAGCACATTGTCCTCAGGATTATGTTAATGCCACTAGATTGGGCTCATCTGAAGTATTTCTCCCAAAGGATCACAAAATCTTGAAGGTTCAGTGAATGGATATCAATGGTGATTTTCTATTGGTCTGATTGAATGATTAGAAGATAAATGATAATTATTGTTGTGTGATAAAATATTATGTATTGTTTGGTATGATTTTAATAGGATATTTTTAAATAATTGGATAAATAATTAAATTATATAAAAGTACTTTATTAAAATTAAATGACTTTTAAATTATTAATTAAATAATTTAAATATTATATTAATCATTAGATATATATAAATTACCCAAACAAACTAAATAAATTAAATAGCACACATTAATGCTTCATTAATTCTCGAGAAAGAACAAGCACTCCAGACATTTTTTTTTTTGAGATTGAGATTAAAATAGTGAGAAATATGGTGCAGCGTTTGAGAAGATCTGATACGCTAAAGAGCGTAAATGCTATTTTAGCGTCTCGCTTGGAGATGTTAACAATTACTAAACAAAAAATCATGTTACCAATTCGTTTCTTCCATGAAAAATACGGTACATGTCAATCTATATATGATTCTCAAGATTTAGGAATCATTAGAAAAATGAGTCAAGATTCAAGAATGAACAATTAAGCATCATTAATCCAACCAAAGGCTCGACAACAGTCTTGAGGAGAAGAAAATAAATTTTATCTATAGAGAAATACAAAAACCTTCCCAAGGAATGTGTGACTGTGACGGAATGGTGCCTTTTCTATCCCACATCGCCTAGGAAAGAAAAAAGGCAAGGGTTTATACTATATAAGGAGTCTTATTGCTCATGTTTTAAGTACATCAGTCAATAGCTTGTCTATCAACTTTTGGATTTAGATAAATTCCTCTCTTGTTTTAGAATCTAGTAAAATTCTTATTATGCTCTGTGGTTGCAGCTGTGACCGAGCTTCCACATTAGAAAAGATTTTAGTAGGTGTCTTTTGTAAGGGAAGATGTGTGAGTTATAAAGTGTGGCTAGTGAGAAAGCTTTGTGGGTGCCTTTGGGGTGAGTAGAGAAATTTTGTGATTGTAATAATTTTTCTTCTCTGATTCTGGTGGTTATTCTCCTGATTTAGTAGTTTTCCACATTAAATCCTTGTGTCATTATTTTTCCTTTATGATTTCTTTTATCATAAAAAAATGCAGATCTTGGGGGTGAATCCGAATGGTCAAATTCCGAACAAGTGGCATCAGAGACTTGGTCCTTTTGCTGCGGTGGCGCTTTGGTTGGATAGACGAATACATATTGACTATAAGGAGATTCTGTCTAGGAAAATTGATATTTAAATGGGACCAGTGTGACTCCACCAATTTTCCTGAGAATCTTGAAGTTCTGTCTAGGAAAGATCGAGATTCTCTCTTTCCTGGGAGCTTATTTAGAGTGTACTATTCAGGTCTACAGTAAATTTCATCAAAGTATCACAAGACAATGTCAGGAAGCAGAGTTTCAAATGCAGTCAGGTTTGATGTAGAGAAATTTGATGGGAAATCAACTTTGGCTTGTGGCAAGTGCAAGTGAGGGATGTGTTGATTCAATCTGGTTTAAACAAGGCAGTGAAGGGCATAGTAATCCCCAAAAGTAGCAGTGATACTAGCTAGACTGGTGGAACGACTAGTGCAATATGCAAAGCTGGAATGAACAATAAAGATTGGGAGGATCTGGATTTGAGAGCAGCAAGTGCAATCCGTCTGTGCCTGGCCAAAAAATTTTCTTGCAAATGTGTATGAAATGTCTTCAGCAAAGGAACTCTTGGAAAAACTGGAAGAGTTGTATCAGGCAAATGTCGTCTCAAATCGGGTGTATCTGAAAGAGCATTCATACATTGCGAATAAATGAGGATACTAGTATTTCAGATTATTTAAGTGTTCAATGGCATTGTTTCAGAGGTTGAATCTATTGGAGTTAAAATTGATGATGATGATCAACCCTTGAGACTCAACTGGCCTCTTCCACATTCTTATGAGCACATGAAGCCGATATTGATTCATGGAAAGGAGAAAATCATTTTCTCAGAGGTTAGTACTTAGTAGTAAGCTTCTTTCTGGAGAGATGAGACTTGGCGGGAGTAACAGTTCATATGAAAATTTTACAATGGTAGCTCGTGATTGGAAGAAGAAGAACTCTGGAAAGAAAAATTGTACAAAAGCTAGAGTGGGTTTCGTAAATTACTCCGGATCAGTAAATGGAGATACCGATGATGCTAACATTGTCTCCTTTCATGATGTCCTTTGAAAAAGAATATGTGCATACTTATGGAATGCCGGTGTCCCCAAGTTGCCATGATTAGAGGGTCCACAATTTTGCACAAGTGCATTGGTTTGACATTGATGCAGGGTAAGTGTTTGAAAAGCATGTCGATGTCGATGGCTTATTAACTTCCATGAGAGCCAAAAAGTGGGAGTTGCACCATAATTCTCAGCAATGTTATTTGTCTACATGAGCAGAATTGATATTCTTGGAATGGTTTATTCCGAGTGAGTATGCTTTTAATGGTGGACCATGGTAATTCTCTGCATTGAGAATTATGACTGTAATGCAGTTTTGGTAGTAGAAGCTATGAAGATCTTCATCCAAGTGGAGTGTTGTGGGACGACAAAGTCACAAGGTGGAGATTGATGGAATTGTGCCTTTTCTATCCCACATCACCTGGGAAAGAAAAAAAGGCAGAGGCTTTTACTAAATAAGGAGTCTTGGTGCTCATGTTTTAAGTGCAACAGTCAATAGCTTATCTAGCAACTTTTGGTTTTAGATAAATCCCTCTCTTGTTTTAGAATCAGGTAAAAATTTATTATGCCCTGCAATATGAGCCAAAGCTGGTTCTGACGTACCGAAATTGGATAAGAAAACCCAACAAGCCACATGAAAGTTTAACTTCCTCATCCGGAGTAATCATAAGTGAATTGGAAGCGCTATATCCGAACATACATCAAGTGCCAACTCAAATCCCCTAATAATTTACATTTGAACGCAAATCCAACCAACCCAATTGCACTGGAATTTGAAACTAGCCAATGGTTTCAATATTTGACGTACCAAAAGTTGTCACATTCCATTCAAAATCAATGCATAAGTGTACATAATTTCTCAACTTGGCGATTAATCAAACACCTTATGTGTATACACAACCTACGCTTATCATTGAATTTTTATTCCCAAAAGCCACAACATCACAATCACAACATTAGCATGAACAAAGCGAACTAATGTGGAGGGAAAAAATGAAAGGATTGTTGGTTGCATACATATTATGTCAAAATAGAATTTCGATGCAAATGGTAAAAGTAGACAAAAATATAAATGCTTCAAATGCAAATAAGAAAAAATATACTTCCATGAATTCAAACAAAGATCACATTTTAACATGCACTTGAAATAGTTGAAAATTGCATTGAAGAACAAATAACTAGCCATTGACATCAAATCTTTGACCATTGTTAAAAATACTATAAAATTTGACGTCATTTGCAATATAGTGTCCAAGATTTTTTTGTCAGGATTCAACTAGTTAAAATATTTTGGTGAAAAACCCAAATTTTCAAAAAAAATACATCTAAATTTATTAGATAGTTAAGTAGCAAATCAAACAAAGACCTTTCAAGACAAGAATTGAATTTATAAATTCACAATGAAATTCAGATTATCAACTCATCAGAAATGGTACAATTTATTTCAGATATTCCTTGAAGGCTATAATTGGTTCCATGAAATTGACTTATCTTCAACTAGAACGTGAATAAATTATTCAGTTCGTCTAAGCTATATCATATTCTCTCTGGCCACTTCGATTATGCCGTCATCCTTTTCCACTGTGAGCGCCTCCTACAATTTTTAGAATATTTTCCCTTGAAAATTTTTACAACCACCTTCACGAGAGCATATTTGTAAATTGGTGACATAATCCTTGCTAATGTACAATAATCACGCCGCATAGGAGGGATTTTTTCTACAACCATTAGAGTGGATTTTCACAGGCCCTCGGGTTTGGAGGGGTTTGAGAGTAATCGAACCGAACAGTGGATAAATAGGTATTAGATATGTATCCGCCCTTATTAAAAAATATGTGAACTTTATATTAACATATTTAAGTTGCATAAATAATATTTTATTATTCTTCTGACTTGGGAAAATGTGCTGAATTAATAATACTCTAGATTTATAAGATAACATATATACGATAATTCATATAGAGCTAATTTTAGGGGATTTGCTTATAAATCCCTAAAGCTATTTTATGTTTATAATTCAGTCTCTATTAGTGTTTTTAAAACTCTGCACACCCTAGTTTATTTTTTTGTTTGGTTTCACTCCATAATTCATGTTTTTACTAAAATACAATCTCTTCCACTTTTTCTATTTCTTCCTCCCATCGTTTGTCTTATCGCTTGTGTTAGGATCGGTCCGGAGTGTTTAGAGGGGGTGAATGAACATTCCTATTAAAAATAATCATTTGTGATTTCTCTCGGGTTAGTGAAAGAAATCTGTTTCTTAATCAACTTTTCTGCAGAATAGACCACTGAATATTTTAGTGCGGAACGGTCTGTTCTTAGACTAGTAAGAACGGCTCGATGGCTTGAATAGTATAACGAGTGCAGAATGATAAAAGACAGAATATGTTTCTGGAAGTTCGAAGGTGGTGTAATCTGTTAGTAATCCTTAGAGCATACAACGCAGCGGAATTAAATTAAATTGGATTACTAGAACAATGGATCTATACATAGGATATCATATCGGATAAAGGTTTACAAAATTCTCACCCTTGTAGCGTGTTTGAGCAGATTCCACGGAGCTGCACCACGTCCAACGTCTCCTCCGAGTCACTAGCAAAACTTGTCTAGTTTTGCCTCAACGGTATCCACACGATCAAATCGGGTGAAGGGATAGTTTAAGAACAAGTTGCTAGACAAGTTCTTAAACCGAAACAAGAAACACACTCGATTCTTAATCGAAAGATGGCTCAAAACTCACCAAGAACCACACGGCTATAAGAAGCCGAGAGCTCAAGATTATCGTGCGGCCGTGTGCTTCACCAATTCTTGGTTTTAATGATATGATGTGTTAATCACAATTAAACACCTTGCAATCATATTATATATGATTAATTAAAGGCTTTCATAAAGTCTCATGGGCTTAAGCCCATGATTTAATTTAATCATTATGATTATTAATTAAGACTCCTCTTAATTATTTAATTCATCCCATGAATTTAATTTCCCTTCTCGATTTAATCTTTTGTGCGACCCGATAGGATCTTGTAATGTTGGCAGTGACATAAAATCTCATTTTATGTCGCAAGCAAGGAGCGGTGTCTAGCAACACATCGAGGCTACCCAAATTACAAGAATGTCAATGACTCGACATAACCTTTAGAACTTGTGATAATATTAACCATGTAACTTAATCCCTTTGTCCTTTGTGTTTAGATTGAACACGAGTCATGGAATAGTCATACTCGTATATTCAATCTCTATTTCTTGATCCCCAATTAGAACTTTTATAAACGAATAAGCTCGATATCTCATATCGACTCATTCGAGCATGGCCATGCATTTTAGTTCTCACTTGATCAAGGGCCAAACACATCTCCTGTTATATAGGAGGGACAAATCCTATCTCGATCAGTCAACATCCCTCTACATAATTCGTAGTGTATCCAATAGTCGTCTTTATAGATTACCCTGTTACGGGTAACGTTTGACGATATCAAGATACATAACTCCTTATGTTGGGATCTCTGATGATCACAATTCGTAAGGATTACATACATAATTATCACTATGAGAATTGCATATGACGATCATATAACTATCCATGTTGCATTCTCATGGTGGGTTTGTCCAGTACATCGTTCTCTAACATGTACCCATATGTTGATTTGATATCTCATATCAATGAACAATTCATCGATCAACACATTTGAGTCTCTACGTATTATCATTATCCCTATTCATGATAATACTTGACTAGGGACATCTTTAAGAATAATACAATATTATTCTAAGGACATTAACATATATATTAATTCACATTGCACAGTTAAAAGAATAATATATAATAATGAATTGCCATTCATAAAATCATAAACATTGTACGTCAAAACAATCATCTAATGATTTGTCTTAGGGCATATCCCAACATAATCCTTCTACGTCTCCCCTTCTTCCAATTAAGGAAGGATTTCACTAGAAGACTTTGATTTATACAATCCTGTTGTACAAACCTGATTCAGCTGGATTTACCTCACTACCAGACTGAAACTCCTAGTCTCTCGATCTGTTCAGACACACACTGTCTGACAGTTACAATTGATTCTCACTTCTTTATCTTAGTAAAGAATACAAAAGATAGACTAATTGTGTCTATGCACACAGTGATCCTGAGATGATCAAATATTACAATTTGCTTGTGCTTATAAAAACTTTCGGCTCGAGAATGTCTGAGCTTGTAAGCCTGTGTTGTTTATTTTTCTTTTGCGTTTCTCGATTGATCAGATTTTCTGCTTGAGCTCTTTAGTTGCCTCCTTATATAGTTGCATGTACCAACGACATTATTTCCCTTTATGTGCAACTCTTGACTCTGCTCAAACTCTGAGTAAGCTACAGTCTTATTCTTTTGGGCACTTGCCATTCTGGTTCATGCTTTCGGCGACTGTCAGGTAAGCTCTTCTTTGTCTTCTTACCTTTTATGGTAATCTTCAGTCCTTGGTCTTTTTCAGCATTAATTGCAACATTAAATGCTTCAATAAATAGCCGTTAATGATTCAGACTGAAGAGCAAAGTTTATTCAACCTTGTCTGCTCTGATCTGATAATAGTTGAGCTGTTCTGAAGCTTCGATCTGGTCAGGCTGATGTTCATCGATCCGTTCTGATTTTGCGATAGACCATATCGGCTTGATCTGCTTTGAGCAATCGATCTGGTCAGACTAATTTCCATCGATCCGTTCTGATTTGTTTTGTCATCTTTAAAATCCGAAACTAACAAATTCCCCCTTTTTGATGATGACAAAACATAGCTTCTATGTCTTCTTATTCAGTCTTTTAAGAGATTTGAAGCTTATACTTGCGGATCAATTACTTCTTCTTGTTCAAAATAAATGAACACAGTTAAGTTGTAGTTCGGATTGATTAAGCCATTTTGTTCAAAATAAATGAACGAAGACTTAAAAAAAACTCTAATTTTTATTGAATAAAAATCTGATATACATTTACAGACATGTCTGACTTTTATAGACCGCTACTTCCTTGCTGAAGACTGAGCTGGCTGAAATCCTTTCTCTTTTCCCCCTTTTTGTCAGCAGCAATCTCCTGAAGAAAGTCTACAATCTGGGCGAGCTGAGCGCTGATAGCATCAAGACGAGTGTCTTGAGCAATAAGGGACTTTGCGACGGAAGCTTGAACTTCAGTGGCCAGCTCGATCTGTTCTTTTCTCAGGCTGTTTTTATAGGAAGCTTGCTAAGAGAACAGATCATTCAGTCCGCGCTGAATACTGCTAATGTTAGCCGTCATCTTCTCTTTGAAGGATTCAAAATCCAAGAATGTAGCCCTCTGACTCTGATGAACTTCTATAACTCGTTGAGAGAGAGATAGACAGTTATCAGAAAGGTGTTGAAGTGACTTGGCCAGGGATGGGGCATCATCAGATAGATGGCTTGGAGAGTGATCAGATGGCGACGAAGGATAATCAACATTTACGGCAATTGGAACAAGTGAAGACATATCAGATTGGGGTATTTTGGACCGGATCAAAGTGACCAAGTCCGAAGAAAATTCTTCTAAAAATGCCAAGTCTTCATCAGGCTGAACTGGAAGAGTGATAGGACTGGTAGTCTCCTCAACCTGTAGAGCTGCAACAACTGTTGACACCACCAGATCCGGATCGACGGAGTCAGGTGAGACAGCTATCGTAGTTTTGGCGGTTGGACTGTGCTGAATTTGGGAGACTGAGGATGCAATGGGGATGGAAGTTGTTGGAGAGTCCAGCAAGACATCCATGGCTTCAGTCTCAGCTGCAGACGGAGCATTAGTCAGTGGCTGCTCCGCTGTCTGCTCCGTCGTACAAGAAGGAATTGGCTCAATGAATGGTTCGGCAAAGGTCTTGCTCGCAGATGGGTGATCTGGGCTGGGAACTGGAGTGGATATGTTGAGCTTCTGTCGTTGAAAACGAACAGCCAATTGAAGAGCATGAACATCCATTTCCAGCTGAGCAATGACATCACCATCATCTTTGGCAGTCGGTGTGTTGGCATCAAAATTTGCCTTCTTGGCTGCAATGAGCAAGTTGGCCAGTCTGAATCTGTGGTTAGCCTGGAACAAGTCTTTGCGATGAACAGCAATTCGGACGTCATCAGTCTCTGTCCCCTTAAGGACTTCTTGTTCCATCTTTTGGAGTCTTCTCAGCTTGCCGAAGAACAGATCAAAGTGGTTGATCGTTCTGTATGCAACATATTCATCAAACACCACAGTAAGCTCCTTGACCTTTTCTTCAACATCTTTCATGGCGATGTCGATAGCAGTTTGAGCGGCTGACTTGGGTTTGAAAGAGAGAGGTTCAGTGAGAACTGTCTTGCCCTTGCCGGAGGGAGACGAGGTCTTGATCCCTGATTGGGTGTAGTCTCCCAATTCTGTGATAACAATGCTTTGACCACAGGGATGGCAGAAGGGACTCGGGTGGTGACTTTGGGTACAGTGGTTGGAACTGTTGAAGGTTGAGTTGAAGGTTGGATAGCAGGGGTGGCTTTTGTTGATGGCAAGGTGGGTAAGGTTTTAATGTTGATGGTTGAAATGGGCATGGTGATCTGGGTTCTTGGCTTCTTTGGAGGGGGCTTGGCTGGAGATGAAGGAGCAGACTGAGTTTCCTCTGAGTCAGTCTGGATTGTCAGTTTGCGCTTGACTCGATTTTTTCTAGTAGCAACCTGTTCTTCTCCTCGTTCAATCTTGACAGCCACCAGATCGGAAGGAGTGGGTGGAGCACCTTTGGACTTCAGTAGTGCCAATCCCTTAGGGTTGAAAATCTTGAAAGGGCTTAGAGCAGACGGCTTCCCCAGCTTGATGTCCAGAGTCTCCAATAGCTTGCTGAGAGGAACAGCAAAGCACACAGCCTGTTTGGATGCGATAACCGTTTCAAACAAAACTCCAAACAAGATCGTGGACCTGTTCATTTTCTGTCCGGAGTAAATAGCAGCCATGGCCCAGAATTTTTCGGCAAGTGACGACGTCATAGCTTCCGGCTTTGCCCAATAGTGGCTTGCCAATAATCTCGCAGAGAACTTGGAAATGAAAGAGCATTTCCTTCTTCTTGAATGATGGCTGCAGTCTGTGGCAAAAAATGGATACTTTCCCCTGAAGATCAGTGATAGTGGCATGAGGATGTGGCCAAACTCAGTCAGTCCGGTGTTGGGAAGACCAAAGGTCTTTGACAACGTCGACTGAGAAATGTCAAAAGATTTGCCCTTGACGGAGGTGGAGATGAACGTCTTCTGAGACACAACATTGGCGAACAACTCTCAAATCTCCGACTCGTAAACCACCGTCCCGCATTCCAGAAAGTTCCTTAATCCTGAAGATTCCAAGGTTTTGAACATGGAGACCATTTCTGGATCTTCAGCCCTGTAGATTTCATTGAACTCAACAGATAGAGAGTTGTGAGTGATAGTGGCCATTTGAGTATGTAAAGAAGATTGCGAAGAAATTGGAAATATTTGAGAGTTAGAAACAGATAGCAGTAATTCGTAAAAAGTGAAATGAAAGTGAAATGTTCAGCCCGCTAAATAAGAAAGAGAAGACACGTGGCTGTATCTTGATGACTGATTTTTAAGTAATTCAAAATAAGCGGTCAGGATGAAAGAGAGATAAGGCGGTTAAAATTCGATCAGTCCGGGTTGTTATAAACAATTACTTTATTAAAGACTGGTTGACCAGACAGATCATTGGATAATATCTGATTTGACATAGATCGGTCCGAAAGTTCGGACCGATCTGTGTCTTTCTGATCATTGTATTATCGATCTGTGCCAGTATACAATCTTTAAAGCAAACAAAATACCTCTAAAATATCAAGATAAGTCTATTAAACTAAGAATTTGACGAAAATAATTAAACTTAGCCTCAGGAAGTGGTTTGGTGAAGATATCTGCTGCTTGCTGGTCTGTTGAAATATGCTCGATTCGAATTTCTTTTTTGCCAACATGATCTCGAATAAAATGATGTCTGATATCAATATGCTTGTTCGAGAGTGCAAAACTGGATTATACATTATAGCAATTGCACTGGTGTTGTCACAAAATATCGGAGATTCAACAGCTTGAATGCCATAGTCTCTGAGCTGATGTTGAATCCAGAGTATTTGAGCGCAACAGCTTCCAGCGGCAAGATATTCTGCCTCAGCTGTAGATGTGGCAATAGATGTTTGCTTCTTGCTAAACCATGAGATCAATCTTTCACCTAAGAATTGACATGTTCCACTGGTGCTTTTGCGATCAATCTTACACCCAGCATAGTCAGCGTCTGAATATTCGACTAAACTGAAATTTGAATCTTTGGAATACCAAATACCAACGTTCTGAGATCCTTTTAAGTATTTAAGAATGCGCTTAGCAGCATTAAAGTGTGATTGATTTGGATCTGACTGAAATCTAGCGCACATACAGACTGAGAACATAATATCAGGCCGGCTCGCTGTAAGATACAAAAGTCCTCGATACATTGTTACTTCCACTGTTGTTCCCCCTTCGTCTTTATCTAGCTTAATTGAAGGACTCATTGAAGTTGATGCAGTTGAACAAATCTCTATTCCGAATCTCTTGAGAAGCTCTTTGGTATACTTGGTCTGATTTATAAAAATACCATAGCTGAGCTGTTTGACTTGGAAACCCAGAAAGAATGATAACTCTCCCATCATACTCATCTCAAACTGTCCCTGCATTAACTTAGAGAATTTCTCGCAGAGTTTGAGGTTAGTTGACCCAAAAATGATATCGTCAACATAAATTTGAACTAATAAGGTATGTTCCCCCTTAATAAATTTAAATAAAGTTTTATCCACGTGGTTCAGCAGAAATTGAGATAGAGTATCATACCATGCTCTTGGAGCTTGTTTCAGTCCATATACGGTATTCAGTGGATATACATGATCTGGAAATGGTGGTTCTGAAATCCAGGAGGTTGCTCAATGTAGACTTCCTCCTGAAGCTTACCATTAAGAAAAGCACTCTTAACGTCCATTTGATATACTTTGAAGTCTTTAAAATCAGCATAAGCAAGAAAGATTCGGATTGCTTCAAGTCTGGCGACTGGTGCAAAAGATTCATCGAAGTCAATTCCTTCTTCTTGTCGAAATCCTTGTGCCACCAGTCTGGCCTTGTTTCTAACCACAACTCCATCTGCGTCTAGCTTGTTTCTGAAAACCCATCTGGTTCCAATAACATGCAGACCACTAGGCCTGGGGGTTAGACTCCAGACTTGATTTTGTTCAAATTGATTAAGCTCTTCTTGCATGGCTTTAATCCAGTTGTAATCAGTCAAAGCTTCATCGATCTTTTTGGGTTCCAGATTAGATATAAAAGCGGCATGAGTGAATTCATCCATCATCTGTCATCTGGTTCTTATAGGTGCAGAAGGACTTCCAATTACTAGATCAGGTGGATGCCTCTTTGTCCATCGATAGCTCGATTCCGGATTATCTGGTCCATAAGGATGAGTAGTAGCAACATTATCAGCATCTGCTTTAACATTAGAGTTTAGAACATCCGGATCGGCTCGATCTGGAGGAGCTCGATCTGGAATAACTTCAGTGCCTTGATCCGGTCTATCTGGTACTTCACGTTCCGGTGGATTGTCTCTTGACCTGTTAGCTACAATCTCATCATCACTGTTAGCTTCGAGATGGATATTTTCCATCTGATTTTGAATTGATTCATTGTTACCCTCAATACATAAAGATTCATCAAACACTACATGAACTGATTCTTCTACAGTTAAAGTGCGATTATTGAAGATGCGAAAATCTTTACTATTGGATGAATATCCTAAAAATATTCCATTATCTGATTTAGCTTCGAATGCTGTAAGGTGATTCTTATCATTATTGTGAACGAAGCATTTGCAGCCAAATACATGAAAGTGAGAGATAGACGGTCTGTTACATGTCCATACTTCATATGGAGTATGATTCAACTTCTTGTTAATCATAGATCGATTTTGAGTGTAGCATGCAGTATTTACAGCTTCTGCCCAGAACTTTTGGGAAATACCAGAATCTGCAAGCATTGTCCTTGCTGCCTCCTTAAGCGTTCTGTTCCTTCGTTCTGCAACTCCATTTTGTTGAGGAGTTCGAGCAGCTGAGAATTCATGCTTAATTCCTTGATCTTCTAGAAAGGATTCAAGATTCTGATTTGAGAATTCAGTGCCTTTGTCACTTCGAATCCTATCTATGCTTGATGATTTCTCATTCTGAGTGCGTTTTAGCAGCTTGATCAACTTCGGACCGGTCTGATCTTTACTGCTCAAAAATATAGTCCATGTAAAACGTGAGTAATCATCAAGAACAACAAGAGTATACCGCATTCCCCCTAAACTTGTTATTGGTATAGGACCAAACAAGTCCATATGTAATAGTTCTAAGCAGCGTGAGGAGGATTTGGCATTCTTGTTTTTGAAGGATGATCTGATCTGTTTGCCCATTTGGCAAGCTTCACAGATCTTATCCTTGGCAAAGTCGATCTTGGGCAGACCGACAACTAAATCATGTTTACACAGGCTAGAGATAGTCTTAAAGTTGAGATGATTCAAGCGTTTATGCCATAGCCAGTGTTTATTATCATTATTCGCGATGAAGCAAGTAGTATTATCAGGTTGAGGAAAACTCCAGTTAATCTTATATGTATTTCCATTGCTGATTCCTACAAGCATGGTCATACCGTCAGACGATTTAACAGTGCAAGTGTGTTTGTGAAATTCTACAGCATAACCATTATCACATAGTTGACTTATACTGATCAGATTATAGCATAGATTTTCAACTAACAGTGTGAGGGCCCGATCCTAATGTGGTGTTTAATTAACACATAATGATTAATTTACGTAAACAGCGGAAGATTTATTTCAAAGGTCTTATCAAATGGCCCTAAAATTTTTTCGCTTTTAGGTGATACATATATAGTGATACTGAAAATACGTAATTCCAGTTTCCAATTTAACATGTTGAGCATAACATCCATATCAAGTATAAATCAACCAATAGTAGAATACTTACAATACAGATACTCGGGGCATACCCCGGTAATTCAAAACATAATTAAAAATATTCTAACAACTACTGGGACGCAAAACATAAAATATAAACCTGAGCTCGCTCTCAAGGAGCTCTGGTATCTCTCGATGCATCGCTGCAAGCATCGTCACTATGTCCTCCTGTAAAGCCTGTCAAGTCCGAACAACAAAAGACATGACAGCCCCCACAAAGGGGGTCAGTACCCCAGTACGAGAAATAAATAAATCATGTCAAGTGACAAAGTATCATGCAATGCATACCATGTATGAATGCGATGTATGAATGGGTACAAGGAATCGAATATCAAGATACCAAAAATCGGAGTCCAAAGGAAGGTATCATCAAATCATCAAAGCTCGAGCAGAGGGTGACAGTATACGTACATTGCGCTAGGAAAACTCATCCTATGTACGTTACTGCATCCAGCCCTCGTGTCTAGGTCCGGTCGCACCTGCACGTGACTACAGTTACTACCTATACTGCCTGTCATCCCCATGCTCGTCGTACCCGACACTCAGAGTAAGTCAACTCAGTCAAATCATGGATATCAAAGGAATGATAGATCAATATGATATGCCCATGAATCATTTATGCATCAAATGACATATGCAACTCAATATATTATGCAATCTCATGTGAAAGTATATACAAATCATGTAATTTCACATATAATGTAATCCAAGACATTCATCATGTCATATAGTCACATAAGAATCATATAGTGACAAATAAGTCATATAAATCAAATAATGACATATAAGGCCATACATTAGCATCATTACACGTCTTTGCCAGATGTTATGATAAAACTCATTTCAACGTACCTCAAACCGTTAGCTAATTACCAAGTGATCCTCGACTCAATCTTAGGATTAATAAACCTGGTCATAACAGTTCCAAATACAACATAATGTCACATACTAGCCTTAAACATATCAAAATAAAACTCAAACTTAGACCCAAAATCAATTCTCTAAATTTCAGCCTGCCCAACCATAGAGATCGGCTCATAACTTGTCCGATACTTAATAAAATCACATGGGTCCAATTTATTTTCAAAGCTAACTCAAAAATGAACATTTCATCAGTTCAACTCATCTTCAAATTCGTTCATTTAGCCTAGGTAAAATGGCCAAGAACAATCTACTGGAAAAAACAGGACAATTCACCAAATTTCAGCCTGACCCGTTTTTGTATAAAAATCATAATAAATTCATATGATGTCCAAATGACTTGAGGCTAGTGGGAAAATCACGAAACCTTTGTAATACAGTTCATATTTGAAGTCCAGAAGCTATTTCGCTCATCTAGAGGCACATGCAAAACAAATTACGGCAGTGTTGAAAATACATATACACTCTGTTTTGACATAGTGAACAGTTTTAGTAAAAAGTGCATAACGTGCACAAATAAACTCCAAAACATGTGAGGCCAGTTTATAATGCAAGATAACTCAAAGTTTTACAACTTTATTCAGACACCAAGGTCAAAATCGTAGCACATGTTTCCCAGAGTTACCAAGAACACACTGCATGTGCAACCCGCCTACATGCATGTTCCAGATTGTGCACCATGTGGTAAAAACATCATAACTCATTCATTTTAAGTTCACATAGTCTAAAACTTTAACCACAGGACGAAAACACATATATCTACAACTTTTATTTGAATACCAACATCAAATTCGGAAAACAATTTACCCAGAAACTCGAAGAACTCGATGCATAAAACTCGCATGCACTAAATTTCCAGATTTTATACATATTGGTAAAATGTTCATAACTTTTTCATCTGAATTCCAAATTAGTCGAATTTACTGTCAAATCGAAGGTATTCCAACAAGCTACAACTTGTATTTGAATCGCAACCTCAAATTCGAAACTTAACTAAACCCAAAATTCGAAATGACAGATACATGCATGCTGAAATCTGTTGCACACTTTTTGACAGCAAGTTATCTCTACATTTCTCATGCCAAGACTCATAAATTTCGATCCTTAAACAACACCAAGGTATATAAAACTCAATAAAAGTGTTATACCTTCACTCCTCTTGAAGATTTGATGCACAAACCATCAACCTAGCTCAATCCAAGCATTCACCTCTCCAATTTGCTCCAAATTAGAAAATTCTTGATGGGTTCTTCTTCCCTAGCCTTGTAGCTTCTAAATCCTTAATTGCATGTAACATGCACTCAAGATTTCACAAGAATTATGGGGGAAAAAGGTGCTGGAAATTTTCGAATTTTAAGAGAGAAGGAGGAGACAAGGTGGAGGTGAAATAAGAGAGAGAAGATGATGGTGGAATGAATCCAAAAATCTGATTTTGTATTGTGTAAGGGGCGTGACTTCCCAAGACAAAATGTGGGATTTTTAATTTATTTGATGTATTGTGGAATCCATGTGTCAATACATCATTATCTTGCAAGATTATTGGTCCAAAATCATGTATTAAACATGAGTTAAATTAATTAGTGGCATTTGTTCTCCAAGTGCCATGTGATCATGCACATGCTCATGCACTAAAACATGTTCAACTAGTTGGTTGACTCATCGTGGTCCGGAATACCTTAATTCAAAGTCTATACTTTTAATTATCCGGGTTCGCTTAATCATCGTTAATCCGGATTAATTAGCATCGGGGCCTTACAAACAGCACATCATTGATAGTAATATTACCATGGACAATCTTACCATTGCCCACAGTCTTACCCTTTGAGTTATCCCCGAAGATGATCTTGGGTCCATTACATTCTGTGACTTCAGACAATAGCTCGACGTTTCCTGTCATGTGACGAGAACACCCACTGTCTAAGTACCTGTCCGACGATTTTGTCTTCAGTACCTGTCATCAAGCATAATTACTGTTGGTACCCAATCCTACTTGGGTCCAGAACGGATTAGCCCTTTGGGAACCCACACCTGTATCAGCTTTAATGGCTTGTGTGTGTCTAGTATGATGTGAGCTGATCTGTTTAGATGTTGTGTGTGATAATATGTGCGATATGGAAACCTTTGTTTCTTATGAGATAATCTATATCTTCGTTGAACTGGTTTTGAGTTATAGTAGTTGGATGGTCTTCCTTGCCATAGATCTTGCACCTTTAGATTTGGTCTGATAGACACAAAGCTTGCTGGTGCCTTTTCTTTGGCTTGGTTAACGTACCCAATTCCTCTTCTCAAACCTTGATCCCCGAAGGAGACTCCCGTTTGAATTGTAGGCGCTTCAGTTTCATATACTGTGCTGGATCTAACAAATGTCATTTGTTTGATTTTGTTCTTTACCAGCAACAGTTCAGATTCATCTTTGGTGCAGTCTTTGATATCAAAGCCTATGCCGGTGACATCACCGACATTTCTTTGTACCTCTTGCAATTCCTCCAGTGATGCTCTTGATTTTGTCCATGTTTTGAAGATATGAGAAAGCTTAGCATTTTGTGTGCTAATTCTCTTGTTTTCTTCATGGAGCTGATCGTAAGAGATTTTCAGCTTATTCAGCTCGATCTGTAGATTATTGCACTCACCTAGCTCAGAGCAGCTTGGTTTGATATGCTCATCTATTTGATCATTGGCTTTAGCTTTAGTTTTCTCAAATGATTCAGCTAAAATTCTTAATCATTAGCCATGTCTTGCAGTGCGGACATAAGCTCTTCACGTGTGAATTCATTTGAGTCAAGATCAAATACCTCGTCAATTTGACTCATTTCTTCGTCTGCCATTAGACATTGAATATCTTATTCGCTTTCGCTGGATGAATATTTGGAGCTTTCTGAATCTAAGTCAGTCTGAGCCCACTTGTTGTTTCCTTCCTCTGCTACTAGGACCTTTTGGGACTTCCCATGATGATTTTTACGATCTTTGTAGTGCTTCTTTTTCTTGTCATCACGATGCTTTTCTTTTCGTTCTTCTTTGTTCGGTCTGGTGCAATCTGCAATAAAGTTTCCGGTCTTACCACAATTGTAGCAAGCCTGATCATTAACAGCATCGTCTTTTCTCGATTTATAGTGATGAGAAGGTTTAAAATTCCTTTTATTCTTAGACATGAATTTACCAAATTTCTTGATAAATAATGACATAGCATCATTACTTATCGGTTCGATAGATCGATCTATTGAGGGGGTGGTCTGGTCTGGAATGGCTGCCAGTGCTTTGTTTGGTTGAGAGATGAATGGCTCTGCTTCACCTCTGGTGATCAATTCGAACTCATATGCCTTAAGATCTGCGAACAGATCATGAAGTTCAACTTTGTTCAGATCTTTAGACTCCCTCATTGCAATGGTCTTTACATCCCATTCTTTTGGCAAAGTCTCATTACTTTCAGAGCAATCTCTCTGTTAGAGTATTTCTTGCCCAGACCATTTAGTTCGTTGATAATACCAGTAACTCTTTCATCAAACTCGTTTAGAGTTTCTCCACTCTTCATTTTTATGCTCTCAAATCTTTGTAGAGCAACAGTCAACTTGTTTTCCTTAGTCTGGTCGTTCCCTTCACATAGCTGTGCTATCTTCTCCCAGATTTCTTTAGCAGTTGAACACATTTTGATTTTACTGAACATATTCTTGTCCAACATCTTGAACAAGATGTCTTTGGCAACGTTGTATAGATTTGCTTTCTTTCTTTCTTCATTCGTCCAGAGGGATCTGTCCTTCTCGACCATTTGGGGTTCACCACCAGTAATGGAGGCTGCTGTATTTACTTTCAGAATTTTCATTGGTCCATCAGTGATGACGAACCACATATCGTCATCCTGTGCTGCCAGATGAGCTTGCATTCTGATTCTCCAATCATCATAGTCTTCTTTTGAGAACATGGGAATCTTGTTGAATGATGTCATCAGGTCAAGTGTATTTGATGATTAAGACGACCTGCTCTGATACCACTTGTTAGGATCGGTCCGGAGTGTTTAGAGGGGGGGGGTGAATGAACACTCCTATTAAAAATAATCCTTTGTGATTTCTCTCGGGTTAGTGAAGAAATCTGTTTCTTAATCAACTTTTCTGCAGAACAGACACTGAATATTTTAGTGCGGAACAGTCTGTTCTTAGACTAGTAAGAACGGCTCGATGGCTTGAATAGTATAACGAGTGCAGAATGATAAAAGACAGAATATGTTTCTGGAAGTTCGAAGGTGGTGTAATCCTTCTACGTCTCCCCTTCTTCCAATTAAGGAAGAATTTCACTGGAAGACTTTGATTTATACAATCCTGTTGTTACAAACCCAATTCAGCTGGATTTACCTCACTACCAGACTAAAACTCCTAGTCTCTCGATCTGTTCAGACACACACTATCTGACAGTTACAATTGATTCTCACTTCTCTATCTTAGTAAAGAATACAAAAGATAGACTAATTTTTTCTATGCACACAGTGATCCTGAGATGATCAAATATTACAATATGCTTGTGCTTATAAAAACTTTCGGATCGAGAATGTCTGAGCTTGTAAGCTGTGCTGTTTATTTTTCTTTTGCGTTTCTCGATTGACCAGACTTTCTACTTGAGCTCTTTAGTTACCTCCTTATATAGTTGCATGTACCAACGACATTATTTCCCTTTATGTGCAACTCTTGACTCTGCTCAAACTCTGAGTAAGCTACAGTCTTATTCTTTTGGGCACTTGCCATTCTGGTTCATGCTTTCGGCGACGGTCAGGTAAGCTCTTCTTTGTCTTCTTACCTTTTATGGTAATCTTCAGTCCTTGGTCTTTTTCAGTATTAATTGCAATATTAAATGCTTCAATAAATAGCCGTTAATGATTCGGACTGAAGAGCAAAGTACCTTGTCTGCTCTGATCTGATAATAGTTGAGCTGTTCTGAAGCTTCGATCTGGTCAGGCTGATGTTCATCGATCCGTTCTGATTTTGCGATAGACCATATCGGCTTGATCTGCTTTGAGCAATCGATCTGGTCAGACCGATTTCCATCGATCCGTTCTGATTTGTTTTGTCATCTTTAAAATCCGGAACTAACAGCTTGCCCTCAAGCATCAATGGCCCTTGTGACAGCTTGACATCGGTAATACATTTCTACATGGTACTCTTAATGAGCCTGTATATATGTCTCTACCATCGGGGTTTTTTGATGATGGCTCTCCATCTCATGTTTCTCGTCTTGAAAAGTCTCTATATGGCCTCAGACAAGCTCTCCACGCCTGGTTCCAAGCCTTGAGCTCGGCCTTGCTCTCGTTTTGTTTTGGTCAGCCTCTCTCGGACACTTCATTGTTTACATTCCACCATGCAGACGCATGCCTCCTCGTTCTTGTCTACGTGGATGATCTTATTCTCACTAGGTCTTGCTCCTCTCATATTGCTGCAGTAACCACCCATCTTCAGTCTCATTTTGTTGTCAAAGATCTTGGCCCTCTGTCCTATTTTCTTGGCATAGAAGTCGCAAGTTGCAATGAAGGTCTTTTCTCGTCTCAACACAAATATATACTGGAATTACTCTGACGACGTCACATGGATGGTGTCAAGCCACTCAGCACCCCCATGGCTGCCAAGCCCCCTATAGCCACTTCCGGATCAGTCACTCCCACCGACTATCGTCGTGCTCTTGGCGGTCTCCAATATCACATCTTAACCCTTCCAGACATTCCTTTTACTGTCAATCATCTCGCTCAAGTTATGGCGGCACAGACCTATCATGATAGGGAGCTCTTAAGCGCTTATTTCAGTACTTGAAATGAACTCTTCATCATGGGTTTCTTCTTCGCAAGTCCATTGATTTATCTCTCACTACTTACTCTGACTTTGGGGGTGATACAGGTGATAGCAAGTCCACTTTTGCATATGTTGTTTTTCTTGGGGCAATCGTCTCTCTTGGTGATCTTGTAAACACAATGGAGTCGCTCGCTCATCCACTGAAGCTGAATACCGAGCCTTACCTTCAGCTGCCGGTGAAGTTTGTTGGATCCAACACCTCTTCAAGGACCTCGGCCTCACCTAACGCACTGCACCTTGTTCCTTTGCGATAACATTGGTGCTACATGTCTTGCTCTTCATATAGTCATGCATAAGGGTGTAAACGAATCGAACATGTTCACGAACTTTTCGAGTCGGCTCGAAAATTATTTGATTCGTATTCGAAATTCTCGAATTCGAGCCGAACACGAACATACCGAACTCGAGCCCAAATTACTTTGCTTGATAGTTCGTGAGCCGCTCGTGAGCTTTAATATTTTATTAAATAATATAATTATATATAAAATAAATATATTTCGAATATTCCGAGTATTTATTTTTGAGCAATAGTTTGAATAGTACGCGAACATGTTCGAATTTTTCGAGCCGAACTCGAACTCGAACTTTGATTCGAGCCGAACTCGAGCTAAATTTTTAAAACTATTTGAACTTCGAATCAAACTCGAGTTCGAATATAAATATTTTGAGTCGAATTCAAACCTTAAAATTTTCTATATTTCGGCTCGATTCGGTTCGTTTACACCCCTAAGTCATGCATTTCCGTATGAAACATATCGATATTGATGTTCACTTTGTTCGCGGTCTTTCCACCAAGGGTCTTCTCGTTGTGTCTTATGTTAACACTCTTGATCAACTTGTGATGTTCTCACCAAGCCACTTCATAGAACTCGGTTCGAACTACTTCGTTTCAAAATCGATGTGGCCGACGACACGTCGATTTTACGGGGGTGTATCAAGGATAACCCTCATTCAAATCCTTTAGATAAGTATATAGCATGATTTACGATAATCATATCTTTTGTATATTATGAAAAATATAATTTGTATTTACCATCCTTATATCTTGTGACATTATAAAAGGCTTGAGAAGCCTAGCAATACAACAAGAGCTTTTTAGATCAACTCACTATGATTGGTTTAAAATGATATGTATGTTAGTTTCTCCATGGTACTCTTAATGAGCCTGTCTATATGTCTCGACCATCGGGGTTTGTTGATGTTGGCTCTCCATCTCATGTTTGTCGTCTTAAAAAGTCTCTATATGGCCTCCGACAAGCTTGCTCTCATTTGGTTTTGCTTATTTACTCCCGGACACTTCATTGTTTACATTCCACCATGAAGACGTATGCCTCCTCGTTCTTATCTACATGGATGATCTTATTCTCACGAGGTTTTGCTCCTCTCATATTGTTGCAGTAACCACCAATCTTCAGTCTTGTTTCGTTGTCAAAGATCTTTAACCTCTGTCTTATTTTCTTGGCATAGAAGTAGCGAGTTCCCGTCTCAGCACAAATATATACTGGAATTACTCTGCCGACATCACATGGATGGTGTAGGGTCCTCCTACCTTAACATCATCTTTAACACATATAATGGACTAAACATTGCATATAATAACGTCTCAAGGTTAAGGTTGTAGTTTGAGCTATAAGATTACAGGCCAAAAATATGAAACTTCAAACTTAATTGTTTACATTCTCAAAATGAATGTTGAAGCGATAGAATTATACTACTCCTAGAGTAGAGACTATCCCAAAAATCCTGCATCCTAATTTCTTTCACGCTCCTCATAGCTCATTGTCTCAACCCGACCCTGAGTCTTCTGTCCAAAAGTGTACCTACAGGGACAACACATCGTGAGCATGCACATCTTTACTTAATCATCATAAAAGAAACATAACAGTAAATGTATGAAATCTTAGTTAAGTAAACTTGCTAGTTATTCGTTAACTTCTTCTTGTTGCCCCTGATTTACATTCATACATATGGACGTCTTACCCTGTTATATGGCGTCTTACCATATCATAAACATCGTATGACATCTTGCCATGTGGGCGTCTTACCCAATCATAACATCGTATGGCATCTTACCGTATCATGACATCGTATCATGATATAAACATCATATCAACATCATCATTACTTGTCATAATCATCTTCATGGATATCGTATCCTCTTCACTTATCATAAACATCAACATCATAATTTACTTATCATACTCATCGCTCATCATAAACATCATTATCATAATTTACTTATCATACTCATCGTCATCAACATCATCATAAACATCATCATCATCATAAACATTATCATTACAAACATCATATGTAGGAGTATAGTTTACCGTCCGATGCCCGTACGTTTCTTACATACCTTAATCCCAAAAGTGGAGAAATCGGAGAGCTTTATCTCCTTGAGGTTGTGGGTACTTGGGATGGTTCTACATAACCATACAAATTGATATTAGAAGCTAATCATGGTCCAATATCCAAAAATCCCACAAAAATATCAAAAATGCACATTTTTACACCTCGCGATCGATCGCCGCCCAGGCCCGATCGATCGCCGCCCAGGCCCGATCGATCGCGAGATCATACTGGACGAGGCTCAAAATTTTACATCTTGGCGATCGATCGCCACTTTTGGCGCGATCGATCGCCAGCCTCGCCGATCGATCGCCAAACGCTACTGGCGCCCACTGCTGGCTCGCGATCGATCGCCAAAAACAGGCGATCGATCGCCAGCCCCTGTACATCGAAAAATCGCCATTAATGAGCATTTTTCAAACCTTTCTTCATGCCTTACAAATCCAAACTTCCCTACAACATCAATAACATCATAACCCACTAAAACCCACATAAAACACTTCAAAAATCATACCCCAACCATAAACAACATATACCCAAAACAAACCCACATAAAGCATCAAAAACTAACCCATTTCAACACCAAACATCATAAAACTTTTAGGAATGGTTCCATACCTCTTGTAGGCTCCAAATCCTAACATAGATCACACAAACAAAGTTTTTGTGAAGCTTTCCTTCTCCTTCTTTGGTGGATCTCGAAAATGGGAAGGGTTTGGGGTTGGGAAGTGGTTTTGGGGATTTTTAAAAAGTGAATGGTAAAGTGGGGTTAAAGTGATGGGTAAAGGATTAAAAAGGGGTTGTTTAATTTAATTAAAAATTGTACCCCAAACTTAACATGATGTATAAAACACTCCACTTGGTATTTTAAAAGCATTTTACAACATGCTCCAAACTTCCCTTAAATTCATGATTTCCTCATAATTGGTAATCAATATAATTAAATCATGCTAACACTTCATTACCCATCATATAAATTAATTACCAACATAAATAATCACATGACCATCATTAATGCTCAAATTGCATATAATTGATTTTGGGGCATCACATTACTCCCCTACTTATAAGATTTCGTCCTCGAAATCGCATGCACTTACCCAAAATGAAACTAAACGTAAATCATACCAGAAAATAGTTCCGGGTAGTGCTGTATCATATGCCGCTCCGTCTCCCACGTAGCCTCCTCGACACCCCGACGATCCCACTGAACTTTGACCATCGGTATAACTTTACTTCGTAATCTGTGATCCTCACGATCCAGAATTCTGACCGGCCGTTCAACGTAGGATACATCTGAGTCCAACTGCACTTCAGTAGGCTGTAACACATGAGACGGGTCTGGCTCATACTTCCGTAGCATAGAAATGTGGAAAACATCATGAATCCCGGATAAAGACGGCGGTAGAGCCAAACGGTAAGCTAATGTACCAATACGCTGTAACACCTCATACAGTCCGACATATCTTGGAGATAACTTACCCCGCATACCAAAACGGACCACACCCCTGAAGGGTGAGATTTTCAAGAAAACCTTGTCTCCTACTTGGAATTCTAGCGGCCGTCGCCGCTTATTGGCATAGGCTGCTTGACTATCTTGGGCCGCTTTCATCTTTAAACGTATCATCTTAATCTTTTCTTCCATGTCCTTAATCATATCCGGTCCTCCGACCGCTTTACTTGTCAAGTCCTCCCAATACAGCGGTGACCTACAGCGTCGACCATAAAGAGCTTCAAAAGGGGCCATTTGAATGCTCGCCTGATAGCTGTTATTATAGGAGAACTCTACCAGTGGTATAGAATCTTGCCACGGAGTATCAAACTTCAAAACACATGCCCTCGGTATATCTTCGATCGTCTGTATGGTACGCTCTGTTTGGCCGTCTGTCCGAGGGTGATAAGCTGTACTCAGTCTCACTTCGGTGCCCAGAGCCGTCTGGAGACCCTCCCAGAAATGTGAAGTAAACCTTGGGTCTCTGTCAGACACAATCGAGACTGGAATACCATGCAACCTCACCACATCCCGTACATACAATTGGGGCATCTTTAGGTATGTGAAAGTCATACAGTATGGGATGAAATGAGCTACCTTCGTCAGCCTATCCACGATTACCCAGATCGCATCAAATCCTGAGGCCGTTCTTGGTAGGTGGGTCACGAAGTCCATAGATATGTGTTCCCACTTCCACTTAGGTACTTCCAAGCTCTTCAGCTCGCCACCAGGCCTCTGTCTTTCTGCCTTCACTTGTTGGCAGATCAAACATCTTTTGACGAAAGTCATAACATCACGCTTCATGCGTCTCCACCAGAATTGACAGCATAGGTCCTTGTACATCTTTCTTCCTCCTGGGTGGATACTGAACCGACTACTGTGGGCTCGCTCCAATATTCCTCTACGCAACTCTAGTGTATCTGGGACTACCCATCGGTTGCCCAGCCTTAAGGAATCATCTTCTGCCATTCTGAACTTTGATGGTTGCCCTCGAAGTACTATCGATGACCATCTTTGAACTTCATCATCTAACCTCTGGGCTTTCCTGATAGCCTCAAATACGTCTAGCTCGGCCAATAAGGTCGACACTCGCACCAGCGACGTGTCCACATCAAAATCATAGCCCAGATGGCAATAAGAAGTCATCATCGCTGATAAACACATAGCGTCTTCAGCAGTACTCTTCACCTTCCGACTTAAGGCGTCTGCTATCAAATTTGCTTTACCAGGATGGTACTCAATCTCACAGTCATAATCCTTGAGCAAATCCATCCATCTTCTTTGACGCATATTTAGTTCAGCCTGAGTGAATAGAAACTTCAGGCTCTTATGGTCCGTATAGATGGTAAACATCGTACCATAAACATAATGACGCCAAATCTTCAAGGCGAAAATGATGGCCGCCAGTTCCAGATCATGGACTGGGTATCTGGTCTCATGAGGCTTCAATTGCCTCGAAGCATAAGCCACCACGTGCTTATCCTGCATCAATACACAGCCCAAACCCTGCAATGATGCATCCGTGTACAAGACAAACTTCTTATTCTCAGAAGGAATCACCAACACTGGCGCTGTCGTCAAACGACGCTTCAATTCTTGGAAGCTTTCCTCACAGGCTTCGGACCAAAAGGATGGGACTCCTTTCTGAGTCAGCTGTGTCAATGGCTTAGCGATCTTAGAAAATCCCTCGACAAAACGTCGGTAATAACCTGCTAGGCCAAGGAAGCTCCGTATCTCGGGCACAGAAGTGGGTGCAGCCCACTCCATAACAGCTTCAATCTTCCTGGGATCCACAGATATCCCACTGCTAGATATAACATGGCCCAAGAATACCACACTGTTCAACCAGAACTCGCACTTGCTGAGATTTGCATATAACTGATGATCCCTAAGGATCTGTAGTACTGTCCTCAAGTGCTTCACGTGTTCATCTTCAGTCCGGGAGTAGATGAGTATGTCGTCAATGAAAACTATGACGAACTGATCCAAATATGGCTGGAACACCATGTTCATCAAACTCATGAAAACAGCTGGGGCATTCGTCACCCCAAAAGGCATGACTAGGAATTCATAGTGCCCATATCTAGTCCTGAAAGCTGTCTTCTGAACATCATCTTCCCTTACTCGAATCTGATGGTATCCCGACCTCAGATCGATCTTACTGTAGAGCCTCATACCCTGCGACTGGTCAAACAAATCATCGATCCTAGGGAGTGGATATTTATTCTTTACTGTGGCTTTGTTCAGTTGTCCGTAATCGATGCACAAACGCATCGAACCATCTTTCTTCTTCACAAATAAGACTGGTGCACCCCAGGGCGATACGCTAGGGCGTATATAGCCCTTGTCAAGGAGCTCTTGCAATTGAATCTTTAACTCCCTTAGTTCCGCTGGTGCCATCCTATATGGGGCACGAGAAATGGCAGACGTCCCCGGTAATAATTCAATCCCAAACTCGACCTCTCTTGTCGGTGGGAATCCGGGAATCTCCTCCGGAAAGACATCAGGGAACTCCGCCACTACGGGCACATCCTCAACTTTTACTTCTTCTTTCTTTTCAGAAACATCGACAGCATAAATGAGATATCCGGTATGGCCTCGTTCCAACAACTGTGCCATCTTGACAGCAGATATTAATGGAATCTTAGAACGAGAACCATCCCCAAAGAATGTCCACTGGGCTCCCATATCAGATCTGAATCGGACAGTCCTCTGCATGCAGTTCACCACTGCCTGATACCTGTTCAGAACATCAATACCTACTATACAGTCAAAGTCTGACATTCCCAGAACAATCAAATCTGACCTTAGCTCGTTATCCTCAAAATAAATGAGGCCATCATAGACAATCTGATTAGTAATCATACTTCTTCCAGCGGGGGTCGAGACTATAAGAGACGTGGGCGACGGAGAAGTGCATATCTGGTGTCTTTCCACAAAACTTGTCGACACGAAAGAGTGTGACGCACTTGTGTCGATCAATATAAAAGCAGGGTGCGTAAATAAAAGACACGTACCCGCTATAACCTCCTCCGGAGCCGCTGTAGCCTGCTCCCTTGTCAAGGCATAAACCTGTCCCTGAGGTGGCCCCATGGGTTGACCTCCATACTGCCTAGGTACAAACGGCGGCCTGTGCTATACTGCTCTTTCTGCAGGCCTCCCTGTAGAGTTCGGTTGTCCTTCCCGGTTGGGACATTGCCGAGCAAAGTGGCCCTTGCTGTCACAAACATAGCATCCCATGCAGTCTTTTGTCAGATGTGGTTGCCCACAATTAGAACACAGGACCTTCCCAAGTCTGCCTCCCTGAGGCTGTCCTCTTCCTGACTGGGCGTCATCTCTACGGTTTCCTTTCCAACGGTTGTCGGGCCTCTTACCACTGAACCTTGACGCCGATGTGTTTCCTCTTGATTTGAACTGCTCACCCCTTGGCTTCAAATTATCAGGAGTGGATTTCTGAGGGGGTGCTGGAGGTGGTACGACATCAGGGTATGCACCAACTCCTAGCTCGGCTAACTCAGCCCGTGACAGTGCATCATCAAAGCAAGTAGGGGCATAAGTGATCACCCTATCATACAGTTTCGGCCTCAAGCCCTTCATGAAGTTCCTCATCTTTGCTTGCGTACTTGTGGCGATATGAGGCACATATCTGAGTAAGGAACAGTATTGAAGAGCATAATCTGATACTGACATGCTACCTTGCTTGAGGTGAGTAAATTCGTCTTCCTTGGCTTGTCGTGCAGCAGCCGAAAAATAGCGGTTTAGAAACCGAGTTCGAAACATCTTCCAATTCACTTCATAACCTTGAGCCTCTTGCTCCACCACGGTGGTCTTCCACCACATCAGCGCCTTCTTGGCCAACTGGAACTCCGCTAGTCTTATCCAGGCCGTCTTAGCACAAGGAGCTGCCACGAAAATTTGCTCTATTCTTTCTAACCACTCTTCAGCTTGTTCCCCTGTTTCCGTTCCTTCAAAGGTCAGGGGTCGGTATGCAAGAAATTGAGTCAAGCTCAGTTCCCCAGGCAGTAATTGCTGTTCAGACGGTTCTTCGCCAAAGGCTGGCGGGGGTAGAGGATTCGTGCGTCCGGCACTTGCATTGACACTCACAGCGTCACCCACTTCCGCGTTTGCTGCCATACTGCAAGACAATGGTTAACAACAATACCCAACAGCAGTTCATATAATACCTCGTTAGATAAACAAAACATGTTAGCACAACATCATATACTTCATATGCCACTTATGCACAAAACATGTTTAAAAGCAAGCACCTAGCTAACTTATTGCTAAGGCTACCCTTCACTCATTCCCGGGTTATCTAATCACTGCTCTGATACCACTAATGTAGGGTCCTCCTACCTTAACATCATCTTTAATACATATAATGGACTAAACATTGCATATAATAACGTCTCAAGGTTAAGGTTGTAGTTTGAGCTATAAGATTACAGGCCAAAAATATGAAATTTCAAACTTAATTGTTTACATTCTCAAAATGAATGTTGAAGCGATAGAAGTATACTACTCCTAGAGTAAACACTATCCCAAAAATCTTGCATCCTAATTTCTTTCACGCTCCTCATAGCTCATTGTCTCAACCCGACCCTGAGTCTTTTGTCCAAAAGTGTACCTACAGGGACAACACATCGTGAGCATGCACATCTTTACTTAATCATCATAAAAGAAACATAACAGTAAATGTATGAAATCTTAGTTAAGTAAACTTGCTAGTTATTCGTTAACTTCTTCTTGTTGCCCCTGATTTACATTCATATGGACGTCTTACCCTGTTGTATGGCGTCTTAAACATCGTATGTGTTAGGATCGGTCCGGAGTGTTTAGAGGGGGGGGGGGGGTGAATGAACACTCCTTCTAAAAATTAATCCTTCGTGATTTCTTTCGGATTAGTGAAAGAAATCTGTTTCTTAATCAATTCTTGTACAAAACAGACCACTGAAAATATAAGTGCGGAACGGTCTGTTCTTGTATGTAAGAACGGCTCGATGGCTAGTGAGAAAGAACGAGTGCAGAAATAAGATACACAGGATATGTTTCTGGAAGTTCGAAGGTGGTGTAATCCTTCTACGTCTCCCCTTCTTCCAATTAAGGAAGGTTTATACTAGAAGACTTTGATTTATACAATCCTGTTGTACAAACCCGATTCAGACTGGATTTACCTCACTACCAATCTGAAACTCCTAGTCACTCAATCTGCTCAGACACACTCTGTCTGACAGTTACAATATGTTTCTCACTTCTATTTTCAACACAGAAAACACAAGATGCGCACAGTGATCCTAAATGATCAAATGTTATAAAGTAAACGTGCTTAAGAATGATTTCAGCTCGAGAGCTTCTGAGCTTGTAAGCTTGTGCTGTTTTTGCTTTCTTGTGCGTTTTACAATTGATCAGCGAGAGTCAGTAGCAAGAGTCAGTAAGTTCCTTTTGTTGCATCCTTTTATAGTTGAAGGTACCAACGACATTATTTCCCTTAATGTGCAACTTTGACTCTGCTTAAACTCTGAGTAGGCTTCAGTCTTCTTCTTCAGGATACTTGCCGTTCTGGTTCATACTTTCGGCGACTGTCAGGTAAGTTCTTCTTTGTCTTCTTACCTATTATGGCAATCTTCAGTCTTTGGTCCTTTGTAGCATTAATTACAACATTAAATGCTACAATAAATAGCCGTTAATGATTCGGACTGAGGAGCCATTATGTATGTATCCTAAGCTGCTCTGATCTGATAAAGATAGAGATCGATCTGAAGCGTTGGTTGAGTCAGTCTGATATTCATCGATCCGGTCTGATAAGTAATGTGACTTATCAGCTTGTTCTGTTGTTGAGCTATCGATCTGGCCAGTCTGATTACCCTCGGTCCGGTCTGATATGTTTTGTCATCTTTAAAATCTCATCGATAAGATCCGGGACTAACAAATTCCCCCTTTTTGATGATGACAAAACCTAGCTTCTAAGTCTTTTTAACCAGTCTGATGAGAACTCTGAAGCAAAAACTTTCGGATCGATTACTCTTTTTTTGTTCAAAATAAATGAACATCATTAAGTTGGATCGATTAAACCTTTATTATTAAGCCTTATATTGTAGTTCAAAATAAATGAACACGGACTTAATCGAAAGAGGATTTTTATTGATCACCAAAAAATCCTAAATACAGACATTCTGAAAATATTATTTTCTAGAAGACTGAGACGGAGGCGGCCTGAAGTCTTTCTTCTTTTCCCCCTTTTTTCTCAGCAGCAATCTCTTGAAGAAAGTCAACAACTTGTGCTAGCTGCGCGCTGATAGCGTCAAGACGAACGTCTTGAGCGCGGAGGGAATTGGCAACAGATGCTCTGACTTCAGTGGCTAGTTCGATCTGCTCTTTTCTCAGACTGTTCTTATATGAGGCTTGTTGAGAAAACTGATCGTTTATGCCTCGCTGAAGGCTTCCGATACTGGCAGCCATATTCTCTTTGAATGAATCAAAGTCCAAAGCTGTAAGCATCTGACCTTGATGAACTTCGAGAACGCGTTGAGAGAGTGACAGGCAGTTGTCAGAGAGGTGCTGAAGAGTCCTTGCCAGAAATGGAGGTGCATCAGATTGTTGGCTGGGAGAGCGATCTGATGAGGACAAAGCCTGTTCATCGTCTTCAGCAACCGGGACAAGTGAAGATACAGCAACTTGGTGACTTTCGGACCGGATCAAGGTGACCAGATCCGAAGAAAATGTTTAAATAAAGGTCATATCTTCATCTGATTGGACTGGAGGAGTGCTGGGTCTGGAAGGCTCCTCAATCTGGAGAGCTGCAACAACGGTGGACACCACCAGATCCGGATCGACGAATTCTGAAGCGCCAACTGTTGCCAGTTCTACTGTTGGACTGATTTGTGCACGGGAGGCTGAGGACCCCAAAGGAATGGAGGTTGTTGGAGAGTCCAACAATACATTCAATGGTTTATCATCGGGCACAGACGGAGCATTAGGCAATGGCTGCTCCGCTGTCTGGTCTGGTAGTGGCTCTGCAGTCTGATCTGGTATTTGCTCTGCAGTCTGATCTGCTGCATCAGAAGGAATAACCTCAACGAAAGGTTCTGCCATAGTCTTGCTTGCAGAGGGATGATCCGGGCTGGTTGTGGGAGTGGATACACTGAGCTTCTGTCGTTGAAAACGGACAGCTAAGTGAAGAGCATGAACATCCATCTCGAGTTGAGCAATAACAGCCCCATCATCTCTGGCAGTTGGAGCAGTCGGATCAAAGTTCTCTTTCTTAGCAGCTAGGAGCAGAGTGGCTATACAGAATCTTTGATTAGCCGTAAATAGCTCTTTGCGCTGCACGGCAAGCCGAACATCATCAGTCTCTGTTCCTTTCAGAACTTCCTCTTCCATCTTCTTCAGTCTGCTCAGCTTACCGAAGAATAACTCAATGTGGTTGATAGTCCGGTACTGGACATATTCATCAAAGATCACAATGAGTGCCTTCACCTTCTCATCAACATCCTCCATAGCGATGTCGATGGCTGTCTGCGCTGCAGATTTGGGTTTAGAGGAGAGGGGTTCGGAGAGAATGGCTTTTCCCTTGCCGGTGGAGGAGGGGGACTTGATCCCTGATTGGGTATAATCTCCCAACTCAGTGATAACTATTCCTTTGACCGTGGGAATGGCAGAGGGGACTCGGATAGTGACTTTGGGTGCAAGGGTTGAAGCCTGTGAAGGTTGGATCGAAGGTTGGGGTGCAGGGGTGGCTTTAGTTGGAGGCAATATGGGTAAGGCTTTCAGGGGTAATGGTTTGCTGGGCTTGGTAATCTGGGTTCTTGGCTTTTTGGGAAGTGGCTTGGTTGGTGGCGAGGGAGCAGACTGAGTTTCTTCCGAATCAGTCTGGATGGTCAGTTTGCGCTTGACGCGAGGTTTGCGCGCAACAGCTTGTTCTTCGCTCGCCCTTCTCAATCTTGACTGCAGCCAGAGTAGCAGGAGTAGGCGGAGCACTCTTGGACTTCAGCAATGCAAGTCCTTTGGAGTTTAGAATCTTAAAGGGGCTGAGAGCGGACTGCTTTCCCAGCTCGATGTCCAAAGACTCCAGTAGCTTGCTGAGAGGAACAGCAAAGCATACAGCTTGTTTCGATGCAATCACTGTTTCCATCAGAACACCAAACAGAATCACGGACCAGTTCATCTTCTGTCCGGATACAATGGCCGCCATAGCTCTGAACTTCTCTGCGGTCACAGCGTCAAAACTTCCTGCTTTGCCCAACAGAGGCTTACCCACTATCTCGTACAGCACCTGGAAATGAAAGAGCATTTCCTTCTTCTTAAACGATGGTTGCAGGCGGTGGCCAAGAATAGATATCTTCCCTTGAAGATCTGAGAGTGACGCCTGAGGAATCTGTCCAAATTCCGTCAGTCCGGAATTGGGGAGGCCAAAGGTTTTGGCCAGCGTCATCGGCGAGATCTCAAAAGATTTGCCATTGACAGTAGTAGATATGGATGTCTTCTGGGAGACGGCATTGGCGAATAGTTCGTGGATTTCTGATTCATAAACAACGGTGCCGCATTCCAGAAAGTTTCTCAGACCAGAAGATTCCAAAGCTCTGAAGATGGACACCATCTCTGCATCTTCTGCCCTGTAAATATCATTAAACTCAACGGAGAGGGAGTTATGAGTGATGGTAGCCATTGGAATGAAGTCAAACGAATGCGAAGATTTAGAAGAGTGAGAGAGTAAGAAAACAGATAGCGGTAATTTGTAAAAAGTGAAATAAAATAAAATGTCCAGCCCGCTAAATAGGAGAGAGAAGACACGTGTCTTTATCTCGAAGACTGATGAAAAGAAATTCAAAAATAAACGGTCAGGATAACATATAGTTAAGGCGGTTAAAATGCGATCAGTCCGGGCTGTTTTTGTGCAAAAGATGTATTGTCCAAACAGATCATGGGATAACATCAGATTGACATAGATCGGTCTGAAAGTTTGGACCGGTCTGTGTCTTTCTGAACATTGTATTATCAATCTGTGGTAACAAAAATCTTTAAGTGCGAAAGTAAGAAAACATCTAAACTATTAAGATAAGTCAATTAATCCAAGAATTTGACGAAAATAATTAAACTTAGCCTCTGGGAGCGGCTTGGTGAAGATGTCTGCTGCTTGCTGCTCTGTTGAGATGTGCTCGATCCGAATTTCCTTTTTGCCAACATGATCTCGAATAAAGTGATGGCGTATATCAATGTGCTTTGTTCGAGAGTGCAAAACTGGATTATACGTTATAGCGATTGCACTTGTGTTGTCGCAAAATATCGGAGAGTCAACAGCTTGGATGCCATAGTCTTTGAGCTGGTGTTGAATCCAGAGCATTTGAGCGCAACAGCTTCCAGCGGCTAGATACTCTGCTTCAGCTGTGGATGTGGCAATCGATGTCTGTTTTTTGCTGAACCAAGAGATCAATCTTTCACCTAGAAATTGACATGTTCCACTGGTGCTTTTACGATCAATCTTACACCCAGCGTAGTCTGCATCTGAATATCCGATCAAGCTGAAGTTTGAATCTTTGGAGTACCAAAGACCAACGTTCTGAGATCCTTTTAAGTATTTCAGAATACGCTTGGCAGCAATAAAATGTGATTGCTTTGGTTCTGACTGAAATCTGGCGCACATACAGACTGAGAACATAATATCAGGCCTGCTCGCTGTAAGATACAATAGCGATCCGATTAGTCCTCTATACATGGTTACTTCAACTGCTGTTCCCCCTTCATCTTTGTCTAACTTGATTGTTGGACTCATAGGAGTTGATGCAGTTGAGCATGTTTCCATTCCAAATCTCTTGAGGAGCTCTTTGGTATACTTGGTCTGATTGATGAAAATACCATTGTTGAGCTGTTTTACTTGGAGACCCAAAAAGAATGAAAGTTCTCCCATCATGCTCATCTCAAACTGTCCCTGCATTAACTTAGAAAATTTCTCGCACAATTTGGGGTTAGTTGACCCAAAGATTATGTCATCAACATAAATCTGAACTAATAGGGTATGTTCCCCTTAATAAATTTAAAGAGAGTTTTATCTACTGAGCCGATCTGGAAATCATGGTTCAGCAGAAATTGAGATAGAGTGTCATACCAGGCTCTTGGAACTTGTTTCAGACCATACACTGCTTTATTCAGTAGATACACATGATTGGGATGCAAATGGTCCTGAAATCCAGGTGGTTGCTCAATGTAGACTTCTTCCTGAAGCTTTCCATTAAGAAAAGCGCTCTTAACGTCCATCTGATATACTTTGAAGTCTTTAAAGGCAGCATATGCAAGAAAGATTCGGATGGCTTCAAGTCTGGCGACTGGTGCAAATGATTCATCGAAGTCGATTCCTTCTTCTTGTCTGAATCCTTGTGCTACCAGTCTGGCTTTGTTTCTAACCACAGTTCCATCTGCGTCCAGCTTATTTCTGAAAACCCATCTGGTTCCAATGACAGGCAGATCGCTTGGTCTGGGGGTTAGACTCCAAACTTGATTTTGTTCGAATTGATTCAGCTCTTCTTGCATGGCCTTAATCCAGTTGAAATCAGTTAGAGCTTCATCGATTTTCTTAGGTTCCAGAGTAGAGATGAACGCAGCATGTGTGAATTCATCCATCATCTGTCCTCTGGTTCTGATCGGTGCAGAGGGACTACCAATTACGAGATTGGGTGGATGCTTCTTAGTCCATCGATAGCTTGACTTTGGATTGTCTGGTCCGGTCGGATGAGTAGTAGCAGCATGATCAGCATCTGCTTTAACATTTGAGTGAAGATTGTCCGGATCAGCTCGATCTGAAGAAGCTTCAATGGCTTGAACCGGTCTGTCTGGTACTTCTGGTTCTGGTGGATTGTCTCTGACCTGTTAGCTACAATCTCATCATCACTGTTAGCTTCGAGATGGATATTTTCCATCTGATTTTGAATTGATTCTTTGTTACCCTCAACACATAAAGATTCATCAAAAACTACATGAACAGATTCTTTAACAGTTAAGGTTCGATTATTAAAAATTCGATAGGCTTTGCTAGTTGATGAATATCCTAAAAATATTCCATTATCTGACTTAGCTTCAAATGCTGTAAGATGATTCTTACCATTGTTATGAACGAAGCATTTGCAGCCAAAAATATGAAAGTGAGAAATAGATGGTCTGTTACCAGTCCATATTTCATATGGGGTAAGGTTCAGCTTCTTGTTGATCATGGACCGATTTTGAGTGTAGCAAGCAGTGTTTACAGCTTCTGCCCAGAACTTTTGCGAAATTCCAGAATCAGCAAGCATTGTTCTTGCTGCTTCCTTGAGCGTTCTGTTTCTTCGTTCTGCAACTCCATTCTTTTGAGGAGTTCGAGCGGCTGAAAACTCATGCTTGATTCCATGATCTTCTAGAAAGGATTCAAGATTCTGATTTGAAAACTCAGTGCCTTTGTCACTACGAATCCTGTCTATGCTGGATGATTTCTCGTTCTGAGTGCGTTTCAGCAGCTTGATCAACTTCGGACCGGTCTGATCTTTACTGCTCAAAAATATAGTCCATGTAAAGCGTGAGTAATCATCAATAACAACAAGAGTATACCGCATTCCCCCTAAACTAGTTATTGGTATAGGACCAAACAAGTCCATATGCAATAATTCTAAACAGCGGGAGGAGGATTTGTCACTCTTGTTCTTGAAGGATGATCTGATCTGTTTGCCCATTTGGCAAGCTTCGCAGATCTTATCCTTAGCAAAATCGATCTTGGGCAGACCGATAACTAAATCATGTTTACACAGGCTGGAAATGGTCTTAAAGTTTATATGATTCAAACGCTTATGCCACAGCCAATGTTTATTATCATTGTTAGCGATGAAGCAAGTAGGATTATCAGGTTGAGCATGATTCCAGTTAATCTTATATGTATTTCCATTCCTGATTCCTACGAGCATGGTTATACCGTCCGATGATTTAACAGTGCAAGTGTGTTTGTGAAATTCTACAGCATAACCATTATCACAAAGTTGACTTATACTGATCAGATTATAGCACAGATTTTCAACTAACAGCACATCATTGATAATAATGTTACCATGGACAATCTTACCCTTGCCCACGGTCTTACCCTTTGAGTTATCTCCGAAGATGATCTTGGGTCCAGTACATTCTGTGACTTCAGACATCAGCTCGATGTTTCCAGTCATGTGACGGGAACACCCACTGTCCAAATACCAGTCTGATGCGAGTTTCTTCGGTACCTGTCATCAAATATAATTATTGTTGGTACCCAATCCTATTTGGGTCCAGAACGGATTAGCCCTTTGGGAACCCACACTTGTATCAGCTTCAATGGCTTGTGTGTGTAAGGTGTGCTGTGTGCTGGTCTGTTTTGATGTTGTGTGTGATAATGTGTGCGCTGTGAAAACCTTTGATTCTCATATGGTAGTCTATATCTTCGTTGAATCGGTTTTGAATTATAGTAATTGTATTGTCTTCCTTGCCTTCGATCTTGCACCTTTGGATTTGGTCTGATAGACGCAAATCTTGCTGGTGCCTTTTCTTTGGTTTGGTCAACATAACCAATTCCTTTTCTCAGATTTTGATTCACGTAAGAGACTCCTGTTTGAATCTTAGGTGCTTCAGTCTCATATACTGTGCTGGATTTAACAAATGTCATTTGTTTGACTTGGTTCTTTACTAGCAACAACTCAGATTCATCTTTGGTGCATTCTTTGGTGTCAAAGCCTATGCCGGTGAAGTCACCGACGTTTCTTTGAACCTCTTGTAATTCTTCCAAGGATGTTCTGGATTTTGTCCATGTTTTGAATATATCAGAGAGCTTAGCATTTTGTGTGCTAATTCTCTTATTTTCTTCATGGAGCTGATCATAAGAGATTTTCAGCTTATTCAGCTCGATCTGGAGATTGTTGCACTCACCCTGCTCAGAGCAGCTTGGTTTGTTGTGCTTATCCATTTGATCACTGACTTTAGCTTTATTCTTCTCAAATGATTCAGCTAAGATCCTATAATCATTAGCCATGTCTTGCAGTGCGGACATGAGCTCTTCTCGTGTAAATTCATTTGAGTCAAGATCATATACCTCGTCTGTCTGACTCATCTCTTTGTCTGCATAAGACATTGAATATCTTCTTCGCTTTCGCTGGAAGAATATTCAGAGCTTTCCGAGTCTGAGTCTGTCTGAGCCCATTTGCTGTTTCCTTCTTCAGCTACTAGGACTTTTTGGGATTTTCCATGATTCTTGCGGTCTTTGTAGTGCTTCTTCTTCCTATCATCACGATGCTTCTCTTTCCGTTCTTCTTTCTTCGGTCTGGTGCAATCTGCAATAAAATGCCCGGTCTTACCACAATTGTAGCAAGCCTGGTCGTTAACAGTATCATCTTTTCTTGATTTATAATGATGAGAGGGTTTGAAGTTCCTCTTATTCTTAGACATAAATTTACCGAATTTCTTGATAAATAATGACATAGCATCGTTACTTATCTGTTCAGCAGATCGGTCTGATGTTGAAGCGATCTGGTCTGGAATGGCAGCCAGGGCCTGTTTAGTTGAGAGATGAATGGCTCTGCTTCATCTCTGCTTATCAGTTCAAACCCATAGGCCTTAAGATCTGCAAACAGATCATGAAGTTCAACCTTGTTAAGATCTTTTGATTCCCTCATGGCAATGGTCTTAACATCCCATTCCTTTGGCAGAGCTCTCATAACTTTCAGAGCGATCTCTCTGTTAGAATATTCCTTCCCCAGACCATTCAGTTCATTTATGATGCCAGTGACTCTTTCATCAAACTCATTTAGAGTTTCTCCACTTTTCATCTTTATGCTCTCAAATCTTTGAAGAGCAACAGTTAACTTGTTTTCTTTGGTCTGGTCGTTGCCTTCACATAGTTGTGCTATCTTCTCCCAAATTTCTTTGGCAGTAGAGCACATTTTGATTTTGCTGAACATGTTCTTGTCCAATGTCTTGAACAAGATGTCTTTGGCCACATTATCGAGATTTGCTTTCTTTCTTTCCTCATTCGTCCAGAGGGATCTGTCCTTTTCTACCATTTGTGGTTCTCCACCAGTAATGGCGACTGCTGTATTTATTTTTAGAATCTTCATTGGTCCATCAGTGATGACGAACCACATATCGTCATCCTGAGCTGCTAGATGAGCTTGCATTCTGATTCTCCAGTCATCATAGTCTTCTTTTGAGAACATAGGGATTTTGTTGAATGATGCCATCAGCTCGAGTGATTTAGCTGATTAAGATGACCTGCTCTGATACCACTTGTTAAGATCGGTCCGGAGTGTTTAGAGGGGGGGTGAATGAACACTCCTTCTAAAAATTAATCCTTTGTGATTTCTTTCGGATTAGTGAAAGAAATCTGTATTCTTGTACAAAACAGACCACTGAAAATATAAGTGCGGAACGGTCTGTTCTTGTATGTAAGAACGGCTCGATGGCTAGTTAGAAAGAACGAGTGCAGAAATAAGATACACAGGATATGTTTCTGGAAGTTCGAAGGTGGTGTAATCCTTCTACGTCTCCTCTTCTTCCAATTAAGGAAGGTTTATACTAGAAGACTTTGATTTATACAATCCTGTTGTACAAACCCGATTCAGACTGGATTTACCTCACTACCAATCTGAAACTCCTAGTCACTCAATCTGCTCAGACACACTCTGTCTGACAGTTACAATATGTTTCTCACTTCTATTTTCAACACAGAAAACACAAGATGCGCACAGTGATCCTAAATTATCAAATGTTATAAAGTAAACGTGCTTAAGAATGATTTCAGCTCGAGAGCTTCTGAGCTTGTAAGCTTGTGCTGTTTTTGCTTTCTTGTGCGTTTTTCAATTGATCAGCGAGAGTCAGTAGCAAGAGTCAGTAAGTTCCTTTTGTTGCATCCTTTTATAGTTGAAGGTACCAACGACATTATTTCCCTTAATGTGCAACTTTGACTCTGCTTAAACTCTGAGTAGGCTTCAGTATTCTTCTTCAGGATACTTGCCGTTATGGTTCATACTTTCGGCGACTGTCAGGTAAGCTCTTCTTTGTCTTCTTACCTATTATGACAATCTTCAGTCTTTGGTCCTTTGTAGCATTAATTACAACATTAAATGCTACAATAAATAGCCGTTAATGATTCGGACTGAGGAGCCATTCTGTATGTATCCTAAGCTGCTCTGATCTGATAAAGATAGAGATCGATCTGAAGCTTTGGTTGAGTCAGTCTGATATTCATCGATCCGGTTTGATAAGTAATGTGACTTATCAGCTTGTTCTGTTGTTGAGCTATCGATCTGGTCAGTCTGATTACCCTCGATCCGGTCTGATATGTTTTGTCATCTTTAAAATCTCATCGATAAGATCCGGGACTAACAGTATGGCATCTTGCCATGTGGGCGTCTTACCCAATCATAACATCGTATGGCATCTTACCGTATCATGACATCGTATCATGATATAAACATCATATCAACATCATCATTACTTGTCATAATCATCTTCATGGATATCGTATCCTCTTCACTTATCATAAACATCAACATCATAATTTACTTATCATACTCATCGCTCATCATAAACATCATTATCATAATTTACTTATCATACTCATCGTCATAAACATCATCATAAACATCATCATCGTCATAAACATTATCATTATAAACATCATATGTAGGAGTATAGTTTACCGTCC
Source organism: Haberlea rhodopensis (assembly GCA_907163345.1). Classification (NCBI taxonomy): domain Eukaryota; kingdom Viridiplantae; phylum Streptophyta; class Magnoliopsida; order Lamiales; family Gesneriaceae; genus Haberlea; species Haberlea rhodopensis. The sequence goes on from CAJQUN010000339.1 coordinate 65,259, forward strand.
GATGCCCGTACGTTTCTTACGTACCTTAATCCCAAAAGTGGAGAAATCGGAGAGCTTTATCTCCTTGAGGTTGTGGGTACTTGGGATGGTTCTACATAACCATACAAATTGATATTAGAAGCTAATCATGGTCCAATATCCAAAAATCCCACAAAAATATCAAAAATGCACATTTTTACACCTCGCGATCGATCGCCGCCCACGCCCGATCGATCGCGAGATCATACTGGACGAGGCTCAAAATTTTACATCTTGGCGATCGATCGCCACTTTTGGCGCGATCGATCGCCAGCCTCGCCGATCGATCGCCCAAAGGTGGCGATCGATCGCCAAACGCTACTGGCGCCCACTGCTGGCTCGCGATCGATCGCCAAAAACGGGTGATCGATCGCCAGCCCCTGTACATCCAAAAATCGCCATTAATGAGCATTTTTCAAACCTTTCTTCATGCCTTACAAATCCAAACTTCCCTACAACATCAATAACATCATAACCCACTAAAACCCACATAAAACACTTCAAAAATCATACCCCAACCATAAACAACATATACCCAAAACAAACCCACATAAAGCATCAAAAACTAACCCATTTCAACACCAAACATCATAAAACTTTTAGGAATGGTTCCATACCTCTTGTAGGCTCCAAATCCTAACAAAGATCACACACAAAGTTTTTGTGAAGCTTTCCTTCTCCTTCTTTGGTGGATCTCGAAAATGGGAAGGGTTTGGGGTTGGGAAGTGGTTTTGGGGATTTTTAAAAAGTGAATGGTAAAGTGGGGTTAAAGTGATGGGTAAAGGATTAAAAAGGGGTTGTTTAATTTAATTAAAAATTATACCCCAAACTTAACATGATGTATAAAACACTCCACTTGGTATTTTAAAAGCATTTTACAACATGCTACAAACTTCCCTTAAATTCATGCTTTCCTCATAATTGGTAATCAATATAATTAAATCATGCTAACACTTCATTACTCATCATATAAATTAATTACCAACATAAATAATCACATGACCATCATTAATGCTCAAATTGCATATAATTGATTTCGGGGCATCACAGATGGTGTCAAGCCACTCAGCACCCCATGGCTGTCAAGCCCTCTAGAACCATTTCTGGGTCAGTCACTTATCGTCGTACTCTTGGAGGTCTCCAATATTTCATCTTAACCCGTCCAGACATTGCTTTTAGTGTCAGTCATCTCGCTCAAGCTATGGCTGCACAGACAGATCATGATAGAACTCTCCATTATGGGCTTCTTCTTCACAGGTCCACTGATTTATCTCTCACTATTTACGCTGACTCTGATTTTGGGGGCGATCTAGGTGATAGCAAGTCCACTTTTGCATATATTGTTTTGCTTGGCCCAATCATATCTCTTGGCGATCTTGTAAACATAATCGAGTCGCTTGCTCATCCACTGAAGCTGAATACCGAGCCTTACCTTTTGTTGCCGGTGAAGTTTGTTGGATCCAACACCTCTTCAAGGACCTTGGCCTCACCTTACACACTGCACCTTGTTCCTTTGCAATGACATAGGTGCTACACGCCTTGCTCTTCATCTAGTCATCCATTCCTATATGAAACATATCGACATTGATGTTCACTTTGTTCGCGATCTGTCCACCAAGGGTCTTCTCGTTGTGTCTTATGTTAACACTCTTGATCAACTTGTTGATGTTCTCACCAAGCCATTTCATAGAACTCGGTTCGAACTACTTGGTTTCAAAATCGATGTGGCCGACGACACGTCGATTTTACGGGGGTGTATCAAGGATAACCCTCATTCAAATCCTTTAGATAAGGATATAGCATGATTTACGATAATCATATCTTTTGTATATTATGAACAATATAATTTGTATTTACCATCCTCATATCTTGTAACATTATAAAAGGCTTGAGAAGCCTAGCAATACAACAAGATATTTTGTAGATCAACTCAATATGATTGGTTTAAAATGATATGTATATTATTTATGTATTTTTTATTTAAAAGATATATTTTAATATTGAGTTAGTGTATACAAGTATTTCACATGTGCTGATATATACTTCCCTTCTGGAAATTGTTAGGAAAGATTTCCCGAGCAACACACGTTCTTGGTAACAAATCACAATCGGAGTCATTTCTAGATTCATCTATTATTGCAATGTTGAATTTTCGTGCCATTATTAGAGGTGAAGGAAGTAAAACTTAGGAAAATTCATTTTTTAAAAAAATAAATGATATTTTTTTCAAAGTACACATTATGTATCAAAAAATAAAAAAAAATAAAATAAAATATACATAACTAACAGTATTTCATATAAATATATTTCAAAAATTAGTTGCACGAATTAGATATAAAACATAATTATCCAAAACATTCTTCTCGGTATTTGTTATTATATTATTTATGTGGAATAATTAACTTAAACAGAGGTTAATTTTTTACCAACTCCCAAATCCAAATTAATATAATTTTGCTTTTCTAAAATTTTAAAATACCAATATATAATTGGACCCACTTAAAATATGTTAAGGTCCAGTATAGAGTCAATGTTTTAAAGTAAATATGACATATGACTATTGTTGATAAATGACTTGAACAATATTTTAATTGGAGAAATTTCATTAAACAAAACAAGTAAATTATGATAGGTGAATACTCAAACAATACATTGTAATAAATACAATTCAAGTCTGGAAAATAGGCAACAAGATTGAAATAATTAGTGAATATATAAAAATAACGATAGATTGTTAAATTTGGCAGACCCCAATTCGTTTATTATAATATGAAATGTTATTGTCGGAGTAATAATTATTGCTGTCAGAGCTCGTAACAATATTAATTGCTCTGACAATATTATTGATAATACGAAGGAGAGTGATATATTAGTTAGCCAAACCCATCCATTTATTATACATAAACTTTTGATATTTAATAATTATTCGAATGTATAGTAAATTACATATATGTCTGTGTGCACTGCACTTGCAAATAAATAATGATTTAATTACTAATACATACACAAAAAAAATTTTATGTTTTGGAAGAGAATATTTTCCAAATGTTTTTGGGAGAAAAAAATAATATGATTGCTATTGTTGCCGAGAAAAGATTAGTTTAAATGTCATATAACATTCGGTTTGGAGAATATTATTAAATTCTAGATCTCGAATATCAAAATTAATTTTAATTATAAACCCAAATCATATTTCTTTAATTTTAGACCCAAAATTCTTGGCCACCCAAAAATTCTTTATCATTACCAAGAAAATTCTTATATTACCTAATCCGTACACCAACCCACGTGATTCATATATCAAAACAAATAAATATATATATATTTATGTATATACGTACGTGAGTGTGTGTTGTTGCATGAGTGTATCTCATACCTGACGCCATCAAATGCCACAATAATGACGTAAGCAGCACCAAATTTCCTGGCAACTACCTACTAATTTCAGGTGGGTGTCAATCTTCTCAACAAACCTCTTAATCCCACTTTACTTCGGCACCCTTCAAATTATTATTTATATTTACGAATCCAGCAGAAACCATCTCTACAGATTCCATCTCTCTTTTGTTATTCCGAAGAAAACAATCTTATTCTTCCTATAATGCAAGTCGAGAAGAGGAAACGGGAGGATGATGGAGAAGATGACCGGAAGAAAGGGAGAGTGCGGATAGAAGATAACGGCGTCAAGGTGGAAGTGCCGTCGGACGAGGAGGTGGAAGCGTTCTTCCTCATGGTGAAAAGAATGCAGGTGGCTGTCGAGTATTTCAGGAGGCGTAACGGCCGTGAGCTAACGGCGGCGTCGTGGATTACGCTACTGGGAAGGGAAGATTTTGGTGGAGTCGAGAGAATGGAGGGGGGAAATGCTAATGCGGGTTTGGATCTTAATTCTGAGCCGGTTAATGAAACCGAAGGGCCAGAAGGGGATAATGTGTCGGATTCGGTTTAGTACGTTGAGTTTGGGTAGCAATGATGAGCTGGGTATGGCAAAGCTTGGGTTTCCACCGTAACAACAATAATTAAGTCTTTAATTCTAATAAATTGGATAAATTTTTATCAAAATATTTTATTTGTGAATTGAATTTAAAAAATAGAAATGATTATAAATAGCTTCCTTTTGGGGTCTATTTAGATGTGTATACATACTATGCATGTATTGCTTCTCATGTGCTAAAAACCGTTATCGATTATATTGATGTTGTCCATGAGAATAATATTGTCCCTTAAAAATAATACCTTTATGACAATTCAGCGCTCCATATCAAATATTTCATATTGAAGATTCCGTGGGTAGCATAAAAAATTCAAGTTTATTTGACTTCAAAAACAATATTTAAACATTTTTTTATTTTAAAAAATATTTTGTTCATGTCTCGACTTGATAAACATTAGTATATAAATACAAAATTTTGTTATTATCAAAATAAAAATTAACTCAAAAATTAAATTTATATTTTATGAATTAATCTCCACTTTAATTAAATTTGATATCATGTATGTGTAGAGCATAACAAAAGCATCATATTTTTCTTACTACCAAATAATGGACTTGTCTACTTGTTATGCATCATATTTTTGACAAGTAACGCTAATTTATTTTTTTATTAGTATGGGTAGGGGGATTATTATTTTTTATAATAATAGGTTTAGAACACATAATTATTTCCGAAAATGGGAGAGGTGATGCCACTAAACCAAATTAATCTTGGGCCAACTCTAAATAACTTGCGAAGAACTTTCCCTTGGGCAAAAGAATGACTTCTTTATGGTCATTAAATTTTGTTTGTGGGACTTACAAATTTGAATTAAGGATATACTTTTATATATTTCGTGAGAAAGCTGAGATATATTAGACTTTATGGTCATTATTTCATTAATTTTCCCTGCTCTCACTGAGAAATTACAAACCCGCAACAACAACAAATTATTTTATCCTGATTATGTTTATGGACTTTCATTTGGTGCTTTTCGTTTCAACTTAACTCGCAATATTAAAGGTGAGCAAAATTTTGATTAAACTGAATTAATCGATTGAACCGAACTAATTCGAAAATTCGGTTCGGTTAGTTCGAAAATTCGGTTTTGATTTTTTTAAAATATCGGTTAATTCCGCTTGGTTTCGATTTTCATTTTAAAATCGGTTAACCGAACCGAATTTTAAATAGTTTTTTAAAAAACATAATTTTTTAATTTTTTTAAAAAATCAATATATATCGTTCTTCTATTTAAATTTTTAAATTTTTTAATCAAATTATCTAATTTTTTATTTTTTTAAAAAAAATATCGGTTATATGTTACCAACCGATTTCTATCGATTTGGTCGGTTCGGTTGGATGAAAAAAATTCGTTTGGTTGGGTTTTTCAAAATTTCAGTTCGATTTAACCGATTGTACACTCCTACATAAGATATGGAAAAAATAATAATATTTTTAAAGATATTATATAAGTATATATTGTTCTTGTATAATAGAGTTTGCAATATTTGTGGTTATGGAACTTGTGATTTGTAGTGCAACTACCACAATCAGTCGTATTTTTGAAGAAGATTGCCATTCTTCATACGCACCAGGAGCGAGATAAAATTAAGAAGATAGTGTTGAATGCTAGTCTCGACTTGATCATTATTGTGAGATGAGATAAGAATCACCCTTGAGTTTGGTGATCTTGTATATTGAATATATAGAAATGCTTACAATACTCAGATATACACAAATAAAGAAACAAATCAAATCTACAATAAAAGTCAATCATAGCTAATCATATCACTATAAATTAGGGAGGAATATCTTCTAAGTCAACGGCTTTCCTAACACATCCCACAAGCTAAGCGTGGGATTACAACAAACGCGAAGCCTGGAGCGAAAAAACTTGAAGAGCGGGGGAGATATACTTTTGGTAAAGATATCCGCCAACTATAGATGAGACGGAACAAATTGTGTTGACAACTTGCCACGAGAGACGAGTTCATGAACGAAGTAATAATATAGATCAATATGCTTGGCACGCTTGTGAGCGACAGGATTTTGGCCAAGGAATATACACTTTGATTGTCACAAAGTAGGATAGAACGATCAGGAGGAAGTGCGCGCAGATCACGAAGCACAAAGTGATCCATATAATCTATGCCGCTGTATTTGCTAAAGCACGATACTCCGATCACAACTAAATCGAGAGACAGTGGGTTGTTTCTTTGCACTCCATGAAACAAGATTATCACAAAGAAAGATGGAGTACACGTATGTTGATTGACGAGTTTCTGGACAGCGAGCCCAGTCAGCATCAGAATAGCCAAGCAATGCATTGTGAGATGAGCGTGTGAAGGAAAGCCCATAGTGTAATGTCCCCTTTAAAATGTCCATTTGTAGGGGCCTGTAAAAACTGTCTGACCGTATTGACGGAGAACAGTCAAATACTGGAGAGAACGGTATAGAGTGGGATCTGAGAAAGTGGAGCCATCAGAACCAATGCTAACGCCAACCACCATGGGCGTGGAGATTGACTTTGAATATGAGCGTTTAGCTCGAACAAGAATATCTCGAGCATACTTGCTTTGACTGAGAAACAGGCCATTGGGTATCTAAATGACTTCTAGTCCAAGAAATGACAGAGTTTGCCGAGAAACTTGAAAATTCATCATTCAGACGACCAGATGGGTAATGAAACAACAAATGATAGTTGGATTGTTGCCAGTGAGAATGATATCATCGATGGAAACCAATAAGCGAAGTAAGGAGAACCCGTGGCAAAAAATAAATAGTGAGGTGTTAGCTGGACTGCAAGTGAAGCCCAAACGATTAAGAAAGTCACTGAAATGTTGAAACGATTGCCGAGGGGCCTGCTTAAGGTCATACAAGGCATTTTTGAGGCGACAAACATGCTGAGGAAAGCGTGGATCTGTATAACCGAGCGGTTGTTCCATATGCACAGTCTCAAGTAGAAAACCGTTCAGAAAGGCATTTTTTATGTTGAGCTGACGAAGGGGCCAATTTCGCATAACAATGATGGATAGAACAATGCGAACAGTGGAGGCCTTGACAACATGACTAAATGTGTTATGGTAATCAAATCCAGGAAGTTGATTGAAGCCTTTGGCGACTAATCGGGCTTGAGTCGCTCAACAATGACATTAGAGAGGTATTTTGTGAAGACACAAAAAACTTGCATTGCCTCAAATCATGTTAGCCATTCAATGAACCTTGTCATTCATCATTCAATGACATTTAAGTACCCAACCCAAGTCTTGCCACCATTCAAATACATTCAACGACCATTCAATCTCAATTAATGACATTTAGTACATTGCTCAAATTGTGTCATTAAAGGGCATAAGTTTTGGTATTGGTCAAATAATTCTCCTACATTAAACACTCAAAATCATTTATTCATTTTGCCTCATTTAATTGACTCATTCAAGTGTCATGCCCAAATCTTGGTATCCATTTAATTGCATGATCAAATCGTGACATTACCATTCAATTATCTTATTCAATCATATGGCCAAAGTTTAGGGATCCAAATTAAAATCCTCCTACATTGAATCACCTTACTCCTAATTGTATTCCCACTTAATTGCCACACCATTAGCATCCAATCATCATAATATCATCCATTCATGACTTGCTTGAGTTGACTCAATTTAGGGGATTTCTTGGGCCAAGGTTAAGGGATGATTATCCAACTCTACTACTATAAGAAAGAAAACTATATTCCACCTACTAGCTCTTTTCAAAAATATCACACACAACACACACACAAATATTTTGAAACTTGCAAGGAAGAGAGGCGGAGATTATCACCATTTTCTCAACCCGAATCTCGTCTCAACGTGCTTCGAATCTTCAACGCGGTAAATGGGTTTTTGCTATGAATATCATTTCGTTTTTGAAACTCTATATATGTGTTAAAACTTCAGTTGAACACGAAAACTTATTTTAAAGATGATATTATGAAAGTTTATGAGAAATGCGCATCGAAAGTCGAAGGCTCTGCAGGGGAAAGTGCTATTTGTGTATGAGTTACCACTTGATTCGGCGGGGCAAAGTGCTACATGATGTGGACGTGCCACATGCATGGGAGTCACCTCTTGATCCTTAAGAGCAAAGTGCTATGCCACGGGAGCCACCTCTTAATCCCAAGAAGGAGATTATGTGATTATGTGTTTATGTGATGAGGCTCTAGTGTGAGCAATTATGAGTATGTGAATCGATCTACATGTGTTTGATAAAGAGTTATTTGAAATGCTTTATATGTATGTTTTTATCATGTTCAAATGGCCACTGCTTGCTGAGTATTTTCCCAAATACTCACCCCTTACCACCCCTCCACAGTTAAGGACGAATAATAGGTTGAAGACAAAGAATAAGACCAGTTTTGGACTGGTGATCTATCGAGAAGATTCAAGATTTTATTACTTTACGCTTCCGCAACTCTGTTTAGATCTAAGGTGCTTTTTGAACAACTTATTCAAGTTGATTTACAGTTGTAAAGACGATTATTATTTTCAATGGAATAAATAGACTGGTTTTTATCATAGATATGTACACGAGGCTTGTTGATTTTGAATTAATTTTTGGAATCAACGCCGGTGTTATGCGCTCCGGTCTCGGGACGTGACATTTTAGTGGTATCAAAGCAAAACCAGGTTCCAGGATCCCGTTGGTAAAAGATTTTTGGTTGATATAAATCAACCGAATCGTAAATCCTGGATCTAATAGACCAACTGGTGAATCGAAAACAAGTTTAACCATGAATTAAAAATCTGAAAATAGAATTTATAAAAAAAAAAGGAAAATTCGAAAAAAATAAAATAAAATTGAAAACCTAAATATAGGGCAAGCTGATCTGCCGCCGCCGCAGCATCACCGGCAACGAAAATTCCTGATCAACCTGCCACCGAAACCGCCACCTCTCAACGATCACAAATTTCAACTTTCAAACCATTTGGACCTCGATTGGCCGATCGATTTCTCGATCGAAAAAAAAAATACGAACACGGTCCCTTTCCCAATCCCGCAACCATCGACCGCCGATCCACAAATCTGAAATGTTATGGTAACGAAGATACAGATACGACCAGAAGCCTCTTCCAATTTAATATTGCAATCATCGTACGATGGTCAATTACAGATCACATTTCATGCCCAAGAACCCTAATTTCACCCTAAAGTTTAGCCATCGATTCCTCCCATTTCCGAACACCATTCCGAAATTAAATCTGGGTTTTTAATCATTGAAACACGTCGATCCAAAGCCCTTTATTTTATTGAATTCATAAGTGACGTAAGATGATCAATTTCAAGACGAACTTCACGCCTCAGGAACCCTAAAATCCAAAATTTTGGCCCTCGATTTCCGCAATCATCCGAACACAAATTTCAAATTCATTTCGGGTTACTGATCCAATTATCATCCCCAATAAAAGCCCTATGTTCTTAACCACTCCCAAACGGAGCAAAGGCGTCAATTGAGGACCGTGATTTACGCCCTAGAACCCTAATTGTTCCAATATTTTGATTTTCGATCATCTCATCAATCCGAACACGAATTTCAAATTATTTTCAGGTTTATGATATTTATACCATGTCGATCAAAAACCCTCTACCAAATTGAAATCACAAACATAGGAAGATGTTCATTTTTGGATCGAGAATCTAGCGCATGAACCCTAAATTGCGCGGAAATTAAATGACCGATTTCTCATACTATTTGAACACTAATTTCGAATTAATTCTGGTTTTATGATCCTTATATCATATCGAACAAAAGCCCTCTATCCAATCAAAATCACAAACAAGGGAAGATGCTCAATTTCGGATCGATTTCTCGCCCAAGAACCCTGAATTGCGAATATTTTGAGCATCGATTTCTCACAATTTTGAACACCAAATTCAAATTAAATCTTGGTATGTCGAACACATTTCTTCGATCTTGTTCTTGCTATGAAATATGATGTTCCTTCCCTTGGTTTCCAATCAACTGTCGCGTAGCGGTTTCGTCATTGCTGGAGGGGTTATTTCGTCTTGCACTTGATGATGCTTCCTAGACCAGGGATTATTTCTCGACGACATAAAATTAATGTAAAGGTTGTGTTTCAAAACAAATTTATTTTAAAATCAAGAGTTAATATTATATTAATGCACAAAGTAAAATTAATAACTAGAATAAAGCTAAGTCACCATTATTTGAAATAGTGACAACTGTGGGGAAAAAAATGTTTTGGTGCTAAACTATCAATCCTCCTTGGTTGATCTTGGTTTTACTCGATCTAAGTGTCAATCATAATAGACTCAATAGGAGAAACTTTCGAGCTCGGCCTATAGCACATTCCATGTTTACCTTATATCTTATGGATCCCAAAACTTACATGTAGGTGAAATTCAACTCTTGAAGTTACTAATGATTGATTGATCTTTCTTACCAAGACGAGCTAAGCATACTTTTACTAGACTTTTACCCTGAAATAAACCAGTTGAATTCATCAATATCTTACAACCCAAAGCATAAAATTCTTACCGAGTTTATTCTATGACCCAAAAATATTTCGGAATTGACTTGAAGCCTGGGAGCCTGAGCTCTGATACCACCTCTGTGGGACCCGACTCGGGCACATATTACTTTAACCCTTATCTGGCACCACATTCCCTACTATATAAAAATATAGATATATTTGTAGGGTATTACTTTAAAACAATCCATACATAATAATTAATCATATTACGTTAGCGGAAGTGTTCATAACAATTAAATATATTTCGTTAGCGGAAGTGTTCATAACAATTAAATATATTTCGTTAGCGGAAGCGTTCATAATATCTTTTAACAAAATACAATCCCGACAAACTCATTCTAATGATCTGATACTTAACCAAAGAAGAAAATACTATCAGTACTTGATAAGCCAATATTTTCCATTTTCCTTATTATCCCCTGATCCTGGATCCCGTTCTCCTGTATCTGGAACTCATGATAAATAACAAAAAGAAAACAGAGGTTAAGTCTTTAAGGACTTAGTGAGGGAATAACAATAGCTTTTCATGTATATAATAACAAATAATGCAATCTGTCGATATGATATGTCATGTAACAAGAGATAACACTGCGATCAAATAATATTTCAATGAAACGATGACGTTTACGACTTGAGAAGGAATATCGTGAGCTAAAGAGGTGGCTCCCACCCGACATTAAGGTGTAGCACTTTTCCCCACGTATCCGGATTAGGAAATATGATCAACGAAACAAAGACGAATTAGGACAATAGAATGAATATCGTGGGCTAAAGAGGTGGCTCCCACCCGACATTTAGATGTAGCACTTTTCCCCACATATTCGAATACGATCCAATACAAACATTCATTTACGAGCCGAGGTGAACCATTCTCCGGACCGATACGGTGCGCGTTGTTCAGATGAACCATATACCCGGATTCTCATCCGTTGTTCATTGGACTCACTTTCCGGGCCGAGGCCACGTTGTCCAGTGGACTCATGTCCATGGCTCCATTCCTTCATTCATTCATTCATTCATTCAAGGAAATAGATTAGCGATAAACGCGGTACTTTCATATGCAGACAATATGATCAATGAAACATTATAGTGAACAACATGATAACATAATTGGAAGGTAGGACATTGAATAAACATTTACAGTAAGTTCCAGGCCAAATGCCAAAGATGATATATAGAAAGAAATCGGTAATACACCTCACCTCATTACGCTATATTGACTTGATTGGCTCGATTTTGAACTCAAATGCCAATAACAATCCTATGAACATAATATAAGGTAATTTATAATGATTATCAATCTAAAGGTATGGTTTAACATTTTAAGAATCATTTTGTAAGAAACTTATCCGGGTAATTTTAAGCAAACGTTTGAAAATTCATTAAAAATCAAGTTTAAGTCGAAACATCATGAAACTTTCCAGAAATGTCTTAAATCAGGTCAGCAACGTTCGGAGCTCGGAATTTCGATAATCGTGCCGGCGCGTGAGATACACGCGCCACCGTGCCGGCGCGTGGGAAGTCCCAGGCAACCACGCGCGGCTGAAATTTTTACAGGATGTCCGCCTTGTTCCGATCTACGACATTTATTTAGAAACCATTTTGAAATTCCCAGCCGATTGTGCCCAGATTTTGGTTTTATAAAATGATTTACTAGTGTATTTAAGTCGCCGGAAAATAGTGATTCCGATGAGGTTTTCGACCAACGGCCGGCACATATGTAAATTAAAACATGTTTGAAACACTCTTTGTTTGTAAAACATTTTCGAAATCTATTTTAAAAGCTGTGAAATCGAAGCTTGAATATGCTACCTTGAAATGGGTTTCTGAGATTCTGGCAGCACATTGTTCTTCGTGTTCTTGTATTTTCTGGGCAATATCAGCTTGTGATTTTTCAACACCTCCTTTACAGAAGATGATCTGGGTATGTGAGGAGTGTTGTGGAATATTTTCGGAATTTTCGGACAAGCTTTGGTAATTTTCCTCATAATTTCTCTATTGCCCCATATTCTACAAAAATCCTACACTGTAACTTTCTCCCAAATTCTAACATTCTCTACTTCAATTTTGTGTGAATGAAATCTGGTGAAAGGGAGGGGGTATTTATAGGCAAGATTGAAGGGCTTAAGCCACAATTGGGGAGACATGTGTCTTGGCCAAGAAATGACATGTGCTAACCTAAATATTAATATTTTAATCCTTTAAATACTATATTTATTATTTAATATGTTTTTGTTCTATTAATAATATTTAAGTTGTTTTACAATGAATTTATCTACTTTTGTACATATCTTAGAGTAGCAATTAAAATTTATAAATCATTTTGCTAATAATTTCTTGATTAGTCTTTTAGTACTTATAATTGTTTAACTTTTTATTATGCTTTTACCTATTTTATTATATTTATGTCAAAAGTATATTAATACAAGTTATATTTATACATTTTGTTTGTGAGTAAAGTTTTTAATGAATAATGTTTTAACCAAAATCAAATATTCATACTCAAGAATATAATTATATTTTCCTCTAATTCTTTATGTAAATTTAATATTACAAGTAATATACGGATTCACTTTGTGAATGATTTTTGTTATCGATATGTTTCACAAATATATAATTTCCAATAAATAGTTATATTGTTTATTCTTTCTTTTATATCTTTTTCTTTTATTATTTATTTTGATGCATGCATTTTTAATATATTAAGATAATTATTTTAGTAACATTGTAATAGCTTCAATTTATTTTGTCAAATTTTTGTAATTGAGATTTTAGGGGTGTTACAATCTCCCCTCCTTCAAGGAATCTGGTCCCCAGATTCCATCCTTGTCACGGCAGAAGAAATCTTCTTAGTAATACTTACTTCAGCATCCTAGCTTTTTTCATCTTCATTTCTGTAGTTTACGCATTGATGTCCTTCATCAAGTTGATCTTCTAGCAATGATTCTCTACGGATCTTCTTGTTGACGTCAAGTTGAGAAAACGACACTTGTGATCTTTCAGTTTCTGATATGTATCCCCGGTTTACCTCTGAGTTGTGAATCTCGACCACTTCAAACCCTTAGTTACTTATTTATCATCATTAATATTAATATTATTTTTATTTTTATTATTATTATTTCTGGTTATGCATAGGTTTTCTTACTCGTATTTAGACATTAATCCAGAAGATAGTTTGAGGTAATTTCTACATCTCTATGAAGAGACCGATAAACATCTAAAAGAATTCTAAGATTGTTATGGTGTTGATTAGGTATTTGGATCTGTCATGTCTTCATTAGTCGAAGTTAATATCGTAGTTCAAATTATTTATTTGCTATTATTGTTATGGTTCTATTTTAATATAAGTTTAGCATAAATTAACAAATCATTTTATTCATTCCGAGTAACTAGGTTAGATCAACAAAATACTATTGATTGCTCATAAGTATATCTTCTATTGTACATAATTAGTGATCTTAATATTCGTAGACTGACATTATTGTCTAATGAAAGTTTGACTTGCTTTAAGAGATATCAATTATTATTGTTGGGTTGGTGTCTTCTTTTCTCTGATGAGTGTGTATTCTTTAGAAGAATTAAAGATTGAATAGAGGAACTTCCGAACATTTGTCGATTTCAGATGTGTAGATAATAATGATTAGTATCCGGATAAGAATGAAGGAGTATAAGCGAAAGTCATTGGTCCGAGAAGGAATTTTTTTTTTTATTTTTGTCCACTCTGGAGGAATGAAAGTAGGGCAGAGGCAATCAAAGAAGCTAACTATCATCAACAACAAAAATTTTGATGTCAAGTTCAAATGAGTCATTTACCAGATCGAAATGAGGTATAAAAGGACAAAGAAACTGACCGGAGTAGCTTACGCCGCAAAAGACCTCTGGCTGAAAAGATTGAGTGAACTTCAAAGGGAAGAAATGTTAGACTCAAATTCAATCCAAGATAACGATTATGCTTAGATTTTTCTCTCTGGTAGCTAAATTTACCTCGGTTCGAACTTTCTCCTCTCTTACGGCCAATTGGATGCTGGAATCTTGGGTTTGAGCTTTTTATCTTCCGCTCGAGCATCTTAGGTACGAGTTGGTTGTTTCCACAATCCGTGAATTTTCACTTCCCCAAAAATTTCTTCGGTGTGATTGGGTTTTGTTGCAATATCCACATACCTTAAGATTTTATCCATAGGTCTTCTCGAAGTCCTCTGCTCGAAGGTTCTTCATGCTTGCTGTGTTGAGTCTGATTCTCGAAGTCTTTTGTGTTTTCTTCATCCTCTTCTCCTTTTGGGCAGAGGTTTGATTTTGGTCTCCACTCCAAGTCGTAGCGCTTGATTAGCGGTGGAGCTAAAGTCTACAAGTTCGCTAGATAAGTTGCCCAACAAATGTCTAAATTTAAGCCTTGGGAAAATTCTTTGTCCTTCAGAGCTTATCTTTGATGTATTGAGGATCGTAGTTAGTTATTGAAATTCAACTTCGTATTCTGCCACTGTCATGGTGCCTTAAGCGAAAGTCATAAATTCTTGTTCTTGAGTGTTGAGTATTATTTGAATTATATACCTACCTTGGAATTTCTGGAAGAAGTTGACACAAGTCTTCGGTGTGTTGTTTCTCCTCCACTGATGTTCTATAACTTGCCATCAATTATGTGTTGCCTCTTCGAACTGATAGAATGCAAAATTCACCTTTTGTTCTTCGGAGTAATTAAGAGTGGGGAAAACTTTCTCTAATTTGGTGATTAATGATTCCACGTGCTGGGGTGACTTGAAACGTAGGTAGTCTAAATCTAAGGAATCGTTCAAGAGCCTGATCACTTGTTACTCGAGACATCGATTACTTTCACCAAAGATTCTTGGTTGTGGCTGCTGAAAGAACTGCACGGATTGTTGAGATATGTCGAACACATTTCTTCGATCTTGTTCTTGCTATGAAATATGATGTTCCTTCCCTTGGTTTCCAATCAACTGTCGCGTAGCGATTTCGTCATTGCTGGAGGGGTTATTTCGTCTTGCACTTGATGATGCTTCCTAGACCAGGGATTATTTCTCGACGACATAAAATTAATGTAAAGGTTGTGTTTCAAAACAAATTTATTTTAAAATCAAGAGTTAATATTATATTAATGCACAAAGTAAAATTAATAACTAGAATAAAGCTAAGTCACCATTATTTGAAATAGTGACAACTGTGGGGAAAAAAATGTTTTGGTGCTAAACTATCAATCCTCCTTGGTTGATCTTGGTTTTACTCGATCTAAGTGTCAATCATAATAGACTCAATAGGAGAAACTTTCGAGCTCGGCCTATAGCACATTCCATGTTTACCTTATATCTTATGGATCCCAAAACTTACATGTAGGTGAAATTCAACTCTTGAAGTTACTAATGATTGATTGATCTTTCTTACCAAGACGAGCTAAGCATACTTTTACTAGACTTTTACCCTGAAATAAACCAGTTGAATTCATCAATATCTTACAACCCAAAGCATAAAATTCTTACCGAGTTTATTCTATGACCCAAAAATATTTCGGAATTGACTTGAAGCCTGGGAGCCTGAGCTCTGATACCACCTCTGTGGGACCCGACTCGGGCACATATTACTTTAACCCTTATCTGGCACCACATTCCCTACTATATAAAAATATAGATATATTTGTAGGGTATTACTTTAAAACAATCCATACATAATAATTAATCATATTACGTTAGCGGAAGTGTTCATAACAATTAAATATATTTCGTTAGCGGAAGTGTTCATAACAATTAAATATATTTCGTTAGCGGAAGCGTTCATAATATCTTTTAACAAAATACAATCCCGACAAACTCATTCTAATGATCTGATACTTAACCAAAGAAGAAAATACTATCAGTACTTGATAAGCCAATATTTTCCATTTTCCTTATTATCCCCTGATCCTGGATCCCGTTCTCCTGTATCTGGAACTCATGATAAATAACAAAAAGAAAACAGAGGTTAAGTCTTTAAGGACTTAGTGAGGGAATAACAATAGCTTTTCATGTATATAATAACAAATAATGCAATCTGTCGATATGATATGTCATGTAACAAGAGATAACACTGCGATCAAATAATATTTCAATGAAACGATGACGTTTACGACTTGAGAAGGAATATCGTGAGCTAAAGAGGTGGCTCCCACCCGACATTAAGGTGTAGCACTTTTCCCCACGTATCCGGATTAGGAAATATGATCAACGAAACAAAGACGAATTAGGACAATAGAATGAATATCGTGGGCTAAAGAGGTGGCTCCACCCGACATTTAGATGTAGCACTTTTCCCCACATATTCGAATACGATCCAATACAAACATTCATTTACGAGCCGAGGTGAACCATTCTCCGGACCGATACGGTGCGCGTTGTTCAGATGAACCATATACCCGGATTCTCATCCGTTGTTCATTGGACTCACTTTCCGGGCCGAGGCCACGTTGTCCAGTGGACTCATGTCCATGGCTCCATTCCTTCATTCATTCATTCATTCATTCAAGGAAATAGATTAGCGATAAACGCGGTACTTTCATATGCAGACAATATGATCAATGAAACATTATAGTGAACAACATGATAACATAATTGGAAGGTAGGACATTGAATAAACATTTACAGTAAGTTCCAGGCCAAATGCCAAAGATGATATATAGAAAGAAATCGGTAATACACCTCACCTCATTACGCTATATTGACTTGATTGGCTCGATTTTGAACTCAAATGCCAATAACAATCCTATGAACATAATATAAGGTAATTTATAATGATTATCAATCTAAAGGTATGGTTTAACATTTTAAGAATCATTTTGTAAGAAACTTATCCGGGTAATTTTAAGCAAACGTTTGAAAATTCATTAAAAATCAAGTTTAAGTCGAAACATCATGAAACTTTCCAGAAATGTCTTAAATCAGGTCAGCAACGTTCGGAGCTCGGAATTTCGATAATCGTGCCGGCGCGTGAGATACACGCGCCACCGTGCCGGCGCGTGGGAAGTCCCAGGCAACCACGCGCGGCTGAAATTTTTACAGGATGTCCGCCTTGTTCCGATCTACGACATTTATTTAGAAACCATTTTGAAATTCCCAGCCGATTGTGCCCAGATTTCGGTTTTATAAAATGATTTACTAGTGTATTTAAGTCGCCGGAAAATAGTGATTCCGATGAGGTTTTCGACCAACGGCCGGCACATATGTAAATTAAAACATGTTTGAAACACTCTTTGTTTGTAAAACATTTTCGAAATCTATTTTAAAAGCTGTGAAATCGAAGCTTGAATATGCTACCTTGAAATGGGTTTCTGAGATTCTGGCAGCACATTGTTCTTCGTGTTCTTGTATTTTCTGGGCAATATCAGCTTGTGATTTTTCAACACCTCCTTTACAGAAGATGATCTGGGTATGTGAGGAGTGTTGTGGAATATTTTCGGAATTTTCGGACAAGCTTTGGTAATTTTCCTCATAATTTCTCTATTGCCCCATATTCTACAAAAATCCTACACTGTAACTTTCTCCCAAATTCTAACATTCTCTACTTCAATTTTGTGTGAATGAAATCTGGTGAAAGGGAGGGGGTATTTATAGGCAAGATTGAAGGGCTTAAGCCACAATTGGGGAGACATGTGTCTTGGCCAAGAAATGACATGTGCTAACCTAAATATTAATATTTTAATCCTTTAAATACTATATTTATTATTTAATATGTTTTTGTTCTATTAATAATATTTAAGTTGTTTTACAATGAATTTATCTACTTTTGTACATATCTTAGAGTAGCAATTAAAATTTATAAATCATTTTGCTAATAATTTCTTGATTAGTCTTTTAGTACTTATAATTGTTTAACTTTTTATTATGCTTTTACCTATTTTATTATATTTATGTCAAAAGTATATTAATACAAGTTATATTTATACATTTTGTTTGTGAGTAAAGTTTTTAATGAATAATGTTTTAACCAAAATCAAATATTCATACTCAAGAATATAATTATATTTTCCTCTAATTCTTTATGTAAATTTAATATTACAAGTAATATACGGATTCACTTTGTGAATGATTTTTGTTATCGATATGTTTCACAAATATATAATTTCCAATAAATAGTTATATTGTTTATTCTTTCTTTTATATCTTTTTCTTTTATTATTTATTTTGATGCATGCATTTTTAATATATTAAGATAATTATTTTAGTAACATTGTAATAGCTTCAATTTATTTTGTCAAATTTTTGTAATTGAGATTTTAGGGGTGTTACATAACCGCTCCTCTCTTGGATTAGGTAATGACGACATGCGCAGCGTCCGATAGAATCCAAAATTTGGATCGTGAATTGGAAGAGATCAAGGAGTCCTTGTCTAGTGAAAGACAAGACAAGACTGAGCTTCTCAAGATATTGGATCATTTTCACCAGGATGTCCACCAGTCTTACTACTACTATGGCCGCACAAATGAGGAGCTCTTAGAGGATATAATGAGGCTTGGCACACTTCATAGAGCTGAAGTTGCAAGGAATCAAGCTTTGGAACAGCAGTTGGAAAATATGAGGGCCCAAATTGACGCCCTTGAGACTACAAACAAGCACCTGACAGAAACAAGCATAGGAACGTTGTTCGCCCTCAACAATCAAGAGGACATCAACGACAACCTGCAAGGTGAAGAGGAGTTCAAGCGTAAGCGACCTTCCCCTATCCTGCCCACTGACAGTGGTCAGAAATCAAAAGGCCAAATAATCCATTAATCATCATAAGGGATCCACGTCTAATCTGGCTATTAGGAATTCCCAGAGGTGCCTCATCTGTAAACCAGTACATACTCGTAAATGTCGTAAAGTGAGCGGAGCTTGTTTCCGATGTGTGGAGATTGGGCACCAAATCGCGGATTGTACTGAAGCAGACAAAAGGAAGACTAGAACAGACCACAGCGCCCCTCCAGACAAGCTAAGGGAGAACAAACCTAATGTCCAGACATTTGCCATTAATCAAGAAGAATGAATTAGCACATGAAGTCGCCTACAAGCAGTATGTGATCATTTGCTGATGGAAGAAGAAGATCTCGAGAAAAATCCTGTAGTAGTGGAAAACGTTGAAGAGGAATTAAGAGACGGAATATCAATAGACTAGTTTTTATAGTATGCGATGTGATGAGAACGATAAGGAATATTTATTTGGTATTCTAGTGATGAATTTCTTTGTTTAAGATTTCGTCATGAACCTCTAAGTTTAATTAATAAATTTTAATTTATTCTCCGGGCGTGTCTCGAATTGTGTTATTCCTCGGTTATGCTCCCACGCAACAACTTTAAACCTATTATTATTTTGTAAAGGTATATCCCTCTTTGTAATCACTATGAACTCAATCCACTCGTATTACGCCCAATTTCTTGAATTTTTATTATTGGGCTAACTTCGAGAATTTTTCCCAAACCACTCAATAAATTCGAGTTCATACTTTATTAGAATCATCATGGAGATTGTTTTGAAATTTTTCACCCAATTCCAAGAAACTTAATTTCAAGTGAAATCTCGGGCTAACTAGAACAGTCGATGACATGCCCTCTTTTTTTCTTATTGAGATCCTTATAACTAAGTAAAGTCATGTTATAATTTTGGGAGACATAATTTAAGATACATCTCATAACTTGAGTATAAGTTGTGATACTTTGGGTTCAAGTTGTATGATCATTTGGTTGAAATGAAAGATAGTAGATTAGTCAATCAAACTTTTAGGGTATTAGAAATCTATTTCATACATTTCGAAATTCGATAAAATTCATTTCGATCAATGAAACCATTTGTCTTCCTTCAAATTTGTTAATGATATTCCCTTGAACTCATATTTCATTTGGCAAACATATATAAGACCATACTATTTCATTTGAAGAATTTTTCAATCTATTCATTGTACCTTCAAATTTCTTTAGTTGATAGCATCATTTGTACAAATACTTATCCAACTATCGATCCATCTTGGAATTATTCTTACATCACATCTGCTTTAAATAGTCGGGATTCGTTTGAAACATACCTTACTTGTGAAACAATCATTCAATGATTTTTAGTACTTTTGACCTTCATAGTAAATTGTTGTTTCATAATTACCAATTATTCTTTGATTATTGTGGTTATCGTTCTTCATTAAAGTTCGATGCATCAAGTGTTTATTAATTCATTTTTGAGACCCCATGATCGCTTGAGTTTGATATGGCCTTGATTTTCTTCATATCAAACAAATATTTTTTGACTATCATCTTGCAAAACTTATTTTGAGTTGATGCACAAAAGTACATACATTTTCTTTCTTTCCACCTTCTTCGAATTTTCATTTCATCTCTTTCATGAGATTGTATCCTAGAATAATGTATGTCATCCTTGCAAATTCTTGTAGTATTCAACAATTGTTTTGAATCGTTTCAACTCACAAAAAGTTTATCATTCACTTTGCATCTCCTTGAGAAATTTTTGGATTGTATTGAGCAACCTTTATAAGAGACTTTTCTCTTATCATTGATCAGTTTGACAAAGAAAACACATTCAACTAGAAACTCTATTCGTTCGTTTTCTTAAAGTTAAGATAACTTCATTAGAGTCTGTGACGAGGCACAATATAAGCAATACTTGTAAATATGAATCTCGGTTCGATTAGGTAAGAGCTCGGTCAAAACTATAAACCAATGAACGTAGGAAGCCAGTCTCGACAACTCCTAGAGGCCCACGAATTGTGTCACAACCTTGTTAGAGCTTTCGATAACCGACAAGTACTCATGTGACTCTTAGTACCGTATGTAAGGGCAACTCAGACCTTCGAGGATATGCTACGTGTTTGAGTCTCAGACTTCAATACAAAATTTAGAGAAAACTTTTGCCCTAAGCGAGTTACTTTCAACACTGGCGGTTCCAACATAATCAAAATAGCGCTCGCTCGAATCCTATCCCAAAATCATAATATTTTCCACATAGCACCACTTAGGAGATACATTGCGGACCTGGACCATATGCTCGAAGCAGAGTGTCATGCCTCGATATGACGTATACATATGTTAGATGATTATGGTGTAATTATGATTAATTACAGTATGATATGGACTCGGATTCGGATTTAACCGAGCAGGAATAAAGCTATGTATGAATGATTTCTCATTGGAACATAAAAGATATGACAATACATGTATAGTGGAATATAGTGCATGTGAGTTGCATTCCATATACATTTGCCATGAATTTGAAGGGAGTTACATGTGTATTGGAGTTGAAGGTGCATTAGAATGTGCATGTGCATTACATTTGAGTTACATGTGAAGATTTGTTTATATATCATAACATTCAGATTTCATTCACACAATACACCATAACTCACCTAGTAATCTCTACACCCTCTATTTCATTCTCTTGGATTTGTGGTTGGGGGTAGATTTGCAAGAACAACAAGAAGTGCATAACTTTGTAAGACTAGTAATATTTCCATGTTCTAGTATCATAGTTGATAGATATATGTGTTTAATGTATCAAACTTGAAGTATGTGAGTTGGTGAAAGAAAGATGGAATTGATATGAGTTATAGTGCAAAGAATTGAGTTGTATGTTGATAGAAACATGTTTATATGATAATTGAGATTTCATGAAACATGTTTAAATGTTTATTTTCGAGTTATAGAAGAAGAAACATGAAGATAAGCATCAAAATCGCCATGGTTTGGAAAATGTGTTGTCGACCGATCGATCGCTAGACTTGTACCGATCGATCGGTAAAACAGGGGAAAGTAAGGCGGTTTATGTACCGATCGAAAGCGATCGATCGATCGGTGAAATGCCGTAGCATTTTTGAGAAATTCAAACATTTAAGCGATCGATCGCTAGCTTTTGACCTACCGATCGCTAGGGTTGTTTGTTTGGACCGATCGATCGCTATAGTGACCGATCGATCGGTAGACTTAAAATGTTATATTTTTGTAAGTTTTGATATTGATGCTTATGATAACATGATATATTATTGGCATTGTTGTAGCATCATCACAGGGAACAGGACAAAGAGGCAATTAGCCAGTGACGACTGTTTATCTCGTTTGTGTCGCTTTACAGGTACGTGTTGACGTACGGAGTATAGATATTGTGTGATGATGTTATGCAATTGATATCATATGAATTGTGTTGTGTTGGTA
Organism: Haberlea rhodopensis; assembly: GCA_907163345.1. Taxonomy (NCBI): domain Eukaryota; kingdom Viridiplantae; phylum Streptophyta; class Magnoliopsida; order Lamiales; family Gesneriaceae; genus Haberlea; species Haberlea rhodopensis. The sequence goes on from CAJQUN010000339.1 coordinate 87,948, forward strand.
TCATATGATTGGTAGTATCATATGCATGTACATTCATGGATATTATGTGTTTGAGATGGATGAGGTATATACGTTGGCATTAGAGATATACGCCTGGTTTGGGTATATGCTCGGGTATGCTACGTTAGCATTAGAGATATACGCCTGGTTTGGGTATATGCTCGGGTATGCTACATATACTTGGTATGAGAGATATACACCGGTTTTTGGGTATATGCTCTAGCTATTATCATGTGTGGACGGTATAATGATATGTGTTGCTAATATGAAGATGTGAGACGATTTCACTGACATATTGAGCGGAAATATACATATCATCTTAGTCTCGTGATAATAGGATGTGTGATGAGACATGTCATGACATAGTTACATTTGTTGATACATGAGACAGAGCATTCACATTGGATATGATTATTATTGTGCTTTATCATTAATATTGTGTTTTGATATCGCACTGAGATAGTTGTTTATCTATACTCACGTAGTGTGAATGTTTCTGTAGGATTTCATAGACGTGGGAATCGTGAGTCTTATTCCGCTGCGAGGTGAACCACTGCATAGGAGTTGTACTGGATTAGGTTGTTAATTATACATGTAATGTATATGTGAAAAAGTTATTTGGTTTTTGTACGAGTGGTTTTGGTACATCTGTAACAACCTATTAGTAAGAAACTCTTAAACAGTGTATGAATTACTTAATTCTGACTCACATATGTATGCTTAATTAAATACATAATGGATTAAGTAACGAGGACCCCACACAGAGCCTTCAGTTGTCGAAGGAAACATGAATGAAACTATGAAGTATGAAGAAATTCCAATATGAAAAGTGGACTCAAAGGATCGAGTACTGAGATGAAAGACCATTCCATTCGCAAAGTCCAAAGGTCAAACCATATGTAGAAAGAGGTCACTTGGGAACCGGAAGAAAAGATGCTAGAGAAATATAAATGTTTCATCAAGATCGAGCCGACTCAAGTTTCGAGGACGAAACTTCCAATAAGGAGCGAGGGATGTGAAGACCCGAAAAATTTGCATTGCCTCAAATCATGTTAGTCATTCAATGAACCTTGTCATTAGTCATTCAATGACATTTAAGTGCCCAACCCAAGTCTTGCCACCATTCAAATCCATTCAACCACCATTCAATCTCAATTAATGACATTTAGAACCTTGCTCAAATTGTGTCACTAAAGGGCATAAGTTTTGGTATTGGTCAAATAATTCTCCTACATTAAACACTCAAAATCCTTTATTCATTTTGCCTCATTTAATTGACTCATTCAAGTGTCATGCCCAAATCTTGGTATCCATTTAATTGCATGATCAATCGTGACATTACCATTCAATTATCTTATTCAATCATATGGCCAAAGTTTAGGGATCCAAATTAAAATCATCCTACATTGAATCACCTTACTCCTAATTGTATTCCCACTTAATTGCCACACCATTAGCATCCAATCATCATAATATCATGCATTTATGACTTGCTTGATTTGACTCAATTTAGGGGATTTCTTTGGCCAAGGTTAAGGGATGATTATCCAACTCTACTACTATAAGAAAGAAAACTATATTCCACCTACTAGCTCTTTTCAAAAATATCACAGACAACACACACACAAATATTTTGAAACTTGCAAGGAAGAGAGGAGGAGATTTTCACCATTTTCTCAACCCGAATCTTGTCTCAACGTGCTTCGAATCTTCAACGCGGTAAGTGGGTTTTTGCTATGAATATCATTTCATTTTTGAAACTCTATATATGTGTTAAAACTTCAGTTGAACACGAAAACGTATTTTAAAGATGATATTATGAAAGTTTACGAGAAATGAGCATCGAAAGTTGAAGGCTCTGCGGGGGAAAGTGCTACGTGTGTAGGAGTCACCACTTGATTCGGCGGGGCAAAGTGCTACATGATGTGGGCGTGCCACATGCATGGGAGTCACCTCTTGATCCTTAAGAGCAAAGTACTATGCCACGGGAGCCACATCTTAATCCCAAGAAGGAGATTATGTGATTATGTGTTTATGTGATGATGCTCTAGTGTGAGCAATTATAAGTATGTGAATCAATCTACTATGTGTTTGATACAGAGTTATTGAAAAGCTTTATATGTATGTTTTTTTATCATGTTCAACTGGCCCCTACTTGCTGAGTATTTTCCCAAATACTCACCCCTTACCACCCCTCCCCAGTTAAGGACGAATAATAGGTTGAAGACAAAGAATAAGACCAATTTTGGACTGATGATCTACCGAGGAGATTCAAGATTTTATTACTTTACGCTTCCGCAACTCTGTTTAGATCTATGGTGTTTTTTGAACAACTTATTCAAGTTGATTTACAGTTGTAAAGATGATTATTAGTTTCATTGGAATAAATAGACTGGTTTTTATCATAGATCTGTACACGAGGCTTGTTGATTTTGAATTAATGTTTGGATTCAACGCCGGTGTCATGCGCTCCGGTCTCGGGGCATGACATATTTGGTGCGAAGCACCCATTTTGAACCCACAACATTAGTTCTGGAAGGACGTGGAACAAGAACCCAAAGCGCTGAAGTGCAGAATTTCCTTGTCCATGGCCGCAACCCAGTCGGGTGATTTAGCCGTTGATTTAAAAGCTTTTGGTTTGGTATGATGAAACAATGCCTGAAGGAGCCCATTCTGGTCAACAAAGCTAAGGTCTACAATGTGTCTGGGCTTGAATATGTTGGCCCGTGCTTGGGTAATCATAGGTTCAGTGTGCTGGATAGGGTTAGGTGTTGGAGTGTTGGTAGGTTCAGCTTGGACTAGAGGCATGGGCGGAGGCGTAGTAGGTTCAGACGGTGGGCATAGAGAGTAGGGCCCATTTTTATGAGAGCAGAGTGACTGGACAGGTGGATGGGCGCCGGGGCTGAGGGCGAAAGGGGTGATACGGTGCGGACTGGGGAATCGGGAGCAAATTGAGCTGGTACACTGGATTCCAAATATGTGGAAAGTTCCAGAGTAGAGCTTGGTGGCCGACTGATGTTCCAGAAAAGGGAAATAAACTCATCAAATTGAGCAGGCCCCGAAATAAAGATTCGCCAACTAGATTCATCAAGACATCGAAATCCTTTGGATTAGTTATAACCAAGAAAAATGCATAGATTGATGCGAGTTGAAAATTTATTAGTAGCATAACCTCGTAGGCAGGGAAATACTTGGCATACCGTGAAATAATGCATAATCCAGAACAAAATGAAATAATAATTCATAAGGCGACTTTCCATGCAAAACTGGAGATGACAGATGATTAATGATGAGGGTGGTGTTACTAAAGGCATCCACCCAAAGAGATAGCAGGGCATGAGACTGGAATATCATTGTAAGCCCAGTTTTCAATAATATGTTTGTGTTTCCGCTCTGCCCGACCATTTTGAGATGGAGTGTAAGGATACGGCATGCAATGGAAAATGCCACAGGTAAGCAAATGAGTCTGAGACTGATTATTAGATTGAAATGTAGAAAAACCCCATAAAAGTCATATTTGTGCCCTAACAAATAAAGCCATGTAAAACATGAATAATCATCAATAAATATGACATAGTATCAAAAACCATTGTAAGATGCAACAGGTGTCGGTCCCCATAAATCACAATGAACAATATCGAAAACTTGTAAAGCACGCTTTTTATTAACAAAAAATGGCAAATGTTACTCTTTGCGAGTTGACATTGAGAACATAAAGATGGGCTGGGGAGCAGGGACATAACAGACAAAAATCCCTGGTTATTTAAAAGAGAAATAGTATCAAACGACACATGACCTAACCGAGAATGGTATATATCAAAAGAAGCTGTTAAACGTCTGGACTTCAGTGCACCAAGGAGGACTGAATGCCCTTGCTCAAGAATTTACAAGCCTCGTTCACGCCGGCCTCTTGCCAGAGTTGTTCCTATTGCTCGATTCGTAATAGTAAATTGCTTGTCTTTAAATAAGACATCAATAGCATGATCAGTTGTCAACTTACTAATTGAAATTAGATTTTTCGTGAGGTGAGGCACCACCACATCCAGTAAGTGTAAATTATCAGAGAACGAGCGAGAACCAATATGAGAAAGAGGCATTGTTACCAACTACAACCCGATTGGAGCCTGAATATTGTTCTGTGGAGTCGAGACGAGATGGGCCAAGAGTCATGTGAGCAGATGCACCCGTGTCAAGGTACTAGTCTGAGCAATCAGCATAATTGAGAGCACAAGAATCGTTGAATGCTTCTGCATGGTTGGCAGTGTTAGAAGATGAGGCACGATGGTAGCGTTCTTGACACTTATCGGCATAGTGTGCCTGGGTGCGACAGATTTGGCATCTGGGCATGTAAGGTCATCACCCTCTCCCATGGCCACGAGAAGAGTAATAGCCACCACGGCCACGAGAAGGATGTTGTGGCCAGTAGTTTTGTCATTGCTCACCATGAACGTCGCTTCGGGTGGCTGTGTTTGATCAAGAGATTGTTGAAAGAGATCAAAACTTTATGCCTTGGATGATAGGTCACGAAAGGAAGGCAGAGACGTAATAGCCATTTGAGCTGCGGAGAAACTAGAGAATGACGGACCCAAACCGCGAAGGAACCAATGGATTTGTCAGTTTCGTCGATGGGGCGACCAACGGCGGCTAGTTGATTTCAAAGGCTCTTGAATTGCCGTTCATATTCAACCACGGTGTGGGAGCCCTTTTTCATCAACTTCAAGTCGTCTTTGAGACGAAGTTCACGAGACTTAGAGCTGTGGCTGAAGGCTGTTTCAAGTGCCAGCCAGACTGCTCGAGAGGTGGAGCAACCAAGGACCTATGCCATTGCCTCTTCGGTGTGAGAGGATAAAAGGAGGCGGAGGAGACATTGATCATTAGTACACCATTTTTGAAATTATGTATTGTGAATAGGTTGATTATTAGTGTCATAAACAGTAGGTGGTGGAGAGGGGAGGGAGCCATCAACGTAGCACATCAAATTTGAGGTAGTGAGACTCGATTTCTCGTTAATATGATGTAAGTCGGATGCCAAACAATCATGCTAGCGCATTCTTTAAATCAACGAAATAAATTGTAAATCGTAGGTAAGGAGAAGAAATGTAAAGCACCGGCCGAAGAGGTCGGCAGCGTAATGGTGGCGGTGCCCGCGGTTGAGGAGGTGGAGGAGTTCTTCTCAATACTGAGGAGAATAGAGGTGGCTGTCAAGTATTTTAAGGAGTGTAGCAGCACTGAGTGGGCAGCTATGACTTGGAGTCCGTCGTTTGAACAGGAAGAATTCGCCGGAGTTAAGAAGGAAATGGGGGAAAATAAGAATGTGGTTTTGGATCTTAATTCCGATCCGGTTAGTACTGAGCACGATGCTGAAACGGTGAAACCTGGATAATACTAGGTTTTTAACGTTTGATGCATTATATAAGTGCAATTAACCTTTAAAACACGTATTCATTTGTCTTACAAACTTCGGTATGTGCGTTTTTAAATTAAAAAAAAAAATGGGTTTTCCAAATAATTAATTTATATCTATGTCATTTGAAAACATAGTTTACCATGTGGTGTTTCATGTAGCAAGCGGTGTGCGGAGGGGAAAGTATCCCTTGTAAAAAGTTTTACCTAAATTTTTATTTTAAAAAAATTATATTTTACCCCAAAATTATTATTTGTTTTTGTCCCCTTTAAATTTTTTTGTCTTTTTTTCATTTTAATATTTTTTGCCCCTCTTGCCGAATTTTCTGCATCCGCCCCTGATAGTATATTTTGGCAAATTATATAGGGTCAACTTATTTTCGAAACACAAAAGTATCAATTACTTATTTACAAATCATTGGATAACTGTCTATTATCAACACCATATTACCACACAGTGTAAATTGTCATCGACTCATAAAAAAAAGGCCTTTTATTTTTTATTTTTTTAGAGACTAAAACTGTGCGTTTATAAACTCAAATAAATAGCTGAATATATATGCTTTATATGCTAGATCGTTCTCTTAGAAGATGGGTTCGAATTGGTATGTGATGTCATAGGATGAGCCAATTTCTTCCGTAAAATCCCACGCGAGAGCCGAACACAAATTGCCCGAAGAACGTCGAAACCTGCTCGGCATATAGGTCAAATGGTAGCGAAAGACTCGGGTGTAACTGACAAATTAACCGGCGCAAACAAATGTGCAATAATGGAACGCGGATTTCTCGGACACGTATTGAGCGAATAATGCCATGATCAGATGAGACCGTGTTCCGAATTTATTGCATGACAACCACCTGGATCAACACTATAAATAACCGCCTACAGTCTCATTGTTAGGGGTAAAAAAACTTTCTAGGCAATAAAAGACTCTGAAGAGAGCACATCATAGTCTGTTCGATCTTTAACTCTTATGCTATTTTTTGAAAGTTCTTGTTTTGTGTCTGGGTCCTGTAAATTAAATTAAAAGTTATAGTGAATATTTATACTGGACTAGGTCCCATGATTTTTCCTTCGATTTGGAGGTTTTCCAGGTAAAAATTGTGGTATCTTTCTTTCATTTTCCGCAACACTTAAAACGATGAAACATATATATATATATATATATATATATATATATATATATATATATATATATATATAAGTGGCATGATTTACATGCTCTGTTAGACTATGTTTTGGTTAAAGAGTCTATCGGTGCATATAATTTACAATCTTAAACAAGAAATAAGTGGCATGATTTACATGCTCTGTTAGACTATGTTTTGATTAAAGAGTCTATCGGTGCATATAATTTACATGCACCGATAGACTCGGGCGGTGCATGTAAACCGCTAGGTGGTAGATATCAGTCGGATGCAACATCGTCTTATCTTCCAAAATCAAAATTGAAGAATTAATAATCTTAAACAAGAAATAAGTGGCATGATATCTGAAATTTCTAGTTTATATATATATATATATATATATTATATATATATATATATATAGGAAATCACTACTTCATCATATCCCCTACAATTCTTTAGCGGCGAAACGATTCATTTCCCGCCACAAGGAAATTCTCAGCAGAACCAAGGGAGCAGCTCGAATTTCCCAGCGCCTTCATGGACTTCCGGGCAGTATCCTCCGCCATCTTCTTGATTTTTTTTTAAGGTACGCGCATTCACACAATAAAACTTGGGCAATTTAGTCATGAAAATAGACTAATTGTATTAAGGTTCTATAAAATAGACTTATTTGAAAGAAGATTTCAAGGATGTATATTTAGTTGAGAATAAATTGTTTTGGGATATTAGTTGAAATATGTTTTGGGAGTGGTACATTTATGTAATTTTCTCTTCTTAAATTACTAAGCTACTATTAGTTGAGAGTTGTTCCCACACTGGAAACTTGAAAGTTATATATGTTTTTTTATAAAAGAGTCTGGGTTACTCCCATCATAACCAATTGGTTATGAGATGGAACCCCATGATTTTATCATTATATCAGAGCCAGGTTTTTCATGTGAGAATATTCCGCCACCATTCTCACCATCCTATGTGTTATCAATTCACGTGTTTGACTTATATAATGTTACGTTAGGAACTTGAAAGCTTTATAAGTTCGTTAAAAAAGATTCAGGTTAACTTCTCTTATAACCAATTGGTTATAAATTCGAACCCAATGAATTTTAACATTATTACTTTTATGTATATTGGTAAAATGATTTTATCCATTGAAATTCTATTTTACCATTATGTCTCATGTTCATCTCGTTTGTTAGTAAGTATTAATTTCAACCGCCTTGTGTTCATATATATGTTTAATAAGATGATTGATTCTTATTGGATCATATTTGGATGTTATTATTAATCTATAATGATAGCTATGTCAAAGAAAAAAGTTAATATATTCTCAAAAATTTCCTAGGAATGACATGTTGTGCTTTGTGTCCAAATGCCTCTCGTTTGTTAAGGCTGGAGACAAAAGGTTATATTAGTTTATCCAAAAAAGTGAAATTATTTAAGTACTTTTTGGAAAGAAAAGCACAATGAAACACGTTGTATTTATACAAAAGCATTCTACAGCCAAAAGCCCAATCTAATTCTAGCAGACACAGGATTTGAGTGTGAGAATAAAGGCAAAAGTTAACAAGAAAGTTAAATGGCCAAATCGTATTCCACATGGGGAAAAGTTGTGACAAAAAATTAAATGCTTTGTTTCAAAAAATTTATTACTCCATTTTATAATATCTAAAGAAGAAGAACACGATGAAATACAACAAAACATTGCCCAAAAAAAAAAGTCGGTGGTGAACTCTATAAATAGCCGCATCCAGTTCATTAAAATACCTCGTGACACCTCTCTACCAAACTAATTCTTGATCTACATCGTCAAGCTTTCTGGTTTCTCAATGATCTTTGAGAATGTTTGAAGGAAAGCAGCCAAGTCAGCAACATAAATGATTCTGTGATCAGCAGTCACATTCACCTGAAAATGTACAACCAAATCATTCACCTTATGTTATATCCCTGAGAAAATATTACATTCAACCACTTCTTGGGGAAACCTGATCTTTACAAATAGTAAAATAATACACACAGATCTCTTACAGCTTGAAAAAGTGGTTCTCCGTAACATAAAAAACTACTAATACGGGAGATTTGTCTATTGTTGCTATCGATATGTTGTCAATGATAAAGGCTGTGGCACCAAAATCCTATTTCTATGAGGTCTTTGGTAGAAGAACAGAGGTATTTCTCTGAATAAATATAGGCCTAGCAGTAATTTGACGTCATATTTATAGATTGATTGGGCAAAAATAAATTTTTTCCCTACATTTTTTTACTGTGTCACGGAATCCGTGAGCTACCTCCTGAAACACTGTTTTCCCATTTAATTTCGGGCAAGCTAGTATCTAACAAACATGTCCCAACACACGATAAACACGCACAAGTGACTTTCCATGTCAAACATCATTGGCAAGTAATATATTTGAATGAATGGTTATAAATTAATAAATGTGAAAAAAAAGTCACTCAGACAAAAGCAACAGCCACAGCATAAGAAGGTAATATGGTAAACATACACACCATATAGCACAACATATTCTGATACCAAAAGTTAAACTTACAAGCATCTTGTTTTTTACACTGAAAAATCCATCTTTATCAGCGCTGACACTGGGTTTTGATGCTCCAACAGCCATAATAGCCCCCTGCTTACCATCAAATTATTTTAAACAATGCATCAACATTATGTAGAATCATTTTTTTCTTCTGTATAGTCTCATTTCTCACCTGGCCTGGAGGGAGGATAGCATCAAACCTATCCACTCCAAACATACCCAAATTAGATAATGTGAAAGTCCCTATAGATCAAAAACCATTTGTAACTCAGTAATCATACAACCATGAATCTCAAAATCATACATGCCGCTCTTACTCCAAACAATATGGACTCTCACTGTTTAAGTACCTGAATTGTACTCATGGGGCTGAAGTTGCTTCGCACGAGCCTTTTCCACAAGCTCCTTCCATTTTTGAGACAACAGATAAAGATCCAACTGCATGAACCACAGACAAGTCAAAATCATCAAAACTTAGAATGCTTCTTTACCTCGAAACAAAGAAAGGCATTGAGAACTCATATGTTACCTTATCCGCATCCTGAAGAACAGGGGTGATCAATCCACCATTAATTGCCACAGCTACTGCAATGTTTATATTGCTATTGTAAGTAAAACTTTTCCCATCTTTGCATGTTGCATTCACCACGGGATGCTGAACTAATGCCAATGCTACAGCTTTTGCTAACAAAGCGGTCATGGTCACACCCTTCGGCTTCACCTATTAGCGTTGATCAATCACAATATTTAACTCATGTTTTCATGATAAGTTTTCTCTCCAACTTTTCATACACACGAAACTCCTTCCCAGTTCACAACAATCCATACCATAATTCAAGAATAAAACAGACATTTCAGTATGTCTTTAGTTGACATCACTCATTGTGAGAAGTTGTATGACATCAATAGTTCTATATGGAATGCAATGAAGACTCGCCTCATAGGCACTACTCAATTAGAATTACTATATTTTCTGTGTCAAATTCCCTGAGGTTGTGTTTGGATCGATGAATTTCATTTGAACGGAGGGATTTGATTTGAGAATGGATTAAAAATGACTTTGAATGAAGGGATTTGATTTTAGAATAGATTAAAAATGATATTTATCTTAGTTGTATTTTTAATCCATCACTATTACCGTTACATTGACATAAATTATTAAAAATGTAGATTTGAAATAGACTCGATATAAATTTATCCAAATAATTAAATGGATTTGAAATCAAGGATTTGAAAAACATGGCTTCGAATCCTTTAATCCAAAATGCACGGAGAGAATTAATTTTAACGCTTCAACAACTTAGGGTTAAACTCATTCCAGATAATCGACGTAAAATCATGCTAATTCCAACAGGAAGGCAGCTTATAAACATATGTACCTTCTCATAGAGAGCATCAAGGGCATCAGTAGAAACAGGATACCCAACTCTGAAAGTGGGCACACTAAGACTCTCCACCATATTCTTCGACACTGCTGCTTGCATTGTCGTGAACGGCACCACACTCGATCCAGTAATCTCCGGAAAACTCGATGCAGCCTTTGGCGGAGATGCAGGAGCCGGAGCCGGAGCTGCGGCAGGCACGACCACATTACTCTTCGGAGTGACCGTAATTCCAGCAGCCTTCTCGACATCCTCCGGTGTTATCCTCCCAAACGGACCCGTCCCCACAATCTTATTAACATCCACCTTATGCTGTTTCACCAATTTCTTCGCATAGGGTGTTGCCACCACCTTCCCCGGCTTAGCGGGGACAGCAGCCACTGTATGAGCCGGCGCCGGAGCTGGAACTGGAATTGGGGCAGAATCCTCAACTTTTGGAGCTGAAACGGAGGGAGCTCCAGACGACTGCGCCGCTGCTTTAGCCTTCGCTTCGGCGACCTCATCCTCTGTTTCAGCCAAAAGCCCAATCGGCGAGCCAACCAGAGCCGTCTCACCTTCATTAACAACAATTGCGGCCAAAATTCCATCGTAGAACGTTTCCACATCCATATCAGCTTTATCAGATTCGACCACGACGACCGATTCCCCCTTGGAGAGTGAATCGCCTTCGGATTTAATCCAGCTGACGATCTTACCCTCGGTCATGGTAGAGCTGAGAGCAGGCATGAAAATCTCGCGGATCTTGGCGCGTACAGTGGGGAGGCGATAGGAAGAAGATTTAGGTCGGAGGAAGAAAATGGAGGGGCGTATAAATGGAGTGGTGGAGGAGACTGAAGATGAGGAGGAGAGGGCTGGAGTTTTGGTGTAGATAAGCGAAGCCATCTCGGCGGAGGGGACGCGGAGTATGCGGTCGGAGTAATTGGCGATGGGAAGTGGAGTGTGAGGGAATGTATAGTGGTTTGGGTGGAGAAGACGAGGGAGAGATCGTTCGGACTTGGCATCGTGTACTCCGCCTGCCTGGACAATGGGCCAAGGGATAAAAGAGTAAAAGTACCTCCAGGAAACTGATTAAATTTGTTACTTTTTTATTTATCCGTGACGGAAATTATATTAATAAAAAAAAATTACAAATGTATATTAAAATACAATAATGTGTCAAATCACTCTTACAACAAGATTACATATGCCCAAGTCTAATGGTTCGTATAACGAAAAACATGCAATTTGAAGAAAAATCCTCAAACATTTTAGTATTTTTGGTTGTCCAAATATTGTAAATAGTAACTAATAACGTCAAAGCTCCGGCCTTCGTGATCCGAGATGTGACTCGATAAGTTTTCTTAAACCACTTCAAGGCAACTGAGCAGTTGCGAAACTAATTTGATTATTCCTCTAACAGCTGTGTGAGACCCCGATACTTAAACATAATATAAGGTGCAATTATGAGAACTAATCATGCATAATCAAGGTGTTTAATCGTGTTGACATCTTGAGCTTAAGGGTCACGTGCACCAATAAAAATTTCAAAAGAAAAATAGTTACATTCCTCAAAACAATAGGAGTGACACTATAGTTCTACTCTACTACTTGTAGAGACTACGCAAAAGAACTCTCTCATGCTATCGTTGTAGCACTCCTTACAGCTCAAAGTATCAACCCCGACCCTAGTTCTCATTAGCAAAAGCACCTACAAAGACAACCCCCAACATGAGCACATCATAATTCATATTCAACACAATATGAATGTAAAGCATAAATGCATAAATCATAACATAAATACTTCCTGTATTTTCAATGTATATAATACGCTCATTGGTTGTCCCTGTACCATTACTCAAAATCAAATCATTATATGAAATTATGGCTTCTTTACATGAATGTCATGACATATCCTCACTTTCTTTACAACAATCTCAAGTCAGTTTATCATCAGTTATTTTAATGCCCCTCGCTTCATAACATCATAACAAGCGGTATCTCATCCTCGCTTCTTCATACAAGCGGTATCTCATCATCGCTTAGTATGGCATACCCCGCCTCCATGTGCAAGCGAGCATCCCCCCTCCCGCTCCACATTTTTAGCGGTATAAGCGGTAAGCATTAAAATCCTCACTATGATTACACTGACTCGTGGAATACACCTCTTTTATTCCACCACATATATATATGCAACAACAATGCATAAGAACATGTATCAACTCATAGTGCACAACTTTGCATCTATCATGTGTCAAAATAGACAAACATAAGGTACATGTTATCGTTGGATGCTCGTACGTCGCTTACGTACCTTTCCAAAATATAGTGTGCTGCAGGACTCTATCCCCTGCGCTGTGTAGCTATCTGTGAAGGCTCTACACCAGTGTACAACACAATATTAGATGCCAAAATATAAACCAAAATAAAAAATCCAACAAAAAGACTCCATTTCCATTGTTCTGCCTCTGGCGATCGATCGCTACTCAGAGGCGATCGATCGCCAGACTTCACTGGCTTGAGGCGATCGATCGCGCCATTCATGGCGATCGATCGCCTGCCTTTGGTTTTGGCCACTAGCCTTCGGCGATCGATCGCCCCGTTTGTGGCGATCGATCGCCACATGCTCTGTGCGCGATATTTTCCAGATTTCATAACACTCAATTTCACACCATTCAATCTAGCATATATGACACACAACATGCTTGGACAAACATGTTAGTAGCTACAAGGTACTACCATGAGTGTAATCAAATCAAAGTTATACCCAAACTTAAACCCACATGCATGAAAATCACCCAACAATATCAGTACCCATCCAAGATTTTCTGAAAACAGGGTACATATTTCTTTACCCAGATTTTCGAACACATAAATTCAAGCCAATATATCTACCACATAACACATATAACATGCTCATACAAACATCCTAGGAACTTCATAATAACACCATAAATGAACTTGAATCGAAGGTTTACCAAAACCTAAGCTAGCATGCTTCAGATCCTCATGAATAAACCCCTACTTAATCAAGAACAAGGCATCTCACTTGCCCAGATTTTCGAAGACCACCTTTCATAACCGAAAATCTAACACATAAACCATGAATCATGCTCAAAGGAACATGTTAGGGGTTTCTTAATAACACCATGCAAGCACTCAAATCGAAGGTTTAATGAAACCTAAGCTAGCATGCCATTTTTACACCAACAAAAAGCATGAACTTAAACAAACTTAAATTCAAAACCAGAACATGGTTTCTCACCCTTCTTTGCTCCGATTTTTGGAAGGCTTCAAAGCAATAAAAATGGTTGAACTCCTTCCTATCTTGCTCAGTAAGTGTTGGACGATTTTTGGGAGAGAAAGGGTGGGATTTCAGACATGGAAAGGTAGAGTGGGAGAAGGGGAAAGAGGTATGGGTGAGCAGCTGGCATCAGGGTATGGGTCAAGGGGGGTGGTTGGGTGGTGGGTTAAGTGATGTGTTATGTTTTGGTCCCGGTATTTAGCACGATGTATTAAAATATCCTCACATGATATTTTATAGTATTTACTCAATAAAATACTCCAAATCCCATTTAAACATGCTTTACCAAAACAAATACACTCACCCCAAATTAATCATGCCACAACCCCAAATTCCCAACATATAACACATGCACCCTGAATAACTTTCTCTAATATAATTAATTCAATCCAATGAATTAATACCATAATCCTCATAACATTATTAATGTTTAAAAACACAAAATCATTTCAGAGATATCACAATACTCCCCTACTTATAAGATTTCGTCCTCGAAATCAGCCTGCACTTACCCAATATAATACAAAACACAAATCACATACCAGAAAACAGTTCTGGATAGTGCTGCACCATGTGTCGCTCCATCTCCCACGTAGCCTCCTCGACACCCCTACGATCCCACTGGACTTTGACCATAGGAATAACTTTGTTTCTCAGTCTGCGATCTGCCCGATCCAGAATCCTGATAGGCTGCTCCACATAGGAAACATCGGACTCAATCTGAACCTCAGAAGGCTGCAACACATGAGAAGGATCTGGCTCATATTTCCGCAACATATATACGTGAAACACATCATGTATGCCGGCCAGAGAGAGCGGTAAAGCCAATCGGTATGCCAGAGTACCAATAAGCTGCAAGATCTCGTACGGCCCCACATATCTCGGGGATAATTTCCCCCGCATACCAAACCGTACCACACCCCTGAAAGGTGAGATCTTCAGAAGACTCTGTCGCCCAACTGAAACTCTAACGGCCGACGTCGTTGATTAGCATACGCTGCTTGTCTGTCCTGGGCTGCTTTCATTTTTTGTCTTATCACCTTTACATTTTCTTCCATTTCCCGGATCAAATCTGGTCCTCCGACTGATTTGCGATCCACGTCGTCCCAACACAAAGGTGACCTACAACGTCTACCATAGAGGGCCTCAAAAGGAGCCATCTGTATGCTTGCCTGGTAGCTGTTGTTGTAAGAGAACTCTACTAAGGCCACCGAGTCCTGCCAAGAAGTATCAAACTCCAACACACAAGCCCTCAACATATCTTCGAGCGTCTGTATGGTACGCTCGGTTTGCCCATCCGTTTGGGGATGATAGGCTGTGCTCAACCTCAACTCTGTACCTAGAGCTGACTGAAGACCTTCCCAGAAGTGAGATGTAAACCGCGGATCTCGATCAGACACAATTGAAACAGGGATCCCGTGCAGTCTCACCACATCTCTGATATATAACTGAGCCATCCTCAGGTACGTGAAAGTCATACTGTAGGGAATAAAATGAGCCACTTTAGTCAATCTATCAACGACTACCCAGATGGCATCTGTTAGGATCGGTCCGGAGTGTTTAGAGGGGGGGTGAATGAACACTCCTTGTAAAAATTAATCCCTTGTGATTTCTTTCGGATTAGTGAAAGAAATCTGTTTCTTAATCAACTCTTGTACAGAACAGACCACTGAAAGTATAAGTGCGGAACGGTCTGTTCTTGTATATGTAAGAACAGCTCGATGGCTAGTATGAAAGAACAAGTGCAGAAAGATAATACACATGATATGTTTTTGGAAGTTCGAAGGTGGTGTAATCCTTCTACGTCTCCCCTTCTTCCAATTAAGGAAGGTTTATACTAGAAGACTTTGATTTATACAATCCTGTTGTACAAACCCGATTCAGGCTGGATTTACCTCACTACCAGTCTGAAACTCCTAGTCACTCGATCTGCTCAGACACACTCTGTCTGACAGTTACAATATGTTTCTCACTTCTATTTTTCAACACAGAAAACACAAGATGCGCACAGTGATCCTAAATGATCAAATGTTACAAAGTAAACGTGCTTAAGAATAATTTCAGCTCGAGAGCTACTGAGCTTGTAGGCTTGTGCTATTTTGCTTTCTTGTGCGTTTTTCAATTGATCAGCGAGAGTCTTCTATATTCCTTTTGTTGCATCCTTTTATAGTTGTAAGTGCCAACGACATTATTTCCCTTAATGTGCAACTTTGACTCTGCTTAAACTCTGAGTAGGCTACAGTCTTCTTCTTCAGGATACTTGCCGTTCTGGTTCATACTTTCGGCGACTGTCAGGTAAGCTCTTCTTTGTCTTCTTACCTCTTATGACAATCTCCAGTCTTTGGTCCTTTGTAGCATTAATTACGACATTAAATGCTACAATAAATAGCCGTTAATGATTCGGACTGAGGAGCCATTCTTTATGTATCCTAGACTGCTCTGATCTGATAGAGATTGAGATCGATCTGAAGCATCGATTTAGTCAGTCTGAAATCCATCGATCCGGTCTGATATGCTTTGTCATCTTATCAGCTTGATCTATTTTGGGCGATCGATCTGGTCAGTCTGATGTCACTCGATCCGATCTGAAATATTTTGTCATCTTTAAAATCTCATCGATAAGGTCCGGAACTAACAAATTCCCCCTTTTTGATGATGACAAAACCTAGCTTCTAAGTCTGTTTAACGAGTCTGATGAGAACTCTGAAGCGAAAACTTTCGGATCGATTACTTCTTCTTGTTCAAAATAAATGAACATAATTAAGTTGGATCGATTAATCCTTGTATTATTAAGCCTTTTATTATAGTTCAAAATAAATGAACAAGGACTTAATTGAAAGGGGATTTTTATTTATCACCAAAAATCCTAAATACAGACAGTCTGATAATTCTATTTTCTAGAAGACTGAGACTGATGCGGCCTGAATTCTTTCTTCTTTTCCCCCTTTTTGTCAGCAGCAATCTCTTGAAGAAAATCAACAACTTGTGCTAGCTGTGCGCTGATAGCGTCAAGACGAACGTCTTGAGCGCGGAGGGAATTGGCAACAGATGCTCTGACTTCAGTGGCTAGCTCGATCTGCTCTTTTCTCAGGCTGTTCTTATAAGTGGCTTGCTGAGAAAACAGATCATTTATGCCTCGCTGAAGGCTGCCGATACTGGCTGTCATATTCTCTTTAAATGAATCAAAGTCCAGAGATGTAACCCTCTGGCCTTGATGAACCTCTAGAACACGCTGAGAGAGAGACATGTAGTTGTAAGATAAGTGCTGAAGGGTCCTTGCCAGAGATGGAGGTGTATCAGATAGTCGGCTGGGAGAGCGATCTAATGAGGACAAGGCCTGTTCATCGTCTTCAGCAAACGGGACAAGTGAAGATACAGCAGCTTGGTGACTTTCGGACCGGATCAAGGTGACCAGATCCGAAGAAAATGCTTGAATGAAAGCCATATCTTCATCTAATTGAATTGGAGGAGTGCTGGGTCTGGAGGGCTTCTCAATCTGGAGAGCTGCAACAACGGTGGACACCACCAGATCCGGATCGACGAACTCTGGAGCGCCAACTGTTGCAAGTTCTGCTGTTGGACTGATTTGAACGTGGGAGACTGATGACCCCAAAGGAATAGATGTTGTTGGAGAGTCCAACAAGACATTCAATGGTTCATCATCTGTCGCAGACGGAGCATTAGGCAATGGCTGCTCCGTTGTCTGGTCTGGTACTTGCTCTGCAGTCTGATCCGCTACTTGCTCGGCTGTCTGTTCTGCTGCATCAGAATGAATAACCTCAACGAAAGGTTCTGCCAGAGTCTTGCTTGCAGAGGGATGATCCGGGCTGGTTGCGGGAGTGGATACACTGAGCTTCTGTCGTTGAAAACGGACAGCTAAGTGAAGAGCATGAACATCCATATCTAATTGAGCAATAACGGCCCCATCATCTTTGGCAGTTAGAGCAATCGGATCGAAGTTCTCTTTCTTAGCAGCTAAGAGCAGATTGGCCAGTCTGAATCTTTGAATTGCCGTAAATAGCTCTTTGCGCTGCACGGCAAGCCGAACATCATCGGTCTCTGTTCCTTTCAGAACTTCCTCTTCCATCTTCTTCAGTCTGCTCAACTTTCCGAAGAACATCTCAATGTGGTTGATAGTCCGGTACTGGACGTATTCATCAAAGACCACAATGAGTCCCTTCACCTTCTCATCAACATCCTCCATAGCAATGTCGATAACTGTCTGCGCTGCAGATTTGGGTTTAGAGGAGAGGGGTTCGGAGAGAATGGTTTTTCCCTTGCCGGTGGAGGAATGGGACTTGATCCCTGATTGGGTATAATCTCCCAACTCAGTGATAACTATCCATTTGACCACGGGAATAGCAGAGGGAGGTCTAACGGTGACTTTGGGTGCAGGGGTTGAAGTGGTTGAAATTTGTTTTGAAGATTGGGATGCAGGAGTGGCTTTAGTTGGTGGCAAAATGGGTAGGGGTAGAGTTTTGATTGGTTTGGTAATCTGGGTTCTGGGCTTCTTGGGAAGTGACTTGGTTGGTGGCGAGGGAGCAGACTGAGTTTCTTCAGAATCAGTCTGGATGGTCAGCTTTCGCTTGACCCGAGGTTTGCGCGCAACAGCTTGTTCTTCGCCCTTCTCAATCTTGACTGCAGCCAGAGTGGTAGAAGTAGGCGGAGCACTCTTGGACTTCAGCAGTGCGAGCCCTTTGGAGTTTAGAATCTTGAAGGGACTGTGTTGGAACCTAAGAGGGGGGGTGAATGAGGTTCCTTGGCTACTTTAGCCTTTTAAAATGAGTTTGTAAAAATAAAATAATTTTGCGCTTGCGGAAGCCTTTAGTCAATCGACAAATGGAAAGAACAAAATAAATAAATGCTTAATGGAAATAAAGCAATAAAATGAGACAAGAATTTGTTATAGAAGTTCGGCGATGAATCGCCTACGTCTCCTCTTCCCGGCTAGAAAACGTCCAACCGAGGATCCACTAGAACAACTTCTTCTTGGCCTTAAGGGCTCCAAGGATAGCCACAATCTTGCACCAACTTCACTTATTGGCGACTTATACAATTTTCCAACTTGCGTCGGTGTTGGATGACCTTTACAATAATCAAATCACACCTTCACGGTGTACCAACAACAAGAATCAAAAGATCACACACAAGAAGTAAATTACAAACTCCAATACAATATAAATGTATGAAGTTTGCAATGCTAGAATGATTTTGATTGCACACAACTTTCTTGTAGTTTATACTCTTGTTTCTTAACTTCAAAATGATCCAAAACACCCATATTTATAGTGTAGAAGGCCCCCTAGGCTCCTACTAGCCGTTGCTTCAAGTAAGGCTTGAATCACTCCTCGATCGCCTCGGACATCGCCTCGGGCGATCACCTATCGCCGTGTTCCAACGGTCAAAAATCCTCAGATCGCCTCAGGCGATCAGTGGATCGCCTCAGGCGATCAAGAGCAAAAATTAAGGCCGTAGCTTCAGCATGTCCAAATTTTGCATCGCCTCAAACGAACTCTACATCGCCTCAGGCGTTCCAGACCATCGCCTCAGGCGTTCGTGCCATCGCCTCGGGCGAACTCCCCGCGCGCGTGCCCGCGCATTGCCTCGGCGTCGCTTCAGTCGATGTGCGGGGGCGAAGTCCCTGTGGCTGCCATCGCCTGGGGCGATCTGCCCCGCATGCTCGCCTAGCCATCGCCTCTGTCGATGGGCGTGGCGATCCTCGCCTGGCACCCATCGCCTGGGGCGATGGCACCCATCGCCTGGGGCGATCCGTGTCTTCCAAAAGACAATTTCTTTGGCATTTCAATACTATTACAATCTTCAACTTTGATCATAATTTATGCTGCATACTCAATAAAAATCATTAGTACAAAATGTATAGGTTTTGTAATCATCAAAACAAAAACGATAATTTTATTTAAAATAGAGGAATGAGAGTTGTAGCGTTTTAAGGCGCAACAATCTCCCTCTTTTTGATGATCACAAAACCCGGTAAACTTGAAAGAAAATATAACTTATAACAATGCAATACATAGAGAGTTTAAACTCCCCCTTAATGAATGCAATGATAAACAATGTTCCAATGTGCATTTTTATCACCTTTACAAAATGTACCACAAGTTGTAAAAACAATTAGGTTGCAAATAGCATTTCAACAATCAAATTTACAACAAGTTTACATAACAAGTTTACATATACATTCTCCCCCTTTTTGTGAGAATAAAAAAGGTTTAGGAGTTTTAAAAAAATGGACATAGTTTCCTTTAAAAAAAAATGGATAAACCATAAATCCATTCAAATAATACACAATCAACTCAAAATCTAATCAATTAACTTAAAATCCATTAACATACACAATAAACTAATTCCAACATCAATTGAACAATTACAATCCTTACAAACAATTACAAAAGGATAAAATCTAAAAAAAAAACACTAAAACAAAGACAACTCAATCCATGCCACCATCACCATCACCATCATTCCCGTGAGTAGTATCATCGTCCATGTGAGTACTGGAAAACTGAGAACGAAGAGCGTCCACTTCATGTCGTAGATACGACAAATCTTCTCTCGAGGAGTCTTGGTAAGCTCGAAGAGACGCAACATCATCTCGAAGGGAATGAAATTGAGAATTCATGTCGACTCTCAAGGATTGAAATTGTGAGTTCATATCCTCACGAAGGCTTTGGAATTGAGAAGTAAAGAAGGCAAAGGCGTCTTGATTGAACTCAAACGAAGAAGAAGGTTGATGACTATCAGGAGCTGGAATATCCGCCCCAATATTCATCATGTCATCAAAGGTAGGTGGAGATTGATGCTGAATGGGTGGCTCATCGAGATTTGGTTCAATCAAGAAGGGAAAATGAACCCTTTGGGCACTAGTCATCCTATCAATGGGTAATGAGGGGTGATCTTTAGGATTGAAGGCAGAAAGTAGGTTCCCCGGATCATTAACCCAACATGAAGTGAAAGGATTCGAAGAAATTTTGTTAAACAAAAAACACCTTAGATTGAAGGTGTCCTTGGACTTGATAGGGAGTTTCTCATTGTCATCAAAAGGAAGGTTGAAATGAAGAAAAATCTTTGTTAGGACACGGCCGAATGGGAGAATAACCTTTTTAGGATTATGGGCGGTGTTCCTAAAGATTTGGACAATGAATCTAGGTAGGTTGAAGGGGGTCATTGTAATGATGTAATACATCAAGTATACATCAGAGAATTTCAACCTAAGACGATCACCATCCCGAGGGATCATCGAGGTGATCACAATCTTGTGAAGGATTTGGTAGTTTGTAGGGATGGAATTCACAAGAAAGGATTGGTTTGGACATTGAGGGGTTCCGCCAAATATGAGATACAAGGCTTGGGCAGGATCACATACCCCATCATTGGGCCAAGTAGCTAGAGCAAATTTAGCCGGACCCTCCGAAGGAATGCGAAGAATATTTCCTAATTCAGTGCTATTGAATTCAATTGGGCGATTACAAACGATGGTTTTGATAGTTAACTCACCATCACCCTCAAACAGTTCAAGATTGGCATAGAAAGAATGAATCATGGATGGATACAAAAAATCGTTCTTTCTAGGGGGTTTGAAAAAATTTTCCCATTGTTGGAATTGAATCCAATCAAGAATTGGGAGCTGGGAAGTCCTAAGGAAATCGAAATCAAAGATATAACCCGGAATTAATTTGCGAGTAAGATAGTCTTCCGGAATAGGCTTACCATCAAGTGGAGGACCCGAATAATTCCTATTGGATCGATTGGAGCGTCTCCTCCGGCTTGATTCACCTTCTTCTCGGTTGCTTCGAGACATATTGCAAGAAATTTAAGGGATTTGAGGTAAAGTTTCGATTTGAGAAATGGGGTTAGGGTTTGCAAAAATTTTGAATTGGAAGATTTGGTGTTTGGAAAGTGAAATTGATGGTTTGGAAAGGCTTAGGATGATCGATTATAACAATGATGAAGAAATCTCGAATTATGGGTGAAAAACACGAATTGTTGCTGAAAAAATGACCAAAAGCCGTAGCCTTCTGTCTTTAAAAAACGAGAACGCCTGAGGCGATCTGGAGAACGCCTGAGGCGATCGAGAACGCCCGAGGCGATGCTTGCGATCGCTTGAGGCGATGCGAGCCACGCCCGAGGCGATGCTTGCGATCGTTTGAGGCGATGCGAGCCACGGACGAGCACTTCGCACAGAATGCTGAGGCGATGGTTTGGCAACATTTTGAGCTAATTTTTGGACCAAAAAAAATTTTTGATAATTCTAACTAACATTAAACCATCTAACAACAAAAAAATAATCACATAATCTCAAAAACACAATAATTCACATTTTGTGACTTTGAAAGGCGATTTCAAGATGCACTTTTGAAATTAAATTTTGAGCTATAAAATTCATTTAACATAATTAATTTATGTAAATGAATTTCACAATTGCTCTATGCAAATGATGAAGTAGAGAGCTCCCCCTAAATATGATATCATTTGTTAAGGTATGCAAACATGCTCAAAGTTCAATCATACCCAATTCACCACGAAGAAAAATAAAAGTGTTTTCGTCTAGTGGTTTTGTGAAAATATCGGCAATTTGATCCTTGGTATTAACATAAAATAATTCAACATCATTTTGCTCGATATGGTCACGAATGAAATGGTGCCTTATATCGATATGCTTAGTTCGAGAATGTTGAATTGGATTTTTAGATAAACATATGGTGCTAGTGTTATCACAAAAAATTGGAACTTTTGAAACATCTAGCCCATAGTCAAGTAATTGGCTTTTCATCCACAAGATTTGTGCACAACAATTACCGGCGGCCATGTATTCGGCTTCGGTTGTTGAGAGTGCAACACAATTTTGCTTTTTGGAAAACCAAGATACCAAGCTATTACCGAGAAAGAAACAAGTACCACTAGTGCTTTTCCTATCCACCTTATATCCTCCAAAATCGGCATCGGAGTAAGCTTTCAAATCAAAGAAAGAGTTTCTAGAATACCACAAGCCGAGATTTGGAGTTTTTGTAAGATATTTAAAAATGTGTTTTAAGGCGAACAAGTGTGATTCTTTTGGGGATGATTGAAATCTAGCACATAAACAAACACTAAACATAATATCCGGCCTATTAGCCGTTAAATAAAGCAAAGAGCCAATCATACTCCTATAAAGCTTTTGACAAATTGGTTTACCTTGTTCATCCTTGTCAAGCTTGGTTGATGAGCTAATTGGTGTTGATGCACTTTTAGTGTTATCCATTCCAAATTTCTTTAGCATATCTTTGACATACTTTCCTTGGCTTATAAAGATTCCATCTTTGCATTGTTTGATTTGCAATCCAAGAAAGTAGTTGAGTTCTCCCATCATGCTCATTTCAAAATTATCTTGCATCAATTTAGAAAACTCCTTGCACAAAGATTCATTAGTAGCACCAAATATGATATCATCAACATATATTTGAACAATAAGTAAATCATTTCCCTTAATTAAGGTAAACAAAGTGATATCCACTTTTCCTCTTGTAAAGCCAATCTTGGTTAAGAATGAAGATAGTTTTTCATACCAAGCTCTAGGAGCTTGTTTCAAACCATACAAAGCTTTATCAAGTTTAAAAACATGGTCGGGAAAATGTGGATCCTCAAAGCCGGGTGGTTGATCAACATACACCTCTTCTTTCAAATCACCATTCAAGAAGGCACTCTTGACATCCATTTGAAAGAGCTTAAAATCTTTAAAACAAGCAAAAGCAAGAAACATGCGAATGGATTCTAAGCGAGCAACGGGTGCATATGTTTCATCAAAATCTATGCCCTCTTCTTGGCAATATCCTTTAGCTACCAACCTAGCCTTGTTTCGAATAATCGTCCCATGTTCATCCATTTTATTTCTAAATACCCATTTTGTTCCAATTATGGTGTTGTTCGAAGGCCTAGGTACAAGATTCCAAACTTTATTTCTAGTGAATTGATTTAGTTCCTCTTGCATAGCCAAGATCCAAGAATCATCAAGTAATGCATCATTAATGTCCTTAGGCTCTATGTGAGAAATGAAAGCAAGATGATTACAAATATTGATATATGAGGATCGAGTTTTTACCCCTTTTGATGGACTACCGATTATGAGATCCATGGGATGATCCTTGGTGGTTTTCCAATCCTTTGGAAGTTCTCCATCCTCTTTGGAATTACTTGACTCCACTCTTTGTTCTTCTTTATCACCACTAGAATTCTCAAGGGTGGTTGACTCACTCCTTTGCTCAAGTAATTCTTCATCATCACCATCCATGGAAATTCTTGATATTCGAGTGTTAGTCTCATCAAATATAACATGAATAGATTCCTCAACAATAAGATTACGTTTATTAAATACTCTATATGCTTTACTAGTATTAGAATAACCAAGAAATATACCTTCATCCGATTTGGCATCAAACTTACCAAGGTTATCCTTACCATTGTTGTGAATGAAGCACTTTGAACCAAAAGCCTTGAAGTAAGAAATGTTAGGCTTTCTCCCCCTCCATAATTCATATGGAGTTTTCTTGAGAATTGGCCTTATTGATGAACAATTAATGATATAACATGCGGTGCTCATTGCCTCGGCCCAAAAATATTTTGGAAGTGAATATTCACATAGCATAGTACGTGCAATTTCCACTAATGTCCTATTCTTCCTTTCAACAACACCATTTTGTTGAGGTGTCCTAGGACAAGAAAAGTTGTGACCAATGCCTTTGTCATCACAAAAGTTTATAAAATTTTCATTCTCAAATTCGGTTCCGTGGTCACTACGGATACTTTTTATTGAAAGAGTTTTCTCATTCTCAACTCTTTTTGCAAATATTTTGAAATTCTCAAAGGCATCACTTTTATGGGCTAAGAACAATGTCCAAGTGAATCTATAGAAATCATCCACAATGACAAATGCATAAGATTTTCCACCTAGACTAGTTGTTCTTGAAGGACCACACAAGTCTAAATGAAGCAATTCAAGTGGCATAGAAGTGAGATAACATTTTTATTTTTGAAAGATCTCTAGTATGCTTTCCTAGTTGACAAGCATCACAAATAGAATCAACTTGTAAATCAAGGTTAGGCAATCCAACAACAAGATCAAGTTTTTGAATCTTACCAATGGTGCTCAATCCAACATGACCAAGTCGTCTATGCCATAACACATTTTTGTTATCATTCAATGTTACAAGGCATTTTACATTTTGAGAAGAAAGATTATCCAAATCAACCTTGTACACATTCTCACTTCTATAACCAATGAATTTAATGGATTTGTCATGAGTGTATGATACGGTGCAATGAAGTGATGCAAATGAGACTTCATAACCTTTATCACATAATTGACTTATGCTAAGAAGGTTATGCTTAAGTTCTTTGACATAAAGTACATCATCAATAATAGTAGAGTTAGAGTTACCAATTGAGCCAATGCCTTCAATGATTCCTTTGCTATTGTCTCCAAAGGTGACACTTCCTCCACTTTTAGCTTTTAGTGACAAAAACAAGTTCTTGTCACCCGTCATATGTCTTGAGCATCCACTATCGAGATACCAAGAATTGGACCTCTTACTTGTTCCTCCCTCATCATCTTCATCTTCATCTTCAAGAGCCATTAGACAAAGGTTTGCTACTTCTTCATCGGAGTCACTATCACTCCATGTGGCCATTAAAGCTTTCTTCTTTTCCTTATCCGCCTTCTTTCTACTTGGACATTCATTAGCATAATGACCATTTTGTTGACAATTATAACAAGTTACCTCTCGTTTAGTAGAATTCTTGTTGGATTCGGAGGTCTTTGGCTTGTTGTATTTCCGGTAGAACTTCTTGAACTTCCTTGTGAACAATGCCATTTCCTCATCATCTTCGTCATCGGATTGTGCTTTCTTTCCAACCAAGGCAATCCCCTTGCCTTTTGCTTTTTCTTCATCCTTCTTCATTTCCTTCCGGGTTGACATCTCAAGCTCATGGGTAACCAAGGTACCATGAAGTTCATCAATATCATATGATGCACTATCTCCTTTGTTAGATTCAATGATGGCCGTCCTCTTGGCATCCCATTCTTGTGGTAGGGCTCTAAGTGCTCTTCTCCATATTTGTTTTGGAGGATACTTCTCTCCAAGTTGGGCAAGCTCATTGATGATTTGAGTGAGCCTTCTAAACATTGAATCAATGTTTTCTCCGGACTCCATCTCAAAAGTTTCATACTTGAGTTGCAATAGATCAATCTTGGTCTCCTTCACTTGATTAGTGCCCTCATGACAAATTTGCAATTTGTCCCAAATTTCCTTTGCGGTTGAGCACATCGAGATCCGGTTGTACTCCTTCATATCTAAGGCACAATGCAAAATGTTAATCGCTTTAGCATTTTGTGAAATTAATATCATATCCGCTCTAGTGAAATCGTCCATTTCTTTGGGAACACTAATTCCCCCAACTTCCTTTAAAGGAATATGTGGACCTTTCACTATGATTTTCCATAGATCATAATCTACGGATTGGATATATAGAGAAATTCTATTTTTCCAATAACCGTAGTTATCACCCGTGAAAAGCGGAGGGCGATTCGTCGATTGACCTTGAGCAAACTCATTTGCTAGATTAGCCATAAAAAAGATTTGATTTAAAAACAAAAATCAAATGGCTCTGATACCACTTGTTGGAACCTAAGAGGGGGGTGAATGAGGTTCCTTGGCTACTTTAGCCTTTTAAAATGAGTTTGTAAAAATAAAATAATTTTGCGCTTGCGGAAGCCTTTAGTCAATCGACAAATGGAAAGAACAAAATAAATAAATGCTTAATGGAAATAAAGCAATAAAATGAGACAAGAATTTGTTATAGAAGTTCGGCGATGAATCGCCTACGTCTCCTCTTCCCGGCTAGAAAACGTCCAACCGAGGATCCACTAGAACAACTTCTTCTTGGCCTTAAGGGCTCCAAGGATAGCCACAATCTTGCACCAACTTCACTTATTGGCGACTTATACAATTTTCCAACTTGCGTCGGTGTTGGAGGACCTTTACAATAATCAAATCACACCTTCACGGTGTACCAACAACAAGAATCAAAAGATCACACACAAGAAGTAAATTACAAACTCCAATACAATATAAATGTATGAAGTTTGCAATGCTAGAATGATTTTGATTGCACACAACTTTCTTGTAGTTTATACTCTTGTTTCTTAACTTCAAAATGATCCAAAACACCCATATTTATAGTGTAGAAGGCCCCCTAGGCTCCTACTAGCCGTTGCTTCAAGTAAGGCTTGAATCACTCCTCGATCGCCTCGGACATCGCCTCGGGCGATCACCTATCGCCGCGTTCCAACGGTCAAAAATCCTCAGATCGCCTCAGGCGATCAGTGGATCGCCTCAGGCGATCAAGAGCAAAAATTAAGGCCGTAGCTTCAGCATGTCCAAATTTTGCATCGCCTCAAACGAACTCTACATCGCCTCAGGCGTTCCAGACCATCGCCTCAGGCGTTCGTGCCATCGCCTCGGGCGAACTCCCCGCGCGCGTGCCCGCGCATTGCCTCGGCGTCGCTTCAGTCGATGTGCGGGGGCGAAGTCCCTGTGGCTGCCATCGCCTCAGGCGATGGTCACCATCGCCTGGGGCGATCTGCCCCGCATGCTCGCCTAGCCATCGCCTCTGTCGATGGGCGTGGCGATCCTCGCCTGGCACCCATCGCCTGGGGCGATCCGTGTCTTCCAAAAGACAATTTCTTTGGCATTTCAATACTATTACAATCTTCAACTTTGATCATAATTTATGCTGCATACTCAATAAAAATCATTAGTACAAAATGTATAGGTTTTGTAATCATCAAAAAAAAACGATAATTTTATTTAAAATAGAGGAATGAGAGTTGTAGCGTTTTAAGGCGCAACAGACTGAGAGCGGACTGCTTTCCCAGCTCGATGTCTAAGGACTCCAGTAGCTTGCTGAGAGGAACAGCAAAGCATACGGCCTGTTTGGATGCAATCACCGTTTCCATCAGAACTCCAAAAAGAATCACGGACCAGTTCATCTTCTGTCCGGATACAATAGCCGCCATAGCCCTGAACTTCTCTGCGGTGACAGCGTCAAAACTTCCTGCTTTGCCCAACAGAGGTTTGCCAACGATTTCGCACAGCACCTGGAAATGAAAGAGCATTTCCTTCTTCTTAAACGAGGGTTGCAGGCGGTGGCCAAAAATAGAGATCTTTCCTTGAAGATCTGAGAGTGACGCTTGAGGAATCTGTCCAAATTCTGTCAATCCGGAATTGGGGAGGCCAAAGGTTTTGGCCAGCGTCATCGGCGAGATCTCAAAAGATTTGCCCTTGACAGTAGTGGATATTGATGTCTTCTGGGAGACGGCATTGGCGAATAGTTCGCGGATTTCTGATTCATAAACAACTGTGGCGCACTCCAGAAAGTTTCTCAGACCAGATGATTCCAAAGCTCGGAAGATGGACACCATCTCTGCATCTTCTGCCCTGTAAATATCATTAAACTCAACGGAGAGAGAGTTGTGAGTAATGGTAGCCATTGGAGTGAAGGTAAACGAGTGCGAAGATTTAGGAGAGTGAGAGAATAAGAAAACAGATAGCGGTAAATTGTAAAAAGTGAAAGAAAATGAAATGTTCAGCCCGCTAAATAGGAGAGAGAAGACACGTGTCTTTATCTCGATGACTGATGAAAAGAAATTCAAAATAAACGGTCTTTATCTCGATGACTGATGAAAAGAAATTCAAAATAAACGGTCAGGATAACAGATAGTTTAAGGCGGTTAAAATGCGATCAGTCCGGGCTGTTTTTGTACAAAAGATGTATTGACCAAACAGATCATGGGATAACATCAGATTGACATGGATCGGTCTGAAAGTTCGGACCGGTCTGTGTCTTTCTGAACATTGTATTATCGATCTGTGACAACAAAAATCTTTAAGTGCGAAAGTAAGAGAACATCTAAACTATTAAGATAAGTCAATTAAACCAAGAATTTGACGGAAATAATTAAACTTAGCCTCTGGGAGCGGTTTGGTGAAGATGTCTGCTGCTTGCTGCTCTGTTGAGATGTGCTCGATCCGAATTTCCTTTTTGCCAACATGATCTCGAATAAAATGATGGCGTATATCAATGTGCTTTGTTCGAGAGTGCAAAACTGGATTATATGTTATAGCGATTGCACTTGTGTTGTCGCAAAATATCGGAGAGTCAACAGCTTGGATGCCATAGTCTTTGAGCTGGTGTTGAATCCAGAGCATTTGAGCGCAACAGCTTCCAGCGGCTAGATACTCTGCTTCAGCTGTAGATGTGGCAATCGATGTCTGCTTTTTACTGAACCAAGAGATCAATCTTTCACCTAGAAATTGACATGTTCCACTGGTGCTTTTACGATCAATCTTACACCCAGCGTAGTCTGCGTCTGAATATCCGATCAAGCTGAAGTTTGAATCTTTGGAGTACCAAAGACCAACGTTCTGAGATCCTTTTAAGTATTTCAGAATACGCTTGGCAGCAATAAAATGTGATTGCTTTGGTTCTGACTGAAATCTGGCGCACATACAGACTGAGAACATAATATCAGGCCGGCTCGCTGTAAGATACAATAGCGATCCGATTAGTCCTCGATACATGGTTACTTCAACTGCCGTTCCCCCTTCATCTTTGTCTAACTTGATTGTTGGACTCATTGGAGTTGATGCAGTTGAGCATGTTTCCATTCCAAATCTCCTGAGGAGCTCTTTGGTATACTTGGTCTGGTTGATGAAAATACCATTGTTGAGCTGTTTTACTTGGAGACCCAAAAAGAATGAAAGTTCTCCCATCATGCTCATCTCAAACTGTCCCTGCATTAACTTAGAAAATTTCTCGCACAATTTGGGGTTAGTTGACCCAAAGATTATGTCATCAACGTAAATCTGAACTAATAGGGTATGTTCCCCCTTAATAAATTTAAAGAGAGTTTTATCTACTGAGCCGATCTGAAAATCATGGTTCAGCAGAAATTGAGATAGAGTGTCATACCAGGCTCTTGGAGCTTGTT
Organism: Haberlea rhodopensis; assembly: GCA_907163345.1. Taxonomy (NCBI): domain Eukaryota; kingdom Viridiplantae; phylum Streptophyta; class Magnoliopsida; order Lamiales; family Gesneriaceae; genus Haberlea; species Haberlea rhodopensis. The sequence continues at coordinate 117,726 of CAJQUN010000339.1, forward strand.
TCAGACCATACACTGCTTTATTCAGTAGATACACATGATTAGGGAATGAGTGGTTCTGAAATCCAGGAGGTTGCTCAATGTAGACTTCTTCCTGAAGCTTTCCATTAAGAAAGGCGCTCTTGACGTCCATCTGATATACTTTGAAGTCTTTAAAAGCAGCATATGCAAGAAAGATTCGGATAGCTTCAAGTCTGGCGACTGGTGCAAATGATTCATCGAAGTCGATTCCTTCTTCTTGTCTGAATCCTTGTGCCACCAGTCTGGCTTTGTTTCTAACCACAGTTCCATCTGCATCCAGCTTATTTCTGAAAACCCATCTGGTTCCAATAACAGGCAGATCGCTTGGTCTGGGGGTTAGACTCCAAACTTGATTTTGTTCGAATTGATTAAGCTCTTCTTGCATGGCCTTAATCCAGTTGTAATCAGTTAGAGCTTCATCGATCTTCTTAGGTTCCAGAGTTGAGATGAAAGCAGCATGTGTGAATTCATCCATCATCTGTCCTCTGGTTCTGATCGGTGCAGAGGGACTACCAATTACTAGATTAGGTGGATGCTTCTTAGTCCATCGATAGCTTGACTCTGGATTGTCTGGTCCGGTCAGATGAGTAGTAGCAGCATGATCAGCATCTGCTTTGATATTTGAGTGAAGAACATCCGGATCAGCTCGATCTGAAGAAGCATCAATGCCTTGATCCGGTCTGTCTGGTACTTCTGGTTCTGGTGGATTATCTCTTGACCTGTTAGCTACAATCTCATCATCACTGTTAGCTTCGAGATGGATATTTTCCATCTGATTTTGAATTGATTCTTTGTTGCCCTCAACACATAAAGATTCATCAAAAACTACATGAACATATTCTTCTACCGTTAAGGTACGATTATTGAAAACTCTATAAGCTTTACTAGTTGATGAATATCCCAAGAATATTCCATTATCTGACTTAGCTTCAAATGCTGTAAGATGATTCTTACCATTGTTATGAACGAAGCATTTGCAGCCAAAAACATGAAAGTGAGAAATAGATGGTCTGTTACCAGTCCATATTTCATATGGGGTAAGGTTCAGCTTCTTGTTGATCATAGACCGATTTTGAGTGTAGCAAGCAGTGTTTACAGCTTCTGCCCAGAACTTTTGCGAAATACCTGAATCAGCAAGCATTGTTCTTGCTGCTTCCTTGAGCGTTCTGTTTCTTCGTTCTGCAACTCCATTCTGTTGACGAGTTCGAGCGGCTGAAAACTCATGCTTGATTCCATGATCTTCTAGAAAGGATTCAAGATTCTGATTTGAAAATTCAGTGCCTTTGTCACTGCGAATCCTGTCTATGCTGGATGATTTCTCATTCTGAGTGCGTTTCAGCAGCTTGATCAACTTCGGACCGGTCTGATCTTTACTGCTCAAAAATATAGTCCATGTAAAGCGTGAGTAATCATCAATAACAACAAGAGTATACCGCATTCCCCCTAAACTTGTTATTGGTATAGGACCAAACAAGTCCATATGCAATAATTCTAAACAGCGGGAGGAGGATTTGGCATTCTTGTTTTTGAAGGATGATCTGATCTGTTTGCCCATTTGGCAAGCTTCGCAGATCTTATCCTTAGCAAAATCGATCTTGGGCAGACCGATAACTAAATCATGTTTACACAGGCTGGAAATAGTCTTAAAGTTTATATGATTCAAGCGCTTATGCCACAGCCAATGTTTATTATCATTGTTAGCGATGAAGCAAGTAGGATTATCAGGTTGAGCATGATTCCAGTTAATCTTATATGTATTTCCATTCCTGATTCCTACAACCAAGGTTATACCGTCTGATTATTTAACAGTGCAAGTGTGTTTGTGAAATTCTACAGCATAACCATTATCACAGAGTTGACTTATACTAATCAGATTATAGCACATATTTTCAACTAACAGCACATCATTGATAATAATGTTACCATGGACAATCTTACCCTTGCCCACGGTCTTACCCTTTGAGTTATCTCCGAAGATGATCTTGGGTCCAGTACATTCTGTGACTTCAGACAGCAGCTCGATGTTTCCAGTCATGTGACGGGAACACCCACTGTCCAAATACCAGTCTGATGCGAGCTTCTTCGGTACCTGTCATCAAATATAATTATTGTTGGTACCCAATCCTATTTGGGTCCAGAACGGATTAGCCCTTTGGGAACCCACACCTGTATCAGCTTCAATGGCTTGTGTGTGTAAGGTGTGCTGTGTGCTGGTCTGTTTCGATGTTGTGTGTGATAATGTGTGCGCTGTGGAAACCTTTGATTCTCATAAGGTAGTCTATATCTTCGTTGAATCGGTTTTGAATTATAGTAATTGTATTGTCTTCCTTACCTTCGATCTTGCACCTTTGGATTTGGTCTGATAGACGCAAATCTTGCTGGTGCCTTTTCTTTGGCTTGGTCAACATAACCAATCTCTTTTCTCAGATTTTGATTCACGTAAGAGACTCCTGTTTGAATCTTAGGTGCTTCAGTCTCATATACTGTGCTGGATTTAACAAATGTCATTTGTTTGACTTGGTTCTTTACCAGCAACAGCTCAGATTTATCTTTGGTGCATTCTTTGGTGTCAAAGCCTATGCCGGTGAAATCACCAATGTTTCTTTGAACCTCTTGTAATTCTTCCAAAGATGTTCTGGATTTTGTCCATGTTTTGAATATATGAGAAAGCTTAGCATTTTGTGTGCTAATTCTCTTATTTTCTTCATGGAGCTGATCATAGGAGATTTTCAGCTTATTCAGCTCGATCTTTAGATTATTGCACTCACCTTGCTCAGAGCAGCTTGGTTTATTGTGCTCATCTATTTGATTACTGGCTTTAGCTTTATTTTTCTCAAATGATTCAGCCAAGATCCTATAATCATTAGCCATGTCTTGCAGTGCGGACATGAGCTATTCTCGTGTAAATTCATTTGAGTCAAGATCATATACCTCGTCTGTCTGACTCATCTCTTCGTCTGCCATGAGACATTGAATATCTTCTTCGCTTTCGCTGGAAGAATATTCAGAGCTTTCCGAGTCTGAGTCTGTCTGAGCCCATTTGTTGTTTCCTTCTTCAGCTACTAGGACTTTTTGGGATTTTCCATGATTCTTGCGGTCTTTGTAGTGCTTCTTCTTCCTATCATCACGATGCTTCTCTTTCCGTTCTTCTTTCTTCGGTCTGGTGCAATCTGCAATAAAATGTCCGGTCTTACCACAATTGTAGCAAGCCTGATCGTTAACAGCATCATCTTTTCTTGATTTATAATGATGAGAGGGTTTGAAGTTCCTCTTATTCTTAGACATAAATTTACCGAATTTCTTGATAAATAATGACATAGCATCATTACTTATCTGTTCAGCGGATCGGTCTGATGTTGAGGCGATCTGGTCTGGAATGGCTGCCAGGGCCTTGTTTGGTTGAGAGATGAATGGCTCTGCTTCACCTCTGCTTATCAGTTCAAACTCATAGGCCTTAAGATCTGCAAACAGATCATGAAGTTCAACCTTGTTAAGATCTTTTGATTCCCTCATGGCAATGGTCTTAACATCCCATTCCTTTGGCAGAGCTCTCATAACTTTCAGAGCGATCTCTCTGTTAGAATATTCCTTCCCCAGACCATTCAGTTCATTTATGATGCCAGTGACTCTTTCATCAAACTCATTTAGAGTTTCTCCACTCTTCATATTTATTCTCTCAAATCTTTGAAGAGCAACAGTCAGCTTGTTTTCTTTGGTCTGGTCGTTACCTTCACATAGCTGTGCTATCTTCTCCCAAATGTCTTTGGCAGTAGAGCACATTTTGATTTTGCTGAACATGTTCTTGTCCAATGTCTTGAACAAGATGTCTTTGGCAACGTTGTCGAGATTTGCCTTCTTTCTTTCCTCATTCGTCCAGAGGGATCTGTCTTTCTCTACCATTTGTGGTTCACCACCAGTAATGGCGACTGCTGTATTTATTTTTAGAATCTTCATTGGTCCATCAGTGATGACGAACCACATATCGTCATCCTGAGCTGCCAGATGAGCTTGCATTCTGATTCTCCAGTCACAATAGTCTTCTTTTGAGAACATAGGAATTTTGTTGAAAGATGCCATCAGCTCAAGTGTCTTTGTGCTGATTAAGATGACCTGGCTCTAATACCACTTATTAGGATCGGTCCGGAGTGTTTAGAGGGGGGGTGAATGAACACTCCTTGTAAAAATTAATCTCTTGTGATTTCTTTCGGATTAGTGAAAGAAATCTGTTTCTTAATCAACTCTTGTACAGAACAGACCACTGAAAGTATAAGTGCGGAACGGTCTGTTCTTGTATATGTAAGAACGGCTCGATGGCTAGTATGAAAGAACAAGTGCAGAAAGATAATACATAGGATATGTTTCTGGAAGTTCGAAGGTGGTGTAATCCTTCTACGTCTCCCCTTCTTCCAATTAAGGAAGGTTTATACTAGAAGACTTTGATTTATACAATCCTGTTGTACAAACCCGATTCAGGCTGGATTTACCTCACTACCAGTCTGAAACTCCTAGTCACTCGATCTGCTCAGACACACTCTGTCTGACAGTTACAATATGTTTCTCACTTCTATTTTTCAACACAGAAAACACAAGATGCGCACAGTGATCCTAAATGATCAAATGTTACAAAGTAAACGTGCTTAAGAATAATTTCAGCTCGAGAGCTTCTGAGCTTGTAGGCTTGTGCTATTTTGCTTTCTTGTGCGTTTTTCAATTGATCAGTGAGAGTCTTCTATATTCCTTTTGTTGCATCCTTTTATAGTTGTAAGTGCCAACGACATTATTTCCCTTAATGTGCAACTTTGACTCTGCTTAAACTCCGAGTAGGCTACAGTCTTCTTCTTCAGGATACTTGCCGTTCTGGTTCATACTTTCGGCGATTGTCAGGTAAGCTCTTCTTTGTTTTCTTACCTCTTATGGCAATCTTCAGTCTTTGGTCCTTTGTAGCATTAATTACGACGTTAAATGCAACAATAAATAGTCGTTAATGATTCGGACTGAGGAGCCATTCTTTATGTATCCTAGACTGCTCTGATCTGATAGAGATTGAGATCGATCTGAAGCATCGATTTAGTCAGTCTGAAATCCATCGATCCGGTCCAATATGCTTTGTCATCTTATCAGCTTGATCTATTTTTGGCGATCGATCTGGTCAGTCTGATTTCACTCGATCCGGTCTGAAATGTTTTGTCATCTTTAAAATCTCATCGATAAGGTCCGGAACTAACAGCATCAAACCCGAAACAGTCCTCGGTAAGTGGGTCACGAAGTCCATGGATATGTGCTCCCACTTCCACTGTGGTATCTCCAAGCTCCTTAGCTCACCACCAGGCCTCTGCCTCTCAGCCTTTACCATTTGACAAATCAAACACCTTTTGACGAATGAGGTAACATCTTGTTTCATTCGCCTCCACCAAAATTGGCTGCATAAATCCTTATACATTTTCTTTCCGCCCGGGTGGATACTCATCCTGATGCAATGGGCTCGCTGTAATATTCCTTGACGCAACTCATGCGTATTCGGAACCACCCATCGATCACCTAACCTCAAGGAACCATCCTCAGCCGCCCTGAACTTCGACGACTGACCCAAACGAACCACGAATAACCATCTTTGAACCTCTTCGTCAGTCTCCTGAGCCTTCCTGATGTGATCATAAATAACCGGCTCAGCTAATAAGGTCAAAACCTGCACTGGTGAAGCAGACGCATCGTAATCAAACCCCAAATGGCAGTAGGAGCCCATCATAGCTGATAGACACATGGCATCCTCTGCTGTGCTCTTCACCTTCCGACTCAAAGCATCGGCTGTCAAATTTGCTCTTCCCGGATGGTATTCGATTTCACAGTCATAATCCTTCAGCAGGTCCATCCATCTCCTCTGTCTCATATTCAGCTCAGCCTGCGTAAACAAAAACTTCAGGCTCTTGTGATCAGTGAAGATGGTGAATGAGGTACCATATAAGTAGTGTCACCAGATCTTCAAGGCAAACACTATAGCTGCTAGCTCCAAATCGTGGACTGGATACCTCTCCTCGTGTGGCTTCAATTGTCTCGAAGCGTAAGCCACCACGTGCTTATCATGCATCAGCACGCATCCTAAACCCTGAAGCGATGCGTCGGTATAGAGAACGAACCCTTTGTTCTCCCTGGAAATCACCAAAACTAGCGCTGAAATCAATCTGTGCTTCAACTCCTGGAAACTCTGCTCACAAGCCTCTGACCAATAGAATGGGACTCCCTTCTGAGTCAGCTGTGTAAGTGGCTTGGCGATCTTTGAGAAACCCTTGACGAAACGTCGGTAATAGCCAGCCAAACCAAGAAAACTTCGGATCTCCGTGACTGAAGTTGGCGCAGACCAATCCATAACTGCCTCTACCTTCCTGGGATCTACTGATATCCCCTCTCGAGAGATAATATGACCCAAGAACGCTACACTGCTCAGCCAGAACTCACACTTGCTGAGCTTGGCGTACAACTGATGATCTCGGAGGATCTGAAGTACCGTCCTCAAATGATTGGCATGCTCCTCCTTACTTCTTGAATAGACAAGGATGTCATCTATGAATACGATCACAAACTGATCAAGGTACTCCTGAAATACTCGGTTCATCAGGCTCATAAAGACGGCCGAGGCATTCGTCACCCCGAATGGCATCATCAAGAACTCGTAGTGCCCATACCGAGTTCGAAAGGCTGTCTTTTGAATGTCATCAGCCCTAACTCGTATCTGGTGGTAGCCTGACCTCAAGTCAATCTTTGAGTAAATCTCTGTGCCCTGAAGCTGATCAAATAAATCATCAATCCTCGGAAGGGGGTACTTCTTCTTAATAGTCACTTTGTTCAATTGACGGTAATCGATACACAGGCGCATCGAACTGTCCTTTTTATTCACGAACAAGACTGGTGCACCCCAAGGCGATACACTAGGACGAATGTATCCCTTGTCGAGGAGTTCCTGTAATTGTACCTTCAGCTCCCTCAGCTCTGTCGGTGCCATCCTATAAGGAGCACGGGAAATAGCAGATGTCCCTGGCAGTAGTTCGATCTCAAACTCAACATCTCTGATCGGCGGAAACCCTGGAATCTCATCCGGGAACACATCGATGAATTCTGCAACCACTGGTATATCCCCGATCCTTAATTCTTCCTTTTCCTCAGATAAATCACGGCATAAATGATGTAACCTGTATGACCGCGTCCCAATAGCCGTGACATCTTAACTGCTGAGATCACTGGAATCTTTGGACGAGAGCCGTCCCCATAAAAGGTCCACTGGAACCCCTGATCAGATAGGAAGCGCCATCCATTGTCGGCAATCAACCACTGCCTGGTATCTGTTCAATACATCAATGCCGACAATGCAGTCAAAATCTGTCATCTCTAATAAAATCAGATCGGCCCTCAGATCATTGCCCTCAAACTAAATGAGGCAATCAGATAACAGTCGATCCGCAATCACATGCTTTCCCGTGGGTGTCGAGACCATGAGAGGTGTGGGTAACAGAGACGAGCACAAGTGGTGTCTCTCCACAAAAGCAATAGATACAAAAGAATGAGAAGCACATGTATCTACCAAACTAAATGCAGGGTACGTAAGTAAGTGACATGTACCAGCAATAACTTCCTTCGGGGCTGCCTCTGCCTGCTCTCGCGTCAAAGCATACACTTGTCCCTGCGGCGGTCCTGCCGCCTGACCTCCATGTGGTCGAGGCGCAAACTGCTGTCTCGGTGGTGCCGTCCTAGCGTCAAATCTTGGCCTATTCGGCCCAGAGTCTGTCTGACCTGCCCGATTGGGGCAAGCCCGAGCTAAGTGGCCCACCTTGCCACAAACATAACAGCCTCGGCAGTCACGTGACAAGTGAAATCCTCCACAGCGTTCACACCTGTCCCCTCCTGCCTTACTCCCCTGTGTAGGTCCCCGATTGCTTTGCTTCTGACCTTGAGACTTCTTCCCACCAAATCTAGAAGATGATGAGGCCCCACGAGGCTTGAACTGGTCACCTCACGGCCTCAGGCTATCAACAACAGGTCTCTGTGGTGCTACAAAAGGGGGTACAACTTCCTTGTACACGCCCACTGCAATCTCTGCCAGCTCTGCCTTAGTCAGGGCGTCATCAAAAGAGCTGAGGTTGTTGGAGACAACCCGATCAAATAGCTCTGGCCTCAGTCCCTTCAGGAAATGCCTCATCTTCGCATGACTGCTCACAGCAATATGAGGGACATACCTCAACAGTGAGGAATACTGCAAAGCAAAATCTGAAACTGACATGCTGCCCTGCTTCAAATTAGTGAACTCGTCCTCTTTTACTTGTCTGGCAGCTGCAGAAAAATACCGGTTAAGGAACCGGGTCCTGAATACAGTCCAGTCTACCACCATACCTTGAGCCCTCAGCTCCATCACAGTGGTCTTCCACCACATAGAAGGCTTTTTCGCCATTTGAAACTCTGCTAGTCGTAACCACGCGGTCCGTGCACAAGGCGTAGTCACAAGTATCTGTTCTATCCGTTCCAGCCACTCTTCGGCCCCTTCTCCGGACTCGGTCCCTTCAAACATGGGTGGATGGAAGTTCAGATACTGTGTCAAACTGAGCTCCCCTGGTAATAACATCTGTGCACTGGGCTCCACGCCCACAGCAGGTGGCGGTAAAGAATTCATCTGAGCAATACTAGCATTCATACTGCCCATATCCCCCACCTCTTCATTGATGTTCTCCGGGTTGATAGCCGACATGCTGTAACACAAGGGTTAACAACAATATCAAAAGCAGTTCATAATATAAGCCGTTAGATAACAAGAGTAATCATATTCAAAAGCATGTTAGTATAATAACATATACCAAAAATATGCACCACATGCATAACCATGCCCACCAATGAATACCTAGCCAACTTCTTTCTAAAGGCTACCCTTTATTCGTTCACTGGTTATCTAACCACTGCTCTGATACCACTAAATGTGAGACCCCGATACTTAAACATAATATAAGGTGCAATTATGAGAACTAATCATGCATAATCAAGGTGTTTAATCGTGTTGACATCTTGAGCTTAAGGGTCACGTGCACCAATAAAAATTTCAAAAGAAAAATAATTACATTCCTCAAAACAATAGGAGTGACACTATAGTTCTACTCTACTACTTGTAAAGACTACGCAAAAGAACTCTGTCCTGCTATCGTTGTAGCACTCCTTACAACTCAAAGTATCAACCCCGACCCTAGTTCTCCTTAGCAAAAGCACCTACAAAGACAACCCCCAACATGAGCACATCATAATTCATATTCAACACAATATGAATGTAAAGCATAAATGCATAAATCATAACATAAATACTTCTTGTATTTTCAATGTATATAATACGTCCATTGGTTGTCCCTGTACCATAACTCAAAATCAAATCATTATATGAAATTATGGCTTCTTTACATGAATGTCATGACATATCCTCACTTTCTTTACAACAATCTCAAGTCAGTTTATCATCAGTTATTTTAATATCCCTCGCTTCATATCATCATAACAAGTGGTATCTCATCCTCGCTTCTTCATACAAGCGGTATCTCATCATCGCTTAGTATGGCATACCCCGCCTCCATGTGCAAGCGAGCCTCCCCCCTCCCGCTCCACATTTTTAGCGGTATAAGCGGTAAGCATTAAAATCCTCACTGTGATCACACTGACTCGTGGAATACACCTCTTTTATTCCACCACATATATATATGCAACAACAATGCATAAGAACATGTATCAACTCATAGTGCACAACTTTGCATCTATCATGTGTCAAAATAGACAAACATAAGGTACATGTTACCGTTGGATGCTCGTACGTCGCTTACGTACCTTTCCAAAATATAGTGTGTTGCAGGACTCTATCCCCTGCGCTGTGTAGCTATCTGTGAAGGCTCTACACCAGTGTACAACACAATATTAGATGCCAAAATATAAACCAAAATAAAAAATCCAACAAAAAGACTTCATTTCCATTGTTCTGCCTCTGGCGATCGATCGCTACTCCGAGGCGATCGATCGCCAGACTTCACTGGCTTGAGGCGATCGATCGCGCCATTCATGGCGATCGATCGCCTGCCTTTGGTTTTGGCCACTGGCCTTCGGCGATCGATCGCCCCGTTTGTGGCGATCGATCGCCACATGCTCTGTGCGCGATATTTTCCAGATTTCATAACACTCAATTTCACACCATTCAATCTAGCATATATGACACACAACATGCTTGGACAAACATGTTAGTAGCTACAAGGTACTACCATGAGTGTAATCAAATCAAAGTTATACCCAAACTTAAACCCACATGCATGAAAATCACCCAACAATATCAGTACCCATCCAAGATTTTCTGAAAACAGGGTACATATATCTTTACCCAGATTTTCGAACACATAAATTCAAGCCAATATATCTACCACATAACACATATAACATGCTCATACAAACATCCTAGGAACTTCATAATAACACCATAAATGAACTTGAATCGAAGGTTTACCAAAACCTAAGCTAGCATGATTCATATCCTCATGAATAAACCCCTACTTAATCAAGAACAGGGCATCTCACTTGCCCAGATTTTCGAAGACCACCTTTCATAACCGAAAATCTAACACATAAACCATGAATCATGCTCAAAGGAACATGTTAGGGGTTTCTTAATAACACCATGCAAGCACTCAAATCGAAGGTTTAACGAAACCTAAGCTAGCATGCCATTTTTACACCAACAAAAAGCATGAACTTAAACAAACTTAAATTCAAAACCAGAACATGGTTTCTCACCCTTCTTTGCTTCGATTTTTGGAAGGCTTCAAAGCAATAAAAATGGTTGAACTCCTTCCTATCTTGCTCAGTAAGTGTTGGACGATTTTTGGGAGAGAAAGGGTGGGATTTCAGACTTGGAAAGGTAGAGTGGGAGAAGGGTAAAGATGTATGGGTGAGCAGCTGGCATCAGGGTATGGGTCAAGGGGGGGTGGTTGGGTGGTGGGTTAAGTGATGTGTTATATTTTGGTCCCGGTATTTAGCACGATGTATTAAAATATCCTCACATGATATTTTATAGTATTTACTCAATAAAATACTCCAAATTCCATTTAAACATGCTTTACCAAAACAAATACACTCACCCCAAATTAATCATGCCACAACCGCAAATTCCCAACATATAACACATGCACCCTGAAATAACTCTCTCCAATTTTATTACAAAGTAAGCGAGGTGATGCACGGAGGGAAATACTAAGGCCCTGAAAAAGGTGCCTGACCCAGCACACCTCAGAGGCTGCTGACGCTAAAGCACGATATTCAGCTTCCGTCGAGGAACGAGCAATGCCAGTCTGCTTACGTGAACGCCAAGAAATAGGATTCGGGCCAAGGAAGATGATGTAAGCTGAGGTAGACTTGCTATCACATGGATCACCACCAAAGTCTGAGTCAGAATATGCGGTTAGGGACAACTCAGGGGATTTTCGGAGAAGCAAACCATTATGCAATGTCCCTTTTAAGTATCGAAATAACCGTTTCACAGCACACCAATCTTGAGCAGTATGAGATGCCATTGCCTGAGCAAGGCTATTGACCGTAAAAGCAATGTCAGGGCGGGTCAAAGTTAGATTTTGTAAGCCTCCAAGAGCACAACGGTATTCAGTGGGATCCACAGAACCAGAGGTGGAGACAGAAGGTTTTGCAGCCATGGGTGTCATTAAAGGTTTGGCACCATCCATGCGATGTCGTTGCAGCAGATCCACAGTGTACTTATGTTGTGAAAGGAAAGGCCTTTCTTGCAATGTGCCACCTCAATGCCAAGGAAATAAGACAATTGACCAAGATCCTTAACAGCAAATTTGGACTGAAGGTGCATAGTTACTTCAGTGATGTGAGACTGACTCGACCCAGTGATGATAAGGTCATCCACATAGACGAGAACAAATGGACCTTATCACGTTGGAAAGTGAAGATGGAGGTGTCGGAAAGTGAAGATGGAGGTGTCGGAGCGAGACTGTGTAAACCCAAATGAGAGGATAGCAGAACTCAATGCATGATACCAAGCGCGTGGAGCTTGTCGAAGTCCATATAAAGATTTTTTGAGGTGGCATACATGATAGGGATGAACAATATCAATGAACCCCTGGGGTTGAGACATATAGGCAGGCTCCTGGAGAGTACCATGTAAGAAGGCATTGCTGATATCAAGTTGGCGGAGAGGCCAATTTCGCATTAAGGCAATAGATAAGACAGTCCGAATGGAAACTGGTTTGACAACTGGGCTGAAGGTCTCCGTGTAGTCGATACCCGGTCGTTGATGAAATCCTTTGGCAACTAGGCGGGCTTTAAACTTATAAATGGTCCCATCAGGTTTACGTTTGATACGAAAAACCCATTTACAGCCGATGATATTAGATTTTGAGGGAGGTCTCACAAGATCCCACGTGCCATGTTTGGTTAGAGCCGTGAATTCCTCAGCCATGGTATCACGCCATCGTGAATCAGAGAGAGCTTGAGTGACACAAGTAGGTTCGATGTCCGCCGGTAGAGGATGCTTTGTCGTAGAATTGATGGTCTTGTGTTTAAAAATATTGTTTTGGCTCCTGGTACGCATGATACGAGTGCGTTGAGGCACATTGGACTGAGTAGAAAGATCATGACTATCAACAGAAGAAGTGTACTGTGAAGGTGTAGGTGAGGATGAGCTAGCAGGACATGACGGCGGCATGGACAATGGTTGTACATCAGGCGGAATGACCGACAACGAAATAGGCATAGGAGTCACAGTGGCGTCATTCCTAGGTGTAAAACTTTGTGTAGCAGATGAGTCCGTGGTAAAAGGAAAATGATATTCCATAAAACGAACGTGGCGTGAAATAAACACGCGACGAGACTCCAAGTCATAGCAGCGGTAAGCACTTTGAGAAGTAGAGTAACCCAAAAACAAGTATGGTCGTGATGGATAGTCCAATTTTCCTTTTGCATAAGGTTTCAGCCATGGATAACACAGACATCCAAATGTGCGAAGCTTAAGGTAATTTGGTTCTCGATTAAAGAGGATGGCAAAGGGGCTGCGATTGCGGAGGATAGGTGTGGGCAACAGATTGATAAACCGCCGTTTGCCAGGCATATGTCCAGAAACCCGTAGGGAGATGATGGTGTAATAGTGCACGTCCGGTTTCAAGAATATGATGGTGACGACGTTCAGCAGTGCCATTCTGCTGAGGGGTATGAGGAGCTGTTGTGAGCCAACTAATGCCGAAAGCTGCAAAATAAGGTCTTAGGGCAATAAATTCACCACCGTTATCACTGTAAAAGTTCTTAATATTGTGTCCAAATTGGTTTTCAACAAGCAACTTAAACTGTTGAAAAATAATAGAAACCTGAGATTTAGCAGCCATGGGAAACAACCAACAGTACTTGCTACAATGATCAACCAATAATAAGTAAAAGCGAGAACCATCAACCGAAGGAGCAGAAGTAGGACCCCATACATCAGCATATATATAGTGCAGAGGATGTAAAGCAACCAGAGACGTTTTATTAAAAGGCAACTGTTGAGTCTTACTCACAAGACATGAATCACAACAATTGTCTGTACCAGAAGACTTATTCGAAATAGGTAATTTAAAACTCGAAATAATAAAAGAACTAGTTTTGACGGACGGATGCCCAAGTCTAGCATGCCAAGTAGCAGGAGATGCACGAACACCGAGGAAGGCAAAATGTGCAGTGGACTTCAGATGGAATGAAGGTGGGTGAATATGATAGACACCATTGCCAGGCTCCCCGTAAGTGGATCCTTCACAATAAAATGAGACGGATAAAACTCAACAGAAACATCATTAGCTTTAGTAAATTGGTGCACCGACAGAAGATTGTTGTTGGCCGACGGAACACATAGAACATTAGATAATGTAGAGTTCCGACCAGGAAAGTTAAGAACAGATGTACCAATATGAGAAATGGGGAGACCAGTGCCATCAGCAATGTGAACTTCGTCAGTCCCGTCATATTCAGAATGAATTGTAAGATTCTGGAGATCATTAGTCAAATGATGTGATGCTCCGGAATCCATGAGCCATGGCTGTTGAGTGGGTGGTGCGGAGATGGATTGCGCAACACTGGCAGAAGGAGATATTTTGCGACAGTAAGGAGCAATATGGCCAGGGTAACCACACAATTGACAAACAACCTGAGCACGCTGTTGAGAGTTCCAGCCAGTGTTATTACCAACTCGAGATCTCTGCTGACCAAAACCAGAACTGTTGCCACCACGACGCTGGGAGTAGTGACCACGCGAAGAAGATTGGTGGCGTGACGGCGGACGAACATTGGAGGCGGCTGCCGGAGAGTGAGAAGCAGTATTAGCCGTCGCAACAAGATTAGTGGTATGAGAATCCAAACGTTTGAGATAGAGTTCATGACCCACCAACATATCATGAAGTTCGGCAAACTGTAAGGACGTCTCACGGGCACGGATATGAGCGGCTATTTCACGATAAGCATGTCCAAGGCCATTGAGAATGTAGAGAGTAATGTCGTCATCAGACAAGGGTTTGTCAATGATTGCCAATTCATCAGTTTTTGATTTGATGAATTGTAAGAATTCACTGACAGATTGAGAACCAAGATTGGCACGAGAAAGATCTTCCTTGATGTGCATAACACGAGCACGCGATCTGCTAGCAAAAAGGCGGCTGAGGGTGGACCATGCATGGGCCGTTGTGATTGCAGACGAAACCAGAGGGAGGATTTCTGGAGAGAGCGATCCGAATATTGCAGCAAGCAAGAGTTGATCTTGCTGAAACCAAGCGCCAAAGGCATCAGATTCGACGGCTGGTGTGGAAGTCGTTTCATCGAGATGGTGGGAGAGATTGTAGCCATTAAGAAGTGTTATAAGGTGGGCACGCCATGACGGGAAATTGGCAGCGGTTCAACGGATGGGAATATGTTGATGGGCAGTGAGGGGGATGATAGGGGTGCTGATGTTCGGGTTTAAAGTATCAGTGTTTGTGGAGGAAAACATGGCAGTAGGTTATGGGATGAGAGGGTGTATTGAAGATTGGTGATGGTGTTTGATTTGCTACAGCCGACGGAGAAAGTAAATTAGGGTTGGTGATGGAGGTTGGCGGCTGAAGAGAAACCGAAGGAGAAGAAGAAAAGAAAAAAAAAGTGATGCTCGTGAGGGACTTATTGTGGCTTTGATACCATATACAAGATTTATGTTTTGATAATGATTTCCCTTGAATATATTGCTTGGCTAATGAGCCTTATATAGAGATTACAATTATAAGGATAATGATAATGATAATTACAAATAACCAAATTTGAAACACAGATAAGATAAGGGTGAATCTTGAAGATCATGTGATATCTTTAATAACACTAATAAGGAAATGACACCAAATTCTTCATCTGAAGGAAATTTGAATGTCGATATTTGTTGTCAATCTTCTACACCTTTCCAGTTATCATCACCCGAGTTGTTGCATCCCAGACAAAGTATAGGTACTCCTGTGCATAGTCAAGAATGTCCCAATTCAGACAGTTTTACAAGCTCATCAATGCTAAGCTCGTGAGGTTAAAATGGTGGCTTCGGGGCCATTTCACCTTCGACAAATGACCTTTATGGACTACATTAATTTTGAAGAACATCTGACTTGGGAGAATGATTGTGATACACTGCCTCATCCATAATCATTCTTGTTGAATAATGGTCTTTGGCAAGTATTACAACGTTTCCTTGGAATTTAGATTTTTTAATATTTCAATTTTCATCTTTTCTCCATTGCCAAAAAGTAAGTGTTATATCATCAGTTCACCGCCGTTCTTAACCGAGACTCAGGTTAAGCTCATGCGTTTTTTCCGGATTTTTTCGTAAATATCCTGATGTGCTAATGTGTATTTTCTTTCCCATTCCGAGCGTTTCTTATGCCAGTAGTTGGAGTATACTAATGATGCATATTAGACTTTTTCAAATCCCGATGTTAGCCCAAGTTGTTAGGCCCACTTTGTGGCCCAATTATGTGAAAGTGGGGAATCTCGAAATTATTAAAATTTCACAATACTTTTGGGTGCTAGTATTAACCCTTGTCTTGCACATAAGGCTGCTTAACAGGCCAGGTCAATCCGACCTGGCTCAGAATCGAACCAGTTAGTTCGGTCTGGAATCAGAATCGGGCTAACCGAATCCGAATCGGTCCGGATCGATTCTTCGGTTCCGGGTAACTCAAACCTGGTTCCAACTAAAATCGGAACCAGTAGTTATCTAAAATATATTTTTTTTGTTTTATATAATATATTTGAGATCAGCTTATAAATGTAGATGATAATTAGATCGGTTGGTTAGAGCTTCTTGTTTGATCACGTGAGGTCGCCTGTTCAACCTGCTTGTACCCAAATTTTGCATCAAAATTTGGGTACAAAATAAAATTGAAATTAAAATTGGTTCCAACCTTCCGGGCTGGAATCAGTTCAACCCGGAACCGAATCAAATTCGGTTTCTTACCGGATCGGACTGATTCAGGAATTACCAGATTTGAACCAGCCAGTTTCGGATCAGTTCGACCTGGTAAGCCGCCCTAATTGCAGAGCACATCAATTGTTACTTGTAACATAGTAAAGTACTCTAGGATCTCAAAATAATGCGACCTAATAAGCTTTTTTGGGTCCTAACTTCCTAGACATCATGTGATTTATCCGATCCAACCCGATCCGACCCCACCGACCCACTTAGGTTCCAGCTCAACTACATAAATAAAATCATCCCCAAGTAAATAAATTTACTTACCTCAACATGGTGTTTTAAGTATTACAACAAATGTTAATATAAAACACCAATTATCATCATTAGAGGCAAATTTTCATGGTTCACAAAAAATACTCATAATTTGAATTATTATTTTATGATATTGTATAAACTGTTGTAACTTTTACTGAAAGTTATTGGAAACTCTATTTTTTGTGTTGGGAGAATATCAAAATAATACAACAGTTAGAGTCGACTTTAAAGACACAGTATTTGTTAAGAGCTTTGATTGTATGCATATTAGAGGTGGTCTTTGACAAATCTTTGAATAATAATAGAAGTAAATAAAATAGACTTCTCTAATTTGATACAATCACCCAGAAAATACTTATATGGTCACGTACGGACCGAGAAAAAAAAAGGGGCGAAATTTTTTTTTATAATACTTGGTGGTTCAAAAATTGGTAGTCCAAAAAATATTTTCTTTGAACAAATAAGGGTAAATTTTTTTTTTTTTTGATTAAAAAAAACTTTTTTTTTGGCCGGGGACCGCCCCTATGTATGGTTCCGGTATTTTTCTTATTTATGAATCAACTCAATATGTTTAGTTTAAAATTATTGTTATGTTAATTTATGAATTTTTGTATAAGATGTTGTATTTTAATATTGAGTTGATGTATAAATTTAATATAAATCGGGTGGATGAAAGTATTTCGTTGTGGTTATTGCAAGCGTTAATGGAGTTGAAATAAGTGGAAATTGTATATTGGTACTGTTTTCAGAAAGTTAATTCAAATAAGTCTGGCAAAAAATATTGTTTACAAAAAAATACACTTATGAGAGAATTATATTCACATAAGTCCACTTTTTAAAGAGTTGGTTTGCAAAGGTCTTTTTTAGTTCCCAAAATACCCTTAAGTTAAAAAAAAACTCTAAAGGGCATTGATGAAAGGAAGAGCTCGAACGAAGTGATGAAATGAGTAAATTGAAAATTTCTGAGATTGCCGTCTTTTCTTATTAATGGCACTTTTGTCATTTTAACCTAAAATTGACTTAAATGATTGCAAGTTTTTTCTTAGACTAATATAAATAAAGTTTTACCGTTAGGTACCGGCCTGAACTTTCCCCTTGAAATAATTGTCCAAATCTTACTTACGGGACCGATGGTCACATCTGACACAAGATCCAATGCAAAATCCATAAAATCAAACAATCATTGACCAAATATTTACCAAATATATAATACGGCAAAATTGGCACAAGTAAATTAGATTAGCAACAAACCTACCTTAAATTAAGTTTTTTTCCCCATCGACTCAATCTTACAAAGTTGTCAAGCTTTTTGCAAAGCTAAGGCAATTAGTAAAATAGATTAACTAATCTTGCTACAAAATTTAATATACTTTATGTTAATATAAAATAATACTCATGTCGTCTTTAAATTTGAAAATCTTTAAATTTTTGGAATTGTTCCTTTGAAAATAAATTCGTAAATGCATCTCTAGTTATAAGTTTTCAAATTTGCTTTGTTTACGGGCAAAATACGAAGAGACAATGTAAATGTTATTGCCATGGTATTTTATATTGCTGTTAGAGCAATTTTTATGAACTTATGATGAAAATTACTCTGACAGCAACATAAAATACTCTTATAATATATAACACCTAGATTAATCTTATTTTTTAGGACCATTTGTAGCTTTGTACCCCCAACTTGTCACAGACTCGCATGTCTTTGCTTTGTGATTACTATATATTGATTTATACATGCAGAAAAATTATTCATTCATTGTGTTCTTTTCTTGTCATATCTTAAAGTCTTTCCTCTGTGAATACCATCTGTGAATAGAAAAAAAATTGATTTTATCTTAGGATCAGTGTAATGGTATACATCAATTATTAAAATAAATGGAAAATAATATTTTAAGGGTTGAGATGCCCTTAAAAACAGTTATGCCCTTAAAAACAGTTCTCATCAAATAAATCCCCTTAATACTCTGCAAACCCATTCAGTCCACTACCCACTGCCGGCACATTAGTGCTAGTACATTTACTAGCATTCCCTCCCACAAATTTTTTTCTGGCCACCATCCCCTCCCGCAAGTTTTTTCTGGCCACCATGGTTCGTCGGAAAGCCGTTATAACGGCTCGAACGACCGTTCCATAACTGGAACAACTATGGTCGAGTCAAATTTCATACCCAGAACGAAAGTTGCTCTAGAACGCTGGTAATCACGGTGATAACGGTTGAACATTCGTTTTTTCTTCCGGAACGAGTTGATAAAGTAATTATCAGCAGTCAAACTCTCTAAAATGATGCCAAATTGGGTGAAATATTTCAAGACTTTAATTTTTCATACACCATTTTTTTTTAATTATCGCATATGATTTTTGATATGGAGATGAAATTATAGTATATATCAAGGATAAATTATATTTTAATAAAGTGTACATAAGATTTAGAAATAATCTTTTCAAAATATTAATTCTGATTTAAATACTATTATTCAATTATTTTAAATTTTATTTTTAAAAAAAATTCTACGACATTACTATTCTGTGAAATGTTATTGAAATCGGAACGATGACCTCCGTGATCCGGACGGCGAAGGTCACTATAATTATATATGCGAGACGATCAATATTTTTATAAAAAAAAAATTGGTCGAAGTTAGACTGTACCTAAAAAAATATCTCGACAAAGTTATCTTCAGTTCCCATCCAAACAAGGCGGTACCGTTACGGATAAAGATGATGATAAATGGAGGAGTGGTGCACGTAACAAGTTGCTGAGATGCCAGATCATCATGTCTAGAAGTTCACCGGATCGAGCCGGTCATAGCGCGTAGCCAAACCGGGGCATCCGGTCAAGTCTTAGAAAGATTCTCTGTCTTCCCCGCCTTAGTCAGAAATTGGGGGCCGGCATAGCTGTCACTTGGAAGCATTATCGTGTTGCTTACCTAATCTATTTTGCCTTTATTATCTTTATATTCTATTTTATTTACCTATGATTAGTTCAACCAAAAAGTAAGTTATTTTTAGATATTTCATTTCATCTGATTATTTTATTTCTTATTACTACACAAATCTTGTGGGAGATCAAACCTATATTTTTTTTTTATTTCTTGTTAACTTTGTCTTTTTGGAGCAAAAACAGTACATCGTAGATTGAGAGGTGGTGGTTGTGATATCAATCCAATTGTCTCGAAATATTTTATATCTATTAGAAATCAGTTGTGGATCTATAAAAAATTCCCCGTATGTTATGGAATTGCAATGCTTGCACGGGCGAAACCAAAAAAAAAAGTTTTGGGGGTGAATTTCCTTTTATATAATATTTAAAGGCTAACAATATTTTGGGGGTGCAAAATATTTTTTTTTTTTAAATTATAGATTTTTTTTTCTTCATAAAATGGTATTTGATGCAATGCTCGGATGAGGAGTACTTCATGTATTCATAGTTATGAATTATGGTCGCTCCGATTGTATTCCGATCAACGTAATTAATTTGGGATGAAGATGGTCAATATCAATGCAATAGGCCAATAGAGTGTAAGCGAAAGGGACGGAGATCCAATGGAATCATGAATTTGATACATATAAATATATATTGATGTTATATGACATATTAGTTTTCTTGGGTAAAATCTCATGTAAGTACCGAACAGAAGTATCCGAGCATAATGTATCTGAACAGAGATATCCGAGCATAATGTATCCGAACACTATCAAACCATGCTCGGTATACTAGTCAAAAAATAGCGAAAGACTCGGACGATCAGATTAGGTCGTGTTCCGGATTTTCCGTGAGCTAATCACCGGGATCAGCCCTATAAATACACACTTATGGTCTCATTGGGAGAGGTTGGACTTTTGACGCAAGAAAAGAATCCGAAGAAAGCATATTTAGTCGGTTCGGTCATTTCTCTTGTTTTTTCTGATTTTAGGAGTTTGATATTCGTGTTTTGTGTCAAAGTCATATAATAAAGCCATTTTTTATAATAAAGAATTTATACTAGATAAGGTCCCGTGGTTTTTTCCTCCGTCCTTGAGGGTTTTTCACGTAAAAATTGTGGTGTTTTTTTGTTTATTTTTCGTGAACACTTAGTCTACCGAACACGAAAGATAACGAATCACATCATTGACGCCGTCGATAAGAAATTTCGGGCGAAGACGTTGAAGAAAAAAAGAATTTTTTGCATAATCAAAGAAATGAAATTTGGTTAGAAGCAAAGGCCGTGGGCAAGGTTCAAGGGGGAATATACCAAAAAACACCCTTCATATTCGTTCCCGGTGCACAAAGGAGGAGGAGATGATGCTGAGTCATCTCAAAGTGTTCCTCAGGCATTGCCTACTGGGGGAATGCCTATGGAGCAATTAGCTGAAGTAATTGTCAGAACTGTGGGGGAAGTCATGAAGCAATTTATGACTCCGCCCCAGCCAGAGAGAACTAATGAAGATGAAGAAAATTTGGCTTCTTCAAAGGGGTTGAAAGAGGAAACGAATGAGGTCAAGGATCTCTCCAATCGGATCGGCGAGGAAGGTGATAAAGCTTTACACCATCAGATGGAGGATCTAAAAGACAAGTTGAAAGATATGTGCAACAAGATGGATGGCTGTATCTATCCAGTACGGAGGAGCACACCATTTTCTCCTCAAGTTGTTGATGATCCCCTACCATCTAATTTCAGAGCCTTGAATGTAGGGAATTACGATGGCAGCGCAGATCCCGAGGAGTATTTATCCCGATTTGAGAACACTTCGCTCTTTCACCAACTTATATGTAAGGCCCTCACCGCCGTCAACCATAATAATGATCACGTAACACACTTGTACTAGTGATCATATAGAGTTTAGTCGATTAGCTACATCAATTGTTGTATCAACATTAATACATGCCATAATGAAATACAACTACTGCTTCTCAACATTTCATTTCTTCTAATCTTTTTCTAATCGACATCTCTTTATCATCATTGCAGCAAAATGGACCCTCAATCTTGACATCCCTTGCCCAAAAGAGTTCCTACAGAACAACCCACCAATATATGAACACAACGAATATATGTAAAGCATGTTGTACAAAATTAACAGTTTTCTTCAATACCAACAAATACTCCCTGTATTTCATACGTATATCCTGTCTCCTTGGGTTGTTCCTGTACAATACTCAACCATAATATATTCCACAAATATATGAGATGCATATGTCATGATATGGCACAAACTCATCTCGATCATAACCTGATTATTCTCTCAATCACATCTCAATCCCATTTCAGTGAATACCATCTATTCATCACATAGAACATAGGTTGCATATAATATCATTACCTCTTATATGATTAGCACATATAACATTGCTATTACGCTCAACATGATCCCATAATATTAGTAGTCAATGTTATATGGCCTCAATATCATTACTCCTTTTATATGTTGTACATCTAACATTGCTATTACGCTCAATATGATCACATCATATTAGTAGCCAATGTTATATTACCTAATATCATTATTCCTTATCTGAGTAGCACATATAACATTGATATTACGCTAAATATGATCCCATCATATTAGTAGCCAATGTTATATTGCCTAACATTGTTATTACGCTCAATATGACCCCATCATATTAGTAGTCAATGTTCTATTGCATTTCAACGCCATATAAGAGTCTCAGATCTTATATTACTGCACGTCTCCCATCAATAATCCCGCCTCAATGCGTTGGTAAATACTGAATCAACCTCATACATAATCACAATAATGTATAAATGAACAAGAGTGTTCGTACGTCCCACGTACCTGACACTATCCAAAAGAGGTAGAGCGACCACCAGCAATAACCTTCACCCTGTTCGATGTCCGGTAGCATGTGACAGCTCTATACACATTTAAGATATTAGATTTCGACTATGTTAATAACTTATGCACAACATTTATAATCACATTTCTGATAATAATGTATAGTAGAACATATACATTCATGTTCTTAAATCGAAAATACAAGAAATACACAAAATTCCCATTTTTGTCTCACCGATCAATCGGTAAACATCACTGATCGATCGCTACGTCTTCCTCGATCGATCGTACGAGATGCTCGATCGATCGAGAGCTGCAAAAACTTTAATTCCCATTGACCGATCGATCGGTGAGTCCTGTTACGCGCAAATTAATCCATTTTTTACTATTTTTGCACTCTCTTCCATCCTTACTCACAAGTAGTTCATGATATATGATTTCACTCATACATACAACATCAACACATCATAATTGACCTCAATCCTTCATATTCTGTAGGATCGAGCGCTTACCGCTTTACCAATAACTATAGTTAATGATAATGGGGCAACATCAATCTTTTCAACCATACACTGGCATAAACGCCACGTGTTCGACCGATCACAAAGCAGATGCAATTGTTGAACCCCAACAATCCCTCCCCCAATAATTGCACTCTCTGCAACTCATGGGAATCGAACACGCGACCTTGACTCTGATACCAATTGTTGGATATAGCGCTTACCGCTTTACCAATAACTATAGTTAATGGTAATGACGCAACATCAATCTTTTCAACCATACACTGGCACAAGCGCCACATGTTCGACCGATCATAAAGCAGAGGCAATTGTTGAACCCCAACATATCCTAAAAGAATTCATCAACTCTAACCACAATTTATCAAACTAAGAACACATACTACACCAACACAAAGAAGAAACATAAAGAAGATGAAATTGACTTACTTTAACCCTTTTCTTCCACTTTAAATCGGACCTTGAGAATGAAATTGTCCAAGATTTCAGAATTGAGAGACGAGAGACTAAGAATTTGGGTAGGTTTTAGTGTAATCGATTTTCTCCCCATTTCACAATCTTAATTTGATAAAGGTTATCTAATTGCTACTTAGTCCTCCAATTTTCAGATAAGGATAATGTAATTGTTCATGAGCCCTTCATGTTTGCTTATTTCAGACAATGACCCTTCCCCACATGGTAATTAAAGCCCTCAAGTGTTATCACGTTTAGACATTATACCCATACCCTTTACTACTTACAACTTCCACCTTAATTGCTATATGCAATTCTTAGTTAAGCATCATACTTTAAGCATCAACGTATTATGCCATATCACATTAATTTCATGTGGTATTTAAATATCAGCTTACCATGGGATATCTTCATGTGGTATTTAAATATCAGATTAACATGGGATATCACATTATAGATGGAGTGAAGTATCGAGTTTTCCTGACTACTCTAGCTGGGGCCGCTCAGTCTTGGTTTAACCAACTGCCATCGGGGATCGTAGATTCATACATGAAATTTAGCTCGTTATTCTTCCACCAGTTCGCGAGCAGCAGAAGTTGCAAAAGAACAACCATTAGTCTGTTCGGACTCAAGCAAGTAGAAAAGGAATCTCTTCGAGACTTTCTGAAAAGATTCAATCAAGCATGCATTGACGTCCCTCATGTTACCTCAGAGATACTCATCAGCGCCTTTACCCAAGGGCTATGAGAAGAAGATAGGTTTAGATCTTTGGCTAAAAAAACCACCTTCCGAATATGACGAGCTGCTTGGAAGAGCTTCTAAGTATATCAACTTAGAAGAAGCTCAAAAAACGAAGCAAAGGAAAGATGTGAAACCAGGAAATGAGCCAAATCGGAGGGATAAACAATTGGAACAACCGAAAAAGGAGTTTCAGTCAATACCTCCCGATGAGACCTCCTCGGGAAGTAGCCATGAATCAGAGGGCACCGAAGAGAGGTCGAGGTGGACATTTCCGAGGAGGACAATTCCGATGAGGATATTTTTGAGGAAGAGGAGTTGGTAGATTTGGGGGAAGACAAGAACCCTATGATGGACAAATTGGCAATAATCATTCTCCTCGGAATAATGCTAATCGAGGAAGGGGAGCGCTTAAGCCAGTACCGTGGGCAGTCCGAGGAGAAAGGCAAGAGGAGAATGACAACCAGGCTGTATGGGAGGTGGCCCCAAATAATGTTCCTAACCGAGAAACTACACATATGATTTCTGGAGGAGTATCAGGTGGAGATTCTAACAGAGTAAGAAAAAGTTATGCTCGAAAGTCAATCGACCTGGATGATACGCCAGAAGGACCCTCCATTGCTTTCAGGCCTAAAGATCTGCGAGGAATTCATTTCCCCCATGATGATGAACTGTTTATTTCTGCCACGGTAGCCAATTACAACGTGCAGAGGATCTTTGTAGATACATGAAATTCGACCGATGCGATTTTTCTAAGCACATTGACCCAGATGGAGTTGGGGAGCATAACCATACATAGGGTGAACAAAGTGGGAGGGTCCTTATAAAGTACAAATGGTGATCGGAAGAGGATTATACAAACTAAAAGACCAAGAAGGTCGCGAGCTAGGTGAGGCCTTGGAACGTTTATAATTTAAAGAAATATTCGTGTAATGTTTTGATTATGTCTTTATTTATGAATTTAGTATCAATGAAATAAAGTTGTTTTTATGATACATGTTCGAAATTTTATTGGTTTACTCGTGGGATCGTGATGTTTGGTCTACGTTTAAACATAAAATTGCCTAAGTTATTGTTCTCAGGGTAGCGAGCTTGTTCAGAATTTTATTGGTTTACTCGTGGGAACGGGATATTTATTCCACATTTAAACATAAAATTGCTTATGTTTTTGTGCTCGGGGTAGCGAGTCTGGTCGGAATTTTATTGGTTTACTCGTGGGATCGGGATGTTTGGTCTACGTTTAAACATAAAATTACCTATGTTATTTTGCTTGGGGTAGCGATCTTGGTCGGAATTTTATTGGTTTGCTCGTGGGATCGGGATGTTTGGTCCACGTTTAAACATAAAATTGCTTATGTTGTTGTGCTTGGGGTAGCGAGCTTGGTCGAAATTTTATTGGTTTAGTCGTGGGATCGGGATTTTTGGTCCACGTTTAAACATAAAGTTGCTTATGTTATTTTGCTCGGGGTAGCGAGCTTGCTCAAGAATTTTGTTGATTTTCTCGTGGGATCGGGATGTTTGTTCCACGTTTAAACATAAAATTGCTTATGTTGTTGTGCTCGGGGCAGCCAGCTTGATCGGAATTTTATTGGTTTACTCGTGAGATCGGGATGTTTGGTCCACGTTTAAACATAAAATTGTCTATGTTATTTTGCTCCTGGTAGCGAGCTTGGTCGGAATTTTTTGGTTTACTCGTGGGATCGAGATGTTTGGTCCACGTTTAAACATAAAATTGCCTAAGTTATTGTGCTCGGGGTAGCGAGCTTGGTCGAAATTTTATTGGTTTACTCGTGGGTTCGGGATGTTTGGTCCATGTTTAAACATAAAATTGCCTAAGTTATTATGCTAGGGGTAGCGACCGTTTTCAAGAATTTTATTGGTTTCCTCGTGGGATCGGGATGTTTGGTCCAAGTTAAACATAAAATTGCTTATGTTATTGTGTTCGGGGTAGCGAGCTTGATCAGAATTTTATTGGTTTACTAGTGGGATCGGGATGTGTGTTCCCCGTTTAAACATAAAATTGCTTAAATTATTGTGCTCGAAGTAGCGAGGTTGTTCAATAATTTTATTGGTTTTCTCGTGGGATCGGGATGTTTAGTCCACGTTTAAACATAAAATTGCTTATGTTTTTGTGCTCGGGGTAGCGAGCTTGATCGAAATTTTTTTGGTTTACTCGTGGGATCGGGATGTTTGGTCCACATTTAAACATAAAATTGCATATGTTATTTTGCTCTGTGTAGCGAGCTTGTTCAAGAACTTTATTGGTTTACTCGTGGGATCGGGATGTTTGTTCCACGTTAAAACATAAAATTGCTTATGTTGTTGTGATGGGGTAGCGAGCTTGATCGAAATTTTATTGGTTTACTCGTGGGATCGGGATGTTTGGTCCACGTGTAAACATAATATGAATTTTATTGGTTTACTCGTGGCATCGGGATATCTGGTCAACATTTAAACATAAAATTGCCTGTGTTATTTTGCTCGGGTAGCGAGCTTGGTCGGAATTTTATTGGTTTACTTGTGGGATCGGGATGTTTGGTCCATGTTTATACATAAAATTTCCTATGTTACTTTGCTCGGGGTAGCGAGCTTGGTCCGAATTTTATTGGTTTACTCGTGGGATCGGGATGTTTGGTCCATGTTTAAATATAAAATTGCCTAAGTTATTGTGCTCGGGGTAGCGAGCTTGTTCAAGAATTTTATTGATTTATTCGTAGGCTCGGGATGTTTGGTCACATTTTAAATCAAAATTGTCTAAATGTTGGGGATAAAGAAGATGTTTACAGCAAGGCAGAAAAAGGGAAAGAAAAACAACTCTCCTATTTCTGCTGCTCGAAGAGCTCTGGAGGAAGGCTTTCCAGAGCAACCTCTTGGTTGAGGAAGTCCTTTGAAGCTCTTTCAGGTGGATAACCATCTGCCTCAAACTGGTGAGCACAGGCTTCAAACCCATGAGCAAAAAACTTTGAGGCGCGGTCAGCCATCATATCACTGTACTCCGAAGACTTCAAAAAGTCAGCTTTTCGCAAGAGCCAGTGTGGGGTCATCTTTACTTAATCCATTATGTATTCAATCGCAAGTACATATGTGAGTCAGAATTAAGTAATTCATACACTGTTTAAGAGTTTCTTACTAATAGGTTGTTACAGATGTACAAAACCACAAGTACAAAAACCCTATTCACATATACATCACATGTATAAATAACAACCTAAGCCAGCACAACTCCTATGCAGTGGTTGACCTCGCAGCGGAATAAGACTCACGATCCCCACGTCTATGAAATCCTACAGAAACATTCGCACAACGTGAGTATAGATAAACCATTATCTTAGTGCAATATCAAAACACAATATCAATGATAAAGCACAATAAATATCATATCCAATGTGAATGCTCTGTATCATGCATCAACCAATGCACCATGTCGACATGTCTTATCTATCACCCTATTATCACAAAACCAATATGATATGTCTATCTCAGCTCAATATGTCAGTGTAACCACATCACATCTTCATATTAGCAGCACATATCATAGTACCGTACTCATATGTGATAATAGCCAGAGTATATACCCAAACCAGGCGTATACCTCTAATGCTAACGTATATGTAGCATACCCGAGCATATACCCAAACCAGGCGTATACCTCTAATGCTAAAGCATATACCTCATCCATTTCAAACACATGATATCCATGAATGTACATGCATATGATACTACCAATCATATGATACCAACACAACACAATTCATATGATATTAATCTCATAACATCATCACACAATATCTATACTACGTACGTCAACACGTACTTGTAAAGCGACACAAACGAGATAAATCAGTCGTCACTGGTTAATTGCCTCGTTGCCCCGTCCCCTTTGATGATGCTACAATAATATCATCAATAAACCATGTTATAAGAGGCTTCATAAACAATTGTGACAAAAATATAACATTTTCAAAATTTCCAAGGTACCGATCGATCGCTACAATTGCCGATCGATCGCCAAAACTTTCTGTCTCCTCGCGATCGATCGCAACTACTTGGCTATCGATCGCCAAAATGTCCTGTTCATAGCGATCGATCGGTACAAACTCACCGATCGATCGCCACATATTTTCACCACCTTAAAATTATCTGTCCTCGGCGATCGATCGCAACACAAGCACCGATCGATCGCCGATGTCCAGAAAAATTAGAACATGGCGATTTTCAAGCATATCTTCATGGTACTTCTTCTCCTACTCACAAATTTACATGTAACCATGTTTCTTGCATGCCCTAGTATCATATAAACATGTTTCTACCATCTTAGAATCCAATTCTTGGAATGAAAACATGTTATGATTCTAAGCATGGACATTTGATATTCAAATTCACATACTTCAACACCAACTACACAATTCAAGTTTAAAACCATAAATTCCTTACCAAGAAGTTAGGAAATCACTTCACTCAACTTCCTAGCTTAATTCTCTAGTGAAATCCAAGCTCAAACCAAGAAGAATCTCCAAGGGTTGGAGAGAAGCTTTGTAGAGAATTTTAGGTGAAAAGTGGTGTAGTATGTGATTTCACCCACTAATCCACTTGATATAGGTCATGTTGGAGATAATGAAATGCTAATTATAATGACATGCTAATTGACATGTACATGAAAGTAAAATCCAAATTCAAATACAAATGCAACTTTCCTCTTAATTGAAATTGTACATGACATCCAAATCAAATGCATACTCATAGTTACTTGATATGTCACTACACTTGATTTAATTCAAGTCATACATTGCCATATGTTTCATTCATTGTCATATATCATTTTATACATGTATTAATTCATCCTCGGTTCAACCCGAACCCAATTCATATCATATCGAAATTAGTCATAATAACGATATAATCATATCACACGTGTATAAAGCAAATCGAGGCATTACAGCCAGGCTTCCTCTTGTCGGGCATCAGCAGAGGATTTCTCCTGAGCAAGTTGCTCGGAGAGGGCCTTGTATTTCTCCGATAGGGTCTTGTTGGCCTCTTCCAGCTCGATTGACCTTTTATGCTCTTCCTTGAGGGCCTTCTGTGCCTTCTCCTGAGCAGCTTTCATAGAGGAGTGCGGTCCTCTAGAATGCCCACCGTCTTCTTCAAGTCCTCGCCCATATTTTAAAGCTGGTGAATTTCCTTGCGATGGACAGCCGCTATTGAGCGAACAGAGTGGAATCGGTTTAGGAGCTCACCAGCCATCATGTGTTCCTACATAAAAAAATAAGGAGTGAGTACACCGAAGACAAGCACTTAGAAAATTTTCATTAGGGGACAATTACCTTGGTAAAAGAAGTGGTGAAGTCATTCACCAAGTTGCTGAAGGTCCACTTCCCAAGATACTTGCGGTCGGGAGAGTTGCGGGAGAAGCATATGATGGATTCGGAAACTTGGAGCAGGAAAAAAGAGCGGCAAAAAACCCCCCGAGCAGCTCAAATCAGGATTTTACCCGAAGATAATAAAACAAGACTTCAATATTCTCGTCGTGCTTTACTCCAGGGGGGTGATGTGATGTCATATGAGAAATTAGTTTTCTCGTGTAAAATCCCTTGTAAGTACCGAACAGAAATATCCGAGCACAATATATCCGAACACTATCAAACCCTGCTTGGTATAGTGGTAAAAGAATAGCGGAAGACCTGTATGTAACTAACAAATCAACCGGTGGAGATAAACGTGCAATAATGGAGCGCGGATTTCTCGGGCACGCTTGCCCCAATAACGTCAAGATCAGAGGAGGTCGTGTTCCGGATTTCCCGCGAGCTAATCACCAGGACCAGCCCTATAAATACACACTTATGGTCTCATTGGAAGAGGTTGAACTTTTGACTCAAGAAAAGACTCCGAAGAGAGCATAGTTATTCTGTTCAGTCATTTCTCTTATTTTTTCTAATATTCTTGTTTAGGAGTTTGATATTCGTGTTTGTGTCAAAGTCTTATAACAAATCCATTTTTATAGTAAAGAATTTATACTGGACAAGGTCCCGTAGTTTTTCCTTCATCCTTGAGGGTTTTCCACGTAAAAATTATGGTGTCTTTAGTTTATTTTCCGCAAATACTTAATTCTACCGAACACGAAAGATAACTAATCATATCATATATATGTATTTAAAAATCATCATGATTATCAATACAAGTCACTAATTTGATAAACACCGTCTTTTAGGATCAAATATTTACCAATATACCAAAAGTTATAGCTGTTAGCAAATGCACAACTTTATATATTATATAATGTCAACATAAAGCCACACACTAAACGACATATGTTCATGGGGTGATGCACCATGTGAGTACCTAGCCAGACTTGTTATACATTAGATGATTTGAGCGGCTCGAACTCATGACATCGCTTATGATCAAATGCTTACCACTATCCAAAAGTTACAGCTATTAGCAAATACATAACTTTATTTAATTATATAAGGGCATCACAAAGCCACATACTAAGCTACATGTGATGAAATTTATTGAAACAAGTTAAACAAATTTAAATTTATTGAAGCAAGTTAAACAAATTTAAAATCTATAATTTCAAAATTTCCAATTCAACAGCATCTAAAATGAATTCCATGTTGAACTTGGCGTTTTAAGGGGAAGTATAGATTGGTTTTGGCAAATTAACAAGACAAAGGAAAAATTAAGACAG
Organism: Haberlea rhodopensis; assembly: GCA_907163345.1. Classification (NCBI taxonomy): domain Eukaryota; kingdom Viridiplantae; phylum Streptophyta; class Magnoliopsida; order Lamiales; family Gesneriaceae; genus Haberlea; species Haberlea rhodopensis. Next base: position 148,696 of record CAJQUN010000339.1, read on the forward strand.
GAAGAGCCTACAGACCAAAGGGTGGCCATAATATATATATATATATATATATATATATATACTTTCTAAAAAATTAGCAACACAAACAGCATAGAACCGATACCCCAATGGAAATGTGGCCCATAGATTTACTCCAAAATCCCTACTTTATTGTATTACATATAGAGGGTGTAAACGAACCGAATCGAGCCGAATATGCAGAAAATTTTAAGGTTTGAATTCGGCTCGAAATAGTTATATTCGAGTTCGAGTTCGATTCGAAGTTCAAATAGTTTCAAAAATTTGGCTCGAGTTCAGCTCGAATCAAAGTTCGAGTTCGAGTTCAAGTTCGGCTCGAAAATGTTCGAACATGTTCGCGAGCTATTCGAATTATTGCTCGAAAATAAATACCCAAAATGTTCGAAATATATTTATTTAAAATATAATTATATTACATTAATAATATATTAAAGTTCGCGAGCGGCTCGCGAACTATCGAACAAAGTAATTTGGGCTCGAGTTAGGCTCGAACAATAGTTCGAACATGTTCGAGTTCGGCTCGAATTCGAGAATTTCGAATTCGAATCAAATATCGAGCTGGTTCAAAAAGTTCGTGAACATGTTCGATTCGTTTACACTCCTAATTACATTTACATATAGTATGGAGGACTAATTCGTCACAACGGAATTAATCCTGAGTTCATTCTTCTCTTGAGTAGTGAATCTCGATCGTGATTGGAGTGTTCTGCACCTGAGGAGAAGACCCCCCTATAGGAATAAGAGAGATCATAGGGAGTTTGAATTCATGGAAGAAAAGCAAAGAAAAGAAAGGAGTGTTAAAAGAGAGACATATTTTTAGACTTTGAAATAGACAATACTAATATATTACGAACATAGATACAAATACATGTGTATGTTTAATGATCTATAAATTACTTTTCTGTAATGTAGCACAATTTTATTTACAAGCTATTATGATTTTCAAATAGTGGCAGCATTAATATGAATGAATATTATATGCCAAACGTGTAATCATAAAATAATAAAGTAATTATAAATACGTACTTTGATCATTTTAAAATGGGAATTAATTACTAATTATGTGAGTCGTGACAAGCGTAATGTTAATCTCCGAATAATTGACTACTTGGTGTTCGTCTAGCCTTAAATTGGACAAAACTTTCCACATCCACAAGGTTCAACGTTGTCCTATTCTACAAACGACAACACTTGTGATCTTTTCCATTTAATTTTGATTTCAAAATACTTTTAATTTTAGCTAATGTTGAATAAGGGGATCTGTTGAATAGGTTTAAGCACTAATGAAGATCTTTATATTGGTGTTCTTTTTCTATCATTTCTTTCTGTCATATTTTTAATATGGGGTTGGCTACACTTACAACTCAAATGAAAACCGAGCGTTTTGTGGTTAAAAAATATTGAATCTCGTCTGAATCATAATTTGTTAGGAGTCTTCGTGTAAGTTCTTTGGCTTGGACATGACATTTAGTACATGCCGCTATTCCGGAATCTGATTTTGAATTTCAAATTCTAAACAAATATATTCAAAATTGTTTGGGTGATTTTTAATTCTATGTTCTTTAGATCAATAATATTCACTTCAAATTAATTTTAACCAAAGCATGTAAATTTCAAAACCGATTGTTTATTGGCGAATAGGTTAAACTCTCGACGAAAAGTTTCTGTTAGAAACAAACGCTTACTACAAGGCCAAAATTTATAACTATTAGCATAGACACAACTTTATTTCCTAATATAGTGACAACACAAAGCAACATACAAAGTGAAATGTGGATACGAGAGGCTGCACTACATGAGTTCAAGTGGGTGAAGCTTGTTACCATAGCCAGTGAGAAGCATTTCGTCTACGTTATAGAGTAATACATTTATCGATGCAAGCTTGTTATAATAGTTTCAGAATCAACATAACATAGAAAATATATATCCATGCAAGAGCAATACATTCTGTAATACATAAAATACGTTATAGAGTAAATGCATTTTCGAATTTGATTTGTGCTCTGAGAGTTTTATGGACATATTTTTGAAACTATTAATGTTTGTCCGTAGATTTTTAAATAAATGAGTATGCCTTTTCAAATTTGACTACAGGGAAAAAGATCTCCAATTAATCTATAGTTACTGAAGGAAAATTTTATTGCCATCCGCTGCAGGCACACAAAAATATTTAGAAATATCCGACCACAAACTCCCAGTACACGATGAAATAGAAGAGAAACAAGGGCACTCACAGGGTCCTGTAAAAAGACTAAGATACATCGAAGTAACGGCGGAGGACACGAGATGTTGGGGTTTAACAATTGCATCTGCTTTGTGATCAGTCGAACACGTGGCGCTGTGCCAGTATATGGTTGAAAAGATTGATGTTGCGCCATTACCCTTAACTATAGTTATTGGTAAAAGCGGTAAGCGCTCGATCCTACAATTAGTATCAGAGCCAAGGTCGCGTGTTCGATTTCCATGAGTTGCATATAGTGCAATTATTGGGAGAGAGATTATTGGGGTTCAACAATTGCCCCTGCTTTGTGATCAGTCGAACAAGCGACGCTTGTGTCAGTGTATGGTTGAAAAGATTGATGTTGCGCCATTAGCCTTAACTATAGTTATTGGTAAAAGCGGTAAGCGCTCGATCCTACACGAGGTAATATGAATGGGATTCAGAGCATCAAAACAATATGTTGACCATATCAGTGTAAGGAGAAAATGAAAAACATCAGAAGTACAAGACCATGAACATGAGAGTGCAGGTCCATTCAAACCATCCAGTCCAGTGTGTGGTCGAGCAAGTGATCTGTCTCTCAATTTAACTGAAGGTACAAATGAGGAAAAGTGAGCCAAGAAACGAACAAGCTATCGCCTCCAAATCTCACATGTCCAGCGACCGAGGAACACCATTGAATGACACAAAAAACCTAGATTCCAAGTGTAATAAACGGCAATGCAATTTGTGATGTGATGCACATTGTATAAGAACGTTATTGTATCGCGCAATATAAATGTAGCATTCTTCATTAAATTCAAATCAAAATTTTAAAACTAAATAATTTTCAGTTACTCGTTTTTGGATGCAATTTTGTGAATTTGAGTCAATAAAACCATATTCAAAAAATGCTCCCTTAAACAGTAAAATTTAAAATATTTTTAAGAATTTATTTAATATAATATTTAAATTAATTTATTTGTTAAGAAAAAATAAAATTGAAAAACCAAGCATTTCCTTTTAAAATCTTTTTTTTCTGTAAAAAATATACTAAAATTTTGAGAACCAACCCGCTCTTCTTCTATAAAATCGGGATTCTTTGAAAAATAATTTTGATCAAACAATTTTTTTATTTTTGAAATTTTTTTTTCAAAAATAATCTTCATATACATAAAAAAACAAAGATAAAATAAATATCTAAAATTAAAAATATTTTATTTTATTTGTTTAAATAATTGTTAACAAAACGTACTAAATAATTGGACAGGTGTAAATCACCTATACTACAGGGACCAATTTGCAAATGATATAACTCCCGCAACTTCCTGCGAATTTCCTCAATATGGCGAACCCAATCTCTACCGTTCCTTCCAAATCGCGAAACCCTAGGCCTCCCACTATAAATTTCGCTTTCAAAATCTGAAATTACGTTAGAAATTATTAGAAAAAATAGGAATCAATCGAAGAGCGTGAATTCCTCTTTCTAATCTTCATCACTCTCTAATTCCTAATCTTCGAGCGTTTCTACTCCTTAATTGATGGGGGCGATGGCGAAGGATTCAACGGCGCGGTATGCTAGTTGGAAGGAGGTGGTGGTGTCAAACGAGAAGGGGCGGCGGGAGGTCCATTACTACCTCGAGCGCGACGGCGGAGGGGCGGATCTGGTGGTGGTAGGCAAAGAGAAGAGCGTCAGGCATATGTCGTATTATTATGCGATTAAAGATAATAAGGCGTTGCTTTCGAATTTGAAGCTTTGCTCAATATTGAAGCTGAAGTCGAGAAGAGAAGTTACTGATTGGCTTGATTCAATTGTTACAGGTAATTGCAAAACTTTTATGCCGTGTTTTTTTGTTTGAGGATTTACGAAAAAATCAGTTTTTTCGTGTTTTCACGGTTCTTTCTGCGTTTCACCTATTATTTGTGAATTTTGAATTTTTTAATTGAGGTGCTAAACTGTTTTTTCTTCGATTTTTGAGGATTGTTCTTCATTTTACGGGTTTTTCCTCGATTAATTGTGAAATTTGAATTTATTAATTCGGCTGTTAATTTTTTTAATCTTTTTCCAAGATTTGATTTTTCGGTGTTTTTGGGTTTCTCTGACGATCTGCCTTGCGCTAAGACCGTCCACATGCAGTAGTTTTTTTAAATGAAATTAATCCCATTAACGGGATTAATTTCATTTTGCATCCGTATTGATCTACAAATGAAAAATCAGAAAAAGTAGAAACTGTATTATCTTTCTAAGTCGGTTTTGTGCGTGAACCATATTTTAAGGATAAAAATGGGTTTTTCTTTTTTCTTTTTTTTTTAAAAAGTTTATTTCTAAGTCGGTTTTGTGCGTGAACCATATTTTCAGGATAAAATTGGGTTTTCTTTTTCCTTTAAAAAAAAAAAGTTTGGAAGACTCTCACGGTGTGTTTGGAGAAAAAAAAGGGATTTTATGAAATTTGGATGCGCAAATACTATTTTATATGTTTGGTGTGATGAGATTTCACAATGGAATTCGCAGTCGGCAAGGATTTGGAATAATTAATCAAATATTTCAAAAAGGGTGGATTTGGGTTTTAAAAAAGGATTTCAATTTTTTTTTCCAAATATTTATCCTTCGTATTTTTCTCTCGTTCTTAATATTTGACATTTTCTCCAAACTTTGCTTTGTTGGTTTTTTATTGTTCCATTCTTATGGTACTTTTAAGGAAGCTTAGATCTACAATTTTTTTGCATTTATTTCATAATTTTAAGTATCATTACTGAATCTTATGTTCCATTTATTTAAATTAATTTTGTTACAAAATTTTATAAAAATGTCATAAGTAAATCAAATATTTGAAATATAAAACTTTGTTGATTACTTAAATTTTCAGTTTGCATTTTTCTATGATTTTAAAATATCGTATTAAATGTTATATTCTATTTATTTAAATGAACTTATTCATGATTCGTAAAAGTATCTTAATGAAACCAAATATATGAATATAAAAATTTGTTTTTTGTATCAATAGTAAACTTAAATTTTCAACGGATGAGACGGTTTTTAAGTAATTTTACGGAGTTTTTTTTATGTCCTCAATGATCTCGCTCAGCGTAGCACTCTTGCTCCAGCTCTCAACTCGCAATTGGTATATTTTTGGCTGATGCAATTTTTTTATTTTTTTTTTGACGCTCCATGAGATTGCGTTCGAATTTTTAAATTTGCAATCTGTTTTTTACTCCCGGAAATGAAACTTTCTTGATCTGTTTCTTTTTTATATGGAACTTAGCTTCTCTTAGTTGTTTACAGACCGGTATATTATTTTTAGGGGGCATACTGGCATAGAAGATATCCAAAATATTTGAGGGTGAATGTAACAAAAAAATTGTATTTTCTTTTGTAAGAGGACACTTCGATCTTTCTTAGAAGACAATCAAGACCAATGTCTGTTTCACAGAATGTTTTGTTCCTAAATAGGTTAATGCTAATATGCAAGTCTTATGTACTCTGACCCCGGAAGCAATTTGTTTTCTGTGCTCGATTAGTTGTTCATTGCATTTTTTGAGAAGGTTTGTTAATCAAGATTTACATTTGGAGTTTTTTGTAGGTCTGCTAAGGATGTTTGTTTTTTTTTTAACTGTTTGGATTTGTCAGCTTTTCTGTTTCAATTTTCCCTTCGCATGCAATCGCCAGTATCCTCATTTCAATGTAGGTGGTACCGCTTTTGGCCTATGGGATACTGACGTTTATATGGCTCCAGGAATACTAATTCAACCTATAACATCTATAGCGTTGTTTTTCAGGATAATCACAGTGCATTTTGTATTACAATATTTGGTCACTTTTCTCATCTATCCTTAGGACTTATAAGTTTTCTCAATATCTATGATTTGTTTTTGCTGTTTTATACCTCACTCTTTGTTTTTTATCATGCTGTAAAATAGTGTTGATCATACTTCCATAGCTTAATGTTTAACATGGATGGTGATCTTTATTTTATTTTAATTTTGGTTTCAGGAGAGCTGGATGATGGTTCCTTTAGGCAGTTTGGAGATGACCTGGAATGTAACTTGGACCTTGACAATGTTGAGGTTAGCGAATCACAAGTTCTTTTCTCTACTTTCTTCAGTTCGTCACATTCTCCTATAATATACCCGGGTGAAACTGTTCATTTGCCAGTATCTTTCTTATTCTGAAATTTTTGTAGGATGCCCACACACAAAGTCTGAGTCAGTACAGGGCTGAGTTCATATGGATAGGTTCACCACGGTCCTGCCGAAAAAGACGGAAGCACTATGAATCATTCTGTCGCAACGGTGTCGTAATTTCTGTGAGTTTATATGAGCTCTAATCCTGTTAATTGGTTTCTTCATAGTTTTTGGCTTAAAATTCTTATCTGTGCTTTATTTTTCACTGATTAGATCCTCATGTGTTGTTCATGTTTCTGCGACTGGCAGGTTCAAGACTTTGTATATGTTTTGGCAGAAGAAGGCAAACGACTTATCGCTTACTTGGATGATATGTATGAAGACCCTCGAGGCAACAAGATGGTTGTGGTACGATGGTTTCACCGAATTGATGAGGTTGGTTTTGTTTTGCCTCGTAATTATAATGACAGAGAGATTTTCATTTCTCTTTGTCTTCAAGATCTCAGTGTTGAATGCATAGATGGGCAAGCAACGGTCCTCAGTCCAGAGCATTATGAGAAATTTATGAGCGAAGATTTGCACATGGGGTTGGATCCTTTTGTGTGCTATAGACAATTTGATAATGATGATGTAAAGCCATTTGATGTAACAACCATTAAAGGCTATTGGAAACAGGAACTGTTGAAGCAGATGCCTTCTTCTTTTTCAGTACTTGAACCAATTGACGAGGATCAAGAAGTAAAATTCTCTATTGGCGATGGCACTGTTGGATGTAGACCCAACAAGAGAATTCGCTGGTCTAAAGAGAGTGAAATAATCTCAAACCCTTCTAACAAAAGGGAGCCTGTTGAAAATCTACAAGTTCGCTCTGGCTGTTGTGTTGATTATAAAGGAAACTTGAAAATGGGCAGTCTGAAAGAAGGTTGCTCCAATGCATCTTTGTCTGAGCTAGACCATGCTATGCTATCAACTTGTGGGCAACATTTGACCGTTGGTTCTCGAGTCGAATTGCTCTCTCAGGATAGTGGAATCAGGGGTTGTTGGTTCAGGGCATTGATCATCAAAAAGCACAAAGATAAGGTGAAAGTGCAATATCAAGATGTCAAGGATGCGATTGATGAGACACAAAATCTTGAGGTTGATATAATATTTCTCTCGTTCTATCCTAGAAGGCAAAGTTGCCTAATTTATTTTTTCTCATGTTTGGTTTTTCACTTTGTAGGAGTGGATCTTGGCATCTCGACTGGCTACTCCTGACATTTTAGGTATCCGTATCTCTGGAAGGACCATTGTTCGGCCGACCCCATTGTCTGACGAGAGAAGCAGTTCCTTCACACTAAATGTTGGAAGCATTGTTGATGCTTGGTGGCATGATGGATGGTGGGAAGGAATTGTTATAAACAACCCCAGGAATAAGTTCCATGTTTATTTCCCAGGTGCATATCATTACTTTAGATCTCTGAAATTGTTCTCTCGTTTTTAATACCTTGGATCATTTTTCTTTGAACTAACTGTTGTAAAATTTCTGATTGATTTGCAGGAGAAAAGAAAGAGCAGATTTTTAGCGTTTCTGACTTGAGGCAGTCACAAGAATGGATTGATAATGGGTGGAAAAATATCAAGGACAGGCCGGAGATCATCTCAACACTGTTCCAGCAAGAAACACTGTTAAGCACTAACAAAGACGCTGACGTTAAGCTGGAGGATGTTTCACTCGTTGGAGGAGATTTTGTTTTTCCCACCGATGCTAAAGGTTTTCCCAAGAAGGTTTCAAAAAATTGTGGCCCTAGGGCGATTCATGATATCAAGATGCCAAATGATTCAGAAATCACACGAGATCTATCAAAAGATATTTTGCTTACTCAGCTGCGATGGAAATCATCCGGTAAGAGAAGGCATAGCCGGAGCCCGGTTCACAAATTGCGTTATGGTGCAAATTGTGATGACTCGGGAACGCAATCATTTGAGAAATTCTTTGTCAATACATCCGTGAAGTTCGATCCAGACAACTGCAAATACACCGATGATTCTCACTTCACTTCATCGGTTGTCTCCCCCATGACAAGCATGGTTATGTCGAGATGACGTATTTATGAATACAGTTTCTCAATCTCATCCTCTGTACATTAGTGCTAGTGTCTTTAGAGTACGTTTCTTGACTTGTTATGGAAATTGTAGGGTTAAAAGTGAGGCGATGTGGTGACCAGTGACCCTTGCCAGAGCAGCAGTTTTGGAGTTAGCAAAGTAGCTCTTAGGTGATTCCGTGTTTAGCTGAATGTTTCTTTAGATTGTATATACTATTCTCTTTACATATAATAGCCTTCTTTTAACATCCATCTCTAGATTTTTTTTAGTAATCTAGTTTGTTGATATATATGTTGTTTCTTTGATAAATAAATTTGTAAATTTCTAATTTGATAATGAGAAATATACTTTAAGCTGCGATGAGAACTATCTTGGCAACGAGAAATATAATATGATATGTAAACGTAAATATTTTAACTGACGATGATTAATGATTGTTTGCTATAGTTTTTTAAAACTGTTTATCTGTTTTGCAGACAAAATAAAGAGAAGATTTTGAGTGTTATTTTATTGCTAAATAAGTAGATTATGAGATTTTTTCACAGCTTTAACTTATATGGCAATTTTGTAATAATTTGAAGTTTCTTAAGCTATTTTTTTATTTTAATAGCAAACATTCAATGATTTGCTTAAAAGTATTTTTTTTCCGAACTTTAACAAAGACAACATAAAAATTTTGAATAAAGTAATTATAAACGATCTCTAAAACGTGGTAGAACAAGTCTTGTGAAATTTCAAATCACAATATAGTGACAACTATGGTTGCTTAGTTAGAATCATTCCCCGTAGGAATAATAATTTCCCAAAACCTTTAAAACAAGCCAAAAGTAAAACAACGGCTATCGTGGCTTGATTTGTCAATGCACATATTTTTCAAAAGTTAGTTAGAATTTGTTCAAACTTTGCTTTATCACAGACACATAGCCACCTAAAGACATTTTTAGAGCAGCCAACCTATATTGGCTTAATATCTTATAAGTGTATTCAGTCATTTTAATTTTATTCTCGATTATGTTAGCGAAGCAACAATTATAATTTACGAGGCGAATTTTTTTTTTATAAACAACTTGAAGGTAAAGCATACTTTTTTTACAAATTACATCTCTAGTTTGAAGAATTACATTTGTTTCCCTTATAGAATTGTTGTATTACAATAACGTCTCATCAATTTGTTAATATATAAGAAAAATTATAACTACCAAAACAGTTATTTGATATAAAAATAAATTGTAAGAGATGTAGATGTTATAGTTCAAACTAGAGGTGTTACAAAGAAAATTATGAAAACTAGATAGGTCTATATGGAGTTCACCCGAAAAAGAAAGAAACACTTGTATGGCCTGATTGGATTTATTAATCAAACTAGCTAGTCGTATTGCATGGGAAGTTTTAGTCTTAAAAGTAACTTTACTACAATAATTGTATGTTACGCAAGTCCAAACTGAGGGCTTTGCTTCCCCAGATTGAAACGAAACCATCTTCCTCAACTCAGTCAAACGCCAGAATTTGTAGATATGTGTCCGAGAAAGTCCAAGGGTAGGGTATACATTCAACTATAACAAAGCGAGTGCTCATCTCTTCATATAACAGAGGCGGTTTTGGTATCCGAAAATTATCGTTTTCATTCATTTTCATCAATTCGACTTTTTCTTGTGTTTTTCTTGCTTAATTTAAATTTATTAAAGCCTGATTTCCTACAAGAGGTGGCCCTACTCCACAAATCACCACCACCACCACCACCCTTGCAGCTATTGAATCATTAGTCATACCTCTCTTGTGAGTTTCTTTCCATTTTCATCCTCGTTTTCGAGTTACGTGTAGAATCATTAATCACCCCTAATCAAATTTATTATTTCACTCATCTCAAAATATTGAGTGAGGCCTGAAAGTATGTTCGAGAAGTGTTGTTTTTCGAGTTACGTGTAGAATCATTAATCACCCCTAATCAAATTTATTAATTCACTCATATCAAAATATTGAGTGAGGCCTGAAAGTATGTTCGAGAAGTGTTGTTCTTGTAGACATAATTTATATAGAAATTTAGGACATGCGATAAAAGTATTTATTATTACTAAGCATATCTTTAGTTTTATGAATCTAATTGATGATATATGTCTTATACATTGGCGGACGCAGGAAGTTTGGGAAGAGGGGCAAAAAAAATATAAAACAAAATTTTTCGGCCAAAACATTTTTTTGAGGTGAAAATATAATTTAAGATGTGGCAAAATGTAATTTTTAAGAGGCAAAGTACAATTTTTTTAGAGTTAAATTTTAAATAATTTTTAAACATAATCAAACATTCGCTTGTAATACAAATGTGATATCCTTACGTACTCAATTTCGATTTGGACAAACCATAGCTGAATTTATTAAGCAGATCGAGCTTTGACTCAATAATTCATTAGCCTAAATATGATGAGTCTTGTAAATTTTAGATGCTCAACTTGAGTTTATACATCTACACCATTATGTTAAAGTAAAATAACATCTTTGAGCAAAGGCACACGAATTTTGATGAGCACTGAAAAAGGCGGATTTAGAATCCAAGATGAGGAGGGAGCAAAATTTTTTTTGGGATACAATTTTAAGAGGACAATCTACGCTTTTTGGGGGAATAAATCTTTTTAGGGAGGAAAATTTGTTCTCCCTTACCTGGCTATGTCTGCTCTTGAGCATTGAATTGACCTAATAAACATGCATGTCATTAGAAAACAATAGAAAGCGTATGATAATATGTCAATCATATTATTATTATCTCAACCATATTATTATATGACTAATGATAGAAATTATGATATTTTAATTTAATAAGATACTACCATGCTTTATAAGTACAACTATTGTCATCTGCATGCGTTGCATGTTTGTACAATCATTTTTCAATTATTTTGTGCCTGACGATTAAACATGTTTATTGGGATTTAATCAATTTGTTGTAATTATCTTGGTTTATATTATATAATAGGATAATATTGTCATTAGCAAAAGTATGAGAAGCTTACAGCCTTTCATGAACATAATATAGTAGGGTACGATTTAATTAGTAAAAGTTTCAAGGGTTAGGATATGATTTTAATTAGTAGAAGTCTCCATGGCTTTTTGGTCATTGTGCATGTTGGCCAAACCATTTGTAATTAATAACAATCTCAGGGACATTTTGGTCATTATATATGTTGGCTACACCATGAGACAAAATGTCGGTCACATGGGCTTGTGACAAATACAGTGGAAGGAATAACATTTATGGCTCTATGCCAGAAGCCCATAAAACAAGGTGTCAAAGTGGGATAATTTGATGCTGCCGTCAGGGTACTACCATAATCCATTAAAATCATTACATGTGTTTTTTTTAATTCTTTTTAATTTTTTTATTGTTTACTCACTAGTTTTTTTTTTAAAACATGGTTAATTTCAAAATTTTCACCCGATATCTTTTGTACAAATTAATTTCCAAATACTTCCCCTCCCTCCCCTCCCTTCACAGTCTCTCACCAAAATTGACACCACCGACACCAAAATTGGCACCACCGACACACCATTGTTGTAGTAAAATAAGTTTTTTGTTGCAGTCTTTTGGAAAGGAAGAGTAGAGGCTGAGGAAGAATAGAGTACTCCAACTGCTAATATGGCCGGTGAAAAGATCAGGGTATTCACTTTATTTTATTTCCATTTGCAGTAGTCGCCGTGGTCGGGTGCCCCTAGCACCGTGCTCGGGCGCCCCACGTGGTCGGGCGTGCGCCCCCTCGTGGTCGGCGCACCCCCCACCCTGCTCGGTCGCGCGAACCCTCGTGGTCGGTCGTGCGCCCCCACCCCTGCTCGGTCGGCGCCCCACCCCGTGTTTGTTCGCCCCACCCCTTAATTTTTTTTGAAAACAGGTAAATTTGAGACCCCAATTATCGAAACAACGTTTCGATTCGAAATTAACTTTGACCTCACGTTATTCCAAGTCCTCACAGCTTATTTCAAGACGTTTGAACGATGCTGAAATAGATATGACGTGCTCTGTTACACAATTTGGTTATTTAATCAAATTTTGGGAAGATTATAATTTGTCTAGTCAAATTATTTGGTATTTGATGATTAGACAAATAGAAGTAAGCAACAATGACGAGTTTTGGATGGTTGTACATAACAGACCTTTAAGATTTTCTAAACTTGAATATGCTCTGACAATTGGTTTAGATCGTTCTGGTTTTATCCAGATATGCCACCAGAATATACCGGATTTATTGATAGGCATTTTAGTAGTTTGAGTTATGTGTCTATCAATCAAGTGGAGAATAAATTGGTAGAAATGAATAATCCAGATATACAACATGTACATATAGAAAAGTTAAAAATGGCCAGTGCTTACTTCGTTGCTGCTGAGTTATGGCCCAAGGAAAAAAGGGAGAGCACATAATAGATGCTAGGTTGTCGCGTTTAGTGGAGGATTTTCAATTGTTCAATAAGTATTCATGGGTATCATTTGCCTTCGAAGAAGTATTGAAGAGCCTGAAAAAGATTTGAATGCAAAGAGAGAGGATATGATAAGGAAATAAAATGATTTTGTAACATATATTCTCGGTGGATTCATTTATCCGTTGCAGTTAATATTTAATGTTTTTGATTTGATATTTATTTAGATAGTTGATTTTATACATTTAGATACCTGCGTATGAATGTATTCGTGGAATTGGAAGCACTTTTGCAAAACAAAAAGAAGACAATGGTATACCTCTTCCAAGTATGTGTCAATGGAGATAAAATAAATGGCACTCGAAGGCATCTCCCACTTACATCCAGATTGATAATGCCGCAAACACAACCAAAAAGGGTATGTGTATGTTGAGACCCTCCAATAACTTGTTGATGATTTCCTATATAGCGAATGGAGATTCCAGTGATTCTTCTCGTCACGATCTTACGGCTCAAATAAAAACTCTAATTTCGGAAGGGAAGAAGGTATATTATGAAAAGCACACTCGTACCCATCATGAATCTCCTCATGAATAAGCTCCTCATAAACAATCCCATCCCCTTGATTTCGAGGCTACTACGCCCACGGAAAGGTTTCCTCAACAATCACCATAACTTGAACAATTGTATCATACCGGGTTTGAGGCTACCACTTCCACCGACAGAGGGAACGATGAAGTGCTTCGAGCTTACGTTGAAAATAGATTCTCAGAGATGGAACAAATGATGCGAGGTTATGTTGATAATAGATCATTAGAGATGGATCAAAAGATTACAAATATGGAAGTCCATTTTCAAAGTGAACTTTCAGATCTTAAGAAACTAGTGGAGACTCAAAATAACCAACAAGCTCAAGTGCTTTACATATTAATTGAGAAGTTGAGAACACCAAATAATGCAGGTTTGTATTGTTTGTAAATATTTTATTATTAAAATGTGTGTTGGTTTTATATTCATCCTTAACAAAATATTCTTATGCAAACAAAATATTCTTATGTAGTGCCTCCTACGCATACAACAATTGGAGGGGAGACGAACTCGGCGAGTCCATCAGAGCCAGTACAAGAACCAGTTGAAGAACCTTGTACTGAACCAGTTGAAGAACCTTCAAGCCGTGACGGTGATAAGTTTTGAAATGTGACTATGGTGTGAGTTTTGAATGGTTTACGGAAATGGAATAGAAGATTTTACGGAAATGAAATAAAAGACGATGGCGATGGTATGATTTGGGGAAAATTTTGAACTGATATTTTGATTTTGGGAAGATTTTTAACCGAGTTAGAAGTTCCCACCAAAATGTAACCAGGTTTAAAATGGAGAAAGAGTAACTGTGGTTAGAATTAATTAACTGGTTGGAATTAAGGTGAAAAGTTGAAGGAAAAAAAATTATATAAATAAATTAATAATTTATACATTTCAGGTAGCATCGAATTGGCCGTCAAAGTGATACTTTTTAAGTCACATGATGCGGATGCGGTAGCGCGCCAAGTTTCAAAATATTTGAGTGTGTGTGTGCCTTAATGCGCCTATTACAATTTTATATATATATATATATATATATATATATATATATATATATATATATATATATATATATATATACTATTGAAACAAAGTTAAATGTACATAATACATATCATATTTGACAAACTTACATAATTTTTATATTATTTACCGTGCATTTCAAATATTTATTCAATCGCTTTCCTAATAATGATAATTATTGTTATCCGAAAAAATATATTTTACATAATGAAAAATGAAAATGAATTATTAATATTTGGTCATAAGATAATGAATTCGAAAAATGAACCCAAATATTATCTCTGTGTTTCAACATATTTTGTAATAGTATGAATTTATTAAAAATGACATATTATTTTCGAATAATTAAGAATATCTAACATTTAAGTTCACGACTTAGTATAACTTAATACATAACTTAATAAAACTTAATCGTAAAGCGTGCATGTGCATTCAATGCGCCAGATCATGATCGAAGCGTTTGCACTACTTAGTAAAACTTAGTGCATTTTAAAGTGTTGCACAAACACTCAACGTGCGAGTTTGCGATCGGTGCGCTAGTGCACAAAAGGGTATGCGGATTATGTGACTTAGGATATTCCTAAGAACGCATTAAATTTGAGGGGGTCTTCTGATAAAAAGGTCAAAGGACAAGGGGCTACAATCAAATTATCAAACCTTGCATCAGGAAAGAAATTTCGTCATAAATTCTCAAAATTGCGATATCTCGCCGTAATGTACTTGGTTACAGGTGCCTGAAAGTACCAAATCGACTGATTTTGTGGAAACCCTAACCCTACCTTTAAACCATATCAACTATAGTTTTTTTACCTTTGTATCCAATGGCTACCGATTCCGAATCCGCACGCCGCAAGCACCACACGTCCTCCACCCCCGACAATGCCGACGAGCACTCGAAGCGTCGCAAGCACCGTCACCACCGCCACAGGAGCAAGAAAGACAAGGAGGACGTCCCGAGTGATGAGTTAGAAGTAGGAGGAATTGAAAATAATGAGTCCGGACATAGGAAATCGGGAAATGGTGAGGACGAGAACGGTGTGGTCGGTGATGTCGTGATTTCAAACGGATTTGGATTTGCTGGGGTAGATTACGAGATGGAGGAAGGGGAGATTGTGGAGGATGATGATTTACGTGGTTATGTTGATGGTGAGTTTGGGAAGTCGAAGAATAATATGGATTCCGACATGGAGTCGGGAGAAATAAAAAATCTTCAGGATAATGATTCTATCCTGGTGTGTTCTGATTCTCCCCCCTTTTATCAATCATTTGTTAACAATTATATTTGAAGTTTTGGATTTTTTATTCTGTTCAAGGAAATGATGTAAACCCATCAATAAAGGTTATATACTCTACAAATGTCTATGCATATTGCTATCGTAGATTCCTTGTGAATGAACTGTTACAGAACACATCATCTATTAAATACTTGGAATTGGAATATGCAAGCTTAATCTCTTGGTGTTCTTAGCTGAATTGGGTTGTTTGATTGTGGGAATCAATTCCCCGAACAAAAAATCTGTATTTTTTTGGGGCACGTATAATTTTATATACTATGATCAGATCAAAAATTCATTTGCAAGTAAAATAATGAGCTTTCTTGCAAATATTTTAGTTTCTTTGGAGAGTCACTGCGATGATTAGTAGGGAACTGCACACTCTGTTTTTGTGCTGCAGGAGAAGTTGCTAGAAGTAATTGTACATTCCAGAAGACTGAACCGATGATGGCTTTCAATTGATTAATTACACTTGGTTCATTGGTTAGAAGTTTCTGCATGTATTGTTGAAGTTACATGGATGGCATTATGATTTATTGTAATTTCTTCTTTCATTCTTCTTTACAGGAAGTTAGCGAAGACAATGTGAAAAGTGTAGAGAAAAATTTAAAGAAACTGGATAATGATGGCGTAGATAAGAAAGCAAGTGGTGAGCCGGAGAAAGAGAGAGAATCTAGTTCAAATTATCGAGCGAAAAGGCATTATGCACAC
Organism: Haberlea rhodopensis; assembly: GCA_907163345.1. Classification (NCBI taxonomy): domain Eukaryota; kingdom Viridiplantae; phylum Streptophyta; class Magnoliopsida; order Lamiales; family Gesneriaceae; genus Haberlea; species Haberlea rhodopensis. Next base: position 165,112 of record CAJQUN010000339.1, read on the forward strand.
AAATATCACAAAGATGTGCATATGATTCTTAGTGTAGATGGTAAGAGGACTAGAATATTGGATGACGTGGTTGACCCAATCAGTCAGAGGAAAAGTTCGTCATCTGAGAAAAGGCACATACGTGTTTCAAACTATGACTCCCATGAAGAGTATCTGAATGAGAGTTCTCCTAGAAGCTTGTCGAGGTCGCCTAAAAGAACTAGGGAAAGGTCTCGTTCCCGAAGTATTTTGTGTGAGCCTTTAATTGTTGAAGACACTTATCTCGCCGAGATAAAATACAGGAGTGTTCCTGGCGATAGAAGGGTGATTGCACTTGACATAAACAATAATGATAGCAACAGGGATGCTATAAAGGGGAAAGATATGAAACACTATTCTAGCAGATATTCAGAAGGAATGGAAAGGCCTTATAAGAGAGATGGGCGTGACAGGGAGAGGGGCTCGGTTAAGGATCGGGATAGAACAAGAGATAACGAACGAGAGAAGGAGAGAAAAAGTGAGAGAGAAAGGGGCAGAATTCGCGATAAAGATAGGGTGTACAAGGAGAGGGAGAGGGAGAGTAAGGAGAGGAACAAGGATATCGATCGAGGTAGAACAATGGTTGGAGATGGTGGCAGACCTAGAAGCAGAGACGTTGATAATGAGAGTGATAGGTTAAGAAGGCGTCAACTGTATGATAATGATGAGGTTGGTTTCAGAGATGGGGACAGTGATCCTAGGCATAGAAGGACTATTGAAGATCATTTCAGAGGGATGTCAAGGAGAAGTGATTTGGAGAACATGGGCTCTAACAGTAATTCAGAGGAGAAGGATGGTGAGAATATTGTAAGGTATGTTTTATTCACAAAAAAATATTAAAATGAGTTCTCATTCTCTGATACTTTACTATTGTTGGTGTCAGGGAGGAGGGTATACAAGAGGACTCTCAAGATAAAATTATAATACAATTTGCCGAACAAGAAGAAGATGACCTTGAGAGAATTAAGGAGGAAAGTAGGAGGCGCAAGCAAGCTATCCTTGAAAAGTATAAAAATAAAAGCTCGCAAAAAAATGAATCGAGTTCAGAAGAAACTGGTAAGATTGTCTTATATCTTTAAAATTTCTTGTTACTTGAGAGTCATGGTTTCCTTTGCGTTCAACAAGTTGATGTTTGAGAGGCAGGCTTCAGTGATTTCTTCATCATTCATCGGCTTACAATGCTTTTCGAGTTGCTACTTTTTAGATGAGGTTATTCTATAGGATTATACAGGGTGTTCCTCTTCTAGGAAATTCTTGTTCAATCATGATAACTTTGTCCTTTTTACCTATTTTATTCATTTCACCTATGTTTTTTTTTTTATTTTAATAATTTCTATCCAAACTTTCTCTATGTTCATATAATTTATAAATTATAATTTTTTTTCAAGCGTATCATCAATTTATGTTGGATGTTATTATACTTATTAATCAATTATTATTATTACTTATTATCGTTAACTATTTTTTATATCTTCTTCTGAAGTATTCATAACGATAAATTTTAACACTTCAATTATTAAATGCATTGAATTTTTTTGTTAATTTTTTTTAGTACAAAGTGGAGGGTGAAACTATGCTACAAACATGACTCAAATCCAGGACCAATCGCCTAGGTAGTGGGTGCTTTGCCCACACTTCGTCATTTTCTTTGTTAATTTTGAAAGTAAGATATGTAAAATAGTGCTTAATTGTATTAAAAAACAGTTTTCGACAGTTTCTTCAAGTATATATTTATTTATGTTTCTAATCAAAATATTTTTGACTAACAAACACTGGTATGTTCTCTCAAAGAAACAAAAAAAGCCGTACTCCATTACGCGGAAACAAGTAATGAGAACAATCTGTGGAAACAATCTTGCTCCTAAATGGACCCACAGAATATTTCTCGTCTCATATTGATTTTCATGTCTTGACTAATTCTTTCCTCGTATGGACTATCGCCAGTTAAGAAGCAAGTTGGACAGTATTCTGAACAAGTGGCATCTGCAGAAGTTGCAGCGGAAAGTATTGACAATCTGGTGGAAGGCTCAGAAATTTTTGTCCCCGAGTCAAACCTTTCAGCTAGAAAATCACCTTTGCAAAATTGTCTTTCAGCTTTTCAGAGGCCGGCTGGAACTGGTGGACTAGGTGATGGTTCCCCTAAGGTGAGCTAAGGCCCTTGATGCACTATCTTGTATGGTAAATTGTCTTTTTTTGGTAGGACAAAGTTAGATTGAAGGCAATTTTCTGTACCTTAGTTGATGTTTCCTTAATATTTATCCTAATTTCTTCTTTGTGTTCTGATTTGCTTCACGGAGATGATTGAAATTATTTATGAAACTTGTGCAGAGTGAAAGGTCGGAGGATATGTTTTGTGATGATATATTTGGAGAGTCACCTGCTGTAGTTCGTAAAATGGTAGGTGTTAACACTGATATGTGAACCTCTCATGTAATTTCTTACCTTTAATTTCCTGTTAGAGCAATCTGAATTGTTTAACATCCCAGGAGTTCATAGTTGCTTAATATGTCGTAGTTCTCTGCCTTTAAGGTTTTTCTTTTCTCCTAATATCATGTCTTCTCACTTCTACTGGAATGAGGTAACGACATTTTTCGTTTCTCCTTTCGCAAAAATCCAGCCTTCCTGTTTGCTTTGTGTGCATTAGAACGTCAGGGAATTTTTATGTTTTGTTTTAAAAATTAAGCTTTTCATGCTGGTCATACCATCACCTTAAGGTTAAGCGGTTGAGCATTTTACTAACATATATTTCATGCTGGTTTGCAATTGTCTTCAAACTGAATGGAACAAAATATCGAATCTTTTTGTGAATTGAACTCTTTCACAGGGAAAAGCAGATATTGTAGCTGTTGAAAAAAGTGAGCTTCATGACAATTGGGATGATGCAGAAGGGTACTATGGTATGTGTCTAACTATCAATATCCTAACCTGTTATGTGTGTGTGCTTCCTATTGGACGATAGCTTCAGTTGAAACTTGAATTGATCATCTGTTTCTTTTTTCTTCTTGAAAGCGTGAAGCATATATATAGGTGTCAATACCATGTGTTTCTAGATCTTTGAGGTTGCAACATCTCTTAATGATGCTATCAACTTAAGAACCACGGAGAATGTTAAGTTTATAAAAGTTACATTTTTGTCATTTTATTCCAATTTTCAAGTTGTGCTTTTATGTTTCTCACCTAGACTCCTTATTTTCCGAGTTCAGGCTACCGTTTTGGAGAAATACTTGATGGTCGATACGAAATAATTGCTTCTCATGGGCGAGGCGTCTTTTCTACTGTTGTTCGTGCAAAGGATCTCAAAGCTAAATCCGGTGACCCTGAGGAAGTAGCAATTAAAATCATTCGCAATAATGAAACAATGTGGGTACAATGATAAAATATTTTTTTAATGCTGTCAATGAATGTTAACTGTGATCAAGTCCAGTTGTACCTATTTTTTTGTTGCCATGTAGGTATAAGGCAGGTATGGAAGAGTTGGTCATTCTTAAGAAATTGGTCAAAGCAGACCCTGAGAACAAGCGCCACTGTGTTCGGTTTCTTTCTACCTTCAAGTATCGAAATCATCTATGTTTGGTTTTTGAATCGTTGCATATGAACTTACGTGAGGTTCTTAAGAAATTTGGTCGTAATATTGGTCTGAAGCTTACTGCTGTGAGGTCGTACGCAAAGCAACTTTTCATTGCGCTGAAACATCTGAGAAACTGCAGTGTTCTTCATTGTGATATCAAGCCAGATAACATGTTGGTATGATGCCAGCATTTCTTCAGCACTCATAATTATTTATGAGTTCATTTTCTACCTCATCTAATTTTGTGCATTGTCTACCTTAGGTGAATGAAGCTAAAAACATATTGAAGCTATGTGACTTTGGGAATTCCATGTTTGCTGGTAAAAATGAAATCACCCCCTACCTTGTCAGCCGTTTTTATCGTGCCCCTGAGATAAGTAAGTTTTACATTTGCTTGTTCCTTTTGAATTCGTTTCTTGTCTAGTATCAGAAAGTTTTTGGTGTCCTATTAGTTCGTCTATTTCTTCTTCTGTAGTTTTAGGCCTGCCGTATGATCACCCCATGGACATTTGGTCAGTTGGTTGCTGTTTGTTTGAGCTCTACACTGGGAAAGTTTTATTTCCTGGTCCTACCAATAATGACATGCTTCGTCTTCATATGGAACTGAAAGGTCCATTTCCGAAAAAAATGCTTCGCAAGGTTAGAAATCGGTTTGAGTAATTTGTCCTTGTTGTACCTCTTTTCCCCTCGTGTGTTTCTCTCTTCTATTTTTCTGCTGTGATATTACTGGTTATGAGTCCTGCTATTTTGGATAGGGAGCTTTTATAGACCAACACTTCGACCAGGATTTAAATTTTATTGCTATCGAGGAGGACCCTGTCACAAAGAAGGTACGCAGACAGTTAAAATTACTTTAATTTCTATAGATATAAATAGTTGAAACTCCGGTCTCAAGTTGGATACTATGAATTCAGTCACTTTGGTTGAGGTTTTGCTCTGTTGTTGCAGGGAATTAGGAGACTAATAGTAAATGTGAAGCCAAAGGATTTTGGCTCGCTACTTCTGGGATCTCCTGGTGAGGATCCAAAAATGTTAGCTAATTTTAAAGACCTTATGGAAAAAGTTTTTGTTTTGGATCCAGACAAGAGGTTGAATGTGTCTCAAGCCTTGAGCCATCCTTTCATTACGGGCAAGTGAACACTGATGCTGCTTCTGACTAAGGAACTGCTGTTGCATGCTGTTGCATTAAATACTTGGTACATTTGATTTGATCTCACCCGATCAACTATCTAACAATTGGACATTATTTGTCTTTGTTCTCTGTGCGGGAGCAAGAACTCAGGAGACATTGACTGCGCATGTTAGAAGTTCTTAGAGATCTTCTGGAGTGCATCTAACATGGAGTTCTTTCGTTGGATTGTTTACGGTTTCTATTGTAAGATAACCCGCCAAAGGTTTTTTTCCTCGTTGTATGTACTAATTATTATTAGGGACAATTAAGAATATTTATAATGATGTCATATTTTACCTATATTATTACTTCCAAATACTGGAACTGAACCAGGCGGTTAAATAGAATGGTGTTATTTACCTCGTTGGAGAGAGTATTATCTTCATACATATGCACACTTGTTTTGTTATTCTTGTCATGATACATTACAGAAATTCTGGGATAGTTGGGTAACGTTTTTGGGTTTCATTCCCCATATATATTCTATTCTCATCCAGCTGTTCTGCCTAAGCAATGGGTATTTTTGTTCTTTTCTGTCGATCCATAATAATTCATTCCACTGGTTATTTCATTGCCTATTTGATTTCTGTAATCTGCTGTAGAAATTTTGGTTCCTGGAGATTCTGATGTAACCTTTCATTCAGGAAATCCACCTGTGCTATGAGGAAACCATTCAGTGATTTTAGATGCTAAAAAGACACTCGGGACAAGGTACCTTGGTTTGTTAATTAGGAGTTTGTGTGGAAACCTTTTAGAATACATCAATTGGTTCCAGAAGCTGCTTCATGTAACCATCACTTGGTTTAAGTATCACTTGGTTTCTTGTATCACGAGTCATGTTTTTTTGTGTTATGCGTTTGGGATTTTTACTCCAGAGTTTTGTTCTTTTTTAAATCACACTTTTTAGTGTACATAAGGTATTATTGAGAACAACCTCTGGTGTTTTTCCTCTTCGCATCTTCTAATCGAGTTCTGAACATCCGAAGAAGGCCATGGTTTTGGGCCTCAGTTCTTCCATAATGACTTTAGGCCACAATTAAATGTGACTTGTTTTATTTTCCTTTACGCTTTATTTTCTTCCAGGATAGTGGACACAGTTTTTGGCGCTGTTTTTTTAAAGCTGTGATTCTCTATAATCACTATATATATATATATACATACACAAACACATGTTTCTTTAAGTTGCTATGCATCTGATCCATGGTTTGGTTGTTCTGGAGGATTCACCAGGCGATATTCAGATGCTGATGATTTGAAGTGTGAAGCTCTTTGGTGAGTGACCTATGTGACTTCATTATCTTCATTTGTCCCAGCTTTCATTGTTAAATGATATTGCAACAATTGGTTGTGACATGCATTTCTTTGTTCATAGAATTGAGCTTTTGCATGTGCGTCCCACGACTCTGGTAAGTACCCCCTATTTCTTGCATATTGTCCTGCATTGAATGCTTCATCTTATAAATTGACGTGGTGACTCTAAGGTGCTCATGTCTCCACGAGTACTTTCATGTTTTTGCTCCTCATACCTTGTAGTAACATTCAAAGAGGCTACCATTGGATTTGTCGGAACTTATATTTTATGGTTACTCCAAGGATGGGTACTTTTTTTTTTTTTTTTTTTTCAACTTTTGATGAAACAAAGCTTCCATCTAATAGCTTATTCTGCATTGTGGTGAAAAGGTCATCTCTACTAAAGGAAGTCAATCTTTGGCTACATTTATTGCGTGTCATCTGAGTACTTGAACCTTTCTGGTTTATCTGACTATTGGAATCCAAGGGTGTGTTTACTTTATGGCACAAGTGTTATGGCATAATTTATATCCTATGATATCATATGTTTACTTTAAAATGTGTTCAATCAATATAAGTATAAAATATTATTCCCAATTTATAAATAATCCCAATTTTATGGTGGGATACTTAATTTTTGGCGTGTGATTGTTTGTCGGAAAGCTACCCTTATTATTAATATTAATAATAATGAAGTTTAATCAGAAAATAATGAATTTTAATTAATGATATTAAATGCAGTAATTTTTAACTACTGGTATTAAAAATCATGAAATTTATGATTAGTCTTATTAGCATTGTTTTAATTGAATTTCAATTAATAATATTAAAAATGATGAAATTTATAATAAAATTTGTATCATATCTAATAATGCTAATTATTACAGTATAAAATGTAGTGTAAGGATATAGTAGAACTTGTTTATGAGCGTGTAATAAATGAGTTCACTCTCTGAACGAGTTCAATTGTGGTGGATCTTCTAAAATGAGTGGTCATCATTTAGTAATACCAAATCAACAAAGTTGTAAATTTGAAAAAAAACAAAAAAAATATGGCTATTCCTAATTTATTCTACTTATATATATATATATCATATAAAATATTTGTGCAAAACAGTTCTTAATACAAGTCATCAAATAATTTAAACCTGTGACAAGTAGAATTCAAAACTCAAGACTGTCGCAATTACACAAATTGGCCATTTTTTTATTAAGTAATTTGCTTATTTTGTTTATAAAGTGCTAGTATTTGTAAGTTGGAAAATGATTTAAAATATTATAGATATCATTTTGAACACTTAAGTAGAAAAGAAGGGTAACCCTCGCGCGCCGTTTGTCAGTCCGATCGTCTCGATGCTTAGCCGCTAGCTTTTTACTACCCGGATTTCTGGAAATAACTTTTCACCTACCTGACTTTTCATCTTCTGCTCAGTATTAAGTTTGAGACTTTTCACCTCCTGCAGAATTGATGTGAGACTTAAATCCGTATTAAGTGTGAGACTTAATATCCGATGTTAAGTGTTGAGACTTTTCATCTACCCCACTAAGCATTACATTTAATTTCTAAGACCTTTGGGAGGTCTGCTGCTTAGCTATATAAGCTGCTGCAGCTCTATTGTTCCATTAATCCGGAATCATTATTCATTCATACATTTCATACTGTAGGAAAGTACTGCACACTACTAGTGTCGAGAAATTCTGCTTCAATCCGAGCAGAGGTGATTGGGCGTTGTACCTTGGAACTCACTTGTCTAGGAGACCAGAAGCTTAGGCGGGTAAATTTGAGTTTACGGACATACAGCTTGTTGTGGCCTCATCCAGAATAGTTTCTAGATTCTTGTTGTTAAGTCTTCAATTTATCGATGCTTCTGTAAGTCTATTACTTTTGTAGTTCGATTTATTTGCTGCTGTAAGTATATTGTTTCTATATACAGTATAATTTATTTTTAATTACAATTGTTTAAACTGGCTTGATCCTTCTAAACAGTACCAATAAATCCGTTGGTTCAGTGGGTTGGTTTCATAATATAATGAAGTCAAAAAAAAGAGGAACATTTATTAAGTCAGGATAGACCAAATTTGTTCGGATTTGAAAGAAAGATATGGGATTGTTCATAAAACTCTCTATTACTTGTTGTCACGAGGATTTTCTAATTTCATTTTTATTGTACACCAGCCATGTTATCGAGAGGGGTTTATTAGCGATATTTTTTCCAACCTGACTTGTACTTCATATTCGTATTTATTTTATATAAAATCATTTTACTTATTATAGATTTAAGATTATTTCGATATTTCAAAATTTTAAACTTCTTCGATAGCCATTATTCTCTCCAATGTAGAATCCAAACTTGACCAGTTCATCGGTTTTAGAAAAAATATGCTTAATGAATTGAAATTAAATAAAAAAGACTCGAGAAAAAGTCGAAGTTGGAAAAAAAGGATGACGATAAAAAAATCTGGCACCATTGTGCTGCCAAGATAAATTCCAGGTAGCAAAGCGCCTCCTTTGCTGCCTGGAATTTATCCAAGTAGCACAATGCCAGAAAGGAAGGCGGCACTAGAGCGCCTCCTACACCTTTTACTAGAAATTATGACCTTTGATAAATGGATGTAACTTTTTATGAAAAATCCCCTCTAAATGGTGTCTTTTGGTGATGTTCATTGTATTAATATATATACAACACATCTTATTGAATTTAAATACATGTTATTCATATGAACAACACTTTAAGATCATTGCAATTACATTCATGTTCATATCTTGTTCTTGAGAAAAGAGAGTTTGCAACGTTTGTGGTTGTGAGGTTTGTGATTTGTAGTGATACTATAACAAGCAAAAAGTCGTATCTCAGGAGAAGATTATCGTATTCCGTGAGCACCGTGGGCGTGGCAAAATCTTCTTACGGAGATAGTGTAAAACACTAGCTTCGACTCAAAGTTGAACATAGACATCTACATATTTTTCTTTCCGGTACAAAGAACGACGCCAACGAGATCCTTGTTGAGTTGAAGATAAACAAGGTACCCAACACTCTTCCTTCCACATGGTCCACCTTACCGCATAATCCCCATAATTTTTTTGTTCCCGTCTTAATCTCATTATTCTCTGTTAATTTACAAATTTAATATAACAACTTACTTCGTTTACAAGAAAGAGCCGCACACGTTCTTTCGCCGTAATAATGTATTTGTCATACAAAATCCCATGCATTTTTATTTTATATCAGTCAACCAGTCATCTTCTTCCCTTCGACACCAACAAAAGGTGCTCACCGGCAACTGCTTGTTTGTACTCTAATACCCTATTCTTCAACAGCTAAAAAACACTGGATTTTCTTGTATAAAACAGCGCCAAGCTCGGGAAAACATTGCAAGTTCCGACGTCGTTGAAATCCTTAACCTTGGCTACTGTTACGTCCCTAAAATAAAACCCACTTTACAGCAATTAAGAATATATGGGGTTCAAACTAAAAACCAATTGATAATGAACGGAGTAACTCATGTATATTAAAAAGCTGACACAACTTGTAAATTTTCAACGTGGGACAACTCTCAACATGTACACTAACGTGTGACATTATATAAGTTAGACACATGGATATAACGCGGGTGACATTGAGTATGCTGGAGGAATAACCAATCAGATAAAAAACATGCTCTGACTCCTTATTAAAAATACATGAGGTTCCAACTTAATCTATTGTGAATAAGTGAAGTAACCCATGTATTTTATAAATAGCTAACATAATTTGTAAATTCGCAATGTGTGACAACTCTCGACAACAACTACCATGAAAGAGCTCTTTTTAAAGTTAGCATATTTGTTGGTCATGAATGTTACTTTTTACTTGATGTTGCTGCCCTTTAGGGCAGCATGGACATTTGATTGGCACACATAACATTTGGGTGTGCCAATCAAATAATTGGGGGTGTTCAAAGGATAATGCCCTTAAAGGCATCCCTAACATAAACCTTTTAACTCTATTGCTAATACTTACAAATGACAATACTTTTCAATTGTCTTCCTATGAGCATAATTAATCGGATTAATACTTTCTAATTCGGCCTCATAGTAGGTGACATAATTAAGTTTAAGGTGCATGTTGAAAGACATAAAAACATTATGCGTACTTCAAGCTTTAGGTACGAGTGGTTTTTATTGTTATTCCGGTTTCAGAGAAGTTATTCCTTGGGAATATTTAAAAGAAGTTCTCGCTCAGCAATGCAATGAAATTTCAATAAGAAAATGAGAGCAAAGCTTTAGTGGCCGACTTACCCATCAACGATTCAGATGTATTTCAAGTATTATTATTATTATTATTATTATTGCATGATTTGGTTTGTTCCTTTTTGATTGGGTATATTTGGAGAAAATATTCATGTTGTTCATCTGTTGAAGTTTTGTTTAATTTTGTGTTAATATATTGGGGAGATTAGTTGTTTTGACTAATTTATGTTTCGATTTCTGCTTTGCATTTACTATATGTATTGATAAGATTTGGAGAAAATGTTCATGTTGTTCATCTGTTGAAGTTTTGTTTAATTTTGTGTTAATATATTGGGTAGATTAGTTGTTTGACTAATTTTCTTCAAAAAATATGCTTCGATTTCTGCTTTGCATTTACTATATGTATTGATAAGATTTGGTTAAAATATGTTTTCATTTCTTGCATTTTTCAATTTTCCGCTCCTCGTGTGTTCAGTTCCATCATATTGTGGTGCAAATAACTGTCTCATTTGAGGGAGAAATGGACGAAAATTAAAACAAATACTAGTACTACATTGCATTAGACTTTAATTTTGTGACTTCCGCCTTGAATGAATCTGGTTTACTTTTGTGTTAATATATTGGGGAGATTAGTTGTTTGCAAACACATTCTAAACAAAAACAACTACCATGAAAGAGCTCTTTCTAAAGTTAGCATATTTGTTGGTCATGAATGTTACTTTTTACTTGATGTTGCTGCCCTTTAGGGCAGCATGGACATTTGATTGGCACACCTAACATTTGGGTGTGCCAAACCAATAATTGAGGGTGTTTAAAGGATAATGCCCTTAAGGACATCCCCAACATAAGCCTTTTTACTCTATTGCTAATACTTACAAATGACAATACTTTTCAATTGTCTTCCTATGAGCATATTAATAGTTTGTAATTCGGCCTCATAATAGGTGAAATAATTAAGTTTGATGTGCATGTTGAAAGACATAAAAACATTATGTGTACTTCAAGCTTTTGGTACGAGTGTTTTTTATTGTTATTCCGGTTTCAGGGAAGTTATTCCTTGGGAATATTTAAAAGAAGTTCCCGCTCAGCAATGCAATGAAATTCCAATAAGAAAACGAGAGCAAAGCTTTGGTGGCCGACTTACCCATCAACGATTCAGAGGTATTTCAAGTATTATTATTATTATTATTATTATTATTTTGGCATGATTTGGTTTGTTCGTTTTTGATTGGGTATATTTGGAGAGAATGTTCATGTTGTTCATCTGTTGAAGTTTTGTTTATTTTGTGTTAATATATTGGGGAGATTAGTTGTTTTGACTAATTTATGTTTCAATTTCTGCTTTGCATTTACTATATGTATTGATAAGATTTGGAGAAAATGTTCATGTTGTTCATCTGTTGAAGTTTTGTTTAATTTTGTGTTAATATATTTGGTAGATTAGTTGTTTGACTAATTTTCTTCGGAAAATATGCTTCGATTTCTGCTTTGCATTGACTATATGTATTGATAAGATTTGGTTAAAATATGTTTTCATTTCTTGCATTTTTCAATTTTCCGCTCCTCGTGTGTTCAGTTCCATCATATTGTGGTGCAAATAACTGTCTCATTTGGGGGAGAAATAGGAAAATGAAAACAAATACTAGTACTACATTGCATTTGACTTGAATTTTGCGACTTCCTCCTTGCATGAATCTGGTTTACTTTTGTGTTAATATATTGGGGAGATTAGTTGTTTGCAAACACATTCTAAATAAAAACAACTACCATGAAAGAGCTCTTTCTAAATTTAGCATACTTGTTGGTCATGAATGTTACATTTTACTTGATGTTGCTGCCATTTAGGGCAGAATGGACATTTGATTGGCACACCTAACATTTGGGTGTGCCAATCCAATAATTGACGGTGTTTAAAGGATAATGCCCTTAAGAACATCCCCAACATAAGCCTTTTTACTCTATTGCTAATACTTACAAATGACAATACTATTCAATTGTCTTCCTATGAGCATATTAATAGTTTGTAATTCGGCCACATAGTAGGTGACATAATTAAGTTTGAGTTGCATGTTGAAAGACATAAAAACATTATGTGTACTTCAAGCTTTTGGTACGAGTGGTTTTTATTGTTATTCCGGTTTCAGGGAAGTTATTCATTGGGATTATTTAAAAGAAGTTCCGCTCAGCAATGCAATGAAATTCCAATAAGAAAACGAGAGCAAAGCTTTGGTGGCCGACTTACCCATCAACGAATCAGAGGTATTTCAAGTATTATTATTATTATTATTATTTTTGCATGATTTGGTTTGTTCGTTTTTTATTGGGTATATTTGGAGAAAATGTTCATGTTGTTCATCTGTTGATGTTTTGTTTAATTTTGTGTTAATATATTGGGCAGATTAGTTGTTTTGACTAATTTATGTTTCTATTTCTGCTTTGCAATTACTATATGTATTGATAAGATTTGGAGAAAATGTTCATGTTGTTCATCTGTTGAAGTTTTGTTTAATTTTGTGTTAATATATTGGGTAGATTAGTTGTTTTACTAATTTTCTTCGAAAAATATGCTTCGATTTCTGCTTTGCATTTACTCTATATATTGATAAGATTTGGTTAAAGTATGTTTTCATTTCTTGCATTTTTCAATTTTCCGCTCCTCGTGTGTTCAGTTCCATTATATTGTGGTGCAAATAATTGTCTCATTTGGGGGAGAAATGGACGAAATTAAAACAAATACTAGTACTACATTGCATTAGACTTTAATTTTGTGACTTCCGCCTTGCATGAATCTGGTTTACTTTTGTGTTAATATATTGGGGAGATTAGATGTTTGCAAACACATTCTAAACAAACACAACTACCATGAAAGAGCTCTTTCTAAAGTTAGCATATTTGTTGGTCATGAATGTTACTTTTTACTTGATGTTGCTGCCCTTTAGGGCAGCATAGATATTTGATTGGCACACCTATCATTTGGGTGTTCCAATCCAATAATTGAGGGTGTTTAAAGGATAATGCCCTTAAGGTCATCCCCAACATAAGCCTTTTTACTCTATTGCTAATACTTACAAATGACAATACTTTTCAATTGTCTTCCTATGTGCATATTAATAGTTTCTAATTCGGCCTCATAATAGGTGACATAATTAAGTTTGAGGTGCATGTTGAAAGACATAAAAACATTATGTGTACTTCAAGCTTTTGGTACGAGTGGTTTTTATTGTTATTCCGGTTTCACGGAAGTTATTCCTTTGGAATATTTAAAAGAAGTTCCCGCTCAGCAATGCAATGAAAATCCAATAAGAAAACGAGAGCAAAGCTTTGGTGGCCAACTTACCCATCAACGATTCAGAGGTATTTCAAGTATTATTATTATTATTATTATTATTTTGCATGATTTGGTTTGTTCGTTTTTGATTGGGTATATTTGGAGAAAATGTTCATGTTGTTCATCTGTTGAAGTTTTGTTTAATTTTGTGTTAATATATTGGGGAGATTAGTTGTTTTGACTAATTTATGTTTCGATTTCTGGTTTGCATTTACTATATGTATTGATAAGATTTGGAGAAAATGTTCATGTTGTTCATCTGTTGAAGTTTTGTTTAATTTTGTGTTAATATATTGGGTAAATTAGTTGTTTGACTAATTTTCTTCGGAAAATATGCTTCGATTTCTGCTTTGCATTTACTATATGTATTGATAAGATTTGGTTAAAATATGTTTTCATTTCTTGCATTTTTCAATTTTTCGCTCCTCGTGTGTTCAGTTCCATCATATTGTGGTGCAAATAACTGTCTCATTTGGGGGAGAAATGGACGAAAATTAAAACAAATACTAGTACTATATTGCATTAGACTTTAATTTTGTGACTTCCGCCTTGCATGAATCTGATTTACTTTTGTGTTAATATATTGGGGAGACTAGTTGTTTGCAAACACATTCTAAACAAAAACAACTACCATGAAAGAGCTCTTTCTAAAGTTATCATATTTGTTGGTCATGAATGTTACTTTTTACTTGATATTGCTGCCCTTTAGGGCAGAATTGACATTTGATTGGCACACCTAACATTTGGGTGTGCCAATCCAATAATTGAGGGTGTTTAAAGGATAATGCCCTTAAGGATATCCCCAACATAAGCCTTTTTACTATATTGCTAATACTTACAAATGACAATACTTTTCAATTGTCTTCCTATGAGCATATTAATAGTTTCTAATTCGGCCTCATAGTAGGTGACATAATTAAGTTTGAGGTGCATGTTGAAAGACATAAAAACATTATGTGTACTTCAAGCTTTTGGTACGAGTGTTTTTTATTGCTATTCCGGTTTCAGGGAAGTTATTCCTTGGGAATATTTAAAAGTAGTTCCCGCTCAGCATTGCAATGAAATTCCAATAAGAAAACGAGAGCAAATCTTTGGTGGCCGACTTACCCATCAACGATTCAGAGGTATTTGAAGTATTATTATTATTATTATTATTTTTGCATGATTTGGTTTGTTCGTTTTTGATTGGGTATATTTGGAGAAAATGTTCATGTTATTCTTCTGTTGAAGTTTGGTTCAATTTTGTGTTAATATATTGGGGAGATTAGTTGTTTTGACTAATTTATGTTTTGATTTCTGCTTTGCATTTACTATATGTATTGATAAGATTTGGAGAAAATGTTCATGTTGTTCATCTGTTGAAGTTTTGTTTAATTATGTGTTAATATATTGGGTAGATTAGTTGTTTGACTAATTTTCTTCGAAAAATATGCTTCGATTTCTGCTTTGCATTTACTATATGTATTGATAAGATTTGGTTAAAATATGTTTCCATTTCTTGCATTTTTCAATTTTCCGCTCCTCGTGTGTTCAGTTCTATCATATTGTGGTGCAAATAACTGTCTCATTTGGGGGAGAAATGGAGGAAAATGAAAACAAATACTAGTACTACATTGCATTTGACTTGAATTTTGTGACTTCCGCCTTGCATGAATCTGGTTTACTTTTGTGTTAATATATTGGGGAGATTAGTTGTTTGCAAACACATATTCTAAATAAAAACAACTACCATGAAAGAGCTCTTTCTAAAATTAGCATACTTGTTGGTCATGAATGTTACATTTTACTTGATGTTGCTGCCCTTTAGGGCAGAATGGACATTTGATTGGCACACCTAACATTTGGGTGTGACAATCCAATAATTGAGGGTGTTTAAAGGATAATGACCTTATGGACATCCCCAACATAAGCCTTTTTACTCTATTGCTAATACTTACAAATGACAATACTATTCAATTGTCTTCATATGAGCATATTAATAGTTTGTAATTCGGCCTCATAGTAGGTGACATAATTAAGTTTGAGGTGCATGTTGAAAGACATAAAAACATTATGTGTACTTCAAGCTTTTGGTACGAGTGGTTTTTATTGTTATTCCGGTTTCAGGGAAGTTATTCCTTGGGAATATTTAAAAGAAGTTCCGCTCAGCAATGCAATGAAATTCCAATAAGAAAACGAGAGCAAAGCTTTGGTGGCCGACTTACCCATCAACGAATCAGAGGTATTTCAAGTATTATTATTATTATTATTATTATTGCATGATTTGGTTTGTTCGTTTTTTATTGAGTATATTTGGAGAAAATGTTCATGTTGTTCATCTTTTGAAGTTTTGTTTAATTTTGTGTTAATATATTGGGGAGATTAGTTGTTTTGACTAATTTATGTTTCGATTTATGCTTTGCATTTACTATATGTATTAATAAGATTTGGAGAAAATGTTTATGTTGTTCATCTGTTGAAGTTTTGTTTAATTTTGTGTTAATATATTGGGTAGATTAGTTGTTTGACTAATTTTCTTCGGAAAATATGCTTCGATTTCTGCTTTGCATTTACTCTATGTATTGATAAGATTTGGTTAAAATATGTTTTCATTTCTTGCATTTTTCAATTTTTCGCTCCTCGTGTGTTCAATTCCATCATATTGTGGTGCAAATAACTGTCTCATTTGGGGGAGAAATGGACGAAAATTAAAACAAATACTAGCACTACATTGCATTAGACTTTAATTTTGTGACTTCCGCCTTGCATCAATCTGGTTTACTTTTGTGTTAATAAATTGGGGAGATTAGTTGTTTGCAAACACATGAAAGAGCTCTTTCTAAAGTTAGCATATTTGTTGGTCATGAATGTTAATTTTTACTTGATGTTGCTGCCCTTTAGGGCAGCATGGACATTTGTTTGGCACACCTAACATTTGGGTGTGCCAATCCAATAATTGAGGGTGTTTAAAGGATAATGCCCTTAAGGTCATCCCCAACATAAGTCTTTTTACTCTATTGCTAATACTTACAAATGACAGTACTTTTCAATTGTCTTCCTATGAGCATATTAATAGTTTCTAATTCTGCCTCATAGTAGGTGACATAATTAAGTTTGAGGTGCATGTTGAAAGACATAAAAACATTATGTGTACTTCAAGCTTTTGGTACGAGTGGTTTTTATTGTTATTCCGGTTTCACGGAAGTTATTCCTTGGGAATATTTAAAAAAAGTTCCCGCTCAGCAATGCAATGAAATTCCAATAAGAAAACGAGAGCAAAGCTTTGGTGGCCGACTTACCCATCAACGATTCAGAGGTATTTCAAGTATTATTATTATTATTATTTTTGCATGATTTGGTTTGTTCGTTTTTGATTGGGTATATTTGGAGAAAATGTTCATGTTGTTCATCTGTTGAAGTTTTGTTTAATTTTGTGTTAATATATTGGGGAGATCAGTTGTTTTGACTAATTTATGTTTCAATTTCTGCTTTGCATTTACTATATGTATTGATAAGATTTGGAGAAAATGTTCATGTTGTTCATCTGTTGAAGTTTTGTTTAATTTTGTGTTAATATATTGGGTAGATTAGTTGTTTGACTAATTTTCTTCGGAAAATATGCTTCGATTTCTGCTTTGCATTTACTCTATGTATTGATAAGATTTGGTTAAAATATGTTTTCATTTCTTGCATTTTTCAATTTTCCGCTCCTCGTGTGTTCAGTTTCATCATATTGTGGTGCAAATAACTGTCTCCTTTGGGGGAGAAATGGACGAAAATGAAAACAAATACTAGTACTACATTCAATTTGACTTTAATTTTGTGACTTCCGCCTTGCATGAATCTGGTTTACTTTTGTGTTAATATATTGGGGAGATTAGTTGTTTGCAAACACATTCTAAATAAAAACAACTACCATGAAAGAGCTCTTTCTAAAGTTAGCATATTTGTTGGTCATGAATGTTACTTTTTACTTGATGTTGCTGCCCTTTAGGGCATAATTGACATTTGATTGGCACACCTAACATTTGGGTGTGCCAATCCAATAATTGAGGGTGTTTAAAGGATAATGCCTTAAGGACATCCCCAACATAAGCCTTTTTACTATATTGCTAATACTTACAAATGACAATACTTTTCAATTGTCTTCCTATGAGCATATTAATAGTTTCTAATTCGGCCTCATAGTAGGTGACATAATTAAGTTTGAGGTGCATGTTAAAAGACATAAAAACATTATGTGTACTTCAAGCTTTTGGTACGAGTGTTTTTTATTGCTATTCCGGTTTCAGGGAAGTTATTCCTTGGGAATATTTAAAAGTAGTTCCCGCTCAGCATTGCAATGAAATTCCAATAAGAAAACGAGAGCAAATCTTTGGTGGCCGACTTACCCATCAACGATTCAGAGGTATTTCAAGTATTATTATTATTATTATTTTTGCATGATTTCGTTTGTTCGTTTTTGATTGGGTATATTTGGAGAAAATGTTCATTTTGTTCATCTGTTGAAGTTTTGTTTAATTTTGTGTTCATATATTGGGGAGATTAGTTGTTTTGACTAATCTATGTTTCGATTTCTGCATTGCATTTACTATATGTATTGATAAGATTTGGAGAAAATGTTCATGTTGTTCATCTGTTGAAGTTTTGTTTAATTTTCTGTTAATATATTGGGTAGATTAGTTGTTTGACTAATTTTCTTCGGAAAATATGCTTCGATTTCTGCTTTTCATTTAGTATATGTATTGATAAGATTTGGTTAAAATTTGTTTCCATTTCTTGCATTTTTCAATTTTCCGCTCCTCGTGTGTTCAGTTCCATCTTATTGTGGTGCAAATAACTGTCTCCTTTGTGGGAGAAATGGACGAAAATGAAAACAAATACTAGTACTACATTGCATATGACTTGAATTTTGTGACTTCCGCCTTGCATGAATCTGGTTTACTTTTGTGTTAAATATTGGGGAGATTAGTTGTTTGCAAACACATTCTAAATAAAAACAACTACCATGAAAGAGCTCTTTCTAAAGTTAGCATATTTGTTGGTCATGAATGTTACTTTTTACTTGATGTTGCTGCCCTTTAGGGCAGCATGGACATTTGGTTGGCACACCTAACATTTGGGTGTGCCAATCCAATAATTGAGGGTGTTTAAAGGATAATGCCCTTAAGTACATCCCCAACATAAGCCTATTTACTCTATTGCTACTACTTACAAATGACAATACTTTTCGATTGTCTTCCTATAAGCATATTAATAGTTTCTAATTCGGCCTCATAGTAGGTGACATAATTAAGTTTAAGGTGCATGTTGAAAGACATAAAAACATTATGTGTACTTCAAGCTTTTGGTACGAGTTGTTTTTATTGTTATTTCGGTTTCAGGGAAGTTATTCCTTGGGAATATTTAAAAGAAGTTCCCGCTCAGCAATGCAATGAAATTCCAAAACAAGAGCAAAGCTTTAGTGGCCGGCTTACTCATCAACGATTCAGAGGTATTTCAAGTATTATTATTATTATTATTATTATTATTATTTATGCTTGATTTGGTTTGTTCGTTTTTGATTGGGTATATTTGGAGAAATGTTCATGTTGTTCATTGATAGGCTTAGATTTTAAGTGTTTTTAGCCGTAATTTCTTTCATTTTTCGTACTTTTTCCTAGATGAAATTACGCTTTTTGGTATTTATTTGCTTGTTTCAGGAAAATATGTCGGAAATGGAAGAAATGAGCTAAAATGAAGAAAACGGGTGAAATCGAGGCGAAAAAGAGAAAAAAATGAAGAATTCAGATTTTAAGGCACCGATCGATCGAGAATATTTCTCGATCGATCGATCCTGGCAGAGAGTTCAGCAGCAAATTTATCGAAGTGTCGATCGATCGGAACAAAATCTCGATCGATTGATCGAGGCAGAAAGTTTAAACGCTGAAGCGAACAGTGCACCGATCGATCGAAAAATCTTTTCGATCGATCGATACGCGATTTTCTGAATATCTTATCTTCCAAAATTAACTTGATTCTCGGTGGATTAAAAAGCAAATCTCTTCCATATCATTATATATCAGATCAGAGAGGGAAGGGAGCCGATTTTTATCACCCTACAACCCTAGTAGCCGCCGCCAAGATGAATCCGGGGAAAATCCATCTTCCTCCGTTCTTCGTCCAAGCTTGAGCGAGCCATTTCTGGAGTGCAAGCAAGGAGCAAGAGAAGAGATTACGGTGCAACGCACGGATTCGTTCCAGTATTTATCGTAATTCTAAACTCGGATTTATTTGATTTTCATTTTCATTGGATGTTTTTGAGGTTGAGAAACAATTAAACGTCTTATTGATTTGTTTTGAATTGAATTGAGTTTATTTTATCGAGTTTGAGTATAATTGTGTTTGATTTATTGATTCGTATGTGTTTGAGTGGATTAAATTCTTATTGTTCATGAATTAAATGCTTATTACGATCAAAGCCTAGCTAACTTTGATTAAATTCCGTGAGTTATAACTGAGATCGAGAGATAACGTTATAATACGCTACATTAATTCATGATGTATGTTTAAGATTGAGATCGAGAGATAAAATCACATACGTGAGCACTTTGAATCGAGAGATTTAGAGAACGAGGTTTTGAAGATTTATGCATTATCGGATTAGTAAATAAGTGAACGAGAGTTACTTGTTCTAATTTGATATTAGTTTCTATGCAGCTCGAGAGAGTGTATTGAATAATAAAGAAAACCTTTCACCTTAAGAATCAATTGTTTGGTAATTGCCTATTCAAACGAATCTTTGAAGATAACATAGTTGAACAAATAGCTAGATAAATTTCTCGAGCGAAATTCCTTTGCATATCCGGAAGCCAGTCATTTTATTTATTCTTGTTTTTATTTGGGTTCATTAGATTTAATTTGCATTAGTTAATCTCCCCCCATTTTAGTCGTAGGCTAAATATAATTTTACTAATTTTATTTGGTACTTATACGATAGTCCCTGTGGATTCGACAACCCTTACTTTCATTGAACTATACTCAAACTTGACAACCGTGCACTTGCGGTAGTATCGCGTCACACTCTGAAATCTTTTTGTTTAAAAATATCGCTGTCAAGTTTTTGACGTCGTTGCCGGGGACTAATCTGTATAATATCATACGAGATTAGTTAATTGTAATTTAGCCAATTTGTATTATTTCATTTTTTATTTTTATTTTTCGTTTTAGTTAGTTATTCTTGTTTTTGATTTTTGTATTTTTGTTGTTGTCTCCTTTTGTCTGATCCAGTACAGGAACCATTTCTCTAGTGCATGCTCAGAAGAGAGGAGCCCATTCTCAAACCATTTGATCTTGAAATAGAGAGAACTCTACTTAGAAGACTGCGAGAAGCTCGAGCAATGGCCGACAACAACGAAGCACAGAACCCGAGATCGATGATGGACTTTGCACAGCCAGCATTTCATGGATCTTTATCCAGCATTACTAGGCCGACAATCCAGGCGAATAACTTCGAGATCAAGTGTGGGGTCCTCGTTACTTAATCCATTATGTATTATATTAACATACATCTGTGAGTCTGAATTAAGTAATAACATACACTGATTAAGAGTATCTTTTAGTGAAGTTTACAGGGTTTCTAAAAAAAAACTACCACCTACACATCATATGTACAAACAACAACCTATTACAAGATAACTCCTAAGCAGTGGTTCAGCTCGCAGCGGAAAATGACTCACATCCCGTCTCCCCACGTCTATGAGTCCCTACAGAAACATTCACACAATGAGTATAGATAACAACTATCTCAGTGCAATATCAAAACAATAACATTAATGATAAAGCACAATAAAATCATCAGTAGTAAATGTTCTGTATCATGCATCAACAAATGCACTATGTCATGACATGTCTCAACAATCACCCTATTATCACGAGCCCCATATGATATGCCTATTCAGCTCAATATGTCAGTGGAACCACATCACATCTTCATATTAGCAGCACATATCATAGTACCGTACTCATATGTGATAATAGCCAGAGCATATACCCAAACCAGACGTATATCTCTCAAGCCAAAGCATATGTAGTATATCTATCGTGGCAACGATCCCAGCCAAAGCATATACCAATCCCGGCATATCTATCAAGGCAATGATCTCACCAAAGCATATACACATATCTATCAAGGCATCCATCCCAATCATATGAAATCTATGTATGTACATGCATATGATACTACCAATCATATGACACAAAACTAACATAAATCATATGATATCAAAACCATAACATCATCATCACATAATATCTATACTCCGTACGTCAACACGTACCTGTACTGCGACACAAACGAGTTAAATGAGGTGTCACTGGCTAAGTGCCTCGTTGTCCCGTCCCCTGAGATGATGCTACAACAATGCCAACAATATATCATGTTATCATAGGCATTAAAATCAAATTCTACAAAAATATAACATTTTTCAACATTCTGGCTCTGGCGATCGATCGCTATATTTCACCGATCGATCGCCATACTGTTCTGCCCTCTCGCGATCGATCGCCACTCCCTCGCGATCGATCGCCAAAATGTTCTGTTGCTCGCGATCGATCGCCACATTTTCACCGATCGATCGCCACATGATTGAACCGCCTTATTTTTGCTCTGGTCGCGGCGATCGATCGCCATACTAGTACCGATCGATCGCCGATGCCCAGAAAGTTTAGAGCATGGCGATTTTCAAGCTTATCTCCATGGTTCTTCTCCTATAACTCAAATTGAACCATTTCAACATGTTTCTTGCAATCTCTAGGAACATAGTAACATGTTTCTATCATCACAGAATCCAATTAATAGCACATAAACATGATATGATTCTTCACATGAACATTTGATATTCTACTTCTCATACATCAACACCAATTACATAATTCAAGTGTAAAACCATGAATTCCTTACCAAGAGGGTACAATTTTACTTTACACAACTTCCTAGCTCAATTCACAAGTGAATCCCAAGCTCAAACCAACAAGAACTTGAAAGAGATGGAGAGGAGCTTGTGTAGTGTTTTAGTAGGTGTAAAATGAGAAACTATGTGATTCTCCTCCCTAAATCACTTGATATAAGGTCATTAGCTCCCTAACTCAATTGAAGTTAATGACATGATAAGTAACATGTACTTAAAGATGAAATCCAAATTCAAATGCAACTCCAATTCAAATTCAATTCACATGCATATTCAAATGCCTACTAGTTCATGTTACTTGATATATTATTATTTAAATCATTGTACACCATGTTTCATTCCTTGCCCTTGCCATATCTCATTTCATACATGTATTAATTCATTCTTGGTTCCACCCGAACCCCCATTATCCTACTGCCAACCAATTGATATAATTACACCAGAATCATATCACACGTGTATAAAACAAATCGAGGCATTACATCAAGCCTGCAATTATCCAAATGATACAGCACTCTGTAATGTTTGGGGGAGCTGCCACGGACGATCCAAACACTCACATCTCCAACTTCTTAGAGATCTGTGACACTTTTAAGCATAATGGCGTCTCCGACGACGCCATCAGGTTAAGGCTCTTCCCTTTTTCATTGAGAGACAAAGCTAAATCCTGGTTGAATTCTTTACCTGCAGGATCGATTACAACATGGGAAGGGATGACAAAAGCTTTCTTATCGAAGTACTTTCCTCCCTCCAAGACGGCAAAGATGTGGAACGATATCATTACGTTTGGGCAATTCGACCCTGAGAGTTTATACGAGGCGTGGGATCGTTTCAAAGATTTATTGAGGAGATGCCCACATCACGGTCTACCCATTTTGCTGCAGGTACAGACTTTTTACAATGGTTTGTTTTCTGCTAACCAATCTATGATAGATGCAACATCTGGGGGATCGATCATGCGGAAGACACCGGAAGAAGCGTATGAATTATTGGAGGAAATGGCGTCCAATAGCTATCAGTGGCAATCGGAAAGGAACACGCCACAGAAACCAATAGGTGTCCACCAAGTGGATGAGATTACTGCTATTTCGGCTCAGTTGGAAGCTATGAACCGGAAGATAGATAGCATGGGTGCAGCAGCGATGCAAGCTCAAGCTGTTTTCTGTGATTTATGTGGAGGCGTTCATCCGAGCATTGAGTGCCAAGCAGGTAACCAATTTAATCAATCTACTGAAGCTGTGAATTTCGTAGGGAACAGGCAGCAGGACAATCCATATTCGAACTCATACAATCCGGGATGGAGGAACCACCCAAATCTGAGGTGGTCAAACCAAGAGAATGTGTTGAATCAAAGTCGGGGTTCACACAAAAACCGAGTATGGAGGAGCTGATGGCAAAACTGATTTCGTCGACTGAGGTGAGGATGCAGAATCATGATGCATCGATTAAGAACCTGGAAGTGCAGATAGGGCAGCTGGCCACGTTGATTTCTGGAAGGTCACAAGGTACGCTCCCGAGTGATTCTGTGAAGAATCCAAAGGAGCAATCAAGTTAACAGACGAGGAGGTGACAGTCCAGCTTGAGACTATAAATTAAGAACTTTTTTTTCCTTCCTCGAGTTTTTTTTGTTTTTAGTTCTTCATTTTAGTTTGGTTATTTTTAATTTGTTTTTAGATGTTCCGAGAATGAGTCCGTGCAATTTTGTTGCAGGTGTAAAAGCAAGAAAGATGTAGGCGAGGCAACCCGAGAGTCAAATTTTTTTTGAAAAATTTGATTTTGGTATTCTGGTGCTGGCGATCGATCGAGAAAAAAATCTCGATCGATCGCCCGGAAATTTAGATGCAAAGAAATACACTGCCTCGACCGATCGATCGAAAAATAATCTCGATCGATCGATCGAGAGAAAATTTTGAAAAAAATAGGGCACCGAAGAGCAGTCTGTGCAGCAATTTAACACTTTCTCCTCTCCTCTCCAACGCAAACCATTACGCCTCTTCAACCATCTTCATCATCTCTCATCAATTTTCTTTCCAATTTTCAAATTACTTCAAATCTTTGAAGTAAAGATTGCTTCTGATGAGATTTTAATTGCAGATCTGAAGTATTGCAAGCGGAATTGGGTAGATTTGCATCCAAAAGAGAATTCCACGCCAAGCGCCAAATTCATCAAAGATTAGATCTTTTCTTGGTAATTGGTTTTAAATTTCATATCTTTTCATCCTTTGGTGCAATTACTTTGTTGTAGTTGAATTGGGTTAAGAAGAATCAAAGTTTGGGGGAATTGTTGTTGTGTTGCGGGGTGTTGGTATTGCTGTGTTTTGTGTGTGGTGTTTTTGTTGCAGTTAAGCGAAATAATTGAGAACAACTTGGCAAGAAAATGGCTCCAAGAAAGAGGTCAAAGCAGGCAGAGGCCTCACAGAAACAAAAGCAGGCGGAGGCCACCAATTCTGAGCAAGAGCATGACGCCCAGAAGTTTGAAAATGCTACAGCAGCTGAGTTGTATCCCAGTTATCACAAGAAACCCCTCAGTCGTGAAAGGGGCATGAGTATGGACAAGATTTAATGTCCTGTCATAAGGGCAGTAAGGCGACGAGGGTGGTTTCAGTTTGTTCAAACACCAATTGATGCTGTGGTTCCACTGGTGAGGGAATTATACACGAATCTCCGAGTTATCCCACCAGGACGGAGAGCAAATGTTTTTGTCCGAGGGAAGGATGTGCTGGTTGATCAGGCAACAATCAATAATGTTTATCGGATGCCATTCATACACAACTGTGCGTACCAATCCTTCCGAAAGAGTATAATCAATTATGATGAGGTACTCGCAGTTATTGGCATGCTGGGAGTAGATTGGCAGCGGAACGATAAGGGAGAGCCACAGGTGGTTCTCAAGAAGCATTTGACACCAGAGGCCCAATCATGGTTCTCATTTGTCACCTCATGGGTCATGCCTTCGACCCACACTTCTGAGGTGACAAAGGACAGAGCAGCTCTGGTATTTGCCATTCTCACAGGGCATGTTGCGGATTTGGGCGTGATTATTAGTAATCACATCCATGAGATCGGTAGCAGCCCACCTACCTCGGCACTACCGTTTCCATCTACCATCACTGCTTTATGCCAGATATACGGAGTGCAATGGGGGGAAGACGAGAAGTTACTTCCACCGAAACCCCGATTGTTGTTGATGGACCACCACCCCTACAGGCCGAAGAAGGGCTGAGCCACGACCCTCGGACACCAGACATGCCGGAGCATCATCATCCTCTGCTGCAGAGCGTACACACATCACTTTGGATTCCCTTCACAGGGATCTCCAAGACATTCGCCTTGAGCAGCAGAGCATCCATAGCATGCAGCGGGACATACACAGCATGCAGAGAGCATTGCAATTGGACCATGAGCAGGTAGCTCAGCGTCAGATGGAGTTCATGCAGTACCAGAGTGCATGGAACACTGCCATGGCCCAGGGCTTCCCAGGATTCCAATACCCGCCAGAACCATACTTCCCACCATATCAGCCACATGCACCCCCACCTGCTGATTACCCACCATTCCTACCTTACCAGGGTGCGGAGAGTCACTACCCAGTCCCCCCTCCGGAGCATGATGAGGACGACGATCAGTGACGATCGTCGTCATGGTATGTGTTTTGCCTTTACGCTTATTTGTCTTGTACATTGAGGGCAATGCACATATTAAGTTTGGAGGGTTTTGTTTATATTTTTAGTATTTTTGTTGCTTTTGCATTTCTGCTACTTGTCTTGGTTCTTTTCTTGCATTATTGCACGTTTATGAGACTAATTCGTCCTTGAACGATATCAACAAAATTTTTTTAGGAAATGAGTCAATACTTGAGAAATGATGAGTTGGATTTGCAACGGTAATACATGATGAAATTAATCCCCATCTAGATAGGAGTCATGAAATTTTTTAACTTGTTTGTATATATCATTTGTTGAGCTTATGCTTCGATTTCTGCTTTGCATTTTCTATATGTATTGATAAGATTTGGTTAAAATTCGTTTCCATTTCTTGCATTTTTCAATTTTCCGCTCCTCGTGTGTTCAGTTCCATCATATTGTGGTGCAAATAACTGTATCCATTGGGGGAGAAATGGACAAAAATGAAAACAAATACTAGTACTACATTGCATTTGACTTTAATTTTGTGACTTCCGCCTTGCATGAATCTGGTTTACTTTTGTGTTAATATATTGGGGAGATTAGTTGTTTGCAAACACATTCTAAATAAAAACAACTACCATGAAAGAGCTCTTTCTGAAGTTAGCATATTTGTTGGTCATGAATGTTACTTTTTACTTGATGTTGCTGCCCTTTAGGGCAGCATGGACATTTGATTGGCACACCTAACATTTGGGTGTGCCAATCCAATAATTAATGGTGTTTAAAGGATAATGCCCTTAAGTACATCCCCAACATAAGCCTATTTACTCTATTGCTAATACTTACAAATGACAATACTTTTAGATTGTCTTCCTATAAGCATATTAATAGTTTCTAATTCGGCTTCATAGTAGGTGACATAATTAAGTTTAAGGTGCATGTTGAAAGACATAAAAACATTATGTATACTTCAAGCTTTTGGTACGAGTGGTTTTTATTGTTATTTCGGTTTCAGGGAAGTTATTCCTTGGGAATATTTAAAAGAAGTTCCCGCTCAGCAATGCAATGAAATTCCAAAACGAGAGCAAAGCTTTAGTGGCCGACTTACTCATCAACGATTCAGAGGTATTTCAAGTATTATTATTATTATTATTATTATTTATGCATGATTTGGTTTGTTCGTTTTTGATTGGGTATATTTGGAGAAATGTTCATGTTATTCATATGTTGAAGTTTTGTTTAATTTTGTGTTAATATATTGGGGAGATTAGTTGTTTTGACTAATTTATGTTTCGATTTCTGCTTTGCATTTACTATGTGTATTGATATGATTTGGAGAAAATGTTCATGTTGTTTATCTGTTGAAGTTTTGTTTAATTATGTGTTAATATATTGGGTAGATTAGTTGTTTGACTAATTTTCTTGGGAAAATATGCTTCGATTTCTGCTTTGCATTTACTATATGTATTGATAAGATTTGGTTAAAATATGTTTTTATTTCTTGCATTTTTCAATTTTCCGCTCCTCGTGTGTTCAGGTCCATCATATTGTGGTGCAAATAACTGTCTCCTTTGGGGGAGAAATGGACGAAAATGAAAACAAATACTAGTACTACATTGCATTTGACTTGAATTTTGTGACTTCCGCCTTGCATGAATCTGGTTTACTTTTGTGTTAATATATTGGGGAGATTAGTTGTTTGCAAACACATTCTAAATAAAAAACAACTACCATGAAAGAGCTCTTTCTAAAGTTAGCATATTTGTTGGTCATGAATGTTACTTTTCACTTGATATTGCTGCCCTTTAGGGCAGCTTGGACATTTGATTGGCACACCTAAATTTGGGTGTGCCAATCCAATAATTGAGGGTGTTTAAAGGATAATGCCCTTAAGGACATCCCCAACATAAGCCTTTTTACTCTATTGCTAATACTTACAAATGACAATACGTTTCAATTGTCTTCCTAAGAGCATATTAATAGTTTCTAATCCAGCCTCTTAGTAGTTGACATAATTAAGTTTATGGTGCATGTTGAAAGACATAAAAACATTTATGTGTACTTCAAGCTTTTGGTATGAGTGGTTTTTATTGTTATTCCGGTTTCAGGGAAGTTATTCCTTGGGAATATTTAAAAGAAGTTCCCGCTCAGCAATGCAATGAAATTCCAAAAGGAGAGCAAAGCTGTTAGTTCCGAACCTTATCGATTAGATTTTAAAGATGACAAAACATATCAGACCGGATCGAGAGAAATCAGACTGACCAGATCGATCGCCCAAAACAGATCAAGCTGATAAGATGACAAAGCATATCAGACCGGATCGAGGGCAATCAGACTGACCAGATCGATAGCTCAAAACAGAACAAGCTGATAAGACATATCACATATCAGACCGGATCGATAGATATCAGACTGACTAGATCAAAGCTTCAGATCGATCTCTATCTTTATCAGATCAGAGCAGTCAAGGATGCATAAAGAGTGGTTCTTCAGTCCGAATCATTAACGGCTATTTATTGTAGCATTTAATGTCGCAATTAATGCTACAAAGGACCAAAGACTGAAGATTACCATAAAAGGTAAGAAGACAAAGAAGAGCTTACCTGACAGTCGCCGAAAGCATGAACCATAATGGCAAGTATCCTGAAGAAGAAGACTATAGCTTACTCAGAGATTAAGCAGAGTCAAGAGTTGCACATTAAGGGAAATAATGTCGTTGGTACATGCAACTATAAAAGGATGCAACAACAATACAGATAAACACAAGACTCTCTCTGATCAATAAAAAACAGCACAAGCGTTCAAGCTCAGAATCTCTCAAGCTGAAATTACTCTTAAGCACGATTACATTGTAATATTTGATCATTTAGGATCACTATGCGTATCTTGTGTATTCTGTATTGAAAAATAGAAGTGAGAAACAAATTGTAACTGTCAGACAGAGAGTGTCTGATCAGATCGAGTGACTAGGAGTTTCAGTCTGGTAGTGAGGTAAATCCAACTGAATCGGGTTTGTACAACAGGATTGTATAAATCAAAGTCTTCTAGTAGAAACCTTCCTTAATTGGAAGAGGGGAGACGTAGAAGGATTACACCACCTTCGAACTTCCAGAAACATATCATGTGTCTTATCTTTCTGCACTCGTTCTTTCATTCAAGCCATCGAGCCGTTCTTACAAATACAAAAACAGACCGTTCCGAACTTATACATTCAGTGGTCTGTTATATAAAAGAGTTGATTAAGAAACAGTTTTCTTTCACTAATACGAAAGAAATCACAAGGGATTAAATTTTAAAAGGAGTTTTCATTCACCCCCCTCTAAACACTCCGGGCCGATCCTAACAAGTGGTATCAGAGCAGGTCATCTTAATCAGCACAAAGACACTTGAGCTGATGGCATCATTCAACAAAATTCCTATGTTCTCAAAAGAAGACTATGATGACTGGAGAATCAGAATGCAAGCTCATTTGGCAGCTCAGGATGACGGTATGTGGTTCGTCATCACTGATGGACCAATGAAGATTCTGAAAGTCAATACAGCAGTCGCCATTACTGGTGGAGAGCCACAAATGGTAGAGAATGACAGATCCCTCTGGACGAATGAGGAAAGAAAGAAAGCAAATCTCAACAACGTTGCCAAAGACATCTTGTTCAAGACATTGGACAAGAACATGTTCAGCAAAATCAAAATGTGATCTACTGCCAAAGAAATTTGGGAGAAGATAGCACAGCTATGTGAAGGCAACGACCAGATCAAAGAAAACAAGCTGACTGTTGCTCTTCAAAGATTTGAGAGCATAAAGATGAAGAGTGGAGAAACTCTAAATGTGTTTGATGAAAGAGTCACTGGTATCATTAATGAACTGAATGGTCTGGGCAAGGAATACTCAAACAGAGATATCGCTCTGAAAGTTATGAGAGCCCTGCCAAAAGAATGGGATGTAAAGACCATTGCAATGAGGGAGTCCAAAGATCTGAACAAGGTTGAACTTCATGATCTATTCGCAGATCTTAAAGCATATGAGTTCGAACTGATAAGCAGAGGTGAAGCAGAGCCATTCATCTCTCAACCAAACAAAGCACTGGCAGCTATTCCAGACCAGATCGCCTCCACATCAGATCGATCTATCGAACAGATAAGTAATGATGCTATGTCATTATTTATCAAGAAATTTGGTAAATTCATGTCTAAAAATAAGAGGAATTTTAAACCCTCTCATTATAAATCAAGAAAGGACGATGCTGTTAATGATCAGTCTTGCTACAATTGTGGTAAGACCGGACATTTCATTGCAGATTGCACCAGACCGAAGAAATAAGAACGGAAGGAGAAGCATCGCGATGACAGGAAAAAGAAGCACTACAAAGACCGCAAAAATCATGGAAAGTCCCAAAAGGTCCTAGTAGCTGAAGAAGGAAACAGCAAGTGGGCTCAGACTGACTCCGATTCAGAAAGCTCCGAATATTCTTCCAGCGAAAGCGAAGAAGATATTCAATGTCTAATGGCAGACGAAGAGATAAGTCAGACAGACGAGGTATTTGATTTTGACTCAAATGAATTTACACGTGAAGAGCTCATGTCCGCACTGCAAGACATGGCTAATGATTATAGGATCTTAGCTGAATCATTTGAGAAAAATAAAGCTAAAGTCAATGATCAAATGGATGAGCACAACAAACCAAGCTGCTCTGAGCAGGGTGAGTGCAACAATCTCCAGATCGAGCTGAATAAGCTGAAAATCTCCTATGATCAGCTCCATGAAGAAAATAAGAGAATTAGCACACAAAATGCTAAGCTTTCTCATATATTCAAAACATGGACAAAATCCAGAACATCTTTGGAAGAATTACAAGAGGTACAAAGAAACGTTGGTGATTTCACCGGCATAGGCTTTGACACCAAAGAATCCACCAAAGATGAATCTGAACTGTTGCTGGTAAAGAACAAAATCAAACAAATGACATTTGTTAAATCCAGCACAGTATATGAGACTGAAGCACCTACGATTCAAATTGGAGTCTCTTTCGTGAATCAAGGTTTAAGAAAAAGAATTGGATATGTCAATCAAGCCAAAGAAAAGGCACCATCAAGCTTTGCGTCTTTCAGACCAAATCTAATGGTGCAAGATCGAAGGCAAGGAAGACAATACAATTACTATAATTCAAAACCAGTTCAACGAAGATATAGACTACCCCATGAGAATCAAAGGTTTCCATATCGCACACATTATCACACACAACATCGAAACAGACCAGCTCACATCACACCACACACACACAAGCCATTAAAGCTGATACAGGTGTGGGTTCCCAAATGGCTAATCCGTTCTGGACCCAAATAGGATTGGGTACCAACAATAATTATGTTTGATGACAGGTACCGAAGAAACTTGCATCAGACTGGTACTTGGACAGCGGGTGTTCTCGTCACATGACTGGAAACATCGAGCTGCTGTCTGAAGTTACAGAATGTACTGGACCCAAGATCATTTTCGGGGATAGCTCAAAGGGTAAGACCGTGGGCAAGGGTAAGATTGTCCATGTTAACATTATTTTCAATGATGTGCTGTTAGTTGAAAATCTGTGCTATAATCTGATTAGTATAAGTCAACTTTGTGATAATGGTTATGCTGTAAAATTTCACAAACACACTTGCACTGTTAAATCGTCAGATGGTATGACCATGCTTGTAGGAATCAGAAATGGAAATACATATAAGATTAACTGGAATCATGCTCAACCTGATAATCCTACTTGCTTCATCGCTAACAATGATAACAAACACTGGCTATGGCATAAACGCTTGAATCATATCAATTTTAAGACTATTTCTAGCCTGTGTAAGCATGATTTAGTTATCGGTCTGCCCAAGATCGATTTTGCTAAGGATAAGATCTGCGAAGCTTGCCAAATGGGCAAACAGATCAGATCATCCTTAAAAAACAAGAATGCCAAATCCTCCTCCCGTTGTTTAGAACTATTGCATATGGACTTGTTTGGTCCTATACCAATAACAAGTTTAGGGTGAATGCGGTATACTCTTGTTGTTATTGATGATTACTCACGCTTTACATGGACTATATTTTTGAGCAGTAAAGATCAGACCGGTCCGAAGTTGATCAAGCTGATGAAACGCACTCAGAATGAGAAATCATCCAGCATAGACAAGATTCGAAGTGACAAAGGCACTGAGTTTTCAAATCAGAATATTGAATCCTTTCTAGAAGATCATGGAATTAAGCATGAGTTTTCAGCCGCTCGAACTCCTCAACAGAATGGAGTTGCAGAACGAAGAAACAGAACGCTCAAAGAAGCAGCAAGAACAATGCTTGCTGTTTCTGGAATTTCACAAAAGTTCTGGGCAGAAGCTGTAAATACTACATGCTACACTCAAAATCGGTCTATGATTAACAAGAAGCTGAATCTCACTCCATATGAAATATGGACTGGTAACAGACCGTCTATTTCTCACCTTCATGTATTTGGCTGTAAATGCTTCGTTCACAACAATGGTAAGAATCATCTTACAGCATTTGAAGCTAAGTCAGATAATGGAATATTCTTAGGATATTCATCAACTAGCAAAGCTTATCGAGTTTTTAATAATCGAACCTTAACTGTAGAAGAATCAGTTCATGTAATTGTTGATGAATCTTTGTGTGTTGAGGGTAACAAAGAATCAATTCAAAATCAGATGGAAAACATCCATCTCGAAGCTAACAGTGATGATGAGATTGTAGCTAACAGGTCAAGAGACAATCCACCAGAACCTGAAGTGCCAGCCAGATCAGATCAAGGCAATGAAGCTTCTTTAGATCGAGCCGATCCGGATGATCCAAACTCTCATATCAAAGCAGATGCTGATCATACCGCTACTACTACTCATCCGGCTGGACCAGACAATCCAGAGTCAAGCTATCGATGGACTAAGAGACATCCACCTAATCTAGTGATTGGAAGTCCCTCTGCACCGATTAGAACCAGAGGACAGATGATGGATGAGTTCACTCATGCTGCCTTCATCTCAACTCTGGAACCTAAGAAGATCGATGAAGCTCTGACTGATTTCAACTGGATTAAGGCCATGCAAGAAGAGCTTAATCAATTCGAACAAAATCAAGTTTGGAGTCTAACCCCCAGACCAAGCGATCTGCCTGTTATTGGAACCAGATGGGTTTTCAGAAACAAGCTGGACGCAGATGGAACTGTGGTTAGAAACAAGGCCAGACTGGTGGCACAAGGATTCCGACAAGAAGAAGGAATTGACTTCGATGAATCATTTGCACCAGTTGCCAGACTTGAAGCAATCAGAATCTTTCCTGCATATGCTGCCTTTAAAGACTTCAAGGTATATCAGATGGACGTCAAGAGCGCCTTTCTTAATGGTAAGCTTCAGGAGGAAGTTTACATTGAGCAACCTCCTGGATTTCAGAACCACTCATTCCCTAATCATGTATACCTACTGAATAAAGCAGTATATGGTCTGAAACAAGCACCAAGATCCTGGTATGACACTCTATCTCAATTTCTGCTGAACCATGATTTTCAGATCGGCTCAGTAGATAAAACTCTCTTTAAATTTATTAAGGGGGAACATACCCTGTTAGTTCAGATTTATGTTGATGATATAATCTTTGGGTCAACTAACCCCAAATTATGCGAGAAATTTTCCAAGTTGATGCAGGGACAGTTTGAGATGAGCATGATGGGAGAACTCTCATTCTTTTTGGGTCTCCAAGTCAAACAGCTCAGCAATGGTATTTTCATCAACCAAACCAAGTATACCAAAGAGCTGCTTAAAAGATTCGGAATGGAAACATGCTCAACTGCATCCACTCCAATGAGTCCTACAATCAAGTTAGACAAAGACGAATGGGGAACGACAGTCGAAGTGACTATCTATAGAGGACTAATCGGATCGCTCTTATATCTTACAGCGAGCCGGCCTGATATTATGTTCTCAGTCTGTATGTGCGCCAGATTTCAGTCAGAACCAAAGCAATCACATTTTATTGCTGCTAAGCGTATTCTGAAATACTTGAAAGGATCTCAGAACGTTGGTCTTTGGTACTCCAAAGATTCTAACTTCAGCTTGATCGGATATTCAGACGCAGACTACGCTGGCTGTAAGATTGATCGTAAAAGCACCAGTGGAACATGTCAATTTCTAGGTGAAAGATTGATCTCTTGGTTCAGTAAGAAGCAAACTTCAATTGCCACATCTACAGCTGAAGCAGAATATCTTACCGCTGGAAGCTGTTGCGCTCAAATGCTCTGGATTCAACACCAGCTCAAAGACTATGGCATCCAAGCTGTTGACTCTCCGATATTTTGCGACAACACAAGTGCAATCGCTATAACGTATAATCCAGTTTTGCACTCTTGAACAAAGCATATTGATATAAGACATCATTTTATTCGAGATCATATTGGCAAAAAGGAGATTCGGATCGAGCACATCTCAACAGAGCAGCAAGCAGCAGACATCTTCACCAAACCGCTCCCTGAGGCTAAGTTTAATTATTTCCGTCAAATTCTTGGTTTAATTGACTTATTTTTATAGTTTAGATGTTTTCTTCTTTTCGCGTTTAAAGATTTTTGTTGGCACAGATCGATAATACAATGTTCAGAAAGACACAGACCGTTCCGAACTTTCAGACCGATCTATGTCAATCTGATGTTATCCTATGATCTGTCTGGACAATAAATCCTTTATTTATTTAAAACAAAAACAGCCTGGACTGATTGCAAATTTTAACAGCCTTATCTTTCTTTTATCCTGACCGTTTATTTTGAATTATTTAATTATCAGTCTTCGAGATAAAGACACGTGTCTTCTCTCTCTTATTTAGCGGGCTGAACATTTCATTTTCATTCACTTTTTACCATTTACCTCTGTCTGCTTTCTAACTCTCTCATAACCTCTCAAAACTCTTCGTATATTCTTCCATTTTACTCCACTGGCTACCATAACTCACAACTCTCTCTCCGTTGAGTTCAATGATATTTACAGGGCTGAAGATGCAGAGATGGTCTCCATTTTCCGCGCTTTGGAATCGTCTGGATTACGGAATTTTCTGGAGTGTGGCACTGTGGTTTACGAATCAGAGATTCGTGAAATGTTTGCCAATGCTGTATCCCAGAAGACATCTATCTCCACCTCTGTAAAGGGCAAAACATTTGAAATCTCGCCGATGACGCTGGCCAAGACCTTTGGTCTTCCCAACTCCGGACTGACTGAGTTTGGGCAGATTCCTCAAGCTTCTCTCACAGCTCTTCAGGAGAAGATTTCTATATTTGGCCACCGTCTGCAGCCCTCATTCAAAAAGAAGGAAATGCTCTTTCATTTCCAGGTGCTGTGCGAAATTATTGGGCAAAGCTGGAAGTTTTGACGCCGTCACTGCCGAGAAGTTCAGGGCCATGGCTGCTATTGTTTCCGGACAGAAGATGAACTGGTCCGTGATTCTATTTGGAGTCCTGATGGAAACAGTGATTGCCTCCAAACAGGCCGTCTGCTTTGCTGTTCCTCTCAGCAAGCTACTGGAAACTTTGGACATTGAGCTGGGGAAGCAGTCTGCTCTGAGTCCCTTCAAAATTCTCAACTCCAAAGGGCTAGCACTGCTGAAGTCCAAAGGTGCTCCACCTACCCCTACCGATCTGGTGGCAGTCAAGATTGAGAAGGGAGAAGAACAGGCTGTTGCTCGCAAACCTAGGGTCAAGCGAAAGTTAACTATCCAGACTGACTCTGAAGAAACTCAGTCTGCTCCCTCGCCACCAGCCAAGCCCCTTCCCAAGAAGCCAAGAACCCAGATTACCAAACCAAAAACACTACCCATATTGCCTCCAACAAAAGCCACCCCTGCACCCCAACCTACAACCCAAATTCCAACCACTTCAACCACTGCACCTATAGTAACCATCCGAGTCCCCTATGCCATTCCGGTGGTCAAAGGGATTGTTATCACTGAGTTGGGAGACTATACCCAATCAGGGATCAAGTCCCCTTCCTCCACCGGCAAGGGCAAAGCCATTCTCTCCGAACCACTCTCCTCTAAGCCCAAATCTGCAGCGCAGACAACAATTGACATTGCTATGGAGGACGTTGAAGAGAAAGTGAAGGAGCTCATTGTGGTTTTTGATGAGTACGTCGCGTACAGAACGATCAACCACATTGAGCTGTTCTTCGGCAAACTCAGACGCCTTCAGAAAATGGAAAAAGAAGTTCTGAAGGGGACAGAGACCGATGATGTTCGGATTGCTATGCAGCGTAAAGAGCTATTTAAGGCCAATCAACGATTCAGACTGGCGACTCTGCTCTTAGCTGCTAAGAAAGCGAACTTTGATCCGAATGCTCCAACTGCCAGAGATGATGGGGCTGTTATTGCTCAATTAGAGATGGATATTTATGCCCTCCATTTAGCTGTCCGATTTCAACGACAGAAAATCAGCATATCCACTCCAGTAACCAGCCCGGATCATCCAGGCAAGCAAGACTCTGGCAGAACCTTTCATTGAGGTTATTCCCTCCGGAGCAGCAGAACAGACAGCAGATCGCGCAGCAGATCAGGCTGCAGAACTAGTAGCCGCTCAGACAGTGGAGCAGCCATTGCCTAATGCTCCGTCTGCTACAGAAGATGAACCATTGAATGTCTTGTTGGACTCTCCAACAACATCTATTCCTTTGGGATCATCAGTCTCCCACGTTCAAATCAGTCCAACCGCAGAACTTGCAACAGTTGGCGCACCAGAGTTCGTCGATCCTGATCTGGTGGTGTCCACAGTTGTTGCAGCTCTAGAAATTGAGGAGCCCTCCAGACCCAGCACTCCTCCAGTCCAATTAGATGAAGATATGGCTTTCATACAAGCATTTTCTTCGGCTTTGGTCACCTTGATCCGGTCCGAAAGTCACCAAGCTGCTGTATCTTCAATTATGCCGATTGCTGAAGAAGATGATCATGCATTGTCATCATCAGATCACTCTCCAAGCCGACTATCTGATGCACCTCCATTCCTGGCAAGGACCCTTCAGCACTTATCTGACAACTGCCTGTCACTCTCTCAACGTGTTATAGAAGTTCATCAAGGTCAGAGGCTTACAGCTTTGGACTTTGATTCATTCAAAGAGAAGATGACAGCCAGTATTAGCAGTCTTCAGCGAGGGCTGAACGATTTGTTCTCTCAGCAAGCCACTTATAAGAACAGCCTGAGAAAAGAGCAGATCGAGCTGGCCACTGAAGTTAGAGCATCCGTCGCCAATTCCCTCCGCGCTCAAGACGTTCGTCTTGACGCTATCAGCGCTCAGCTAGCACAAGTTGTAGATTTTCTCCAAGAGATTGCTGCTGACAAAAAGGGGGAAAAGAAAAAAGACTTCAAGCCGCATCAGTCTCAGTCTTCAAGAAAATAGATTGCTTAAATATTCAGACTGTCTGTATGCAAGATTGTTGGTGATCAATAAAGAAATCTTTCTTTGTTAAGTCCTTGTTCATTTATTTTGAACTAATTTAAAAGGCTTAATAATAAAAGGCTTAATCGATGATCCAACTTAATAATGTTCATTTATTTTGAACAAAAAGAAGTAATCGATCCGAAAGTATACGCTTCAGAGTTCTTATCAGTCTGGTTAAAAAGACTTAGAAGCTAGGTTTTGTCATCATCAAAAAGGGGGAATTTGTTAGTTCCGAACATTATCGATGAGATTTTAAAGATGACAAAACATATCAGACCGGATCGAGAGAAATTAGACTGACCAGATCGATCGCCCAAAACAGATCAAGCTGATAAGATGACAAAGCATATCAGACCGGATCGAGGGCAATCAGATGACCAGATCGATAGCTCAAAACAGAACAAGCTGATAAGGCATATCACATATCAGACCGAATCGATAGATATCAGACTGACTAGATCAAAACTCCAGATCGATCTCTATCTTTATCAGATCAGAGCAGTCAAGGATGCATAAAGAGTGGTTCTTCAGTCCGAATCATTAACGGCTATTTATTGTAGCATTTAATGTCGCAATTAATGCTACAAAGGACCAAAGACTGATTACCATAAAAGGTAAGAAGACAAAGAAGAGCTTACCTGACAGTCGCCGAAAGCATGAACCAGAACGGCAAGTATCCTGAAGAAGAAGACTGTAGCTTACTCAGAGATTAAGCAGAGTCAAGAGTTGCACATTAAGGGAAATAATGTCATTGGTACATGCAACTATAAAAGGATGCAACAACAATACAAATAAACACAAGACTCTCGCTGATCAATCAAAAACATCACAAGCGTTCAAGCTCAGAATCTCTCAAGCTGAAATTACTCTTAATCACGATTACATTGTAATATTTGATCATTTAGGATCACTGTGCATATCTTGTGTATTCTGTATTGAAAAATAGAAGTGAGAAACAAATTGTAACTGTCAGACAGAGAGTGTCTGAACAGATCGAGTGACTAGGAGTTTCAGTCTGGTAGTGAGGTAAATCCAGCTGAATCGGGTTTGTACAACAGGATTGTATAAATCAAAGTCTTCTAGTAGAAACCTTCCTTAATTGGAAGAAGGGGAGACGTAGAAGGATTACACCACCTTCGAACTTCCAGAAACATATCCCGTGTCTTATCTTTCTGCACTCGTTCTTTCATTCAAGCCATCGAGTCGTTCTTACAAATACAAAAACAGACCGTTCCGCACTTATATATTCAGTGGTCTGTTCTATAAAAGAGTTGATTAAGAAACAGATTTCTTTCACTAATCCGAAAGAAATCACAAGGGATTAAATTTTAAAAGGAGTGTTCATTCACCCCCCCCTCTAAACACTCCGGACCGATCCTAACAAAAGCTTTAGTGGCCGACATACCCATCAACGATTCAGAGGTATTTCAAGTGTTATTGTTATTATTATTATTTTTGCATGATTTGGTTTGTTCGTTTTTGATTGAGTATATTTGGAGAAAATATTCATGTTGTTCATCTGTTGAAG
This sequence comes from Haberlea rhodopensis, assembly GCA_907163345.1. Taxonomy (NCBI): domain Eukaryota; kingdom Viridiplantae; phylum Streptophyta; class Magnoliopsida; order Lamiales; family Gesneriaceae; genus Haberlea; species Haberlea rhodopensis. The sequence goes on from CAJQUN010000339.1 coordinate 204,247, forward strand.
TTTTGTTTAATTTTGCGTTAATATATTGGGAGATTAGTTGTTTTGACTAATTTATGTTTCGATTTCTGCTTTGCATTTACTATATGTATTGATAAGATTTGGAGAAAATGTTCATATTGTTTATCTGTTGAAGTTTTGTTTAATTATGTGTTAATATATTGGGTAGATTAGTTGTTTGACTAATTTTCTTTGGAAAATATGCTTCGATTTCTGCTTTGCATTGACTATATGTATTGATAAGATTTGGTTAAAATATGTTTTCATTTCTTGCATTTTTCAATTTTCCACTCCTCGTGTGTTCAGTTCCATCATATTGTGGTGCAAATAACTGTCTCATTTGGGGGAGAAATGGACGAAAATGAAAACAAATACTAGTACTACATTGCATTTGACTTGAATTTTGTGACTTCCACCTTGCATGAATCTGGTTTACTTTTGTGTTAATATATTGGGGAGATTAGTTGTTTGCAAACACATTCTAAATAAAAACAACCACCGTGAAAGAGCTCTTTCTAAAGTTAGCATATTTGTTGGTCATGAATGTTACTTTTTACTTGATGTTGCTGCCCTTTAGGGAAGCATGGACATTTGATTGGCACACCTAACATTTGGGTGTGCCAATCCAATAATTGAGGGTGTTTAAAAGATAATGCCCTTAAGGACATCCCCAACATAAGCCTTTTTACTCTATTGCTAATACTTACAAATGACAATACTTTTCAATTGTCTTCCTATGAGCATATTAATAGTTTCTAATTCGGCCTCTTAGTAGGTGACATAATTAAGTTTAAGGTGCAAGTTGAAAGACATAAAAACATTTATGTGTACTTCAAGCTTTTGGTACGAGTGGTTTTTATTGTTATTCCGGTTTCAGGGAAGTTATTCCGGTTTCAGGGAAGTTATTCCTTGGGAATATTTAAAAGAAGTTCCCGCTCAGCAATGCAATGAAATTCCAAAAGGAGAGCAAAGCTTTAGTGGCCCACATACCCATCAACGATTCAGCGGTATTTCAAGTATTATTGTTATTATTATTATTTTTGCATGATTTGGTTTGTTCGTTTTTGATTGAGTATATTTGGAGAAAATGGTCATGTTGTTCATCTATTGAAGTTTTGTTTAATTTTGTGTTAATATATTCGGAGATTAGTTGTTTTGACTAATTTATGTTTCGATTTCTGCTTTGCATTTACTATATGTATTGATAAGATTTGGAGAAAATGTTCATGTTGTTTATCTGTTGAAGTTTTGTTTAATTATGTGTTAATATATTGGGTAGATTAGTTGTTTGACTAATTTTCTTTGGAAAATTTGCTTCGATTTCTGCTTTGCATTTACTATATGTATTGATAAGATTTGGTTACATATGTTTCCATTTCTTGTATTTTTCAATTATCTGCTCCTCTTGTGTTCAGTTCCATCATATTGTGGTGTAAATAACTGTCTCCTTATGTTACTTTTTACTTGATGTTGCTGCCCTTTAGGGCAGCATGGGCATTTGATTGGCACACCTAACATTTAGGTGTGCCAATCCAATAATTGAGGTTGTTTAAAGGACAATGCCCTTAAGGACCTCCCCAACTTAAGCCTATTTACTCTATTGCTAATACTTACAAATGACAATACTTTTCAATTGTCTTCCCATGAGCATATTAATTGTTTCTAATTCGGCCTCATAGTAGGTGACATAATTAAGTTTAAGGTGCATGTTGAAAGACATAAAAATATTATGTGTACTTCAAGCTTTTGGTACGAGTGGTTTTTATTTTTATTACGGTTTCAGGGAAGTTATTGCTTGGGAATATTTAAAAGAAGTTCCCGCTCAGCAATGGAATGAAATTCCAAAACGAGAGCAAAGCTTTAGTGGCCGACTTACTCATCAACGATTCAGAGGTATTTCAAGTATTATTATTATTATTATTATTTATGCATGATTTGGTTTGTTCGTTTTTGATTGGGTATATTTGGAGAAATGTTCATGTTGGTCATCTGTTGAAGTTTGTTTAATTTTGTGTTAATATATTGGGGAGATTAGTTGTTTTGACTAATTTATGTCTCGATTTCTGCTTTGTATTTACTATATGTATTGATAAGATTTGGAGAAAAATGTTCATGTTGTTCATCTATTGAAGTTTTGTTTTAATTATGTGTTAATATATGTAAGACCCCGTTATCTTAAACATAATATAAGGTGCAATTATGAGAACTAAATCATGCATAATCAGAGTATTTAATCGTGTTGACATCTTGAGCTTAAGGGTCACATGCGTCAATAAAAATTTCAAAAGAAATTAGTTACATTCATCAAAATAATAGGAGTGACACTATAGTTCTACTCTACTACTTGTAGAGACTACACAAAAAAGAACTCTGTCCTGCTATCGTTGTAGCACTCCTTACAGCTCAAGTATCAACCCCGACCCTGGTTCTCCTTAGTAAAAGCACCTACAAAGACAACCCCCCAACATGAGCACATCATAATTCATATTCAACACAATATGAATGTAAAGCATAAATGCATCATAACATAAAATACTTCCTGTATTCCAATGCATTTAATACGCCCATTGGTTGTCCCTGTACCATAACTCATAATTAAATCATTATATGAAATTATGGCTTCTTAAATAAATGTCATGACATAACTTCACTTCTTCATCTTAAATATTTCTTAGTCAGTTTATCATCAGTGTATTTTAATGCTTCTTACTTCTTAATGAGCGGTACCATCTTCCCCGCTTCATTATTTCATAACAAGCGGTACATTCTTCCCCGCTAGCGGTACCTTCTTCCCCGCTCTTCATACTAGCGGTACCTTCTTCCCCGCTTAGTATGGTATACCCCGCCTCCATGTGCAAGCCTTGCTCCACATTTTTAGCGGTATAAGCGTAAGCATTAAAATCATCACTGGGATAACCCTGACTCGTGGAATACACACTCTTTATTCCACAATATAAACATGCAACAACAATGCATATCAACATGCATAATACTCTTAATGCACAACTTTGCATCTATTATGTGTCAAATAGACAAACATAAACTACATGTTACCGTTGGGATGCCCGTACATCGCTTACGTACCTTTCCAAAATATGGTGTATTGCAGGACTCTATCCCCTGCGCTGTGTAGCTATCTGTGAAGGCTCTATACCAGTGTACAACACAATATTAGATGCCAATATATAAACCAAAATCCAAAAATCCAACAAAACTTCATTTTTTCATTGTTCTGCATCTGGCGATCGATCGCTACATCCAGGCGATCGATCGCCAGACTTCTCTGGCCCATGGCGATCGATCGCGCCATTCATGGCGATCGATCGCCTGCCTTTGATTTTGGCCACTGGCCTTCGGCGATCGATCGCTGCCTTTGTAGCGATCGATCGCCACATGCTCTGTGCGCGATTTTCCAGATTTCTCGAACACCCATATTCATACCATTCAAACCAGCACATAAGATATACCAAATGCCCAAACCAACATGCTAGTAGCTACAAGGTACTATCGTGAGTGTAATCAAATCAAAGTTATACCCATACTTAAAACCCACATGCATAAAAATTGTTCAACCATATCAGCACTCACCCAAGTTTTTCTCGAAACAGGGTATCATCTTCCCTACCCAGATTTCGAGTACCCATTTTCAAGAAAATAAATCTACCACATAAGTCATGAAATATGCTCGAACAAAAACGCCAAGGGCTTCACAAAACTACCATGTAAGTATTCAAATCAAAGGTTTACCAAAAACCTAGCTAACATGCATAATAACATCTTCACAAACTTCTCTCCCATCCCATATTTTTCAGAAAAACAGGGCACTCACCCTACCCAGATTTTCGAACACTACATTTTACATGCTTAAATCCTTCACATAACATATGAAACATGCTCAAGGAAAAATACTGGGAGATTCATAACAACACCATTTAAGCACTTAAATCGAAGTTTTAAAGAAACCTAAGCTAGCATGCCTTTTTTACACCAAGTAAAAGTTTGAACTCAAACAACTTAAATCAAAACCAGAGCATTATTTCTCACCCTCATTTGCTCCGATTTTTGGAAGGTTTCCAAGCAATGAAAATGGAAGAGCTCCTCTAAATTTTGCTTAGCAGCTGCTGGAGGTTATTTTGGAGAGAAAGGGGCGAGATTGGAGTGGAGGGGATGGGTTGAATGATGAGGACAAGTGGGCTGCATATCCAGCTGGGCAGGCATGGGTTGGGGGGGTGGTTGAGTGTTGGGTGGTGTGATGTGTTATGTTTTGGTCCCGGTATGTAGCACGATGTATTAAAATATCCTCACATGATATTTTTAGTATTTAAACAATAAAATACTTTAATTTCCAATTAAACATGTTTCACCAAAAGAAATAACACCCACCCCAATTAATCATGCCACAACCCCAAAATCCCAACATATATCACATGAACCCTGAAATGCATTTCCCCAATATTATTAATTCAACCCCATGAATTAACACCAAAATCCTCATAACAAAATTAATGATTAAAATCACATAATCATTTCGGGGATATCACAATATATTGGGTAGATTAGTTGTTTGACAAATTCTTTGGAAAATATGCTTCGATTTCTGGTTTGCATTTACTATATCTATTGATAAGATTTGTTTAAAATATGTTTCCATTTCTTGCATTTTTCAATTTTTCGCTCCTCGTGTGTTCAGTTCCATCATATTGTGGTGCTAATAACTGTCTCGGGGAGAAATGGACGAAAAGGAAAACAAATACTAGTACTATATTGCATTTGACTTGAATTTTGTGACTTTCGCCTTGCATGAATCTGGTTTACTTTTGTGTTAATATATTGGGGAGATTAGTTGTTTGCAAACACATTCTAAATAAAAATATGAAAGAGCTCTTTCTAAAGTTAGCATATTTGTGGGTCATGAATGTTACTTTTTACTTGACGTTGCTGGACATTTGATTGGCACACCTAATATTTGGGTGTGCCAATCCAATAATTGAGGGCGTTTAAAGGATAATGCCCTTAAGGACAACCCCAACATAAGCCTTTTTACTCTATTGCTAATACTTACAAATGACAATACTTTTCGATTATCTTCCTATGAGCATATTAATAGTTTCTAATTCGGCCTCATAGTAGGTGACATAATTAAGTTTAAGGTGCATGTTGAAAGACATAAAAACATTATGTGTACTTCAAGCTTTTGGTACGAGTGGTTTTTATTGTTATTCTTGTTTCAGGGAAGTTATTCCTTGCGAATATTTAAAAGAAGTTCTCGCTCAGCAATGCAATGAAATTCCAATAAGAAAACGAGAGCAAAGCTTTAGTGGCCAACTTACCCATCAACGATTCAGAGGTATTTCAAGTATTATTATTATTATTATTATTATTATTGCATGATTTGGTTTGTTAATTTTGATTGGGTATATTTGGAGAAAATGTTCATGTTGTTAATCTGTTGAAGTTTTGTTTAATTTTGTGTTAATATATTGGGAGATTAGTTGTTTTGACTAATTTATGTTTCGATTTCTGCTTTGCATTTACTATATGTATTGATAAGATTTGGAGAAAATGTTCATGTTGTTCATCTGTTGAAGTTTTGTTTAATTTTTGTTAATATATTGGGTAGATTAGTTGTTTGACTAATTTTCTTTGGAAAATATGCTTCGATTTCTGCTTTGCATTTACTATATGTATTGATAAGATTTGGTTAAAATATGTTTCCATTTCTTGCATTTTTCAATTTTTCGCTCCTCGTGTGTTCAGTTCCATCATATTGTGGTGCAAATAACTGTCTCCTTTGGGGTGAAATGGAGGAAAATGAAAACAAATACTAGTACTACATTGCATTTGGCTTGAATTTTTTGACTTCCGCCTTGCATGAATCTGGTTTACTTTTGTGTTAATATATTGGGGAGATTAGTTGTTTGCAAACACATTCTAAATAAAAACAACTACCATGAAAGAGCTCTTTCTAAAGTTAGCATATTTGTTGGTCATGGATGTTACTTTTTACTTGATGTTGCTGCCCTTTAGGGCAGCATGGACATTTGATTGGCACATCTAACATTTGGGTGTGCCAATCCAATAATTGAGGGTGTTTAAAGGAGAATGCCCTTAAGGACATCGCCAACATAAGCCTTTTTACTCTATTGCTAATACTTACAAATGACAATACTTTTCAATTGTCTTCCTATGAGCATATTAATAGTTTCTAATTCGGCCTCATAGTAGGTGACATAATTAAGTTTAAGGTGCATATTGAAAGACATAAAAACATTATGTGTACTTCAAGCTTTTGGTACAAGTGGTTTTTATTGTTATTCCGATTTCAGGGAAGTTATTGATTGGCAATATTTAAAAGAAGTTCCGGCTCAGCAATGCAATGAAATTCCAATAAGAAAACGAGAGCAAAGCTTTAGTGGCTGACTTACCCATCAACGCTTCAGAGGTATTTCAAGTATTATTATTATTATTATTATTATTTTTGCATGATTTGGTTTGTTCGTTTTTGATTGGGTATATTTGGAGAAAATGTTCATGTTGTTCATCTGTTGAAGTTTTGTTTAATTTTGTGTTAATATATTGGGGAGATTAGTTGTTTTGACTAATTTATGTCGATTTCTGCTTTGCATTTACTATATGTATTGATAAGATTTGGAGAAAATGTTCATATTGTTCATCTGTTGAAGTTTTGTTTAATTTGTATTAATATATTGGGTAGATTAGTTGTTTGACTAATTTTCTTCGGAAAATATGGTTCGATTTCTGCTTTGCATTTACTATATGTATTGATAAGATTTGGTTAAAATATGTTTCCATTTTTTGCAATTTTCAATTTTTCGCTCCTCGTGTGTTCAATTCCTTCATATTGTGGTGCAAATAACTGTCTCCTTTGGGGAGAAATGGACGAAAATGAAAACAAATACTAGTACTACATTGCATTTGACTTGAATTTTGTGACTTCCGCCTTGCATGAATCTGGTTTACTTTTGTGTTAATATATTGGGGGAGATTAGTTGTTTGCAAACACATTCTAAATAAAAACAACTACCATGAAAGAGCTCTTTCTAAAGTTAGCATATTTGTTGGTCATGAATGTTACTTTTTACTTGATGTTGCTGCCCTTTAGGGCAGTATGGACATTTGATTGGCACACCTAACATTTGGTTGTGCCAATCCAATAATTGAGGGTGTTTAAAGGATAATGCCCTTAAGGACATCTCCAACATAAGCCTTTTTACTCTATTGCTAATACTTACAAATGACAATACTTTTCAATTGTCTTCCTATGAGCATATTAATAGTTTCTAATTCGGCCTCATAGTAGGTGACATAATTAAGTTTAAGGTGCATGTTGAAAGACATAAAAACATTATTTGTGTACTTTAAGCTTTTGGTACTAGTGGTTTTTATTGTTATTTTGCATACTGTATGTTTGTGTGTTGATATGCACAAGTGATTAAGGAGCAAAATATGTTGGGTGTTTATGTCCTACTAGAAAGATACCAGGTACAAAACATAAGGGCTTCTTCAACCCTTTTTGGCACAGGGTTTACCCCTCCAACCCAACGCCATCCCCATCCCTCGGGTAACAACGATGCAGCACTGTAGCTGTGCCAGCAAGTCCCTTTTTTATTTATTTTTTGTTTTTTAAAATTATATTATTATTTAGTTTTGTTTTTTGTTCTAACAAATAATTTTATAAAAAATTATAATAATTATTATATATAGTAAAATAATTTTTTATAATAAATATTTATCAAAATTAACTTTAGTAGTTATTATATGACATTAAATTTTATTTTAAATGAATTAAATTAAATTAATAAATTATTTAACAGAAATATATAAAGGAATAAAATAATAGTTATAAATGAAATTAAAAGGAATATTTTAAGGAATATTCTTCATAGTGTAACGTTTGAAGTAGAGAGGTTGTAGAATTGTTTTGAAGTTAGTGTAAAAATTACACTGTTTTGGCGTAAAAATTGCGCTAAAATGTAGTTTGTGGTTGAACATGCTAAATATATTAATTATATGAGTCCGTCGGTCGGGGTTTTTTCTCTCTAGTTTTCTAAGGGTTTTCTCCTTTTCTGCAGTGTCATTTATTCTCAAAAGTAAAGTGAACCCGGTTTATTTTCTCGATTACATTTAGATTTCTACTTCGGTGATATCTTTTATGGAGGAACTACTGGGTAAATGGGACTCTATTTCCCTCACTACAGATGAGGGGATGGTGTCCGTGGGCGACGAGCTTCTGACAAAGGGCCGCCAGCTCATGCCTATGGGGCTGGTGGGGAAGCTTTTAACTGATCGGTCCGTGAATAAAAAGGCGTTCTCGGATGTGTTTGGTCGATTATGGAAGATTTCATCTGTTTTGGACATAAAGGTACTACCTGATAATCACTTTCTGTTTACATTTGAGAACCAAGAAGACATCATTCTTGTACTTTCTCTCGAGCCATGGCACTTTAACAAATCTCTACTGGTATTGAAGCGATATAAGGGGTTTATAGGGGGATTGTTGGTCCGTTTCAATTAACCCATTTCTGGATAAAGGCTCTCAATCTTCCTCCAGAACTTATGATGGTGGATATTGGGAAGATCATTGATAATGGTTTGGGAGTGTGTGTGGCTGTTTGAGGCAGATGAGAAAGATCGTTGTATTGGTCCTTATATGCGATTAAGAGTTTTAATTGATATTACCAAGCCATTGCGACCATGGTTTACAAAATCGGTATCGGAACGGCCGGAACGGCCGTTCCAGAACCGGAACGGAGGCTACTTGTCCGGCGTTCCAGCACGTAAAGGTTTATGCTTTGTAAATGCGTTTTTCACCCCAAAATCGGTATCGGAACGGTTTTTTGGCTAAAAAACGGTGGAACGGAACGTTTTTCTTGCTCTGGAACGGCGGAACGGCTATTTTGGGTGCATCTAATACATATTTTTTTCCTAAAATATTCAATTTTTTTAATTTTTTTGATTATTTTTTACCGTTCCGTGAAATGTTATTGGAACTGGAACGGAGACCTCCGTTCCGGGCACCGTTCCCGCGACGGCGAACCATGATTGCGACGAGTATTTCATGTTAAAATGGGTTCTCAAATCAGTTGATTAAAATTGCTATGCAATATGAACACCTCCCGGATTATTGTTATGCATGTGGGCTGATTGGGCATGTGACTCGATCTTGCTGAGCTCTGGTATTCTAAAAGACATGACAGTCCCCACTACGGGGGTCAGTACCCCAATACGATAAATAAATAAATCATGTCAAGAATGGCAAAGTATCATGCAATGCATATCATGTATGAATGCGATGTATGAATGTGTACAAAGAATTGAATCTCAAGATACCAATATCGGAGTCCAAATGAAGGTATCATCAATCAATGTCAGCTCGAGCAGAGGGTGACATCACACACTTTGTGCCAGGAGAATCATCTTGTGTTGTGCTCGTCATCCCCCGTGTCTAGTTCCGGTAGCAACGCGCGTGCCTACAGTCGCTACCTAAACTGTTTGTCATCGCCGTGCTCGTCGTCCCCGACACTCGGAGTAAATCAACTCAATCATCATCAAGGATATCAAATAAATGGATAGATCAATATGATAGGCCCATGAATCATCTATACATCATATGACATATGCAACTCAATATCTCATGCAATCTCATGTGAAAATCAATACATATTATGTAATTCACATATCATGTACTAAAATGTATATCAACATGTCATATAGTCAAATAAGAATCACATAGTGAAAATAAAATCATATAAATCAATTAATGACATGTAAAATCATACAGCAGCATCATTACACATCTTCGTCGGACATCATGATAAAACTCATTTCTACGTACCTCCACCAGGCTATAAAACATACTCGTAAACTCTAGATTTTCTCAAGTTTGACCTGGGGATATCACAACCTGGTCAAATATCATTCAAATCATTCGAATCTATCTATACACTAAATAATGCCGTCTTAATTCATTAGTTTAGCATTTCAGCAGACATACACGTAATAATAAGTCCATAAGTCTTTCAACACTAAACCAAATGACTTAAGCCCATTTTTACCATAACTCAAATGGGGACATTTCATATGTTCAACACTTTCAAAATCGTTCATTTGATGAGTCCAAATATTAGCCCAATTTGAGCATACAATTTCCCTTGTTCTATTTACAAAAACTAGTTCGACCAATTTCAGTATAAAATTCACCATAAATTCACAGGACCTCCAAATGCCTTCAAACTAGTGGGAAATGTTCGAAAACTCAACAAGGTACATTTCATATTTTATGAGTTTTAGCTAATTCATAAGTCTAGAGGTCGATTTATAGCATATTTCATCGAATTCTAATATGCTCTGTTAGTGCAGATTGAGCAGTGATAGGGCAAAAGATATAACTCACTCATATGGACTCCAAATCATGTGAGGCCAGTTTATAATGCAAGCTAAATCAAACTTCTAACATACATATCTTATGAGCTTTAAGCTAATTAGTTCATATTGAGGCACATTCTTTGAAAAACGTTACAGCCTAAAAACTCGTATGTAATCCTTTTCCAGATTGAGCACCGTGTAGTAAAATTAACATAACTTTTGCATATGAACTCTAGATTGAGTGAGACCAATTCCAAATACAAGCTAACACCGAATACTAAAACTCTTATTAGAGCCTAAAACTTCAAATTTGTAGCCATTTATTCCTTGAAAATCGAAGAACACGATGCATAAAACTCGTATGCAGTGAATTTTCAGATTGTGGTAAAACGACCATAACTATTTCATCTTAAATCCAAATTAGCTGATTTTGGTGGCCAATTAAATCTAACTCAGAACACTACAACTTGTTTTAGGTTCACCATCTTCAAATTCGAAACACAACTACGCTTAAAACCCAAAATACCAAACAATATACATATTGAAAACTGTAGATTACATTTGACAGCAAGATTTCTCTCCTCAATTCTAACTCAAATGCAATAATTCGAACCATTTTAGTTTATAAACTCAATGAAAACCTTGAACCCAAAATACCAAACAATATACATGTTGAAAACTGTAGATTACATTTGACAGCAAGATTTCTCTCTTCAATTCCAACTCAAATGCAATAATTCGAACAATTTCACTTTATAAACTCAATGAAAACCTTTATACCTTCAATTGGTCGAGATTTGAAGCCAAAACACCAACCCAAACGTCCGGCGCTTGCGACATACGACAAACCGATGCCGACCCGCACAACCCTTCGGTTCTTGCCTTCTTTGCAAGAATTCTGAATTTCTAGTGCAACTTCGTTTCATTATGGTGAACTTACACCTGCTATATGTGATCGAAAGTGAATAAAATCGAATGAAATAGCTAAGATTCAACCGCAATTTGATAACATGGCATGATGAACACAATAGAGTTCTTACGTTGCCTGCTGCACTTCAATTTTGCTACAAGGTTTCAAGCTGCTAACTTCCAAATTCTTGCTGGGTTCAAAATCTAAGGTGTTATTTCTTGCTAAATCTCTGATTGCATGTGTGTGTATATATATATATATATGTGTATATATATATATATATATGTATATATATATAGATAATATAATATAATTGTTTTGGTATAATATATATGTGTGTGTGTTATATTTTTCTTTATATGTATCTTTGGTCCTCACATGACTAGTATCCCCTAAGTCATCTTGGTTTGCTTAATCATTATTAAATCGGATTAATTAGTAACAGAGTCTTACACAATCTAAATATTTTTAAAAAAAAATCTCAAATCCAATAAAAGATGGATCTGAATATGAAATCATCAAGCTCAAATTTCAGCCGTACAATACCTTTTCTAGATTATTGGATTCTTTATTCCAGCTTAATATTTCAAACAAGAAGCATCGCTTGAAGTCAAACCAAGATTCGGGCTCTTGCATTCTTCCATTCGTTGTAAAACTCTTGGGAACACATTTTTACCAAACTATGATATTCTAGATTTTGATGTCAACTCATCGTGACTTAAAACTACTAGAGACTCCATTTGGAGCTCAATTTAGAATATGTTGTATTCATGTCAAATCTCTCCTTTGCTTCCCACAAAATTATTAGCTAAATAGGAATTACTAATTAGTCAGCTGTCATGTTACATAACTTAGGGTTTTGGCAACGAACCCACATGTAGTTATCCAAATAGGTAATTTACACCCACGTTGTTTGAAAATAGACAGTTAACCTTTATATAGTTTCAAAATAGACAGTTTATCCCCCCGTGGTTTGAAAATAGTCAATTTATCCCCACGTGGTTTGTTAATACGTGCAAAGTACTCCCTTCGCGTGAGAGGATAATGTACTATGTTTTGCAAACCACATGGGATAAAATGTCTATTTACTAACCACAAGATGGCAAATGTCTATTCACGATATTACAGGGGGATAAATTGCCTATTTACAAATCACATATGTGTAAAATACCTATTAACGATATCATATGGAGTAAATTGACACTGACTCCGTAACGTACTATTAAAGGATTATATGGTTCAGGCCATCTCCAAACAACTGTATGATGGGATGCAAGTGAACCACCCAACAACTCAAATTTTGAACACATCACCTCAACTTCGAGATAGAAAATAACTTAGTCACTCGATTCAGAACCAAGTTTTAAATTAAATTTAAAGATGAAGTAATAAAAAATTTTATGAACAGAATACAAAAAACGAGGCATGTTATTTTGCATTTGCAGCCAATTGGAAACAACTTACAATACCATATACCTACCTTCCACTTGACTTAGAGAAAATGGGCCACCATCAAAGCAAGTTTTCCCCCTCCGAACCTTAACTCTATGTATCCCAAAAGATATGGAATTGAAAACATCAAACAAATCTTAAACAAGAAATGCATGAAAAACATTACTACTGGTGTGATGAATTGGAGGATGAAGATTATGTTTACTATGATGAACTGAGGAAGAAAATCAAGAAATTCACAGCTGAAGATGATTACGGTGTTAATGAAATCCGAAACCCGGAAACAGAACCAGGATAAATGTGCTGCAGCTTCTAGGATAATTAACTTGTGGGGAGCCAGTAATCGGACTGGTGTTTTTATACCACAAGACGTTCATCCCCAAAAGAAAACCGAATCAAGTATGTTTACTCGTACATTTATGGATTATGATTTTGCATCAAATGAAATTTTTCTTCAGCTTATGGCTTATGTTTTGTTCGGTCCTTAACAAAACCTCTTTTTTTCGTTATGGCTACTGCAGGAAGGAAGAAGAATCACAGAGGAAGAACGTGCAAGCGTGCTAAAAATACGGGGTAATTTTGAATTATTTCGAAATACAAGTTTAAAGATTTTTAGTTGTATGATTTGTAGGAGAAACGAGAAGCCCAAACCCAAATTTTGGTTAACGAGAACAAATTTGGTAAATGAATATTGAATGATGTTGTGTTTTAGAAGTTTTATATTTCTGAATTATAGTTTTCAGTTAATTGTTGCGAATGATTCGAATAACACGAACGGAATTGGAATTGATGAAAACAAAACAAAATTTAGAAAGCTAAACAACGTAAATCTGCAGGAAAACACAATTCTCACGGTCACAATATTGCTAGCAACATGCTAGACAATTCACACACAAACTGTCCAAAATAACTGAATGGCCTCCCACTACTCCCCACTTTCTGTTTAATATTTTCCCTCCTACGTACAATGTTTTTTCCCTCTTCTCGAATAAATTAAATCCTTAGTGGGCTTGTTAACTTCTTTATGATTTGGACTTGCATTCGGCCTGAGTTTGCTGGACGACTTGGGCTTGCATCTGGTTCTGATCTTGTTGAAGTCATTACATTTTTCACGCCTTCAAGACCCGTATTGTCCTTAAGGCAAAACTCTGGAAATTGCATTGCAAGATCACCTGGATTCTCCATGTGGCTTCTTCATCACTACGGTCTTTCCATATAATACTTCAGAAATTTTCTTTCTCCTGTGTATTCCTTTGTCTGTACGCTAACACCAGGTCAGGTTCAAAGTCATTAACAAATCAGTCTCCAATTCGCCTGGTAATCTAGCATTTGGTTCAGGTTGTACCAATGCTTTCTTTAGGCAAGATACATGAAACACTGGTGAACATTACTGTTATGAATAATTTTTCAGCTAAACACAAATTTTTGACTACTCTAGGGACAATTATTGTTGTCCGTAAAATATATTTTGGGCAAGGAAAAATGAAAATGAAGTATTAATATTTGGTTTTAATTAAGTTATAAGATAAATTCGAAAAATGAAACCACAAATTACATCTGTGTTTCATTGTGTTTGGTAATAGTATGAATTAATGAATAATGACTCATTAATCTGAAGAATTTATTATTATCTTATGGATGATTATTATAAACAATTAAATTAACTTAAGAAAATTAAAAGTTCTATCTATAAGTTCATTATATATATTTTAATACAAAAAATCTCAAAATATCAAAGTATTATTATTTTCTTACTAAAATGTTACAAAATCATTATATTTAGCATTCAATGTGAGAATGTGCAGTGGGGTGACAAGTGAGTTCTCGATCACTATTGGATTGCATCAATGGTCTGCTTTGAGTCCTTTCCTGTTCGCCCTAGTGATGGATGAGATAACAAAAGACATACAAACTGAATTACCGTGGAACATTGACGATGTTGTGTTAAGTAGGTCTAAATCGGACTATATGGAATGCAGATTTAGTGGTCGTTCCTTTCGGGATTCCGGTGTTGTAGCACTCGGTGGTCAAGATGTATCGATGAGCATCAAGTTTCGATACCTAGGTTCAGTTATCCAAAGGATGGAGAGATTGACACTGACGTTAACACATGATTCAGACTGGCTGGTTGAAATGGAGAAACGCCACCGGAGTTCTATGCAATAGTAATATCCCACTGAAATTGAAAGGAAAGTTTTATAGAACCGTCGTTAGACCCGCAATGTTGTATGTGATGGAATGCTGGGTACCCAAGAGGATCACATCCAAAAGATGAGTGTGACAGAGATGCGTATGCTTCGCTGGATGTGCGGTAAGACCATAAGAGATAAAATAAGGAATGAAGATATTCGAGCTGAGGTAGGTGTAGCTTGTATATAAGAGAAGATGCAAGAAAGTCGCTTACTTTGGTTTGGTCATGTTTGACGTAGACCCAGCAGTGCACCTGTGCGTTGAGTGGAGTCCATGGATTTCGGCCAGTTCACGAGAGCGAGATGACGACTTAAGAAGACGAGTCTCAAAGTTATACTCAAAGACTTGGAGTGCAAGGGTATTACAGAAGATATGTTGATCGATAGAAGCGTTTGGAGAAGACTGACGCATGTGTCCGACCCGGCTTGATTATCTCTATTGTTCATGTAGTCTACCCCAATTCATTGGGATTAAATGCTTAGTAGTAGTAGTTGTTGTTGTTGTATTGTTAATAAATTCGTGCACGTTAATATTTAAGTTCACGATTTTCTGTAACTTATACCATGACTTAGTAAAATTTTGTGTATCTTAAAGCGCCGCATGCGCACCCAATACACCAAATCACGAGGGGAGTTTCAGTACGTGAATGATGGTAGAAGGATTATATGACTTATGTTGTCTGGTACGTGCTATAAATATTCCATAAATAGATTAATCAAAAACTGATAAAATTAAGAGGAAATTACATATATGTACCACTTACCAAAACATCTTTCAACTAAATCTACCAAAAAATCTTCTTTCAAACTAAATACACATTTAAAAAGTTCTTTCAAATAAGTCCATTTTCTGAAACCATAATCTAAAAGTCTTTTTTTTATTTAAATACCCCGAGAGATTCAAAATGGACTCGATCATGAATCAATTCCTGTAATACTCTCGATACCATTATCAATTCATTCGTTAGCACTATTGTGATGTATGTATGGCATGAGAGGATTAAGAAAAGAAAGAAATAAAAGGACATGCATGAAACAAGTAACAAAGTGAACTTGGTTAAACTTGAAGGACTTTGGGTGTAATTAATGGTCTTGAAAAGGAGTAAGTGGCAAGTGGTGGAAGGGTCTATTTTAAGAGCTGAGTAAACTGAAGGGGTAGAATTGCAAATCTGGTAATATATATCTTGAATCTGAAATAGATAACGATTAAAAAGAGGAAAACCCTTATTCTCCTCACTTCTGAGATTCTGAAAGACTCTGAAATTCTTCAACAAGATTATCTTTAGTCAAGGTGCAAGAAAGGTTTGGGGGTAAGTAATTTCTTCTTATGTTACCTTCTTGTTGCTTATTTGGGATTTGTTTTGTGTGAATTGTGTTGGTGTAGTTTTTTGGTTTCAAAACTTGAAATTGTGTATATGTTGAGTTGAAATAAGGGATTATATGAAGCAGGAAGTTGGAGAAAGATAATTGAATATTGGTTAATTATATGGAATGAAGGTTGGTATGATATCTTTGGAAGGATAGATGGACAAAAATGAAGAAGAGACAAAAATGGTGAAAAGAGACGAAAATTGTGAAGCTCCGGAAATTTGCCTAATCAATTGCCTTTCCAAATCATGAGTCATTCATTGACTTGCTAAAGTCATAACACTAGTAATTCAAGGTCATGCAATTGTATCACTCAATCATGCCACCATTTAATCTCATTCAACCCTATCAAATGCTATCATTCAATCTCATTAATGACATTTAGTACATTGCTCAAATTGTGTCATTAAAGGGCATAAGTTTTGGTATTGGTCAAATAATTATCCTACATTAAACATTCAAAATCATTTATTCATTTTGCCTCATTATTGACTCATTCAAGTGCCATGCCCAAATCTTGGTATCCATTTAATTGTATGATCAAATCATGACATTACCATTCAATTATCTTATTCAATCATATGGCCAAAGTTTAGGGATCCATATTGAAATCCTCCTACATTGAATCACATTACTCCTAATTATATTCCCACTTAATTGCCACACCATTAACATCCATTCATTACCTTGATGACACCCAATCATTGGTTGGCTCAAATTCTAATGGCCAAATTTTAGGGACATTAATTAAGCCATTCCACCACATTAAACCCATTATATACCATTCCATAAAGAAATGAAAAAGTGATACTATCATCATCAAATTTTCGAAAATCCCCTCACATACACAACACTCATTTTCGAAACCTTCAAGAAGAGAGGAGAAGATTCACACCATTTTCTCAACCCGGATCTCGTCTCAACGTGCTTTGAATCTTCAACGACAGTAAGTGGGTTTTTGCTACAACTTCATTTCGTTTTCAAACCTTATGTATGTTTTAAATCTCGATTGAACAACCCTATGAAAAGTATGTTTTTAAATCTAAACAAGTATGTGACATGATCATGAATGAAGGACCTTGCGTAGCAACGTGCTACGTGTGTATGAGACACCACTTGATTCGGCGGGGCAAAGTGCTACATGATGTGGGCGTGCCACATGCATGGGAGTCACCTCTTGATCCTTAAGAGCAAAGTGCTATACCACGGGAGCCACCTCTTGAATCCAATAAGTCGATATGTGAATATGTGGAGATATGTGTTAATGTGTTTATGTGCCAAGATCTATGGATTTGATAAAGAAATGTTTAAAATGATTTCTGCTATGAAAATATATGTGTTTTTACTATGTTCAATCGGCCCCTACTTGCTGAGTATTTTCCCAAATACTCACCCCTTACCTCACCTCCCAGACAAGGATGAAAAGTAGATATCGAGGAAGAATTACAAGAACAATTTTGGAGATGATGATCCACGAAGAACCTTCAAGAATTTATTAGTTTATTTACGCTTTCGCATATTAGATTTAATCCGAGACAATTGTATTTTGTAATATCAATTGTAAAAGACGATTATTATTTTCTATGGAATAAATAGACTGGTTTTTATGATAGATCTATACACGAGGCTTGTTGATTTTGAATTAATGTTTGGAATCAACACCGGTGTTATCGACCCCGGTTTCGGGGCTTGACAAAAATCGCGTGTACAAGGGTCACCGATCGATCAGGAGTAAGGAGGAAAAGTTGCTGCCTTGGTCGATCGATCGAGCGTGTTGATCGATCGATTGACAGGCGTTTCGCGATCAATCGGTAATAAATACCGATCGATCGGTGAAGGCAGAACTTGCAATTTTTATTTGTTTGCTCTTTTCAAGTTATTATATGATGACATCGAGGATATGGTGCCTATTTCTTTGAGATTGAATAATAATTACTGATTCTCCTATGATGATATATGTGTAGAGCCATCACAGACTACCGGTGGACAACGAATAGGGTGAAAGATCGTGTGGGTACTCACTCTACCTTTTGTTTCAGGTACGTGGGACGTACGAAAATTTGTGTTATCATTTATACCTTATTGTGAATATTGTATGAAGTGGAATGAGTGAAGCTCAATGTATTGAGGCGGGTTGTGTATTATTGCGAGGCATGCCGTAATATAATATGTGGAGTTCTTATATGGAGTTGAAATGCAATATACATTGGCTACTCGTATGATGGGATCATAGTGAGCGTAATAGCAATGGTATATGTGCTACCCATATAAGACTAAGTATTATATGCAGCCTGCAGACTTGGAGATGGTCTCATTGGAATGAGTGGATTATGAAATGTCATGACATTTACATTGTTTATAATTTGTAGAAATTATATTATGTTTGAGTATGCTACAGGAACAACTAAAGGAACCCAAGATACAAATGAGATACAGAGAGTTTTATAACTACTGTATTGGTGATTTAATTGTACTACTTGTTGCTTATCTGTTAATTTCATAATGTAGAGTACAATGGTGTTCATGTATCTTTTGTGGGTTGTTTTGTAGGGACATTTTGGGCGAGGGAAGCCAGGATTGTGGGTCCTTTTTGCTGCAGCAAAGATGATAACGTAGTTGATTAGAGAAGACATGTATATTTTGACTGTATTTAAACTATGGCATGTAATTCGTAAATACATAGTTGTGGTCCATAATCAACTTAATTCTAGAAGTGCAATTATAATTACTGTTCATATTTTATTATGTTATATTACGATGAAGGCAGTGAGGGCCTTACAATTCCCCTCCTCCACTCGCTTGAGGTAACTACCTAGACACCATTGTTTCCAAATTTACTATCGCCGCCAGAAGGATGGACGGAGGCGTTGCTGCCGCCGCTGCAGATGTGATTGCCCACGTCAAGATCATCTTTGCATTTTTCATTACATGTAAATTATTAAGAAACTATACATGCATTTTCTTTCAGAAATTTCACGACATTCATCTTTTGTGAAATTATCATGTATGCTCAATAGTGGAACTCATAATATTTGGTAATATTTTAAAGACAACATGGCAAATTGCTACTCTGCAATAATTTTTAATTAAATGAAAAATAGAAAATTAAGGTGTTTTTTGCTCTTTTATGGATTTTTGTGCTTCAAATAACATTGATTTGTTATTTCAATTATGGTGCATATAATCTGTTTGTCAAAAGATCTCTTAATTTAATGAAACATTTTGTAGCAAAATTCGAAATAGATAATGCTACAAACGGAGCCGCGACTTCACTGTAAACTTAAGTAATCCAAAGAAGAGTTCTACAATTTCAAATATAAATGTTAAAATAGTGTATGAATATGTATTGATGCACGTGAATTACATGCACCCCTGAGTCTATCGGTGCATGTAAATTACATGCACCGATAGACTCATACCGTCTTTAATAAAAAATATAGTCATATAACATCTCAAATACACTGTAATTTTGAGTTTCATATTCAAAATCTACGAAAAAAATCATTTATCATTGAAGAAGTTTTGTCAATTTCAATTCTTCGAGCTACTGCTCATCCAACCAACCCAAACAAATCATGAATTTTAACAATTTTCAAAAAATCAAGAATAAGCAGAATATTTTCAAGTTTTTAGATCGATACATGTAACTTACATGCACCGTGAGTCTATCGATACATGTAACTTACATGCATCGATAGACTCGTACTGTCTTGAACCAAAAATATATTGAACATCTCAAATACACGATAATTTTGAGTACATTAAGCATTTTTCATTGAAGCATTTTTTGTCAATTTCAATTCATCGAGCTACTGCTCATCTCAACCAACTAAATCAGAATATTTCCAAGATTTTACTTTGTCGGTGCATGTGAATTTCATGCACCCTAAATCTACCTAATAGACTCATACGATCTTTAACAAAAATATTAGTCATGAAATATATCAAATATAATGTAATTTTGAGTTTCACTTTTAAAATCTAAAAAAAAACCATTTCCAATATTTTTACTATTTATTTTTCATCGTTTTCCCAACCCATTCAATGCATTTCTGGAGACAATGACACAAAAAAAATTTCCTCATCCGTTTGAAGAACATGCTCATCAACCAGCTCAAGTATTGCAGGTGGATTAGTAGTCTCTTCTGGTCTGGCTCAGTACAAGACAGCGCGGATTTCACGATCTCGGTTCTCATATACATTTTATCTCAATCTAGGTCAGAAAGTTTATACGTCTTCACTTTAATCCAGTTTCGTACCGTGGATTTGAAGGATTCAAGTATTTAGTGTTCTGCTTGGTAACTTTAGCGCTTCACTAACTGCCGATGCCCTTGGGAGATGGGAGATCTTTTGCTAAGGAATTCTGCATTAACATAGAAGAAAACCAACGACTCCAAGGTGAATTGGAAAATATATTTGGGTTATTTTGATCTAAAAAAGAACTAATTGAAAGCAAAATATTTTGATAAGTTGGGCCGAAAAAACTTTTTCATATAGTAACGGCCAGAATTTTTTCCTAAAATTAAAACTAAATAATTTTTTCATTTGTATTTTGGATATTTCTACCGTAGTCTCTATCATTGGCGAAATATAACCCAAGAAAAGAAATTTTAGGGTAATATTAGGGTTTTACTTTCAACATTTCTTACTATATATTTTAAGAAACCTACTTGTAGAATATTATTGAATAATATGATATACGTTTCGTTTTATTTTCTGAATAATAAATTTTCTACTGTAGTAGAATATCAAGTAAAGATGCATAAGTCATCACTAGTATATTATATGTATTTAATTTTTAAATAATATCTGAATCATAAAATTTAAAAGTATCATGCATTTGTTTGTGATATAATTTTTTTTTATTTAGAAAATAACTATATATTTAAGATTATCAAGAAATGTCAGACATTAAAATGTTGTGGATAAATCCAGGATAATTTTCTAAACCAGAAGTAGAAACTAGTGCATGTTTAGCTAATAGGTGAACCACTTTATTCCCTTGTCTTCGGGCCAAGCTATGTGTGCTGTAGTAAAAAGACCCATCATCCTGAATATCAGTGACAATCGGACCAATGTATGACATGTTACTGATTGGGAAATAACTGCTTGTACTACATTTGAGGAATCATTCTCTAGAGATTCGATCCCATCTAAGTTGCAAAGCTAGTTCAATACCCACTCGTCAAGTCATTGCCTCTGCCATCTCTGCTGTCAATGGATAACTGGAATGCTTACTACATCAAGCTAGGCACACCCCCTTGTGATCCCTAGCAAAAATACCAAAACCAGATGAAGAGCCATGATGAAAAACCGATGCGTCTCAGTTTATTTTAATGACCTCGGGTAATTGGGGCTCCCAGCACACTGGTATCCGAGGTGTCGGGCTCATTGAATGTAAGACATTGGCTCTTCTGAAATTTAGAAGGTAGTTGTGTGTGAATTCCATACACCCATTTGCATCAAAAATAGTGTCTTCCCACATCTCGATTCATAGAATTCCAAAGGGTCCAACATATAACCAATGCTAGCTCAAAATGATCCTTCGTAAGCTGTGTCTGGAGATTACAAATCCAATCTAGCAAGTCTCTATATTCAAGGGATATAAATTGGTGAGGAATGCTTGAACAAGCCCAACAAATATGAGAAAAGTGGCAATCTTTTAAAACATGCAATGTCTATTCCGATTGATTAGGGCAAATTCCACAAAGGTAGTCACCCACAATGTCTTTTAGGTAGTGCTTCCAAAGCCGTGATACAGTTTTGGCATGCCATCCACAAAAATATTTTTATCTTGTTAGGTATCTTTGTTTCGTCAAATGACCTTCCAATTTCTAATTTTCTTTGGTGTTGAGTTAGAACCAGTGGCGTGTCATTGAATTCCTTCAGGTCCCTTGCTAGATGGTACGCGCTTTTCACAGAAAACTACCATGTTTTGAATAGCAGCCCATTGTGTATGCCGGAATGACTTGGAGTATGGATTTGGTAAGGACCTCTTTTCCGACTCTCGATAGGTTCTTCTCTTCCATTCCTTGTAACCTGGTCCAAACCCTATCTTGGAGGCGGCCGAATTCTTCCGCCTTCGATCTTTCCACCACCGCTGGCAATCCTAAACATTTGGCATGTTTCTCCACCACTTGAGCTCCCAACATGCCACTGATTAGCTCCCTGGTAACTTGCTGCACATCACGACTAAAAGTCATTTTTGAGGAGTAAAATAAATAATGAAAAACATATTTGGAAAATAAATCCGAACGTACTTACATAGTTTCGTCAGTAACAATGTATATGGTGGGAGACAATCGAGGGGAATTGGAAGGATTTGGAATTACAAATTTCATTTGAATGTTTGGAAAGATGATATTCTAAGATGTAATTAGTATTTGATTGAACTAAATGAAATCCGTACAAAATTGAAAGGATTTGATGTGATTTGAAGGTAAAACTATTTGTAATAATAAATTTATATAACTTACTCAATAAGTTTTTAAGTATACTTTTCATTTAATAAAATATTATTTTTTAAAAAAATGTATATTATTAATGCAAATAAGTATATTTAAGTTCTTTATATTTTCAAGAACAGCATAAACTGGTTTTAGTGCATGTATAGTGTTGTCTTTTAAATACGTATTAATTTTGTCAATCTCCAAAAGAAGAGTGACACAGCGACAATGTTCTGAAATTTTTTAAAATAAACTTTCTAAACAACGGTAATGACAGCAGCTTTTCAAAATTAATCAGTTAGGGTACGCTTGGTAGATGTGATAAGATAAACGATGGATAGATAATCTGTTAGATAATTTATATGATTATTAAACTAAGGATAAATAATATTGTGTTTGGTGTCTATGATTAATAATATATGGAAACATAATAATGTGTTTGATGTAGTTGATTAAATATTGTATATATGTAAAGTAGGTTCTAAAATGACCAAAATATATATTGAATTCTTAATAATTGATTCGGACATGTTAATTTATATTTGGTAAATTTAGATAAACAAGTTAATATTTGTTTTTAATATATAATTACATATAAATAAATTTTTTGATTTTGAAATATGTTTGTTAATTACATATAAATTACATGAATTTAATTTAGAATAATACTTTTTTCTATAAAATATTTATTTATAAATTTATTATTTTATATGCATATTAAACATTATTAATCTACCCCAGATATAACAATATTTTTCCAAAAAAAAAACCCAAACACAAAAAAAAATATGAAATTGTTTCTATTTAATTAAAATAAAATAAATTTATATATATTTAAGAAAAATATTTCAATTTAATTATGTAATGGAATATTAAAAAAAAGATTCCACACCCCACGTTTAAGTAAATATAAATTTTGAAAAATAATTATTTAATTAATTCTATTAATTAATTTTATTTAATTTACATTACAGTTACTTAAATTATTTAATTATTAATAAATATTACAATGAAAATTCCTGGAAATAAATTATAAAATATTGTAACATGCTTTTGCAATTTCAAACAAAGGTTGTTTTGATCCTAATTTATCGTAAATTTCATATAATACACAATAGATTAATTTATCATGTTGGGGTAGGTGGGTTTGTTTTTAAGGTTTTAATTGGGGGTGGGAAACGGGTTCGGGAATTCGGGTTCCGACCCGACCCAATCGGGTATTTCCCGATCTGGTCGGGATAATCGGGTTTTTCGGGATAATCGGGTATTACCCGATCGGGTAGTGGCGGGTTCGGGACGGGATTCGGGTAGGGGTTTGAGAGAAAATTTGTTCGGGTTCGGATACCTGAACCCGATTTCCTATTAAAAATAAAAAAAATATTTTTAGGTTTAAATCTAAAGAGCGTTTCTTTAAAAAAATTTAAAAAAAAATAAAAATTCAAGGTTCGGGTATGCCTTTAGTAATCCCGATACCCGAACCCGAATATCCCGAATACCCGAAACCGTCCCGATTCCCACCCCTAGTTTTAATCAACCTTTTCACGGGCCCGCAGGAAAAAAAGATGTTTTGTTAAAAATTGCACCAAACATCTTACTATTTACTTTATCATTCTTTAATCCTGTCTAAACCTACGTACCAAACTGGGCTAAGTTCTCATTCAAACATGCTTATTATCAATAGTTTATCATTTATTAATTGGATCACTGTATCACATCAATCAAGCACAACAAGAGTAAATATTTTTTGAAAATTTTCCTAGTTCGACCACGTCCTGTGCAACATAGTTTGAGGGGACCTGTGTTGACTTTGGTGGTCCCTGGTCGCTTCAGATCACGATCTTGTGATTCAGAGCGACTCACTCTTCCTTTAGTCTATTTAGTACGCCTCGTAATAGCTGTGTGTTAGTGTTTGTCCACATCTAACACATATATTTAAATGTTATTTTATAGTGTTTTGTGGGCTTCGGCCGCTTCTTTGTTATACCAGTCGTTTTCTTAACATAATTCTTATTTGTGTTCTAAAAAAAATTAAATTTTGAAAATAATGTTCATTTGATGCATTAGAAATTTAGTATATTTATTAATTTATATCGTTATAAAATCTAGAGAAGGGTGAAACGACGTCGTACGGTATTACGCAGCGGGTTTGCTTCTTTTTGAAATATATGAAATAGAATTATGTAAACGGATATATCATAAGACACGAGCTCTCCATTTTTTCAAATCTACAGATTTCCCCATTCCTCACTCTCTCACACAAACACACTAGTTTAGATTTGATTTCAGCAATTTACTTCAGAAGTCGCATACACTTTTCCAGGTGAAAACAAATGTCTTTTGTGATTTTTGGTTGTTTGATTTCCTCGAATTACTCCTCCAATCAGTATGCATGAATATGATGATCTGTTGATGGATATTTTAGCTGATGTTTGAAATTGAACTGAGTTTACCTTAAAAATTGACGAAATTACTTGAGCGTTGATGTAATCTGAGTTACGTCTCTTAGTCTTACTTATTGATGCGTGATAATTTTTGAATTCTAGTATATTGTTGGTAGAATCAACAAAAATGGGTGTCGAAAATTATCATGTAATAGAGCTCGTGGGAGAGGGTTCGTTTGGTAAAGTGTACAAAGGAAGACGAAAGTTCTCTGGCCAGGTATTATTTGTTTATTTTATATTATTTATTACAGTGGTGGAAATTTGTTTCTCTTTTCTTACTCTGGTTTATTACAAATTTTGACAGACGGTTGCTATGAAATTTATCCCTAAACATGGAAAAACAGAGAAAGACATTTTGAATTTAAGACAGGAAATTGAGGTATTCATTGCGTTATTCTCATTCTTCCATTGTTGATTGCATTCCATTAGCCGACAATAATAACGTGTAATTCTATCTGTGTTCTGGTATTTACTCAACACTTTAACTTTGGACATGCGTTGTAAGTGGCCATTTGCTAACTTTAGTTGGTTTGGAGCTTTTCAGATTCTTAGAAAGTTGAAGCATGAAAATATTATAGCAATGCTCGACTCATTTGAGAGTCCACAAGAGTTTTGTGTTGTTACTGAATTCGCTCAAGTAAATACTACTCTCTCAGTGAACATATCCTGTGCACTCTGTGAGTTCGAAAGAAAGTTGAGTGATGAATGAGATGTATGTTATTGCAGGGCGAGCTTTTTGAAATTCTTGAGGATGACAAGTGCCTTCCTGAAGAACAAGTTCAAGCAATTGCCAAACAGCTGGTACTCAATTTCTTTAACTTATGGCTCTATATAGACAACTTGACGATTCTGTTCTTTCTAGTATTGGTACTGAAATGGTATCCTCATACTCTGGTCATTCTTGAACACAAAAATCTTCTTTTGGTTTATACATTTACTTGTCTATTTTCAGGTGAGAGCATTGCATTATCTCCATTCGAATCGTATCATTCATCGTGACATGAAGCCACAAAACATACTCATAGGTGCTGGATCCATTGTAAAGGTTTGAGTTAAATGTTTCCCTTTTGTCTTTCTTCGCTGTTCACATTTGTTCATAGATACCCCTATGTTGTCTACACTTGACATTTTGAGGCATATTTTCATATTGCACTTTATATTTTTTACAGCATTGACCTAGGGTCGACAACTATGTCTTCTTTGTCACCACAAACGGACACTGTTTGTTCTATTTCTTAATGATTATATCTGCTGCATGTCTTATTTCCTTTTTCTTTTGTTTTTTTCTTATTGTCTGCCAGCTTTGTGATTTTGGTTTTGCACGTGCTATGTCTGCAAACACAGTTGTTTTGCGGTCCATTAAAGGTAAGAACGTATTAATTTTAATGCATATGTTGTTTCTTCGCCTTTATTGACAGCTATTTCTAACGGCTTCCGACTTCTGTTTCCACATATTTTAAAATCAGGAACTCCTTTGTACATGGCTCCAGAATTAGTACGAGAACAGCCATATAACCACACTGCCGATCTGTGGTCCCTTGGTGTTATTTTGTACGCGAGCTTCCTTTTTAAATTTTTGTGCACCAAGAAGAAACGACTTGTGTAGCTGTTTTTCCTTTTTGAGTTTCAAAGAAAAAATAAAAATTTCAATCGTTTTGTTTGTACATTGGCAAGGATGCTTGCAACATTGATTTAGCTTCTGAATGATTTCTGAGAGTTCTCCTTGAACTAAAGGAACTTGGCCAACACTTTTGTCATAACCTAGCATCAGATGGAAATAATCAAAGCAAATTACAGAAGTAGTATAAGGAGGGACTTAGTGGAAATGACTGACTCTAAAAGCAGTATAAGAAGGAATTTATCGCAAATGAATGGCTCTTAATAACAAAAAAGTTGCCGACCGTTGTATTAAATTATGTGTCATGATGTTTCTTCCAGCAAATGAGCCAGATTTACCGAACCAAAACTAATAATTTCGTACTCTTGTTGATGTTCCCTTTGTATAGTTGCAAATTTTTATTTTTAATGAAAAGGGGCTATCGGTTAGCTAAGCTCGTGGAAAGATGATGATTGATCAACCACGTCTCAAGATATGCCTGCCCCTGCTATATTCAACTTTATGTGAACCTTTCTTCCTTTTGCTTGCTAGTTTCTAGCCTTCTTCTTGGCTTATCTAGAAATCTTACTGTACAGGTATGAACTATTTGTTGGCCAACCTCCATTCTATACGAATTCTGTATATGCACTTATCCGACATATCATTAAGGTAATTGCATGGTTTTTTTTTTTCACCGTGTTGTGTTATTAATTGTTTTTTGGATTTGTTGCAGGATCCTGTTAAATACCCGGACAGTATGAGTTCAAACTTCAGAAGCTTCTTAAAGGGTTTACTGAATAAGGTAGAGTTTGCAGAAATGGAAATCTATGTGCAACTACTTTATATTTTCGGTATTCTCTTTAAAATTATTACAAGGAAATATTATGTTTAAATGGAAGTTCGCAGTCACGAAAATAATCTTGTATTTCCTAATATAGTGTCTCTTTGGATAGAAAAATATATGTAATTAATGCATATTCTATGTTGTACTATCACTATATATGCAACGATACAAAGGAGAAAATTTTTTACTTTCTTCCTTAATCACAGGTTCCACAACACAGACTGACCTGGCCTGCTCTTCTTGAACATCCATTTGTTAAAGAAACTCAAGTTGATGAAGTGAGAATTGTCATTTTTTTTCCTCTGTTGTCTTTTTCTTGATGGTCCTGAATTGAGGTTTAAAAGAGGCATGGTTTTCTTAGTGAAATACCATACAAATTTTTTAATCTATCACCAGGAGATAAGCACCGTGGTATCTCCAAGAGGTTTCGATGCAGCTTTGAGGCATGAACGGAGTGTTCAAAAGCCTAATGAAGGTTTTGTACCAGGGAGTACGTTCTTTATTGTCTTCTAAAGTTATTCAGTGACTGTTTTCAAGTCCAGAGAGTTGGTTGTCTATTATTCTCCAAAAGTTATATCTTGAAGTTAACTGTGGTGGTATTTACTATAGGTAAAAAATGTTCTCCTGGTAGTGAAAGTGGGATTACCCAACGTTCTCCAACTAATCTTCAATTGAAAAGAACTAACTCAAAGGTTGATACCACACCAAGGGAGGAGTTTCCAATTTCTCCATGTAAGGATGCTGCTGCACAATCAGGTAAGTTCTTTTTGATAAATGGTGCACATTCTTTCGCTTTGTTTACATGATTACACTGTACCCAAAAGTTGCAGGTTGTATTTTGGCAATTTTAGGGTTTTTTCGAATTTCAAAATTTTTTCCTTAATGTCTATCATACATCTCATTTATAAATGTAAGGAGCTTCAGTGTCGTATTTTTCGAATATGAGGAGTTTTTAAGAGACAGGATTATCTTATATCCATAAGGTTATAGTTCAAACCTCTCCCTTGCTATTTGGTGTGTAAATATTAAAACTATCACTCCAGCAGCTGGCTTTTATGGATTCAATTTTTTGGGTGATTGTTGAAAGAAACCATTTGTCTCTGTACAAGCCAAGGGGTTAGTACTGGCATTATGCTACGTTTTAATTTAACCACTTTCCCAAGAGCTTGGGTTTATGCTTTTTAAGGTATTATGGACAATGCTGGATTTGTCAGAATTCTGTTTGATAAACTGAGAGCTAATTTCTCCTGTATTATGTTTGATGTGTTTTATAAGAAAATCCTCACGCTGTTCTATGCCACATTTATCACTTCCTATAGGGATAAAAATTACTTTCATATCCTTCCATAGATAGTTCCCTACTCCTTTCCCTCTTCCCTGGTAGCTCTCTGCTACTCTATATCTTTTTGTATCTGTTTTTGGATCTTGTAGGTCTTTGATGCTTTTAACATCATGCCACATAAATGATGCTTCTTTAGCATCTGGTATTTGTTATTCCTCTTGAGACGTTACACTGGATTGGTTGTAGGAGATGGATAATGTTTTCTGTATATCATGGTTTAACTTATTGAGATTGGATTGAATATTGTATTTCAAGTGGCTGAATGGCCTCTTTCGTGTTCAGGTTGCCAAGTGTTGGATAGACTGGAGAATAATTCTCGCACAGTTAAGGGTGCCAATTTAATTGGTCAAGACAATGAAGCATTGGCTGCTATTATGCTTCCACTTAGAAAAGTGTGCAATGGATCAGAAGACTCTTTCACGTAAATTAGTCATCTTTACAATCATGCATATCTACATTATGCATTTTGTGTGCTTTTTTTTTTTGGCTTATGTATCTGCAAGCGTAAATTATCCTATAGTATTTGGAACTAGTTTTCGGTGCCAGTTTACATTGTTAAAGTGATTTTGAAATAAAGTTTAGTAAGTGTCTTGTCATGCAATGTAGGTTTTCTTTTTACACAAGCATGACATAGAGTTAAATCTCATTTTCTCAATCGTGCATGATACTGTTCTACGAGTGGGTGTATGCGAGGAGAATTTATTGTTTGAAAAGCTTTTGTGAAGATGTGGAGTCAAATAGAAAAGGATATTTTGCTGCTGTTGGATGTCTGTATAACTTGTTTAGAACCCTGTCTCAGCAGGACGACTATGAGGTGTTTGTTTGCCTTATAATCACTTTTAATGTGTTTATGTGCCAGCTTCTTGAAGATCATATAGATAATGTTTTGAATGGCTGCCTTATATATACAATAACTCATTCAGTTTTTCCTGGATAAGTTTAACTCTGTCTCAACAGAATGTTTTGTTCCTTTCATTTCTCATGCAGGAGTTTGGATGAAGTAATTTTGAACCAGTCACTGAGAATTCTTTCAAATTTAATTGCTGCTGAGGCATTCAATTCAAGGGGTATTCTGGATGAAATTATCAGTGGACTTCTTGGTTTTGCTTCTGCCATATTTCAATTTAAACCATCAAATGGAAATGACTTGATTGCAAAGGTATATAGAAGTTGCTTTTAATTATCATGAATGTCTGAGTGAGTCAGTTTACATGCTTTATCTTTTATAGCAGTTTGTATGGGAAGTAATTGTAATTTATTGGGAGAACAATCAATTAAAAGCCAGCATCTTCATGTAAAGTTCTGTGACTTGGGACCAGAAATCCCCTCTTTCAGTAGTTGAAGTATAATTGTAACTATTTAACTAAAGCACTTAGTTCCGTATAAATTAAACATGTTGCTTGATTTTTTTTCCCTTTAAGAACTTTTAGCTGCTTGTTCAAGCTAGTGGTAGTCATTATGAGTATTAATCCACTTTATTATGTGACAGAGTCTCTCAGCCATAAAAAGACTGATAGATACTTGTGGAGATTGTACTGGCGATCCTTATTTCAAAATTTGGGTTATCGTGGTTGGATTGTATTCACAGGTTATATTCATTTATTTGTAAATCGCCTCTGTCCTTCAGAAAAAAATCACGTGTTCGCTTGATACACAGTTTTTATTTCTGCAGGTGACAGGTTGTAGTGATGAAGCATCTGGAAGAGTTCTTTATGAGTGCACTTGCATCATTGCCATCATGTTATCTCAAGTAGCACAGTCTCTCAGAGCATCTTCTGCCACTTCAACCCCTGAAGCAGCTTCTGCTCCTTCAGTGGTGAATTCTCTTCAACAAGTTTTGGATCATGCTAAATCTTCGGATGTGGTGGATTGTTTGTGTTTATGCTTGGAATCATCAGGCTTGAGTCTCATCTCAGGCTCTACGACTTTGTTAAGAGCTGCTTGTGAGGCCTGCAAGGGTATTTGGTCGCTCATTGATGCATTTGAACTTCTATCCACGAGAGAGAGACCTCTATTTCCACTAACTTCTTTTCGACTTTACCTTAAGGGCCGTGATGAGGGTTTCTTGCATGGATCGGAATCAGGAGAAGTCACCGATGTCATCACCAAAGCATTTTTGAAGTCAAAAGCCATACAGGTTGCTATTTTTTTTTGTCTTCGCCAACACAAAGAGATTGGTCTCTGTGCTGTTTTGCAGGTATTGTTCTTTTCTTGTTGATTTTGATGCCTTCCATGCTCCTGTGTTTCTTAGATTTGAGACCTTAAAAAATTATTTTTTGTTGGATAACGAGGTTCTTTTGTACACTAGTTCTTTGATAAACTAAACACAGCTAGAAATGTTTCATAATTAAATGCAGCTAAACCTAATTCCTAGATCTGACAAGCATCAAGTAATCTGCAAAATTGAATTTTTCTAGTTACATACTCTATATGCTGCCCCTGTACCTGCGATGACATATCATTATAAACATGTTCTAATTATGCAACTTACTTTCGAAGTTTTTCCCCCTGATTACACGAGGCTATTTACACGACATGACTGATTAAATTTATGCAGCTCGTCTTGAGAGTTTGCACACGCAGTGAAGTGGTAGTAAATGTTCTCTGTGGTTTGCCAAGTAAACTACCTGTGATGACAGTTGTTAGTGGTGGAGGAGATGGAACAATAGTTTCGGAGATCTTCTCCATACTATCATTTTGTGATGCTACTGATAAAGAGGTAAATGGAGGAGAAGCAGATAATACAAAACTCAAAGCAATGGATACTTGTAGTTTAGCTATGCATTCAAGTCTTGTTCTTGCCACAGTTGCTGAGGGTCTAAAATCAACTAGAAGAAATTCTGCACTGTTTATGCTTACCGCATCTTCAAAAAAGCAATCAGCTCGGCTTTCTACTTTGGCACACCATTTTTCTTCAGATGAAAGGACACAGTCACCACTGCAACCTGCTTGTGCATCTTCCATGCTGGCTTTTGCATCCATTCTGTCTCTTGAAGTGGGAACCTCTGTTGAAAATGCCATCTCTGAAATAGTTCTTCCTTTAATTCCCCGAACACCCACTTTGTGTGACTATCTCAGAGGTCCAGCAACTGATGAAAATGTCATAAACCTCCACATACCGAAGGGGATGCTCACATGGTGGCATGGCATCAGGGATGGCTGTATTGGGTTGTTGGACTCCAGACTGAACTGGGGAGGACCCTTGGCTGTGCAACAGTTGTGTGCAAGTGGTGCTCCGCAGCTTCTTATTGATTTATTGGCTAACAATATTTCAAATGCTTCTCAAGAAGGATCTGTTTGCTCACAAGATCCAATAGGGTTGTCGCCTGCTGGGGTTGTTCGGACTATTGCTTCAATATGTAAATGCCTTTCTGGCGGAGTTTCAACATTTCACCATACTTTGCTAAGGACAGAACATGTCAAGTGCGTCACTGATTTATTATCCGACACACATCTTAAGCTTATCCGATCATGGATTGGACCTGGTGGGGGAAAATATGGTGTTAGAGATACAATAGATTCAGTAATTGACCTCTTAGCATTTCCTTTTGTTGTTGTACAAAGTGCACCTGGTCTGCCATCTGCTACTGCTTCAGTGAACGGTGGTTTCCTTCTCAATATGGGCTTTCATGGTGGGAAGGTCTGTGCTGAAGACAAGGACATGATGAAAGCGATTCAGACAAACATGAACAAGTACATCAAGATTCTTTTGGAGGTCAGTCCATGCCTCTTTCTTAGTTCCCCTGTTCCACATTGTTCGTTTGAGCAGCCTATTGGCACTAAGTATAAGTACAGTCACATTTGCTTTATAATCCAAAAGATGTACCCTACAACACCCTCAACTTCTTATCAGACACTTGAAGTGAGTTTCTGAATATTGTTATATTGTTGTATAATATGACAAGGGGCAAATTGTGGAATCTAAATGTGGCACTGCTGTCTTTTTAGGAAAGTGACCTCTGCTTGGAAAACTTGAAAATGTGTGCCATCAAACATGGAGATGGGAATGGTTCATTCATTTTCCTGAAATGTAAATTGAAGTTCTGTGATGCCAGTTAGGGGTTAAGTGAGCATTAGTTGGACTCTTTATAAGTGGTTCCTTGATATGCATGAACATTTCATTCTTCACTTTTCCTAGCATCATGGACAGACTGATTGGACATTGTCCTTGACTTGAAATATTCCAACTGAATGGTGCACAAACCTTTTTTAAGTGAAAAGTTGTGGCTTTGCATTTGATATGATGCAGTTGCTTTTGTATTCCTAGGTTGAAGTGCCAGCCATCATTCTACGTTGCTTGGACCATATGGAAATTAAAGATGTCGCCAGACCAGTTGCATTTATTTCCAAACTATCGAACCAACACCCCCTTGCTAGTCAACTAGTAAGCAAAGGCTTCTTGAATCCAACCAGAGTGAGAAGGTTACTTAATGGCCCCTGTCCTAGAGAAGCCACGGTGGATTTTTTGATGATTGTTTCTGATTTAGCTCGAATGGATGAGGTATTTTCTGCTAGGGTAATTGCAATTCACAAAGTGACACAAATAATTAATTATGTGGAGTTCTTAATGAGTTATCAAAAACTAGGGCCACATGGCAAAATTCTACTTCATTAGGATTTTACCGGTCTCATTATCTTTAATATCTTCCCAATACAGATAACTAGCAAGTAAATGAGAAAAATGAAGTTTTGCTAAATATTGATACTTCCTACTTTTTTTGTGGTGCTTAACTGCTTATGGCATTGTAAGGTTGATATCCAACATTTGAAGCTTTATTTTTTGAGTTAGGAAGGTTTTTGCACATGCTTCTTGATTA
Organism: Haberlea rhodopensis; assembly: GCA_907163345.1. NCBI lineage: Eukaryota > Viridiplantae > Streptophyta > Magnoliopsida > Lamiales > Gesneriaceae > Haberlea > Haberlea rhodopensis. The sequence goes on from CAJQUN010000339.1 coordinate 238,036, forward strand.
GAAACTTATTGTATTGCATTTGTTGATTTCATTTTTGTTTCTCTAACGATATTAGTTCCAACATGTTCAGTTTGATTGGTTCTGAAGTTTAGAAGTGGATTTTTTTTTTCTTTTTCTTATCTTTTAGAGACTTTAATCTGAACTTAATGCTTTTTCGTCTTTGAAATGGAACAAAATGATTTTTCTTTGTGATTGATTCTTTCTTGTGCTTATAGCTGAGTTTAAAAAGCATAACCATCTTACTACGAAAACCTCACCAACTTAACAATCCGCTGGAAAAAAACCATCTGTCAGTATCGTAATTTCTACCTAACTATTAGTTCTATACTAGAGTTATCCAAATGCATTCATTATTGTGTTAAGAGGCAGATCCATCGGAATTGTCTAATCAAAATCGTTCATGCAGTTGTTTTATGAAAATATCAAGGCAGCGGATATCTTGGAGGCTCTGAAGCACTTTCTCACTCATGACGATCCAAATGTTCGCTCCAAGGCTTGCAGTGTCATTGGCAATATGTGTCGCCACAGCTCCTACTTCTATAGTTCACTGGTATAGAACTCAAAAAATAAAAGAATAGCCATCTGTGTTTTCTAATTTATTTACCTTTTGATCTGGATGATCTACTACCCTTTCATTAATCACTACTTAGATCTAGATATCTGATTCCAGCAAAGCTTGGCGGCTTTTCTTGTCTGGTCACAATCATTATCATAACTTACAAAGTTGTCATTTATTTGAAGGCAAAACATCATATCATCGATATCCTTATTGATCGATGTTCTGATCCTGACAAAAGAACAAGGAAATTTGCTTGTTTTGCTGTAAGTATTTCCACAATCTATTCCTTGAAAGTTTCACCCCTACATTATCTTTATCTCGATCTGGGAGAAAGTGAAGTGATGACCATATGTTTTGAACTCCAGGTTGGAAATGCTGCATATCACAATGATTCTTTGTATGGAGAACTTAGAAGAGTCATCCCTCAGCTGAAAAATTTACTTCTCTCAGATGAGGAGGACAAAACGAAGGCAAATGCTGCAGGTGCTCTCAGTAATCTTGTTCGAAAATCCAACATGCTTTGTGAAGACATAGTTTCCAAAGGAGCCATGCAGGTATTCAAATTCTTCCATGCTGGTAGTCAGAAAATATGCTTATAATGCAGTTTTGTGCATGCTAGTTCATTTTGATGTTTGTGAGATCTTTCTTTCCATTGAGATTACTGCAAACTGGTCCTTGCTCGGTTGTCATCAGTTTGGCTGAAAAATACGCCTTAATCAAGTCTGATGTTTCACAGAAATATTTGGCCCTCCTGTCACAAATAAGAAAAAAATAGATTGGTTTTTATTATGTCAAATTCACTGTAGTTTCAACCATGTGGGCATGATGATGTGCTTTTGTATGAATGACTAGTAAATGGTTGAAAAAAATAGCATCACCCGATGTCTTGATAACGTTGTGTACTATAACGTCAAATGGTGTTGAATTATGTCCACATAATTACATGCATTTGCTACTTTCTTGGAATTTAGTACTGGGAATACTGATGTTATCCATGCTTCTACGTTTGTCTACAATATGAAAAAATAATTTGTCATTTCAGGCATTGCTAAAGGTGGTCGCTGACTGTTCGAAGATGGCATTAAATCCACGAAAGGATGCCATAAATGAGTCGCCCCTAAAGATCACCTTATTTTCACTTGTCAGGATGTGTGCTTACCCACAATGTAGGCAATTCATTCGCTCTTCGGAGTTGTTTCCTCTAATAGTGCAGCTTCGACAATTGCCAGAGTCCGCCATTGCCAATTATGCCTCTATCATTGTCAGTAAAGCATCAGAATCTTGAACCTGAGTTGATGGCTAAATTGCACTTCAGAAGTAATTACAGCCACAAATTGTTACATTGTGCCGTTGGAGATTTATTCAACAACCCAGTTCAATTTACTCGGGGAGTACTGTAATTCTTTTGTATGTGATGGCATTATTGTGTATATAAACATATGCTAGCTGAAGTCATACTCTTCAACTAGTTTACCTCGAATTCTTTTGATCATCCTTACATCGAACTGCGAGTTTTGATGAGCGCACAACGTAGATTGAAACATTAGACTTGAAGACTGTAATATGTGAGGACTGTAAGATTTAATGAACTAACCATCTCATCTGCGAGGATAATTTTTTGGTATTTAAGAGGAGATGAGTTCGCAGTTTTGATCCCCAATTTGCTGATGACGCGGACTCTTGCCGACCATTTTTTGGTGTCGCTAGTGATAGCGCGCAGTGGCATAGTGTTGTCTTCTATGGTCGCCTGTATGTCTGCGAGAAAGGGGAAAAACAGGAAAAGCGAGATCAGGGAAGGAATTAGTACAACATATGATAAATAAATGTGCGCGCATATCGTTTGCGATAATAGAAGCATAAGATAAGTGAGGCACATATAGTCAGACGGAAAAGGAAAAGGTAAAACTATGTGTACCAAAGACTAATCAACATCCAAGAACCAACGGGAGGAAACCATATATCCAAGAACCAGCGGGAGAAAATAATATTTAAACATCGACGCTGAGTTCTTTGTCCGCCATGCTTGCTTGTCATGTGGCGGCATCTAGTATCTCTCTATAAACAACATTTTTTGTTTGGCAATAAGGAGAAAATATTGGTGTAGGTGGTCTGATCAAGACTTTCACAGACTTAGCCCTCCTGACTCTTGAGAGAGCAACATATAATTGGCCGTGCGAGAACACAGGCTGTGGCAAATATACGCCTACCCTATCTAGGGTTTGGCCTTGGGCTTTATTAATGCTCATCGCAAAACAAAGGCGTATGGGAAACTGATGCCTTTTGAAAGGGATTGGGCATTTTATATTGTCCGAAGGTTCCAAAGGTATTCTTGGGATGAAAACGTATTTTCCAGTGTGTTCGCCACATGCTATGACAGCGCCAATGATTTTTCTTCCTAAATCATTACAAATAAGGCGGTGCCATTGCATAGCCCTTCAGTGGGGTTAATATTCCTAAGGAGCATGATCGGGCAATTTTTTTTTAGGCGAAGCACATGTGGAGGTAGCCCTGGGGCCGAAACACCATTCAAAAAGTCTTCGTACTGACTTTGTTGATGTGCATTTTTTGTGACATCATTGCTCACATACTCAATAAGGGGCCCGGGGAATCGATCAATAAGCGTATTGTTGATGCTGTCCATACAATCATTTTTTGGCGTTAAAATTGCCCTATTGATGACAGAGAAAGGGTCCTCGGAGTAGTCATCAAATGTAGGGAAAATTTCTTGAATAAGATGATCAAGAGGTTCTTCAACATCCATATAAGGTACGCACATATGCTCTGGCAATTTGATGTCACCAGAAACAGTGGGTTCTAGTCCGTTTCCAATACGTAGCAGGAACTCTACGAAGATTGGGTCCTCCAGCGCGCGCATGTTCTCAGTAAGATGGATTTTTTTTATGGAAGGCCACAAACGTGAGTTAACCAAGCAAGAGTCGACTGTGGCTTGACGAGAAGAACCAAGAATAATTGGGACGGTTTGGCGGAAATCACCCCCGAGGACAACTGTTTTTCCCCCAAATAATATCTTTTGCCCTGTTAAATCTTGTAAGAATAAATCAAGCGCCTCAATACACCTGCGGTTTGCCATAGAAGCTTCATCCCAAATTATCAATTTCGCCGAAAGTATGAGTTGCGCATGTACACTTTGTTTTTTGATTGCACAGGACATTGTTTGATCAACAACGATTGGGAGCTTGAACCTCGAATGTGCCGTACGACCACCGGGGAGCAACGAAGCAGCGACACCTGATGAGGCGACGGCCAAAGCGATGCAATGAGTAGACCGAACAACCGCAAGTAGTGCTCTGTAAAGAAAAGTTTTCCCAGTTCCCCCGGGGCCATCAATAAAGAACCCCCCGCCTGATGAGGTATCAATAGATGATATAATCCGATCAAATGCTTCCCTTTGTTTAGAATTTAGCAAAGCCACGGAGTTTAAGTCTTGTTCAGATACGTTGATATTAAGCTCAGACTCATAATCCCTGCTGTGCATCTCATCCTCACTGACCCAAGACGCGGATGGCATGAGGCTGAAGTCGGTGAGCGTCTTGCCCATAGACTGAAGAAAAACATCTATAGAACGAAGGGAGCGGTCGAATAAGACATGCTGAGGCTGAGAAGAATCACGTAAAAAATCCTCAGAAAGATAAACCTTGAACGTGTCCCATAGAGAGATGGGATCAGAGGGCATGTTGAAAACGAGAAGTGTGGCGAACAATCGGCGAAGAGTGTACGGAACTTGATATGCCGAGGCCTCTTCCAAGGCAGAGTGAACATCATTATCTGCATCCAACAGCCCACGGTGCAGAGCAGATTCTCGAAACGTATCATACACATGACCATTATGTGTCCTCAGATACTCGAACGATGTAGGTGCGCCCAAACTATTCAACAACAATCTTAAATAATATCGTTCAGACTCAAGTGGGTTAACGGGAACGAGTCTGCCAATAGCAGTCCCTCGTTTGCGCAGGGTCCATTGTTTGTCCTTCGTGTTCCAGACAAAGTATCCAGGAAAGTTACGATACAGTAGATTCAATGACCGGACGTCAGCATGTTCAGCATTCAATGAAAAAAATTCCGTCAATTGAGTGCGCGAATTTTTTGGGTTCGATAATATGTCAGCCAAAGGACGAGAAGAATGAAATAATATGTATTGAGAATCCGGAAGATGCACATGTAGTTGTATAACTGGAGGATTCATTTCGTAAAGTGCAAAGCCATAAATCCGCCACATTGATTCTGGAGCGCAAAGCCACCTTGCTGATTGGAAGTCCCGTATTTCATCAATGTGTCCACCAGCGGGAGCATCAATAACATTGTATGCAACTTTGTCGTTTCCTTTGCAAACATATTTATAAAGGTATTTCACAACCTTGACATCGGCACATATCTCAACGTTAATGTGAGAATCAAACCGTGCCAATAAATAGGGATTGTACGGAATAACCCACCGATTATCAAGTGTTTTTTTCCTTGCAATAACGCTTCTACCATCGTCCCGGCGCCTATAAGTTGGGTAAGAATTAGTTCGATGCGTGGTGACGCTGACAAAGTCCTTTGGGTAGTGGTTTTTACAGGTTCCCATTTTCATGCATACATTAGTCGGGTTCAATTCTCCACAAGGCCCGTGCATCATATGTTTTGACACGCAAGCATGTAAATGAGGATTCGAACCGGAATCGGGTATCTCGGCGGACACAAAGACATCATATGCCTCGGTGGAGGTAACTTTATAATTTTTCTGCAGTATAACGAGCCAGTGAACATGCGGAAGTCCGCGCTTTTGGAACTCAATTACATATAGATAAGCAGCGACTTTTCCAAAAATCTCCTTATCAAGAATCTCGGATTTTAATTCCTCATTCTTAGCCTTAAATACCCTTGCGAGGAGGTCCGCCCGATTGTGTGCTTGTTCACCTGGTAAAAGTTCTTCTCTGATCTCTTGCCAATTTGGATTACATGTCATAGTGACAAAAAAATCAGGCCTGCCGAACGTTGTCACCAAAGCTAGAGCGTTCATATAGCGACGTCGGAGATCCCGGGGCCCACCCAAGAATGAGGCAGGTAAAACAGTGCGTTGGCCAATTGATTTGGCGCATGTAACACCATCGCATACCATGCTATCTGCAATGCCCTTAAAAGATTCCATGCGGATCTCGCTTTGGATTTGTGTATTGCGCAAGTAATCCAGCCGTTGGGTCTCGATCTTCACATACATATCTATTTGATATTGTTGGGCGAGGCGACCGGTACGAAGAATATTAGAAACATCATCATTACGTGATTGGAATCTGTAACAGTAGAATTCTCGAGCAGCTACATGTTTCTTGCTATCTCGGTGTCGTTCAAGATCTGTTGGAAGGAAAAAGTAAATATACATGAAGAAAGAAAGCAAGATTTAACATAGGGCCACGCGAATGAAACAAATACAATGCAGAGTAGTAGAGGGGAAATACTTTCTTGTTCAGCGCACAACAAGGCCTCGCCAGTCTGATGATCGGAAGGCAGGAGCATAGAGTCATCTGAACCAACATTTAGATCCGGATCGTCAGTAGATTGGTCGAAAGAATTATGTTTTAAAATCCCTGTATGCCAACCTGGCTCACCGTAAGGAAATAATAATGGATACTGCAATGGGTCGTAACAACCATAGTAATAATGAACGAATTGCGTGATGTCATTTTTTGTGTACACCCGCACGTCACGCGGGCGTTCTGAAGGTGGGTCAGCCAACTCATCCCAAATGGCAGCAACATGATCAACCACCGGCAAGTTATACACCCTTTGGTCTAAAATAGGATCAGCACGCAGAACAATCTTGTACGAATCCAAGTTAGGCAACTCGCATAAACTCCGAAAGAAGTTTGCGTATGGATTGAGGGTCATCATATCCATCAAAAAAGAGACAACTTTCTCGTCCAGGTCCCCCGATTGCGCAAGCCTATTAGGCAGCTCATTCTCCGTCCCATAGAAATATAATTGAACCTGTCGACCGAACCCTTCTTTGGGAATGAGATCACGGATGAAGTGATAGATCCCACCCTGAACCTTGAACGTGTATATGCCTTTGGAGGCCTTGCAAAGATCATGGTCGTAATAGATACCGAGAGACGTAAACGCGAACGTATTGTTGTACGTACGACAGCGCTGGCGAAAATGATCAGTTGCATGGGAGCTATCTCCAACATAGAGCTGCCACAAAGGTGGCGGCATTTTAGTCCGGTCTAAATCTACCTTTCCGCTTGAGCAACAAAAGCCAGGGGGTTCTCTGAACAGCCGCCGTGCACCACAATAATCACAATCTGCGGCCGGAGGTAAGGTCCATACTTCCTTGGGTATACACATGATGCGTTGAATGTATTTGAGGGGTGTTTTCTTGGTGCGGCGTATCGGAATGGTAGTATAATCTAGAAGCACAATGGTGATAAATCACATGAGTTGAAAACTGGACGAGGTATTTATTGGAACATACTATAAATTTATAAAACAAAATGAACAACATTTTTCCTATAGACTTTAGCAAGGGCCAGAATTGCTCAGAAGCTCAGCTTTGGTAAAAGAGAATTGAGGTTGAAAGGTTATAAGAAGTGGACCATACTATTGGCTAACTATTGATAAAAAAATGGAGATAGGGAACCATTCTAAATCCCTTTAAGGACAAGGCAAGTAGGAGATCCAACGGCCTAGGACAAGCCAATTCGAGCTAAATACCAGCATGGCCAAAGGCTATCTGAGGGGTTTGTATAGGAATATGAGTTTTTAACTTCCCTTTTTCTCTGTTTTCCAAAAAGCAAACAATATTTCATAGGCTCCAATGCAACATATTTCATAGCGATCGACATGAAGAAACAATGTAAATGATAAGCGTCTAAAGTGTGGGCTACCACAAACCATGCTAGTCAAATTTAAATGCAAGTCCAACCTGTTGCTATGGCACGACGAGGACGATTGTTGGGTGTTAGGACCGCATCAGGATGCAAACCGTCGCCGCCAGCACGGCCTGAAAAGGACAAACATAGAATGTAACATGGTAATTAGATATACCGAAAAGCGAACGGGACAAGAGTTCCTCATCGACGCGAGAGTAACAACCTTTACGTTTTGCACGGCGGTCTCGCATGGAGTCCGCAAAGGTGTCGGACATCAGGACAAACAGTTCGAATGTGACGCTGTAAAGGCGGCGCTAAACAAACGAGACAGGGAACACATCGTGAGATACGGTAATGAAATGGCACGAGTAAAGAACAAAAAAATTGGGTCAAAGCATGGCCAAGCGCATCGCCATGCATCTCATATCTCAATTGGCGGGCATAATGACTTATCGGGCAGGAAACACATTTTTTTTCCCAAAGAACCTAAAAAAAATATAATTCTCCATACAACTAAAATTAATATATACCAAACCTTGTGTTTTTTTAAAAAAATAAGGTAAAAAAACAAATTGTCATACCTGTTTAAGGACTACAGTTGCAATGCCTAAAAATGAGTCCAACAACTCTGACATAACCCCAAGTACAGGTAAAAAAAAAATTGTCATACTTGTTTAAACAAAGATTCAAAATAAACAGAGCTTTATCAGGGAAAAATAAGGAGAATCGACATCATCAGCTGCCAAACCAACACAAGGTTCTAGATCAACCAGAGACACCATGGGAAAGACATTTAAAGCCGAATTAAAGGGATGGAGAAGTCCACTGAAACAGTTTCCTTATGCTCACCATAAAGTTTTCAGAAAATCAGGCACGTCGAGAGAAATACCCAGATAATTGACCAGCTGAACCTTAAAAGTGTTTTTTTTTTCAACGCTAAAAAACATGGTGGTTCGCTATTTCACACGAACGCAATTTAGCATGATATATACTTGCAACCAGCTGAACCTTAAAAAATGCACCAAAAGCAGAATCAAACACAAGACAAAAAACGTATAAGGTAAAGCGAAAAATCAATGTTTCTTCCGTGGAGATAAACCGCATGGAAGAAGAACCAAACAACGAGCAACGACAACAGAGGACTTTTTCGGGAATCAGCCATCATCTCGGAAACAAGCTGGTAATTTTATTTTCCTTTGGAAAGCGATCAAACATATGCTGAGCACACCGAAAATGTAAGCTAATGCACGCAAGATCTAAAAAAAAACGAGACCACATAATAGCAGAACATGAAACCATATGGCTCCCCCTCTCTTCGAAGACCAAACTGAGAAAACGTGAGTAATCAACGGCAAGAGAATATCTTTTTCTCCAAGATTAACAGAGCATTAGCATATGTTAAAACACAAAATCCTAAAATCCAACAAACCTAAATCAGTTGATGGGGGAAACCAAGAATCGCATACAAGCTAACTGGAACCGCACACAAACAAGAAAAACAAGGGTAGACATATATAAAGCATGAACACCAAACCGCCAAGGCCCAAAACCGACGGCAGCATGTCTGACCAACACAGGCGAGATTTATGACCAACACAGACGAATGAACCCGAGAAAGCACACAGGACATTGACGACATGACGTGCAAGAACAGAGTGCTGGCAAAGTGAAGAGAAGGGCCCGTTGGTCAAGCGAGTGAAGAGAAGCGCAGAGAAGTGTCCACCGGGCAATGAGCGAGAAGACGGAGGCGGCTGACATGATTTGGTCGCAGCAAGCGGACCTCGAACCCTGAAAAAAGGCCAGCAAGCCCCTTCCCCAACCGTTAACAAACGTCCAGCCCAAACACCTAAAAAGGCCAAACACAACCAGCAAACGAAGGCCCATCAGAATTCGGAAAAAGCCCACGAAAATTTGTAAGAAGCCCACAGAAAATTGAGTGAAGCCCAAAGATAGTAAACCCAACACTGTTGTACTGTTCACAGCTACAGTACCAGCTTGTTCTCTTATATAATAGTACAAATATATATATATATATATATATATATATATATATATATATATATATATATATATTTTAAAATTTAGTTGGTGAAATTTGTTGGAAATTTTGAGGTTTTAATGAATTGAAATTAAGTAAGATAAAATTGAGGCATAATGAATTAAGATTAAGTAAGGTTTAATGATTTGAAAATAAGCAAGAAATACACGAGGAGAAGTTGAATATAAAGGAAAAAGGCGAAAAAGTGAAAATCGGGTAGAATGGGATAAGTTAGGGCGCTTTCCAGAAGATGTCTAAGGTGTAGGGAGGCTCTTAGGGCAGTGACGGAGGAGCTAGGATGCCTCTGGACAGGTGCCTAGGGCACCTCAAGGCTTTCCACACCAAATTTGCGGCCATTGACTAGTAGGCGTGACTTTTCTCGAAAAATCACTCTTGGGAGAAGACTGTCGTATTTCGTGAGCACCGTATGAGGGGCAAATCTTTTTAGGAGATATTGTACAACACTGGTCTCGACTCAAAGTTGAACATTGTCATCTACATATTTTCCTTCCCGCTATAAACAACGACTCCAACCAGATCATTGTGGAGTTGAAGACCAACAAGGTACCAACAATTTTAACAACAAAAATTAAATTTATTAAACTAGTTAATTATTTATCATTAACAGATACTTGTAGGAGGGGGGAAATGCAATTTTAGGGGTAATATAAAATATTTCTTTTTAGGAATGACACTTGTTCTCCATTACCTTCACGTGCGTCCGTCCATATACACACAAAAATGATTCATGAAAGGTGATTATAGTCATGCTTCTTAAAGTTAATCTTGTGGAAAAGATCACTCTTACAAATGTAGCCAAAATATATATTTGTCCATGAGTGCATTCAAAAGCCAAACTTTGCCCATCCATTATCAAAAGAATATTCTTCATGCCACTGAAACTTGGTTAAATACAAGTAATTCAATTTCAGATTCACCAAGTATATGCTAAATATTAATATAAATAATATTCAACAACAATGACTTTGTGCATTGGAAAAATAGTGTCAAACAATATGGATAAGAAAAGCAGTATATAGATATACATAATGTCACATTGCCTCTGGTGTATGTGTACGAAAACATGAATAAATTAATATATTACACAGTTGCTCTATCGTGAACATTTAGAACATTTGACTTTTATATGAATATTTTATACATGTATTGATCGAATATCTCTATAATAAAATCTTGTCCAACAACCTTATATTAAATTAAATCCTTAATTTTTCAATGATTTGATATAGTATAATATGAAATGTTGACTCCAAGAGATAAGCACGGATCATGCACATAAAAATTTGGTCGACTTTGTACCAAAAAATGGCTTCGTATCCCCAGACATGCTTAAGTGACTGCAAGAGACATTTGGCTTTAATCGTGTTCGAAGAGCCACTTTTAGATCCACCCCACACCATCCTCAATAAATTTCTGTCTGAGGTAACTGTTATAAAAAATAATATATATATATATATATATATATATATATATATATATATATATATATATATATATATATACCGGATCCAGGCCAAAACAAAAATTTTAAAAAAATTATTTATCATTATTTTTTAAAAAAAATTCACCCACTGAAATTTATTTTCTGGCTGTCACTGATATACACATGCATTAGTGTGAGTACATATTCATCCTGTGAGTGTCCATCTATTTACAATCACGAATGAACTTGTTGGGATAAGCTAAAACATACATTTGGAAATCTATTAACGACGCTTTACCTCCAAGTGATTTGCAAGTAGATATCTTATCTCACATTAGTTTACAGAACATATCATACTTTCTCCTCATACGTCACACACGGATTGTTTTTTTTTTTTTGCACTTATTCATATACCACAGGAGGATAAACTGCTATTTTAAAAACCAAATGAGGTACCACAATAGTGTAACTTCCCTTTCTTGGATAACCAATGGAATGGAGGTTCGTTGCCAAAAACACCCTGCAATTTTATGTTGGAGCGAGTTAAATGATAATATATACAATCACCTTCCCAAGCATTTAACACTATCAAGTGGTTCAATATTTTAACCAGTGTTTTGAAAATCGGTCCGAACCGACCGATTCAACCGGTTTAACATGTAACCAGTGCTTGATCCGGTCTGGTTGAGCCTTCAAAATCAGCCTGATAAAAAACCAGTGGGAACCAGATTAAACTGGTAAAAAATCTGTTCAACCAGTGAACCGGTTGACTGGTTGAACCAGTATGTTCCTTCATTTTTCTTTCCTTTTTAAAATTTTAATTCTTTTTTTTAAAATTATAATCAAATTTGTAGAACAAAATATATTGTATATAATTTATTGTTATTGAAATGATTACAAAATAATATTTTATGCGTGTTTTTATCAAAAATTTCATATAATACAAGAAATGTGTCTTGTGTATTATATATAAACATGCTTAGTTTCTCGTAAATTATAATATATATGAATATCAAAATATCTTAAATATTTTATTATAATTTTGGGATATTGATCTATTTTGGCATTATTTATTGTTTTTTAGATGTTTTATTATTATTATTATTTTATGTTAGATATTTCATTTTATCTGATTTTTGAAGTTTGACATGTTATCTTGGTGTAACGATATTTTTTTATTGTGAACAACTTGAAACAATAAAATATATGGTATATATATTTTACAAAACTTAAAATAGATATTACATAATGATGACGTAATCACCGGTTGAATCAATGGTTCAACCGGTTGAACCGATCGAACGTGTACCAGTAAGGACACCGATTTCGTGTTCGGTCCGGTTTTAAAAACACTAATTTTAAAGGTCATAAGTGCGAACCCAAATTTAAATTTTATTTATATATACAAGACCAATATATAAAATGGTGGTTGGCTGAAGCACCCAATTCGTTTATCTGCCCTTTTGAATAAGTTTAACGACCAATTATACCTTAGACAACAATGCAAGATTCTCAAGGTATCATAATATCAGTCTCTTCTACCTAGAAATACAAAATAATATAAATAAAAAGAGAATATACTTCATCAATCACTAATATCACATTAAAAATGTTAATCAAATAATTATTAGTCTTAAATACAATATGGTCTCGCATATCCTTCTCATATTGCCGCAAGAATATTCTTTGATGGGGGCCTTTGATTCCTCCGCAAAAGTGATAAAACGAAATTCGTCTTTTTTCCTCTTTGTTGGCATTATAAAATCCAATTAATTTTGGGTATTTTGTCTTTAAATTTGGTATTCACCAATGTCTCGTTATCTTATTGGAAAATATACTTAATTAAGTGAAATTAAGCATGCAAAAGTCGAAAAGACGAAAAATGAACAAAAGCGGGACACCGAACCACTGCTTGTGAAAATCTGAGTAGTGGGGGGTGGCGCCATGGATTAAAATTCCTGACAGAGAATGTTGCACATAGGCCAACATATGCTGCGTCTATCCGCTATATCTGATGTCCAAAATGTCTGAAATCGGTTTTTGTGAAAAGTTGTATACTAGTTGGGTATGCATCCAAGTAGGGGTGGAAATTCGGGTATGGGTACTTGATACACGACCCGACCCGATCAGGCATTACCCGATCGGGTGGGGTAATATTTATATTCGACACCAAATTCTATTGCTATCGATCGCCAAGACCCGTAAGTTAAAAAAAAAACAGAAACAATTGGCGATCGATCACCGAACATGGTGATCGATCGCCAAACCGGTTCCGGTTGGAACCGGTTTACGCCGGACCAATCCGATGATTCGGATCCGGGGTTCCGAATCGGATCGGTTCCATGGCATGTGCCATGGAACCGGAACCGGACCAATCCGGTTCTGAACCGGATTGGTCCGGTTCCACCCAAATGGAGCCTAGGACCGATCGGATCCGGTCCGAATTCAGTCCGATCCGGCCCGTGAACAGCCTGAAATATGTTATAATCTGTTTCATGGTGGAAGCTTGAACATATTTTAAAATAGGATTTTGGCAACGAACCCATGTGATTTTTCAAGTAGATGTTTATAAACTTGTGGTTTAAAAATAGACGAGAGACGAAAACAGACCATGTATCTTAGCTTCAAGTCTATTTAATCAACACAATTATTGTAATGAAAAAGATGGCCTACGTCCATAGATTAACATCTTACTTAATTAAAATCCAGAACATATTAATTTAATTGCTTGTATGTATACACTAAAAAAGAACGAGGTTCATCCCTTTATTTGTTAATTCTATCGCTCCTCGCATGTTCATGAAACTTCCTATGATGGAATATAGGTTTATTCCATGAAATAATTTATAATGTTTTTAAATATTTGACATAGATTTTAAATGGGACGAGATTTAAACAAAACTATCAGTTGACAAAACCCTAATTAAAAAGAACATTTATTACACAAACAAAGATGAGAATGATCACTTATTTAAATGAACAAATCTTTGACATCACTGTCACTATCAAATCCATGCCTCCAAATTATAAGATAAAGATGAAATATAATAACCCAAAATCGAAACATTCTATCCTACGTGAAGATTGTTATTTCCGATGTAGTTTGAGTTATTGTATGTGCTTGACACACGTCGTGTCCATATTTCCAATGGTTATATTCATACCGGGCCGGGAGTGTTTAAGATAGAATTTAAAATCACGTTTTTTCCCACTACATTCTCTTTCGAAAGGGTGTCATATTACATGAACGTAGAGGAGGAGGTGGCCGGGGACTTGGTTGATGTTCCTTGGAAAGGCTGTGGCACCGAAGCAATTGGGGCGTAGATTCCATTCGCGGTGGTTGCATCACTGGACATGGAGGCTGTGGCCATTGCAGCAGCATATTCCGGTGGCACCCATATTCCCCCGACCACCACGAATTGAGGCGGTTGTGATTGGTTGTTGTTTGGAACCATAGGGCTTGGTCTTCTCATGTGCAAGCGATATTTCTAAAATATATATGATGAATATTTAAAATGCAGCTGATTTTAAGATATAGTCACAGCAAGAAAATGATCTAAAAAAAATGAGGCAACTAGTGATTATTCCATCGACAAAACGAAGAAGATGTGCAAGAATTGAATCAATTTGATGCCAATATAGCAAGCTTCTTTCTCAAGAACTAAAAGTGAATTTTCGCTAAAGAATGACCGGAAATTCTTGTATGGATTAGGTGTGGGCTGATCCATGCACACAGATAGATTCTTGTCAACCACGGTCCATCCACAACACACATAAATTCTTGTCAACGCAAAAATGAAAAATTTAGAAGCCTGTGAAGACCTGTAAATGGCTTTTAACCTCATCATTTGTAAGACCATCAATCTTCATCAACTCCTTAATTTGTTTCGGTGTGGCAACTGTATAATCCAGTCAATTAAAAACTTTTAAGCACAAATTCAATGGAAAAAAAATTAAAATTAATTAATTAAATCAACAAAAGTTCACGTTAGCTTTATAAATTTACTGCACAAAATATTTACCATGAGAACCACCAAGCTGCTGAAGGGCGTGCTCAAATCTTCTATGTAATTCCGGCGACCAACACCTCCGTGCCTTTCTTTGAGACTCAGCTCCCTTTTCTTCCTTCTTACTCGCATCACCACTTCCTCCGCCAGTCTCATCCGCAGAGCTGGTGGATACTGGTGGCACTGATCCACTCTTCGACCATTCGCCTTGTGGAAGATGATCAGTTGTAGTACTGCCGTTATTGCCTAAGCTTTTCTCTTTCTTAAATGGATGAAATGCACCGCTACCCTCGCCGCAGTCTCCATCACTAACGCCGCTGTTTCTGTTCGCTTCCACGACTGACACTTTCCTTGGTGAATCCTGAAACCCATAATTACTATAGATCAAATTGTTTTATCAAAATTAACAAAAGCCCACATACCAAAACACATTTAAATAGCCAAATGTAATAATCTTCTATAAATTTACCTCTTTGGAAGATGGATCTGGGGTTTCATTCCATAGCTGAACATATCTAAGCCATTCTGATTTCTTGGAATTTTTTTCATTACCATTCTTCGAATTTTGAACATCTTTTACCCTCTGGGGTTCTTCTTCTTCATCATCAGAATGAAATGAAGCCCTCTTTAACGGGATAAACTCTTCAAAAAGGGGACTGGATGTCTGCTCCGAACACTCTGATTGGCCATGTAAATTATATTCTGTTGTTGTCCCTGATAACTGCTGTTTGCATGTCTCAATTGCTGCAAAGAACCAAAATCCCACATGCACAAACCATGAAAAAAGCAAAAATTAACAAAAAGATTCTAAAAATACTATCTTTTTTTTTTTTTTTTTTGCATTTTATCGTTTAAATCTGCAAATATAGAGTAGCATATATACCTTGAGTAACAAGATCAAGACAAAGAGGGAGTTCACGTTGAAAAACTTGAATCTTGCGACGCTCTTCCTCTAAAGCTTGGATATAATCTTGACATATTTGTATGTTCTCAGGAAAATCACTGTGACTAAGGATGCTGATCAACATTTTGGGTTATTCTTTAATCTTATGTTGCTGCTTTTGGTTTTTCCTTTTTATATATATACTTGGTTTAGGTTGATTGACTCGAGAAAAGTGTTCAGATTGTGAAATGGGATGGCGCAGGCAGGACAAGAGGTTTAAATGGATGAAAGATAAGGCGTCCTTTGGTTTCTTATTATTCTCTATTTAATTACTAACTTTTATTTATTTATTTTCTTAGTTCATATCTGATATCC
The DNA here is from genome assembly GCA_907163345.1 of Haberlea rhodopensis. Taxonomy (NCBI): domain Eukaryota; kingdom Viridiplantae; phylum Streptophyta; class Magnoliopsida; order Lamiales; family Gesneriaceae; genus Haberlea; species Haberlea rhodopensis. Next base: position 254,217 of record CAJQUN010000339.1, read on the forward strand.
ACGAGCGTCCCCGATGGGGAAATTTTTTGATGAATTAGGTCATGTTATACATCAATATATACAAATATATATATGTGTTGGTGTATGACAGGATCCAGTTTATAGAAGAATTTCCCCAAATGAATTACTAGAATAAGGGATACAATATAGAATCACAAAGTAGTTTAAAATATATATTTACGAGAAATATATATATCTCACTTGAACAAATTTTGGGTTTTTTACATGAACAAATTATCAGAAAAAGAGATACATCTTACAAAAACTCTATCAATATGAAGCTCTAATTCCTAGAGCATTTTGTGTATCAAAAACCGTGTATTCTGCGCAGATACAGACATGTAGTTTTCTCAAAAGATTTGATAGAACCATACTATTGCTCCGATTATGACAACATTTTAGGAAATTATCTTATAGATAACACATATTTATAGTAGATTTGGCGAATAAAAATTCCATAAATATTAAATTGATGAAGAACACATTAATATTATAGAAAACAAAGATCTGATAAAAATATTATACATCATGATAAGTGAGACATTTTCACTTCTTCGAACAAGATTTTAAGAACTTATGTAGCTTGTTCCGATATTATAACAAGGAATTTTTAGGTAACAAATATACTAAAAATTCATGTCCTTGTTCATATACTACAAGGGCGCCACTTCCACCATAGGCAATATGCAGGAGCGGAGCCACAATTATGGGACGATTTTTTTAAAAACTAAGGGTACAATATTTTTTTTTTTAAAAAAATCAATAAAGAAAAAAATATGAGTGCGACCGCCCCCGCACCCCCTCCCTCCGGCCCCGGCAATACACTACAATTTTTATTGGGCACAGTCGTCGCATATCACCTGGAACGGATCTGTGCTTGCCTCTGGGTCCATCGCTAATGGGTCTGTCAAGCAGCATTTTCCTCTGCTCAGTTATAATTCAACTGGCTAATCAAATCTTCATCAATAGTTTTATCTATTGTGGAACGGATCATCCTTTGCTAAGATTGTGTTTGTCCCGTAGCTCAAGTCCTAATGACCCAACTACATCCCCCACGCTAACGGGGCGGAGTCACCTTAGATAGGCAGGGGCAAAAGTGCCCCTTGCAAAGGAAAAAAAAATTTATTATCTAAAGTTTTGTTTTCTAACAAATTATATTTTTCATTCCAAAAATTATATTTTGCCCACCAAAATTATATTTTGACCCCCTAAATTTTTTGCTCTCTATATTTTATATTATTTTTGCCACTCTTAACAAAAGTTTGTGTTCGCCACTATATACTAAGTTACGAATGATAATGTTTCTATCCTTATTTCTTGCCGATTTCGGCTTGAATTGTCTAATAATTGGAAGTATACATCATTTTATTATCTATATCTTTTGATTTATTATCCCATATTATATATATATTTATTATCTTATCACATGGACCAAGGGATGCCCGATAAATTGGATAACTCGTCCTTACGTGGCCCTCAAATCTTAGATCTCGGGTTTAAATTATGTGTCCATCGATAGAATAATAAAAAAAAGTATATATTTTTGAAATGAAAATCATAAAAACATCTTGTTACTTCAAAAGAGTCTAACCAAAAAAAAAAAACTAAAGCTGGCTGGCATATTTAATAAAAATAAACCTAATCAAAATCTTAAAGATTTAAATGACATTACCAAAGTAGAATATTCTTTGCAAGGGATTGAAGAATCGCAAGAAAGTTTGAAGGGGGAAGAAGCTTCCTCTGAAGACCGTGACTTACACGTCTTACTCGGCTGCGTACTATTAGGTCTGCCTCTTGCTGGAGCCGTTTCAAAAGAACATGCGCCTTTTCGCCTAGTCGAAAGGCCAATCTAAAAATAATAGTTCATAATCGTGTGTTACACGAACCCACAGGGACTTGGAAACGTGGATCTGAGAGTGGTTCCGCATTTTCTCATGTTTTTTGAACCCCATTGAGCCGGCCCACGACTTTCTATATGTTATAGGTGGACGATAATCATCATTATTATCTTATATGTGAAATTAGTACGAGAGATATTTAAAAACTCTCTGAAATTAGGAGAAAAACCACGGGATTATAGTTCAACAAAATAATCTGTACGATGATTAATAAAGAGACTATAATCAGTCTACAATCAAAACCCAGCAGTACATAATCATCTTGAAACAATATGAGAACTAGAAAATGTTTCATCCAAATGACTATTGTCCACAATCTGTTACAATAGATAGAGATTGTTTTATAATTGCTGTCCAAATTTTAGCCAAATCCAACGGTTAGATTGATTCCGCAAAAAGATTGCGCAGACTCGAGAAAACTTTAGTTTCTGTTTGACCTTCAAAAACCAATTCAGACGACTAAAAAACCTAATATGCATCATTCACAATTTAGTTCACTCCCTTGTGAACGAGGCTAACCGAATTTCAGTTAAGCTATTGTTGGTGTACAACAATTATTTTATTGGAAGAGCGATCAAAACATTGTGTTTGTGTTGTTGTACTGTTTAAAAGATTTGAGTTGCATCGTTACCACCAATTATAACTTTTTTTGGAAAAACGGCAAGTGCTTGATCCTACAATTGATATGAGAGTCAAGATCACATGCTCGATTCTCATTAGTTGCAAGTTAGTGCAATTATTCGTATGAAAATTGTTGGGGTACAACAATTACCATTGCTGGGAGAGTGATTGAAACGTTACGAGTATGCTGCAGCACGGTTAAAAATATTTGAGTTACATCGTTACCACCAGCTATAGCTTTTGATAATGCAACAAGCGATTGATCCTACAATTATTAAACAAGCGCATGCGCTTGATTTAATTTTATAATAATTTCTGAGCCGTTAATGAAACTAAGCATATTGATTATCATTTAAGCAAGCACACACGCCAGCAGCATAACCCGAAATTTTACTAATAGATCCTGATAAAAATAACTTAATTTCCAAGATTAAACTTAATATGAAACAGAAATCGTGTTTGGTTCAGTTCATATCCATGTTTATATTTATTGGTTATGATGCGCAAAAATTAGTATGATTGAATTAATTATATAAAAAGTACTCATATTTTTAAATATTAAAATTAGTTAAAAGTACTAATTGTACAATTTAGCAAATAAAAATTAAGCCTCTCTATGCTAAAAGTTAATTTTTATACCATTATATTAGATAAAAGGCCCGAATGAGAATATATACCAAAGATAAATCAAATATGAGTTAATTCAATATAATAGATTAATATACGATTTTTTTCGGAATTAAATGAACCAACAAAATTTATATCGCTTCATGGATTTTTTATGAATGATTTGAGAATGAATTTCGACACAAACATCGACTTTATTTTAAATTCTTTGTACATAATTTCAATGAATCGAAATATAACATAAGGTTTCTCATGTAATATATACTAGTAATATACTAAATGTACCTTATGTCTATTTAAATCAATTTATATAATATTGTTGAGAAAGAGTTGTTTACATTAATTAAATCTACGTTTTTCAGATAAAAGAGCAGATTTTGAGGTGTTTGATTTTCTTCTTCTGCTATTATTTCTCTAAAAAAAATAGCTAAAAGTAGAAGTAGATAAACAAGTCATAATATGTTTTTTATTACTTTAAGTTAGCTATGATAATTTTGTAATAAATTAAAATTCATTAAGCTGCTTTTGTTTTAGTTTCAGACACTCAATATTGTTGCATAAAAGCAACTTTTTTTAAAAAAATTTAAGCAAAAACAATATATAAATAGTTTAAATCATCAATTTAAGACACACCCTTATTATTGTTAAGTGTGCTTATAAAAATACTCATTCCCTTGTTTTTCAAAAATATAACTATAGTATATAATATTAAATTTTTCAAACATATTTAGTTATCTAAACCATAACAATCCATTCCTAAATTATCTATTTCTCTAACTTTGTTATTATTTAACTTATTTAACCTTCATCATTCATGTTGTCTCATAGATGTATTGAAGTTAATTGTATTTCTAAATGCTAAAATTTCAATCTTATAACAAATACATTTTATAATATATTGACATAGATGCACGTGATACATGTATCAAAATAGCTAGTGTAGAAATTGTGTTATTTTCATTGGTGCTAGGAAATTAAAAATATCAAACATGGATACGATGTTATCTCTTATCAAACTAAAATATGTTGGTAATTTAATCCTCCAAATCCATCCTCCAGGATCTGCACATTTTTATGAAAAAAACAAGCAAAATGAGAAATAATAACACAAGAATTAAAGTGGAAAACTCCCAAGTCAGGAGAAAAACCACCAGGACCTGAGAAGAAAAATACAATATATGAAAAATTATTACAACCACACAATTTTTCTTGTCACCCCCAAACACACCCACAAAGCTTTCCCACTAACCACGCTTAACTCACACGTCTCCCCTTACAAGAAAGACAAATAATAAAATCTTTTTTGATGTGAAAACTCAGTCAAAACTGCAACTACAGAGCATGCTAAGAATTTTACAAGACTCTACAAACAAGAGATGAATTTATCTAAAGCCAAAAGCTGCTAGACAAGCTATTGACTGTTGCACTTAAACCAAAGGCCTCAAGCCTTCTTTATAGTAAAATGGTTGGCCAAAGTTTCTAGTCTTCACGATGTGGGACAGAAACCAAAGCCCAAACCCATCAATCTCCACATTGGGCTTTGTCGCAACACCCCACCTGATAAAGATCTTCATAGCTCCTGCTACTAACACTGCAAGACAGTCATACTTTCAATGCAAAGAATTGATACTTCACCATAAAAAACATACCCACTCAAAATAAACCTTTCCAAGAATTTCAATTCGGCACATGTCAAAAAATAACATTGCTGAAAAATTATGGTGCAACTCACAATTTGGCTCACCTACAAGTTAATCAGTCACCAACGTATGTTTCCACCACACACCCTGCATCAATGCCAAACCAATGCCCTGTGGATCCGCTAACATTATACATTATCTATCATGACAACTTGAGGACATCGGTATGCTATAAGGATGTACATGTCTTTCAGAGGACATCAGAAAAGGAGACAATATTAGCTTCAATATCAGTATCTCCATTTATTGTTCCAGAGCAATTTTTCGAACCTATTCCAGCTTTTGTACAATTTCTTTTGATGTGGCCAGGTTGTCCACATACCCAACATGATTTTTTCAAGGAGTTCTTCTTCTTCCAATCACGAGCTACCGTTGCAAAACTTCAAGCAGTCTGTTACTCCTACCAGGTCTCATCTTTTCAGAAAGAAGCTTACTTGTAACCTCTGAGAAAATGATTTTCGCATTCCCATTAATCAAGATCGGCTTCATGTGCTTATACGAACGTGGAAGAGACCAGACGAGTTTCAAGGCCTGATCCTCATCGTCAATTCTAACTCCAATAGATTCAAGCTGTGAAACAAAGCCATTGAGAACACTTAAATGATCTGAAATAGTTGTATCGTCATTCATTCTTAATGTATGAAACTGCTCTTTCAGATACATCCGATTTGAGACGCCCTTTGTCTGATACAACTCTTTTAGTATTGTCCAGAGGTCATTTGCAGTAGACATTCCATGCACATTTGCAAGAACATTTTTGGCTAGACACAGATGGATTGCACTTGCTGCTCTCAAATCCAGATCCTCCCAATCTTCACTGTTCATTACAGCTTTGTCTATTGCACTAGTCGTTTCACCAATCGAACTAGTATCACTGCTGATTTCAGGGATTACTCTGCCCTTCAATGTCTTGTGTAAACAGATGAATCAATACATCCCTGACTTGCACTTGCCACAAGCCAAAATTGATTTTCCCATCAAATTCTCAACATCAAATCTGACTATATTTGAAACTCTGCTTCCCGACATTGTCTTGTGATACTTTGATGTATTTTACTACATGAATAGTACATGCTAAGTAAGCTCGCAGGAAAGAGAGAATCTCGATCTTTCATAGACAGAACTTGAAGATTCCCAAGAAAATTGGTGGGGTCACACCGGTCCACTTAAATATCGATTTTCTTAGACAGGTTTCCTAAGTCAATACATATTCGCCTAACACACCAAAGCTCTACCGCAACAAAAGGACCAAGCTCTGATGTCATTTGTTAGAAATTTGACCCTCCAAATTCATCCCTCAGGATCTACATCTTTTATGAGAAATGCAAGCAACATGAGAAATAATAACAACACAAGGATTTAACATAGAAAACTCCCAAATCAGGAGAAAAACTACTACGACCAGAGAAGAAAAATACACTATATGAAAAATTATTACAAACACACCATTTTTTCTTCTCACCACATACACCCACAAAGCTTTCTCACTAGCTACACTTTATAACCCACACCTCTCCTCTTACAAGAAAGACACCTAAAAAAATCTTTTCTGATGCGGAAGCTCAGTCAAAGCTGTAACCACAGAGCAAACTAAGAATTTTACAAGACTCTATAAACAAGAGAGAAATATATCAAATCTAAAGCCAAAAATTGCTACACAAACTATTGACTGGTGCACTTAGACCAAAGCCTCAAACCTTCTTTTTACGGTAAAATCGTTGGCCAAAGTTTCTTTTCTTCACGATGTGGGATAGAAACCAAAGCCCAAATCTGATCGTGATTTATTTAAACAATAAAATATCAAAGCATCGTGATTATTCCGCAAGTACACGGTAGTCAATTTTTATATGATTATGAAAAGTACGGATTGTCGAACCCACAGAGACTAACAAGCAAATACCAATAACATGATTTGAATTATATTTAACCTACGAAATTTAATTAAATAATAAATCTACTAATTAATTAAATTAACTACTAATCCAACAAAGTCAATAAAAGTAAACGAGAAAAATTCAATAGAGAAGATTATCGAGGTTTTGGCTCACCAATGCATTCCGCTACAGTTCTCGATTGAATATCCAAATATTTCTAAAGCGACGAGCTTTTCTAATGCATTCATTATACTCCGGTCAAGCTATAACAAGTCTAATATTAATGTTGCAATAAACAATTCCCGTATCCTTATTGAACAATCAATATTGAATGAAGATCTATGAAAACTATTAGCATTCGATTGGTAAATCTATTGCTATCACAAGTGTGCTAGATTTTACTTGGTCCTTCTCAACATAAAACCCACGGTATAATTTACTATATCATATTGTAATATCGCATGGTCAAGTCAGTCGCAATAAATTATCATTCAAAGGTGATCAATCATTCAAAAGCATGAAGAACAATAAATTATACGCATAAATAAAGGAATTCAATCAAATAAATCACCAAATTATAGGTTCATGACAAAGTATTGTCTAGCATCGATATATAAACTTAGTTCCTCGTAATAAATCAAAACAAAGCAAAACTAAGAATTAAAAACAAAGAAAAACTCACAGCGTTGACTCCGAAAATCCTCGCTCCTTCTCTTGCTTCCTTCTCGATATTGTTCCAAAATCATGGGGTGAAAGGTTAAAGGTTGGATGATTGATGAAAGTGGGATGACGAGGGTTGGACGTGTAATATATATATGGAGGCGTACGTATTGTTTTGGATGGAGGGATGGTATGGGATTATGGAGGTGCCGTGAGGTTTTTAGAAGACGTGAGGGATAGAAAGGGTGAGGTCGTGATTGATATTGTGTGATTGGTTATGTTGTGAAGAAGGGGGCGTGTATGGGGTTGGAGGAAGGGTGAGGTCGTGAGGTTTGAAGTGGCGTGTGGTGATTGGGTGATGAAGGGAGGTGTATGAATCAGTTTCTCACCTCCAATTCTGTCCGTCCCCCCTGATATATAACCAATATGTTCCCTTTTTATCAAATAAAATCTGATCCCCTCATATCTTAGTCTCGATTTTACGTGAACTGCAGCCGATCTTATTGGTCCATATAATCTGAATGTTGTCTCATCTTTTATTACATGAATATCTGTATCTACTCTTTCCTTATGTCCATGAAAATCTGCTATGTCCCAAGTGAATCTTGCATGCTGCTGTACCCATGTATTCTCAGCCTTCTAATTGTTATGTGAATCACCTGCCTTTCCATAATAAGCTGCTGATTTCTCTTGATTGAGTTTCCTTGCTGCATGAATCTTCCTTGTTTGATGCATATGTCTCTTGCTTACTTTATTTCCTTGAATATCTTTGTACGTGAGTTTGTAAGATTCCAAATTGTTGATATATTTTCTAATGATCCGATTTGTTGGAATGAACTCAATACAAGAAAGTAAACTCACAACACACACTCAAGGAAGAACACTCCCTTGCCCCCAAGCCTAAACTAGTCTATAATTTTGTCCCGTAACAGTAGGCTAGTTGGATTAGGGCTGTTTAACGGATCGGTTCGGTCCGAAACTGGCCAGTTCCGGATCCGATAATCCCGGAACCGGTCCGATCCGTTTCGGAACCGGATTGGATCCGGTTTCGATCCAACCAGTTCCAACCCGGAACCGATTTTTTTATTTTTTATTTTTAAAAAAAGTAACAAACGAGGATAACTTTATCTAAATTAAAAAAATTAATTTTTTTTAAAAAGGATCCGGTTCCCGTTCAACCCGGAACCGGATCCGTTTGGTCCGGAACCGGTAAGATACCGGATCCGGAAGGGTAGAACCGATCCGGTCCAGTATCTTACCGATTCCGGACCGGTTCGAAACCAATTAGTCCGGTTCCGGTTTCGAACCGGACTAACCGGACCGATTTTGGACTAGGTCCGGATTAACCCTGCCTGTTAAGCACCCCTAAGTTGGATGAAGAGTTATTCCACAGCGATTGCCCCTTTTGGGTTCACTTCAATACAGTAGGATTTATGTCTCGACCACTCTCAATTTTTCGAGTAAATGAAAAACTTTTTATAATGAAAAAGCATAAATTACAAGGAAATGTGAAGTCAATATTGAATTCATCAACATTACAATTTTATGAACCAAACCGTGAAAGGTTTCCCAGACAATATACGATTTTACATGGAATTCACACCACGAATTCATACAAGAGTCAAATTTTCCTTGGCTAAAGGAAGGCATCTGAGAGGTGAATAATAACGATATGCAATACCCTTCAAGCAAATTTGGCTCATCCACTTTAGCATCAGTTCTGGTACTACAATCAAGAATCTGCTCTACATCCAGACCACAGTGAATATGGCAACTTATGGTAAAACTAGCTGTGATAGTCACTTTCTCTTGGCTCGATGGCAGGAAGAAGTCGATTCATCTGTTCTTAAACATTCCTGAGATTATGTTGACTGTCTTGCATATATCACAGACGACCCCGGGAAAAAATAAACTGATTCTTCAGCATTTAGTCAAAATTTCAGTCCCAGTTCTTGTTATGAGAATTGTATGTTCAAACTGCGCTGCAGGGCAACCATTGGCTGTTAGAGTAGTCCAGTTGTCTTCCCATGTTATGCAATCTGTAGGTCTTAATGTAAGAATTGGCTCTGCATGATTGGCAAATTTCGTTTCAGAAATTTATTCCAACTCGAGCAACAATTTTACATAATATCGAAATATATGCATTTTTGTATTTAAAAGAGATAGATCAAGAGTTGAAACTCCTCTCCAGTTCATTTTGTTTGAGTATCATCCATCTCAAGCCAATTTACGATATAGAAAAATGTACAACACTCACCAATGGTAAATGTTTGCCCTTCAACCATGCGGCCAGCCTTGTCATTACCTATAGAAGAATGTTAATTTCCATATTTTTTATAATGCGGCCAATCAAGAATATTAATTCACATGACTGCATAACACAGAAAATCAGTATCCAGAAAAAACTTAATCAAGGGAGGGGGAAGAAAACAAATTTTTCTATTGCTTAAACATGAGGGAAGTCATTCCTTTAAAAGCACGTATAGCGCAGTCGTTTTTGGGGGAAAATAAAAGATCCCGAAAGGTAAACCAATGAAATAAGAATAAGAAACTATCACAAATATCTTGATTACCATCAGTATTTCTTACAATCATTTCCATATGAGGAATTCATTTTTTTTTTAAGGTGATACGATCGTACAAAAATAGTCAACCACATGAGCAATTTGGGGCAATCATTATGATGTAACAGCATGAACAAACAGATGCAAGATGTTCCAATATCTTGACCTTATTGAATTTAAGCTGAAGCTAGTGCACCGCCACGGACATGGTGCTGATTTTTTTTTTTTTTAAGATGGAGCTACTTTGTTTTTGGTGAACGATAACTAAGTTTCCTTTATGAACTCCTTATATCTATGTTACACTAAAATAGGTTCTTTACATTTTCGGTGAAGATAAAAAAGATCCTATTAATAATGTGTAGTAATTAAATAAAAAACGCGACTAAATCAAAATAAATCTTTTAAAGGTACAAACTCAACATCTTGAAAAATACTTTATCCAATAAAGCTTTGAAGAAGGTAGAGCAAGCATAACCATAAAACTCCATTAATTTTTATGACAACATTATATTTCTGGCTAACTCAAGCATAGGGGAACCAAGTTTTTCGAAAAAAAAATTTTCTCTTCTATTGTTTTAAGGAAGATAGTTTGCAATCATAAATATACATATAGTAACATGATTTAGATGAAAATGTTCCTGGCACAACTTTAAGGAGAGATTATACAATTAAAAACCAAATATAAGTGCAATTCATTTTTTATACTGGCTACCATGTAAAAAGTGAGAGAGATCAGTATAATCATCAATATGCTTAGCATTCAATCTATAAAAAATAACAGTACATCACGTACAAATGTTATTCTTGATACTTTATATAATAACAATAACGATTGGAGCTGTGGAATGCTTTGTCAATAACATAATGTGTAAATAGAATATGCTTTAAGAAATAATGTTCACTATGTTTCTTTACCCATGAACTTTTTACTCTTAAGAAGTTGAGAAGTTGCAATAGAAAGATACAGATTGATAAATGTCATAATTTTAAACGACCAAACAATTTAACACGTGCTGTAACCTAGTATGCTGCCTTTTCACGTATTATTCACAAACATTTCGGTCCTTTTACAGATAAGCGTATGAACATTTAAAAATAAAATAACCATCAATTGCCCACTCGCAGTGCATGTAGATTTTCATTGTTATTAACAAATCGATAAATGTATGGAACTCAAGAAAGAGACTTACGGTGGTGAAATATAAGAGGCTCAGAATGGAAAACAGTCCCAATGCCATGTCCAACAAAACGGTCCACCACACCGTAGCCAAATTTTTCAGCATGTTCACTGGGACACCAAACAAGAAATTGTCAACTTTACAGTTTTAACCTCTATTCAGTGCAATACACATAAGGTGTCAAATCAGATATATATTTAGCAGATATATCAGCACAAAACATAAAAAGAAAAAACAGCATGCCTTCTGTTCCACAACTTTTTATTAAAAAAAAAAGAATAGGTTGCCAACAGGCGTCTATTATTGAATTGACCCGATAATACCCATTTTGGAGTGTCCAGTGCCAAAGTCACTGAATGGGTAAGTAGCCAATCCCTGGACTATGTAATGAATTGACTAATCCTAAGTCAAAGGGTCGAGAGAACCATCTCTCAGAAGATGTTGCAATAGAAATATTCTGGTTAACTAGCGAGAGATATAATTTTATAATATTACAAGGACATGATTTCTCAAGGACACTTTTTGGAAACTTCTGAGCACAAATAATATCATAAGTTGGAGTAAAAAAAAGAGAAGGAAAAAAAAACACCACGCAAATCAAGTAAGATTATTGGTTATAAAAAGGTTTGGCACACATTAATTGCCTTTTGTATCACCGCACTCATAAATTATTCCTCAAGGCTAAGCGCAATTCCCTGTGAAATCTGGAAAGCGTAGCTAAATTATTCAAGTACCTGATTTTCTTCCCAATTTTCCTGAAAAGAGCCCCATCTTCGCAAGCAGAAATGCCCTTATACATGCATTCTTCTGTCACCTGCCATTGAATTAAAAAATGTAAATAAGGGATAAAAATATTGCAACGGCCAAATATTGTTCTAAAATGAATAAAACCAGAAGGATATTGCAGAGTTGCTGGTGAAATAAAAAAAGAAATTACCTTTACAAGTCGTTTCACTGAATCATTCACGTTGCCACAAATAAAAGTTTTAGATGTGTCCCCATGATAACCCTAAAGGAGACAACTAATCAACAGGAAGATAGAGAAAGCTCAAACTTTGATCAAGTTTAGATTATATGATTCCCAACAACTGTGCGGCATCCTACACTTTTAGAATGCTTTGACAAGTATGTAATTATAAGAGTATCAATTTATGTTACATGGTATAGTTGATTTTCTATATATCTTTGATTTTAAATGCTTAGTTATTAAAACCTGTGTCTGACCAACTTCACATGCTATTTAATACATGTTAAGTTTGATATTCAATATTAAGCTAAACAAAAGATAATTCTTCAGTTGTGAGAGAAGTGCAGGATTTGAAGACAATTAAAGTTGTGAAACAAGAGAATCAATAAATATATTTCATCTGCACAATTTAATTACAGATTTGCAGTGCTTTCTTTGCTTATTCTTTCGTACCCTAGTTGAGTCCGAAGTTTACGATAGACAGTCATGTGTTGGCAAACTATAATATTACAATGGTGTAATGTTCAAAAAACAATATCCTACCCAATAGTTTGGGAAATGATCTATGGTTACTGACAACAATTGTATTATCAACAACTCACGTTTAAGTACACCGTCACGTCAATATTTATTATATCACCGTCCTGCATACAAATGAATATTTTTTTAGTGCAGGAAACCAAGTTTGGAAGGCAAACATAACCTGATTATACGACATAATACCTGTAATTGGCGAGAATCGGGTATCCCATGGCACATGCACTCATTAACTGATGTGCATACACTTTTTGGAAAGCCCCCATACCCTAGAGGTGAAGGAAATGCACCAGCATCAATGATCATTTGGTGGACAGCCTTATCGATTTCATTTGTTGTTACTGATGGCTAAGATGATATTTAAGGTCAGTAATTGTCAACAGTCAAGTAAAAATATCTCCCAACAATCATAACCAGACATTGTGTCTTAAAACCTACTTATACTTTAAGAGAACAGAAAAAGTCACATTGGTTCCCTCGTTTTTTAGAGCAAGGTACACAAAAGCATGGGTACACAGAGCAAAGCACACAGTTTATTGAAGCCGTGCAGCACAAAGGCATAAAATTTTAAAATATATATGCGTGAGAAATTTGCTTATTGGATTGAATATCTACTTACAAAATATTAAGAACAATAAATATGACCAGAAACTTATGGTAACAGTTGCATAAAGACATGTAGGTAATCCACTAAGAGAGACATGCACCAAGAGTATCAATATCTAATACCAGAGTTAACAAAACAGCAGATTCTCACCCTAACCAGTGACCCTGCATGTTCTAGCACCCTAGCAGCAAGCTGGCATGCAGCCCTCATACGGGAAATTCCTTCAGAATCATGAATTTGATGTTCACTTGAAATTTCTGGCAACACTCTTGAAGTAAGATAAGGAGGTTGAGGAATATTATCAGGCACAGGAAGCAGTTGTGATACCTTTCCACGCCTTAGAGGAGGAGGCCTTCTTCTAGATATTGTTGACTTTCGAAGTAAATGTTCCCTGTGTTGATAAAAAAAAGTCCACAATCTTGAAATGTTGGTGGGAAGTAGATCAAGAAGAAACCACATTTGATAAACATTTAAACCAACAACAATTAGGTCAATAAAAGAATATATAATATACAAGTCAAAATACTCAATTAAATTCAATAAAAACGTATTCCACATGTATTAGAAGTACATCAATATGTATCGTGTAGTTCCACTTCACTATCAAGAGTCATCTCCTAGTTCAGTAACAACAACTCAAATATATTTCGATTACATCAACCCCATATTATTTTAGGTCTGATTGTATCTTCAGGTTTATCTTAATAGTAGTATCCATCAATTTTCTAAGTAGCCTGAATTTAAAAGTCCCTTTGTAAAGCTTGTTCATAAAAGTTTGCTATTTTCTTTGATAATTCAACTCCAGTATTCTCTAAGTTTGCATTTCATTTGCATGATATTTCTATTATTAACTTTTTTGTATTTCATGAAGCAAGGCGCTGTGAAAAAAAGAAGATCAATGCTGTGATTATTGCTAAGGAACAAGAACAGATAAATCTTATAAAGAAAATTAATTAATTTTCTAAGAAGAAAAAGACATCAGCCATAACAGTAACAGTATAACAGATCAGATGGTATGAATTCTCTTAATTTCAGCTGCCTAGAAGTTGCAAATAAAGGAATCAAACCGGAACGATTGAAAGAATAGGTGTGGAATTATAAGTCTAGATATACACTTTGTCTCTAAGGTCACAAGATGAGTTTTGGTACACCACCCGTAAGTTGCAACTAACCAAATAAATTTATACACATAAGCTTATTGTGTAGTAGCCATTTCTACATAGCACAACAATCATAATTTACATAATTTTATATCAAATCTATTACTCTACCAAGCTGACCAGCTATAATCTTGTTCTACATCAACCAAGTTAGAAATTCTCTATCTCCATTAGTTAAATTTTAGGAAAGGACTTGGGAACAAAAAACCAGACTACGACAATGAATTCTTCCAAAGAATAAATGCCCAACTCAGCCGACTAATCTTGCTTTTGATTACGTGTACGGTCACATTACCAATGTAGTATTGCAGCAAAAAACACTACAAATTTCTATTTTAACCAGATTATAAGTGAAGCACATAATAATTAAATTATAAAAAACACTTCATGCCACTCATTGAGAATCCAATAAAAGCATAAACTTGCCTTCTTATTCTAATGGCCTCTTCCAAACCCGAAAGCTTTTTCGAATAAACAACCAAATGCCTTCTTAAATTTGAACCTTCAAGCAATTTTCAAAAAAATTGAACAAAAATAGTCAAAACCAATATCACAAGAAAGAAAACAATGCCACATGCATCAAAACTCTATGTAAGCGCATGAAATACACACCATATCAGATTCCAATTTTTTGAACATTGGGATGAAATGGTAATCTTGTGGGAGCTTAAATATGTTTTATGAGCGAACTTTTGTATCCCATGATTACGAAATGAAGCTAAAATCAAAGTAAAACAATTTCCAACTCAACACAAGATTGTCTATATCAAAAAGCACAAGGAATCTCAAGTTTACTGTAGAAACAACGAAGTACACAAATGATCAGTTACTCAATGCAAAAATGGCCCAAACATCAAAGTAAAATAACTGCCCAATTCAAATATGACTAGATTATCATGAATACTGATACCAAAAGAAAAAGGAACTAAAGCTTAATTCAGAATTTTACACGTTTCATGACTAACGGATAAAAAGGCAACACGAAAACGAAGCGGTATCTAAGATACGCATACGAACAAACATCCAGACACAACCACATACAAGAGAAAGGCGGAGGGTGGCTAGAGGTGAGTGGGGTCCCCATGAGAACACTGGAAGATGCTGATAATTTGGATTCGACATGAAGAAGAGAAGATGAGCTGAGTTGGAGAGTTGCCACCGCCGCTGATACCGAAGCATTAGCAAAAACCATTACTACTACCACTTAGAAGACAAACCACTAGTTTCGGGATTGGAATTGATAAGGGAATCGAGGTCATTTGGGCTCAATTATTGGGCCTCTATTTTACTTGTTGGGCTATATATTTTTATTCGCTATTGGTTACAATTACGTGGGTCTCTTATTGTTTATCAAGAGAAAAATATCAATTTTGGTCTATTTGCCTATAAATTTTTGAGGAAATGTTATGTCTTCTATTCTTAAACGATACATTGTTCATCTTCTTCCAAAACGTCACCGCGTAATGCCACCATCTCTACGGATCATGACCACGACCGGCGTACGTCCCACGACCGACAGACATCATGACTGAATTCCACCGATTCGATGAGGAAATTGGCATGCTCTGCAAATCAGAAGAAGAAAAATTTGAAATTTGCTTCTATTATATTTACCTTATTCTCCATTGAATGATTTTTGGACGTTTTTTTTTATGTTTTTAAGGGATTGTTGTGCTTCAATTAACATTGAATTTTTATTTCAATTTTGGTACACATGTGTTTGTTAAAATGTCTCTTTAGTTAAAAAACTTTTCGTAGCAAATTTCAAATTGATATTTCTTTCAACTTTGGTTTCTCATCGGATGAACAATATAATATCCAACACTAAGTCTAAAAAGATAAAATAAAATGTTAATTTCGAGAGGTTTTTCTTACCTACCTATTACTCTAGTTTGAAGATTTGTGCTAACTTTAAAATGTCAATTGATCTCTCTGTAATGTAACATAGGAGGCTCATGATGTAACTTCCAATATGAAAGGTACAAAGTGAAAATTTCAGACATCATGCCACTGCTTTCTTGTTTAAGATTGTTAATTCATCAATGATTTGAAAAGATAAGATGGTGTTACATCCAACTGATATACTACCAGGTCTTACCTATGGGTGTATGTAATTTACATGTACTGCATGAGTCCATCGATGCATATTACATCCACCAATAGACTCATATATTGTCTTTGACCAAAAATATAGTCTATCGGTGCATGTAAATTACATGCACCAATAAATTCAGATACCGTCTTTAACCAAAACAGTCTATTATTGGTGCAGGTATATTATATGCATCGATAGACTCAGGCGATGCATCTATATTACGTGCACCGACTGATTACATCGTGTCCTTTTGATTGCTATTAGAGCTTGAGATTTTTATTTGACGCAATTTGTTATATAAGGATAACCATTTTGTAATTTTTTGCTCAATTGCTTAGTGTAGTATATTGATTAGGTCTAAAGACCATGGATTGTGAATTAAGTATTTTTGGAGTGCAAAACTTAACTTTTGGATGGTAATTCTGGAATCTTTTTTTGTTTGAAAGCCAAGCAACTACCCCACCTCAGATATTCTTTTTCAACCAATTTAATTTGATACCTAAGGAATATATGTTTTCGCCTAGGTTGTTAATCTTCATTTCGGTTATTTATGTATCAGCAACTCTTTAGTTTGGCATTACAGTAGCATCGGTGCATGTAAATTACATGTACCGATAGATTCAGGTGGTGCATGATGGTTGAATACACCTACTGTCTCTAGCCAATGACATAGATACATGCACCAATGGTTTCTAATTAATCAGTCGGTGCATGTAAATTACATGCACCGTTTGAGTCTATCGGTAAATATAAATTACAGACATACTCAGATACTGTCTTTAACCAAAAAATTGATACATGTACCACTGTTTCATTATATCATGCATACAAATTATTGACATGCAATTTTATATTCTAGAATGCTCTAAAGGAGTGAAATTATAAACATACATATCATAGATGGAAAAGAGGCGTAATAGCAATCTACGTTTAGAAGAAATAAAAAGGTTTTTTTTCCCCAAGTCTGGAAGTCATTCATACATCTGCCCTTAAACTTTTGACCTCCTGGCTTAGACTCTGTCATATATCATCTGAAATAGCTTTTGATGTACAAAACGACATACGTGGTGATGATGTTGCAGATCGCAAAAGATTTTACATCTTTGGTACATGAGATGGTGATCTAGAAACCCTTCTGGATCTCTGAACAGAGAAAGAGACAAAGTTCTTGGAAGTTTCAAATGGGCTCATTGGCGATTTCGAAGAAGTGCTCAGCCTCTTAATATTTCCATTTTGAAATAGGAACACATGATTTTCATTCGATTCCAATGTCATGTTGAATGTGGAACTTCTATCAGACTTTAATGAGTCAACATATGAGAGTCTAGCAGTGAATCTTGATAAACGAGAAACTCCCGTGATTGGGAAATGAAGACGAACATGCGCGATGAATGTCGAAGAAGAACATAGGCGATGAAGAAAAAAGTGAGAGATATACTTAAATGAAATGAAAGCTGAATATGTTGGTTGATTGGGTCGAAAAAATTAGACCTTTTGCTACAGAACCAATATTTGCCCTAATTTTTTTATGTTCTTTTAAGCTTGTCATGTATCGAATGATTAAATAAAATTATAAATTTAAATTATACTTATCTAATTTCTTTATGATATAATAATTATAAGTTATATTCATATCGTAGAATATTTATTACATTTTAAAACTTAAATTTTGATTTTGTAAAATTGCTATTGCGATATATATAATAATTGAAGCACCTGATTTATTTTCACCCAACAATCAATTTAGTTTATTATAGTTTATAAATTACCTTCTAGAGGGTTTTAATTCCATTCAAATTCCAATTTTCTGCATGGTTTAATTGCCACATATGCACTGGAATCAGTGCTTAAAGACAGTTATTATAAAGGCAGCTAAAGATATTTATGGTTAGTTTGTATCGAAAAATAAAAACATCCATTCATCTCGATGTCAAATGTTATACAAATCTTGGGTGTATATATAAATATATGGTAAATAAGGTAAATCTTGTGCACGAAAATACCGTTGTGTGAGGATTACATGAAAGAGTTGGGCCACTTTGTGTCTAATTTACGTAGTCCTCATTTACAATGCAAGAGTTTATTTTCGCGAACTTGTGACTTTCAAGTCACATGCCATCATTTTTTTTTATCGTTCCGCCATATCTCACTCCTTATAGATATATATAAAAATAAAAAAAATCAATCTCAGTAAGTAGTTTCCTAAGAATATAATTGCAAAGGTAATTTGTTCCATTTTTTTCAGTGACTTTATTTATGTATGCTTGCAAGTTTTACAACAATTTGTTTTCCAAAATATGCTTAGGTAAACTTCATCTCATAGCATGTGTTTTTTACTACTATAATAATCCTGAAACTCAGCGTTTAATTGTCGCGTCATTTCATTTAGACGGTGTCGGATTAGATTGGTTTGATTGGGTAATACAAAAGGTTTAATTCAGAATTGGAATCAGTTTTTGATGCATGTAGTTAAGCGGTATGGTCCTTCAGAGTACGAGGATCATTTCAAACGTTTGAGTAAACTCATGCAGTCTGGTGGTTTACAAGAATACCAACACCATTTTGAACAACTTACCTATTTCGTAAGGAGATACAAGTCTATCGACCTCAGTCCTTATTGTAAGCTATGGCACTTGCAAAGTTATATGATGATAAGATTTTCGATAATTCTTCATGTCTCAATTCCTGGCATGACAGAACACCTATCTCGAAATTCAGTTCGGTGACTTCGAGCTCAAAACCTCAAGCCTTGCTTCCTACTCCAATAGCACCTTGGAAGCCATTTGCCATTCGCAAATTATCACCAGCTGAAATGCTCGCTCGTCGAAAGAAAGGTTTATGCTATAATTGCGATGAGAAGTTCTTCATTGGACATAAATGTAAGGGGCAATTATTTTTTTCCGTGGCTGAGGACGGTGATAACAGTACTGAATTTGTGGATAAGGAGCAACTTCTTGATGCTCTAGTTGATGAGTGCCTTGTAGAGCAACCAGAGATAAATCTCCATACTATGGTGGGACATTCAAATACACACACTTTGCGCCTGCATGGTCTCATTGATAACACTCTAGAGCATATCCTAGTGGATGGGGGGAGCACTCACAATTTCATACAGGAACATGTTGCAAAGTTTTTGAAACTATACATTCTTCCTTCACAACATTTTTCTGTGGTAGTCAGGAATGGAGAGGAATTGCAGTGTGATGGTTTTTGTGCTAACGTCAAAGTGGATTTGGGGCAAGCATCATTTGACATTAAATTTTTTTTGTTATGTCTTACAATTAAGGGATTCAGTGGCTCAGCGTATTAGGCAGGATTATCATGGATTACGACCAACTTTATTTGGAATTATACATCAAGGCAAGATGGTTAAGTTGCAGGGGCAGTCACTGATTCAATTGGAGGAGGTCATATTGAGTCAATTGAAACATTTATCTCAGACAAAAAGTATTTTTGAGTGATTTCAGTTGTTATCCATGGAAGTTCACATCTGTAAGGCCCCGAAAACAATCGTAAATGGTATCACATTAAGAAAATTAGTATTATTTAATATATATATGTGTGTGAATATATAGGCACATATATATAATAGGAATTAAATAATGGATCGTGTCATAGAATTATTCTCTTGGCTATGAATACACCTAACGTTTGGTTGTTGATATGCAAAAAGAAGTCCACATGCATACACAATAAGATATTACTTGTCCTTATCATTAAATGCCCTTAAAAGTTTAGTTCCCTTACAAAATAATACATCGGCCATCTTATATAAAATAAGATAAATTGTCATTCCATAATTATACCTTGTTCCCTACACCAATTATGCTTTGGCCACCTTATATTGAAAGAAAAATAATTTTGGAATTAAAATTTCAACTTTTCAAGCTCTCCCTAGGTTTCATACTCTAAATTGAGTATATAGATAATCTTATTTCTCTTGTTTTAAATTTGAATTAGTTTTAATTTATGAAGATTCTATGCTTTGTGTCTATTTGGATTTGAACATGTAAATTGATATAGTTTTATGTCGAGTTGTTTTTATAGATCTGGGACTTATTTATGTAACAAAATACACGATATGTGTATGAATCCCGTAATTTTTAAGGAGACAAAACATGATAAGCATTAAGTTTCAATATTTATGAGATATGACTTAAATATGATAAATTATTCTATTCAAATTCGGACAAAGTTGGACACATACGTAAGTGCATACATATATTATAAGATGATTGGTTATAGTCACATGTAATGCTCTTTAGCTTAATAAATATTAACTTCCTTATTGTCTCCTATAGCTATCAGCCATCATTTCACTCTTAAAAATACTTATAATATATATAAAGGGTAAGGGAAAAAGTTCGATTCCATGGGAGCTTCGTTTTGAAGCTTTTCTTTCGATTCCTTTGTCTTGAGTTCAAGGTATAATAATTTTTTTTTCTTCACATATTTTTTTATATACGACTCTTATTTGATAATATAAAATTTTAAATAGTGTATAGAATTTTAATTAGTATAACATGACATAGTTTGTTAGTTTAAATATTTTATACATTTATACAAGATGCAAGTTGTATATTATGGGTTTGTGCCTTGGTATGCATGTAGATGATAATTGGCCATTTTAAGATAAAGAGTTGTGTTAATAAGTCATACCATAATAACCATGATTAAACAAATTTATAAGACTTAAGAAAGTTAATGTTGCTAAGAGCAAGAGGTCATGTGTATAATAAGATCATGTATGCACACGTGTTTCAAATCTAATTTGATAAAGCATGATTAAGAATTAAACATAATAATATAATCCAATGTTTAGTATCACATGGGTTCGAAGCTCTTGTTTTGTTTTAAGTCTTGATAAGTGGGCACTCCATTTATGTCTAAATATAATATATTGTATTTAAAATATTTATGCGGTCTAAAACTTACTAGTCTCGCATAGTTTGAGTTTGGGTATAAGTTTTATCAAGTTCGAGCCATATGAAAATAGGTTTTGAAATTTAATGTGAGATTTATGATTTTTTTTATATTATATTATGTTTTTAGAGAAGTTCTCGATACCAAGTTATTTAACGGTTGCCAAGTATCTTCAAAAAGGTATGTTACGATCGAGTAACATACAACAGGTATCCATGGTATTTGATATGCGTTGAACGTGGTTTATATGGCATTTACTTGTCTACGTGTTGTGACATTGCATAAACATCGATGCGAAGAAAAATAAAATCTATTTTACACATGTATTTTGTATATATATAGCATCGATGCTTGATACGTCATTATATTGCATATTGAGCCTTGATCCTATTTGATGACCCTTTTGATATTGTGCGGGTCGAGGTGTTTATTGGGATGCTACGGAGCTGCGACTAGCCCGGGAGATGTTGCAGGCCGAAAGGCGCAGTATGTCCGTAATCCCTGGCGAGGTGACCGGCACACGGTAGTAGACTGGCGGATGAGTGGTCGCTACGGCAGTGTAGCCGAGCCTTACCTGTTGCTCGAGCTGTTCCGCTGCATTTACCGGTTGTCAGCTATCGTTATTCCGAT
The DNA here is from genome assembly GCA_907163345.1 of Haberlea rhodopensis. Taxonomy (NCBI): domain Eukaryota; kingdom Viridiplantae; phylum Streptophyta; class Magnoliopsida; order Lamiales; family Gesneriaceae; genus Haberlea; species Haberlea rhodopensis. Next base: position 276,258 of record CAJQUN010000339.1, read on the forward strand.
TACCCGTGCATGTGGTTCTTACCTGATCATGCATTGCATCCACATATCATTCATTACAGTACATGTTGCATTTATCTTGGTCTTTTCATACTGGGTTATTACTCACCCCCTCGGGGGCGGTTACCTTTTTGTGTGTGGTTGGTAATCAGGTTAGGATGTGATGGCATTTATGGGAGGCTGGATTGGATTCAGCATTATGGCTGCTTACACGATAATTATTGGTTGAAGTTTGATATCATCCGGATTATTTTCTACATGTAAAAATTTATGTGACTTGTGGTGCCTCGATCATGAATAATTATATGACATTCTATTATGATATTATATCAAATAATATCAAGTATAATCTTTGAATTGGAGAATTTTTGGGCTCGCGTCATAACAAAATTTAAGTTTCCGCCGCGAAGTTAAAACAGTAATTTAATTGCATGATAATTACTGGTGAGAGTTGAGGGCCCCACAACATCATTGCCGCTTCACAGGTACAAACTTCTCCAAAATTTTTAGTACGAATCCTTGATTCCTATAAAGATGTATTCATGGAACCAAGCAACTTATGCCCATACCGAGCCCTTAATCGCTCCATTCAATTTCCAAACTCTCAACCGGTTAATGTCAAACCATACCGCTATCTTCATTCCCAAAAACATGAAATTGAAAAACTAGAGCATGAAATGTAACAATCTGACATTATTCGCCAGAATCAGAGTCCTTTTTCTTTGCTTGCGCTTTTGGTCAAGAAACAAGACGGCACTTGATGTTTTTGTATGGATTATCATGCTCTCAATCATGTCACCATTAAGGATAAGTTTCATATTCCAACCATCGATGAACTTCTTGATGAGTTACATGGTGCTGTCTTTTCCAAGCTTGTTTACGAGCCGATTATCATCAGATTCGACTTAATGATTCGGACATTTTCAAATACATCTTTCCATACTCATGAAGGCCATTATGAGTTTTTGGTAATGTCTTTCGGACTCACTAATGCACCAGCCACTTTTCAAGCAACCATGAATTGCATTTTTAAACCATTCATTCGGAAGCTCCTTACCGTTTTCTTTGATGATATTCTAATCTATAGTCGGTCTCTTGATGACCATTTAGCACATCTCCAAACTACTTTACAATGTTTGCGAGATAACACATTCTTTGTTAAATTTCCCAAATGTTCTTTTGCTCAAAAACCCATTGAGTATCTGGGCCACGTAATCTCTTATACAGGCATCCGCCCTGACCCTTCAAAGGTTGTCGCCATTCGTGCATGGCCTATTCCGAAGAATTTGAAATCATTAAGAGGGTTTCTTGGACTGTCCAGGTTTTATAGGAAGTTTGTGTCAGAGTATGCTTCTATCGCTTTTGCATTAGCAGAGCAGCTCAAAAAAAGATAATTTTTTTAGGAGTGCTCAGGCACAATCTGCTTTTGATTCACTTATTTCCTATTTCAGTAAAAAAAACCTACCACCTCAACTAGGACACCATATTGCCTATCTAAGTAAAAAAACTACCACCTCACCTCACCAAGTCTTCGACGTCGTGAGTTGCTAGCCATAACCCAAGCTGCTACTAAATGACGCCCTTATCTTCTTGGACATCATTTTCCCATCATTACAAACCATCTTAGTCTCAAAAGACTTCTCAAACAAACTGTGCACGCACAAAAATTATCTTATTAAACTCTCGGGATATGGCTATCACTTATCAACCGGGGAAATCCAATGTTGTAGCAGATGCATTCTCCGGGGATTTGAATCCAACTCCAACCATGACGAATCATTAGGTGCATTGTTAGCCGTTTCTGTTCCAATTTTCCAATACTGGTCAGACCTCAAATTGGAAGTAATGATTGATCCCTATTATTCAACTCTCATCCCTAACCCTACATCAACTTCTCACCCTTTTCAATTTCGAAACGGGTTATTACAAACATAATCGTCTATGTCTAAGCCCATCTTCCCCATTGAAAGCCAAAGTGTTTTTTGAATTCCACAATACACCTTTAGCGGGTCGTGGCGGCGTACAAAAGACTTTGGAGAGGCTTGTTCCAAATTTTTATTGGCCACACATGAAAAGAGATGTGCAAGAATTTGTGGATAGTTGTACTGTTTGTCAACAAACAAAATATAGTTCTCAGAAGCCTCTGGGACTGCTGCAACCCCTTCCTATTCCGGAGAATGTGAGGGAGGACATTTTGATGGACTTTATCACGGGACTACCACGATCCAATGGATTTTCTGTCATCTTAGTCATGGTGGATAGATTGTCAAAATATGGTCATTCTGGGGTGCTCTGCGGCAACAACATTGTTTATAGAAATTGTTGTTAAACATCATTCATTCCCCAAAAGCATTGTGTCGGATCGTGATCCCATTTTCTTAAGTAATTTCTGGTCTGAAATTTTTGATGCAGTGGAACCTCTTTGGCTATGTCGAGTGTTTATCATCCTCAAACTGACGAGCAAATGGAAGTCTTGAACAGATGTGTGGAGCAGTACTTACGTGCCTTTATGATTAATCAGCCGACGAAGTGGACACAATCTTTGATTTGGGCCTAATTATGTTACAACACTGCCTTACACTCTACTATAAAGATGACACCATTTGAGGCTGTTTTTGGCAAACCTCCGTCGTCCATTCCATCTTATATCCCAGGAAATTCTAAAGAAGTTGTGGATTCATGGTTACAGGAGAGATCCCAACTCTTGGAAGCATTGAAAGATAACATGACTGAAATGCTGCTGATTTGCATCGCACTGAGATAGTTTTCGAGGTGGGCCAATGGTGTTTTGTTCGTTTACAACCGTATCGCTAAACTTCATTGCTAGGTCAGCCATATCTGAGGCTTAGCAAACGTTTTTACGGGCCATTTCAAATTGTAAAACATGTGGTAGATGTGGCTTACAAATTAGAATTACCAAAGGAAGCCAAGATTCATCAAGTATTTCATGTTTTGGTGCTCAAGTTATGTCCTAATCCACGAAGGTCTCATTTTACCAGAGACTTCCGTGAATAATCAACCCTTGATTATTCCTTTGGCAGCTCTAAATGATCGGCAAATTCGCAGGCATAACAATTGGGTTTCACATGTTTTATTGCAATGGGAAGGGTTGCCATTGGAGGAGACGCCTTGGGAGGATGTATGTCAGTTTAAGCACATTTATCCTAATTTCCACCTTGAGGACAATATGGCTTTTGAAGGGGAAGGCAATGATGTGAGCATTAATCAACGCCCATCACGTATAAAAGGCGCTCCCAGAGCATTGGTGGATTTCATTTTCAGAGTTTGATTGTTTACGGTTTATGTAGGATGTAAGGAATAATATGCAAATGCAGCGGAATATAAAACTTATGTCGAATTCCAACCGAATATCTATACGAAGTGAAAGCAATCTGTGTTTAGAGTATATACCTTTGTAGCGTGTTTGATGCAGACTGTCGATGGAGGTTTCCACGAGTCACGAGTAGAAACTTCAAGATTATACCTCTACGGTATCCACACCATCAAATCTGGTAAAGGGGTCGAATAAGAATCGACAAGCACGAGAACACTTTCTTGTGTTTTGTTAATGACGTCTAGGGTGTATTATGTGCTAAAAATTTTCTGAAAATTTCCTTCTCTACACATATCTGAACACACCCTTCATCATGCATATATATATGTCGGCTCCTAGTTAGCTTTTTGTGATGACGGGTATCTTAACCAGTCCAAAACCCTTTAGATCCATCAGTATATAAGTTGGCCCATTAACCTTTTATTAGGACTCTTCCTAATATAATTTAATTCATCATATGAATTAATCTCCATTTATCAATTTTTGTGCGACCCGTTAGGATCTCGTAACATTGGCAGCTACATAAAATCCCATTTCATGATACAAGTTATGAGCGGTGTCTAGCAATACATCATAGCTACCCAAGTTACAAGAATGTCATTGACTCGACATTACCTATGGTCTGTGATAATATTATCATGAAAATTAATCCCTTTGTCCTTGGTGTATAGATTGAACATGAGCCATGGAGAAAGTCACACTCATATAGTTCAATCTTTTATTTCTTAATTACCAAGTAGACTAGAATAAACAAATGATTTCGATATCACATATCGATTCGTTCGAGCATGGTCATGCATACTTAGTCTCACTCAATCAAGGGCTCATAACACTACTCCCGTTATATATGAGGGACAATTCATATCTTGATTATTCAACACCCCTCTACAATATTTGAAATATGTCCAACGACTATTTATAGTTCACCATGTTAAAGGTAACGTTTGTCAATATCAAGATATACAACTCTTTATGTTGGGATCTCTGATAATCTCAAGTCGTAAGGATTATTTACATTATTATCACTATGAGAATTGCTTATGACACTCATATAACAATCCATGTAGCATTTTCATGGTGGGTCGATCAAGTACATAGTTCTCTAACATGTACCCATATTGATTTGTTTTCATATACATGTCTAAAGTCATCAATCAATATATAGTAGTCTCCATGTATTATCATTATCATAATTCACGTTAATACTTGACTAGATACTATTCAACAATAATACATTATTATTATTATTATTATTATATATATATATATATATATATATATATTCATATTACGCAGACAATGAAATAAAGTGTTATAATGAATTGCCAAAACAAAATATCATAATATAATATATGCTAAAATCAATCATCCAATAACTGGTCTTTAGGGCATATTCCAACATAAGAGTTGTTAGTTAATTGAATAATTGTTGATGTTAGTATAATAATTGAAGGCGGGAATAGACAACGTAAAAAGTAGTAAATCACATTTTATTTTAAAACGTGGTTGAGTTGTAATTGCTATAAATAGTTCAATAAAGAACAAAAGGGGGGAATTCAAATTTTATAGAAATAACGCCTGTTCTGTTTCTTCTAATCTCCTTTCCTGAATTTCTTCTAGTTTATCGGCGTGTTACTCTCTGCAATTCGAGTTGTAACTTTGTGGATCAATTATGATCTTAACAATAGATCTTGGAAATTGCTCCATCCCATTGGATAATGTTCCATGGGTAACCAAGAAATAACCATAATATAGATGGCTATACAAAGAAAGGGTTACTCTGAAGTTGTCTTGAAAGATACTTACAATATATACATACATATATATACAAGTAAAATGTTACCTTCATGCTGCCCTCGATGTTCTTACTGCTTGTCAGGACATCTTGGTTGTGTGGCACACTTGGTATGCCGACACCCACAACCTAAGCCAAACAAAGCATACTCAACATCTAAAATATATTTAAAATCCCATTAGGCCAAGATACATAAAAAAAAATAAATGTATGCGTGATCAAAAGTTAAAAGCATGAGAGTTGATTAGTTTTATCATCTAAAAAGAAAATGTGAAAAATCAGATATTCTTTTTCCTCTTTCGATCTTACTAATCATTTTTTTATATATTTATTTTGGGAAACAATCTCACAAGTCTAAATCCCAATAAACAAGATTAGGAAATTGATTTATATTCATCTTTATGTCCAATTTCCTTTATCTTCTAGAGATTGCAAAAGGAATTCACTGTTCATTTCACTAATAGACCATAAATTATAAGTGTTGGGAGACACCTCGTAAAACCCCGTAGTAATGGACATGAGATGATGCAATCATGTGTATGTCAATATGTCTGATTTGTCCATAAATACCACCATTACAAAAGAGCGAACATTGAGAATCACAAAACATCAATAACCCTTTGTTTTTTCCTAAACTCCAATCCCAATAGCTCAATTTCTCTCATTCTTTTCCCACTGCAACTATCACTATCATCAATGGCTGCAGCAGTTTGAATCCTTCCCGGTGCCTCAAATATGTTCACTCCAAACAGCCGAATAATCTGACCTGGCTGCACCAGGCCCGAACCGACAATTGATCCATTGTTTCTCGATGTCCAATCTATATACAGCTGCTTGTCTGGGCCGGTCGATCCTTGAAAACTAACAATGTCACCGGCCCGAAGATTCTTCTCCTTCACAAATCTGCTCCAACCCTTCGTTAACACGTAGCTTTGGCTGCTATTCCAATATGAATATCGAAACCTCCACACTTTTCCACACATATCTTCGAAATTTAACAGCACCGCATTTGAATTATTCCCACTTTGTAAAGGGAAGTGTTTTTCCGCGTGTTGCTTCGGAATAACAAGTCTGTTAAGCTTCCCCACATCGCTAGGCGTCACCGCCTTTTCAAAGAGCTGTTCCCGGGTTTTCGCCGCCGTACCTCCGCCACTGATGAAACTAAAGGACGCATCTTTCTTGCCGCTGTTTCCGCCATTAACGCCATGGTTTCTCCTTCTCTGCACGAGCTCATCATTGTACGTATGTTTTCTCAACATGTCCACGATATCAGCTTTCGAATGAGAATTCAAGAAAGTCGCTTCGATCCGATCTTCTTCGGTCTCCGACAACGGCTTAAAGTTCGTGGCAGCATCACGGCCGCGGAACCTCTGTGCCGCCGTGTCGTAAGCTCTGGCAGCCTCTTTTTCTTCATTGAAAGTACCTAACCATAACCTCTGATGCTTCTCATAGATTTGCGCACCCCACCTTCCATTAGGCTGCGGAACTACACCTTTGAATCTTGACGAGGGCAGCTTCCTCGACTCCGCTTCGATTCCATTTTCCGAATCGGTGATGACGCTAACTCTGCTGCCAACGCTGCAGAGAATAGCCTGAGACTTGCTCATGGCCGACGGTGAGGTGGAAGGCGGCGGAGTGATTGATGAATCACTAATGCTATCATCTACTGAACTCGCATCCATTTTATGTTGTATAGAAAAAGGGAACATTGTGTATTTTAAGAGAAAAACAGTGAATTATGAATGAGTTGTTGCGGGAGAAAGGTGGATATATATAGGGGAGGTTCCCTATTTGTGTGGAAATATGATAATAACATCATGAAATAGTTTTGAGCTTAGTTGGTAAGAGCTCATTTTCGAGTCTAGAGCTCACTTTCGAGTCTCGTATGCCGGAAAAAAATTTAACATTTCACTATAAAAAAAATCATGAAATAGTTGCATATTGCACATATTTTTTAATATTTTAATTTAAATTTCTAGTTCTACAAGTGTAAACTCGATTATATAGATATGAGATGTGATTATATACAAATACTTTAATTAATATGCATACATAAATTAAATAAAATACAAGAATGTACATGGTTCTTCTTGCCGCCGTTATCACAACCAGAACGGCCGTTCCATGACCAGAACAGATGAATTACATCCCTGGAACAGAATTCGGAACACCGACAACAGTCGAATGACTGTTATTTTGGGAAAGGAATGTTTTTTTGCCATAATCGAGAAGGAACAACCGATTTACTCTAAATTCCTAATATTGCCATTGATGCTGCAGAGCTACGTGTGCTGCATGTATGGGGAAGAACAGCTATGTCTGAAGATCTGCTCCAACCCTTTGTTGGAGCATATCAATTAATATAAATCTTACTCTACTGTGATAATATTATAAAATAGTTATGTATTGAATTATTTTGGCTTTTTTATTGTGCTAGTATTATAAAATAGTTATGTATTGGTGTGTTTTTTCATGCACACCGCGACTGTTACGTGAAATAATATTGGAACTCATTGTTAATGAAAAGCTTTGAGTTGGGGGTGAAGAAGATAATGAGAGCAAGTATGAAGTTACAATGAGTTGAAAAAAGTTGATTTAATGAACTTCAAATTATTACAAATTGTCACCACACAATGTAAAAACAGTGAAAAACATCACATGACATGAGTATCTGTTATTGCTTTCACCTACCTATTTTTAGAGAAGCAATAGCAGAAACAATAAAATAAAATACACAAAATCTATTCTTTTATTTTAAACATATAAGTAATTTTGAAAAGCAATCACAACGACGTCCTTACTATCAATAGCAACCAAGTTGATTCAAGCATATGAAATGAACGTGGACTTGGTCAAATCTTTGGAAAGAATCAAACACAATATGTGGACTAAGGCATCTTATAATAACCTTTATTCTAATAAATCTACGAACTCTATACTTATCACAGATATTAATCACAAGAATTTTGAGTAACATGAGAAGGATATTCTAACGTAATTATTTGGATTCTGTACGGATAGTCTTAGCTGCTACTCCAGAGGTCCCACCTTACAAGTTAACAAAATAAGAAATACATTAAATTGTCAAAAAATTAAAAAATTAGGGGTCTGAATTTCAAAAACCGAATTAAACGAATTTTTTTTGACAATAACTAAACTAACCAATTTTTTATAAAACTAGAATTAGCTGAACAGAACAACATATCGATTAATTTAGTCATTAACCGAATAAATAAATATTTTTTAAAAAAATATATACAAATTAAAAAAACTAAGATAATTTGCTTTTAAAAAATAAAAAATAAAAATGAGATAAATTGATTTAAATAATTTAAAATGGTTTTATAAAGATAAAATTTTTAATATTTTTTTAAAAAATTATAAAAAATATGTTAACTAGATTTGCCGATATTTTCTAAATTCAAACAAAAATTGAACCGAATAAAGCGAAAATTTTAAAAATGAAACTGAATTTCCCAATTACAAAAACCGAATTAATCGAATTAATTCGGTTCGGTAGGTTAATTAACCATTTTACACTCATATACGTACCAAATATCATATAATTATTCACACTACATCTATTACTTATTTATCAAATTTCAACACTATTTTGTGTTTACCTCGAATGATAGAATAATATTGATAAATTATATTCTAATTATTAGTGATTGATAGGATATGAAATACTCGTGGATATATAATAGATGTTACTTTAAATATTGAGATCGTGATTGTAGTTATGATTATATGATAAATTACTTTTTTGCCTTTAGATTCTTATTTTTAAGATTATGTTTGATTTGGTGTAGAAATTGTGATTATAAGTATAATAAAAAAATATGATATTTTTTTCTCTTTATTGTTTTTACCTATTTAAATAACAATTTTTATTTACCTTTTAAAGCATATCAAAATTTTATCATTTTCATAATTTTTATTTATCGTACATAAAGTATAATCCTGATTGAAAACATTACGTGGAAAAAAGGTACGGTACCAAATGTGTATACGGATAAGCCGTCCTTGGTGGTGGGAGCTCCTTACATGTGGGAACGCGTGAACTTGTTGGCTTCTCACATGTTAATGTACAATGGATAGACAAATAATTAATTATTATTTCATTTTATTTTTATAAAAAATATTTAAATTGCGATTTAAATTTTTAGTTACAACCGTAACTATATTTGAATAATAAGATGACTCTTCTACAAATTGGGAAAATCATATCTTTTATTGATAGCTTTGCTCTCTATACAATTGAGCTATTGGATATGGTGGATTCCACGTGAGGTCGATATCATTGAATGATTATTATCAGGTACCGTTGGTGTGTTTATAAGGATATGATAAAGTCATGAATCACTTATCACATCATATCTAGGGGTGTAAACGAATCGAACATGTTCACAAACTTTTCGAGCCAGCTCGATAAATATTTGATTCGAATTCGAAATTCTCGAATTCGAGCCGAACTCGAACTTGTTTCGAGCCGAACTCGAGCCCAAATTACTTTGTTCGATAGTTCGCGAGCCGCTCGCGAACTTTAATATTTTATTAATATAATATAATTATATATTAAATAAATATATTTCGAACATTTCGGGTATTTATTTTCGAGCAATAATTCGAATAGCTCGCAAACATGTTCGAACGTTTTCGAGCCAAACTCGAACTCGAACTCGAACTTTGATTCGAGCCGAACTCGAGCCAAATTTTTGAAACTATTCGAACTTCGAATCCAACTCAAACTCGAATATAACTATTTTCCGAGCCGAATTCGAACATTAAATTTTTTTGCATATTCGACTCGATTCGGTTCGTTTACACCCCTAATCATATCCATTATACCAAACAATGTCTTCTACTAATTGTCCCAAATGTTTCCAAACGATTCAAGAAAATGATGGCATGTCTAATCCCAATTTAAAGAGATTTTCGAAGGTTTATAAAATTATCAAATATTTATAATATTTTTTGGATTATTAATTTTTACTTGTGGCCACATATATATTATAATAATAATAATTTCAATATACCTTTTTATAATAAATTCATTGTTCTTACCATATTGCATCTATTTATCATTGTTCAAACGCCTTCTTGTTTTCTAGCTAGTGCCTTGTTTGCAACCAAAAAATAAATAAATATCTTCCTATATGTATGTTTTTCTTTAAAATTATACGGGTAAGTTATAAGAATAGTCCCACTAAAAACTATCATTTGTAACAGTAGTCCTAAACTTCTAGAACTAAATAAATACAGTCCTATAACTTTTTTTTTTTACAAAATTGATATCAAAATCACTTTTTCGTTAATAAAACAAATGGAACGGATATGTGACGTGCTCATGTTAACATTTTTGTTCCGTTTTTAAATGAAAAAGTGGTCTTGGGGCCATATTTATTAAAAAAAAAAAAATCGTAGAACTATATTTGTTAAAATAATTATGTGGGATCTTTTTGTTAAAAAAATGATTTTTATAGGATTATATTTGTTTATTTAAAAAAAAAATGAGATTACTAATGCTCATAGTCTTAATCTCATTAATATTGAATTATGAATTAATTAATTGACGACAATTGCGCACATTTCAACTCCGTGGGTTTAATTATTTTTTAATTGAACTTAACGACCGACTATATATTATTACTTTGCCACGCCATCTTAATGGCTTAATCTAATAATACCCGACTTTGATATCACATCAAAGAGAATTTAATATTTTCATGTTGGAATTGGTGATGAAAAGAAGCTTCCTTGAAATTATTTGATTTTAGTTTTGCTTAGAATTTTCATTATTAATTATTATGTCATATATATTCGTAAAAGGCCAAAAACACCTTGATTTATTTAATTTCATTCAAATGCTTAAGGATTAATAAAGTTTTTATGTTATTCCATATTATTCTAAATAGACTAAGTTGTCTCACGTTGGGAAACTAGAAGTTATGTTAGCTCTTTATAAAATAAATGAGTTATTCCACTCATTGCTAATTGGTTACTAGAACCCCACGAATTCTTGACATGATATCAGAGCAGATTTTTTATGTGATTGATTATTCCGCCTACATTCTCACCCTGTTATCAATCAACGTGTTTGGCTTATATAATGTCATATGTGATGGGGTTTGTTGAGAGTTATCTCACATTGGGAATTTAGAAGTTATGTTAGCTAAGATAAATGTGTTACTCCACTCATTATGAATTGATTTTGAGTTGTAATCCAATGGATACTTAACAAAATTGTACTATACATGAAAAGGTCATTGATGTGATCCGTTATTTCTCGATTTATGGTAGAATTAAGTGTTTATGAAAAATTAAGGACACCAAATTTTTTTACGTGGAAAGCCCTCGAATTGAGAGGAAAACAACGGGACCTAGTCCAGTATAATTTTTACTATCACACTCTTGATTTATTACAGGACTTTTTGACACAATATAGGATCACAAAATGAATATGAGAATATCTCAAAAATGACAAAAATGACCGAACATAAATAAATGTGCTCTCTTCGGAGTCTTTTTTTGCCTCAAAGGTCCAACCCCTTCAATGAGACTACCAGTGGGTATTTATAGAGCTGATCCCAATGGTTAGTTCGCGGGCAATCCGGAACACGATCTCCTCTGATCGTGGCTTTATTGGGGGGTAAAAGGTGTCCGAGAAATCCGCGTCCCATTACTACACGTTTATTTACGTCGGTTGATTTGTTGGTTATCTCCGGGTCTTCCGCTAATCTTTGACCAGAAATCCCGATGAGGGTTTAACAGTTGTTCGGTACCACCCTGTTCGGTGCTACTCTGTTCGGTATACGACTGTTCATTTCTTGAGGGGATTTTACCCGAGAAAGTCAGTATGTCATATGACATTACCTCACCCCCCTAAAGTAAAGCAAGACGAGATTATTGAAGTCTAGTTTTATTGTCTTCGGGTAAAATCTTAATCCTAACCTGCTCGGGGGGTTTTTGGACGGCGTGGATTAGATGACTGTTCACATGGTCCCATCTATAAATACCCCTCCATTCCTTTCACTTATCTCACTTTGCTGCATTCTGCTTCCGAGCTAGCATCAGATGACCGAGCAACTTATCTCTAGTAATCTCCAGCTTCTACTCACCAAGTATGGCTTCCTCTTCAGCTGATTCCTCACTGCAGGCAATAGATTTGTTCATCCCTAAGATTGATTACATGTTGAAAATGTGAAAAGAAAAAATGGTTGAAAATTAATTAAGTTTTAAAAAATAAATAGTTTGATCATGTAGGTTGGGCATTATTAATAATAATTTGAGACCTAAGATTTTATGATAAATTTGACCAAAACATTGTGAATTATTTTATCTTTTGTCTCATTGGTTATTTTGTTCACAACGTGCTTCATTTTATGCCAACCGTTTGTTTATGGTTTATCACAAATATGCATAATATTAAAAATGTCAATTAAAAAAGAAATAATTAAAAATAGATAATAAATGTCGTATCCATAATCAAATATTTAAATCTTAGATTAAATTTTTTGATTATTATAATTCTCTCTTTTCCAATATTCATACATATAAAAAAAAAATCTCAATTACAGATTTAGATAATCTCACAAAAGTCTATCGTTTAAAAAAAGTCTCCAATTGTTGCCTTGTTTGCTTAATTATACCTGCGTCTAGGGGAACCATGCATATGATTTAATTAAGTTGAAAATTTATACAATCTTAAATAATGCTATTACCTAGTGCTCATTCATGAAATTAAATAGGTTAAATATATATATTTCATAACCTTGAAGAAATCCATCGAGACAACATTTATTGGCTTGAATTATTGTTTCGAGATCGTAAATTAGAAATTTAGTCCATGACTGGTAATTCATAATTGATACTAAAGTATGTTAAGGTTTGAAAACCTTTTAATATTATAATTTTTTTTAGAAGTATTTATTAATCCATCATCATATCGGAATATAAAATTGAAAAATTTGTACATCGAATTAGAATGTAAAGAATATATATATGGGTCATGGTCATGCAGCTTACGAATTGTAGTTTTAACCCTATATATTTTCATTTGAAGACAAATTTCATTTAAAATTAAGAATCATCATCTATTTTCAGTTTGTTTGATGTTACTATAAAGGCAATGCCAAGTGGTAGAGGAGAGCAAAATTTTTGTTAAACAAAATTAACCGATCGAGTCGAATTAATGCAGAAATTCGGTTCTGATTTTTTTAAAAAATTGGTTAATTCGGCTCGATTTCGGTTTTCATTTTACAACTATTGGTTAACCGAATTAACAGATTTTATTCTTTTTTTAATATGTTTTTAAATATTTTTTATTTTTTAAAATCAAATTATATTATTTAAATTTTGTTAAAAAAATATCGATTAATTCGGTTACCGATCGAAATAACCGATTTTAATTCGGTTAATTTATTTTGGTTTTTAATAAGTAATTCGGTAGGTTCGATTTGGTAAAAATAAAAATTGATTAATTTGGTTTCGGTCGGTTTAGTTATAATCGAATGCACACCCCTACTTAGGGGTGGCATAAAGCAACACATGTCCTTTTATTTTTTTGATTTTTTTCACAAACACAGGATACGTGTCGCTTCATGCCGCTTTTAAGGGCATCTCTCTTAAAGGCGGCATTGGTGTCCTTAGTGGCGAAATAAAAAATACCCTATTTTTCACCCCTGTAAGAATATACTTTTCTACTAATGATAATATTGATGGCCTATTCTTGAACCCTTTTTTTTTTGTGGGTATTTTTCCCTAAAAACTTCCAATCTAACCGGGCAGTGAATTAAAGAAGCCTACTATATATGTAACCCAATGAAATTAATGATTTCTGAAATTTTTGCACCTTTCTTACTTATTTGTTAAATTTTAGCATAAGATTTATCCAGTGTTTTCAAAACCGGTGTCCTTATTGATTATAGGTTCGATCGGTTCAACCGGTTGAACCATTGATTCAACCGGTGATGACGTCAGCATTATGTAATATCTATTTTAAGTTTTGTAAAATATATATACCATATATTTTACTATAGTTTCAAATTGTTCACAATAAAAAAATATCGTTACACCAACATAACATGTCAAACTTCAAAAATCAGATAAAATGAAATGTCTATCATAAAATAATAATAAAACATCTAAAAAACAACAAATAATGCCAAAAAAGATCAATATCCCAAAATTATAATAAAATATTTAAAATATTATGAAATTATTCACATATATTATAATTTATGAGAAACTAAGCATGTTTATATATAATATACAAGAAACATTTATTGAATTATATGAAACTTTTTGATAAAAACATGCATAAAATACTATTTTGTAATCATTTCAATAACAATAAATTATATATAATATATTTTGTTCTACAAATTTGATTTATAATTTTAAAAAAATAAAAAAGAATTAAAATTTTAAAAAGGAAAGAAAAATGAAGGAACATACTGGTTCAACCGGTCAACCGGTTCACTGGTTGAACCGGTTTTTACCGGTTCCAACTGGTTTTTTATCAGGGTGATTTTGAAGGGTCAACCGGACCGGATCAAGCACTGGTTACAGGTTAAATCGGTTGAACCGGCCGGTTCGGACCGATTTTCAAAACACTGGATTTATCCAAAGATTCTTGAGGTACATGGAAACTCACTTATTATAGAATAAATAATAAATTATCAATCTCTCTACAAACTTGATTTTTAAATGAGACATCAATTCAACATGGTATCAGATTCTATGGCTAACGCCTAGGTCATGGGTTCAAAACTCATAAATAACAACTTCAGCCATATGAAATATTCACTGCATGAGACTCCCAAAAAAGATGAAAAATCGGCCCCGCAAGGAAGGGGAGTGTCAAAGAACAACAATTCAGTATCATCCGTGTCAAATGTTTGTGCAAGAATTTAAATTGAGAGGAGATAAATTTCAAAACTCATCTTATCGAAAATCATCCAGACAACTAAAACGAATTCAGGGAGTATTTTGGATTACTTATCAAAAATGTTTATATACTTTTCAGATAAAAAATTAGATTTTGAGTGTTTGATTTCTTTGCTTCTACTAGTACCTCTTTAAAAAAAATATGTAAAAACAGAATCATAGAAACAAGTCATGAGATGATTTTGTCTGCTTACTTTCTAAGGTGACAATTTTATAGTTATTTGAAGTTAATTAAACTGATTTTTACTTTAACAGCAAACACTCCATATTGTTGCTTAAAAATAATTTCTTTTAACTTTAAACAGAAATAATATAAAAATGCTTTGAATAAGCAATCCAAAACACAGGCAATACCAACTTATTGTTGGTAGGCTTCAGGCTTCCTTTTTACATTCAAAGTATACGGGGACTGTCACACCCCAATTTGCAAAGATACCATTTATCATGTTTATAGAAATACTCTTTATAAAAATTTCACCAGCATCTCCTCTGTTTATATCACATCCGGAGACAAAAATCAAAATCCATAACACTAAAAACACCATCATATATATATGAATCGCAATCACACAGACTCAAAAACCAAAATAAGATAACCCCATAGCCCAGCAGGTCGTCATCCATGTACAGCAGATCTCAGAAACCCGTAGGAGCGCATCACCCTGCTCAGTAAGTCCAGATATCAGGCATCGTCAATGCATGAACTACATGAGCTAATGCCCAGTAAATAAAAATCATGCATGCTATGAAAATGACATGAGACATCAATAACATGTATACCAAGATGCATACTCGAAAATACATAACATTTTATCCAAAATCATATTTTTCCTGGGCCCCTTGACCCACCTACTATGCACCGGAACAGAGCTCTGAACAATATCAATAGGCACACAGCCATAGGCACACAGCCAATATAGTGGATTGATCAGTCGAATGGTCCATCCTCCCGTGACCCCCAGAGGCACATCATCGAACAACCTCTGCGGTCACCCGAGAAGTATCCCACCCACAGCATCAATCAAAAGAAGAATATCAGCAAGTGGTCCATCCCCTCATGATTACCAAGGGCACATCTCGAACAACCCTTTTAATCCTCTGAGGAGTATCCCACCGCTGTACTCAACATATCATATAAGTCTGCCTCGCAAACCTCGGTGCCATAAATATTTCCTTTTTTCTCAAAATAATGTCGTGCATGCTAGACATCAAATATACTCATGTATTATGCATGCACGTGCAAATGCAAATGAACAGTTAATTCAATGCAACAACAATTAAATATTTTGAACATCAAATAATACATATATATCACCTTATTCAAGCACCAACACAACTAATATCACAAGAAATACTATGTTCATGCATTGTAGTTGCAGATTGATTTTTACTTACCTTTCACTAGCTGATCTCTTACTCTATGTTTCTCATGTATTACTTCCCAATTTTAGAGGTGGAACAATCTGTACCATTTCCAAATATTAATCATCATGCATGATTGACAGGTTAATAACATCTAGAATAAGCTTCCAAGTACCTTCATTTATCATTTTAAATACATGTTAATCGCTTAGTTGATATGTTATGATTTTAACAGCACCTCCCTAAATGTTAGACATCGATCGAAGCATATATCAGTTAAAGCATTATAAGGAACAAGAATAACTTTATACTTTGTCACTTTCTTGCTGTCACCATGAGATTATAATTAAAAGTCCTTTTTGTGAACCAAAGCTTAGCATATAACATCATCATATTTATAAACAACAAAAAGAACTTAATAAATACTAGACCCTTCAAAATACTACGCCTACAACAACTAATATCATAAGAATTTCTTACATGTGCAAATTCCAGTGTTATCGCATTCCCTTATTTTAATATGCTTAATCTACCAAATATTTCCCCTTCTCTCTTAATTTCCTCTTACACAACCACTCAAAAGATATATTTAAGCAACTATGTAAATCAAAGGAAGAAATATTATAGTTTGCAATTGACATGATTTAACCCAGATACCACTATTGTTTAAATTAGGCTACTGAACTAGTTGATTGAAGAAAAGAGGCTTGCAAGTTTATCAAAATTCAACCCGGTTTAATCACTGTAAGGTATTTATTTTAAATAAATTTAAGAAACAACAAAGGCAGTCTAATTGAAAAGTATCTTCTGGGAATATCTAAATAAAATGCAAGAATTGTTGTTGTCCTTCAATTCTCAAAGCAACACAAACGTAGTGTGGTGGGTTATGGTTTTACAATTCAATAATTAATTAAAACCATAATTAAACTAAAACAAGGGAATATTTCAGTTATCTATTGCTAATTGTCTTTGCTTTGATTAATAATCATATCAAAAGAAATCCATTTAAATGTTGTATAACTAGGTCAACTGTACGTAAGCTTGTACTTATTAAATTCCATAACCGAAACTAAAGGAAATTATGATACTTACATTAATCGACAACTAAGAGCATCATAAACATGATTCCTTGGCTGATTGAAGATTAGATTGAAGCTTCGAACTTGGGTTCTTAAAAGGAGTTAGAGGAATGAGTTTTCTGATGTTGTGTTGTGAGAATGGGAAATTAACATGTGTATATACATATTATACGTGTCAATCATCTCCTTCAAGGGTGTTAATAAATATATATATTTTAATTTTGTTATGTTATTTATTTTACACAATTATATGATTCTCATACATTATACTTCAAGTATTTAATCGAACCAACATACATTAACTAAAAATGTTGCTGACACCATTCACATTCTTGAGCTTGTAGCCTAATCCTAGTTAATAATTTATGCTAGCTCTACGAGTTATCTTTTTAATGAAATTGACCTCGTCATATTTCGGCGAATTTCGGCGATGATTTAAACAGTTTTACTACTATATCCAACATAAATGCAAGTATTAGACTCGGGTATTACAGGGACCAATCAGAAATCCTCGACTAAATAATGGATATAGTAGCCATCAATTCTTGGTGCACAAAAATATTATAAGATTTCATGTTATATATATTTCTCAAGACTATCTTGAGTGATATGATATCCCTTCTTATCATATATGAGATTTAATACTTTTGAGTTAAATAATCATCCACAATTGTTAACTAGTTTACTAATTAATTAAACTCAAACACGAATAACATGACTACAAGTTAATAAAACAAGACGTTGTAACCAAAATCTTTTAAACTATACAATATCACAAATGTCGTGTTTTGATTGCTATGTTATTACATTCTAACAAAATTACATATTATAGTTATAGATATTAAATTGGATTCCATTATGTTTTGTTACGTGGATTGACATGTGTAACGTGTCGCAAAGACCTCTCCAATATTTAATTCTCCCAACGAAAGAGGATGGGGAATTTTTGTTAAAAAACCTCGAACATAAGGTATCTTAATCGGGGATAATGGTGACTATCATCCGGGAAAAATTGTTTTTAACAAAATCATTGAATGTTTGTTTTAAAATAGAAAAATAGTTTAATGGACTTCAATTTACTACAAAATTGCCAGCATAAAAATTGAAGTTGGAAAAATTGTTTTTAATAAAATCATTGAGTGTTTGCTATTAAAAGAAAAGGTGAAAAGTGGATAACCTCCTAATGTTTACCCCATTTAGCACTTCACCCATAATCTTTTAGAATGTGCATTTAACCCATGAACAATTTTAAGTCTTAACCCCCTAAACAATATTCGGGAACAATTTTCCCTAATTATGTCTGCAAATTCCTTCACGTTCGTCGCACATGCCACGGTCGAGGGTATGCGTGTCTTTTCATGTATTTTTTACAGGAATTTTATGAGTAAAATCCATCGATCGTTGGTATACTCGTAAAATTCATTTTTATATATTTTCTGACGGGTATACTCGTAAACATCTACATAAAAATACATGAAAAGACATACATATCATCGACCGTGGCATGTGCGACGCACATGAGGGAATTTACAGCCAGAATATTCGGGGAAATTCTTCTCGAATATTGTTTAGGGGGTTAAGTGCACTACTTAAAATTATTCAGGGGTTAAATGTACATTTTGAAAGGTTATGGAGTGAAGTGCTAAATGAGTTAAATGTTAGGAGGTGTCTGCTATTTACTCTAAAATAAATGAAGAAATTGTTTAACGAACTTCAATTTATTAATATAAATTAAAGTAGCCAAAACTATATCATTACATGCTTCTTTATTTATGCTTTTATATGCTATTTTTTAGAGAAGTAATAGCAGAAGCAAATAAATCAAACACAAAATATGCTTTTTGATCTAAACTGACAAAGACTTTTGAGGAACAAATCAAAACACTGCCTTACCTCGACGCATCGGGTACCACATTATTTTTCCTTGCATTGCTATTCAAATTATATTATATTTTGTATAACCAAGTATTTTTATGGGTCAAACGTCAATTATATAAATTATTGCTTGTTGAAAGATCACCAAAAGTCTTCACAGAGGTACGGGTTTAAACATTTCTTCATTTATTGAATTTGGAGTTGAATTTGAAAGGAAAGTAAGATGGCGATTTTTAGCTATCTATACTATATAAGTTTATATATTTTTAAATATGTGAACAAAATTACTCTTTTACTTCTTGAACAAAATAGCACGACAAAATGTCAATTAAGTTATATTTTCCTCTCTTGATTCAATATCAGTTAATTGTTAAAATTACATCTGACATGTTCTCTCACGCATTTAATTAAGTTAATTAATTTACTTAATTATTACATTTTATAATAAAAAAATTTAATATATATATATATATATATATATATATATATATATATATATATATATATATATATATATATAAGCAACGACAGTGCAACTCATGTTAGGGCAAACATGGAATCGAAAATGGCTTTGAGGCATAAAATATACACTTTTTTTAGTGTAATATTGCCTTGGTTAATCAAAACAATTTACCTCAGGATACAATAAAGCCTGATTCAAGAACACTCTATGAAATATTATGAATTATAATCCTTTTCTATCAACAAAACAATCCACATATATAAAAATATTGAATAACTATTATATATCTTCATGAAAGTACATTGTCTTTCATGAAAGAACATATATTTTCATGAAAGACGATGTCTTTTGGTATTGAAAAGACATGTCCTTTAATATGGAAAGATATGATTCTTGATAATGAAAAGACACCATATGAAAATAACTTCCAAAATACAACTCTTCAATTTTATGAAAGAAAAGCGGCCACAAAACAATAGAGGAGGCGCCTTCACGCCTTCAAGAGGCGCAAATGCCCCTCTTTTGAACAATGGGATGATCATTTCTTGTATTAAGAAACTATCTAACATTTCCCCACTAGTTTGTTAACATAAGAAAACATATTCACAATAAATATAATGCATAGAAGAAGATATCTTATGATTAAACCCTCATTGTATGTATTTGAGACGCTAATGAAGTACATGGTGTCCTAAGATTAAACCATGACTTTTTATTATTAGGATCAAAAAATAATACAAACATTATATTTATTTTATATCCATAAAGTTTCTTATATGTTTCTAGCACGATTAATGGCCGTGTGCTGCCAAAGCTATAAACTCTGCCTCTATTGTTGAATGTGTAAGGCAAGTTTGCTTCTTTGATGACCAACTGATGTGACTAAAAATAGACACATCTATTGCGCTTAATTGTCTACAATTTGGTATGTTTTGATAGATAAAAATGATACATATGTTACCTAATCGTACATTTGTGTAAATGTAGGTGGAATCGAAGAAATCGAGCTAATAACGATAAATAAAGTTCAAGAAAAGCATTGGAATTGACAAGGGATCAAAATAGACCAAGAAAAATGCATGAAAGTGAATAAGGAGCCACGGTTGATCTCCAAAGAGCCACGATCGATCGCCAAACGAGCAAATCCAAGCAACAAAAGTAAAGTCTCGGCGATCTATTGGCATCTTTCCGCGATCGATCGCTGCGAGACAAGGTTTGAGGTAGAAACAATTGGCGATCGATCGCGAGTGAAAAAAAAATTGAAAAATAAAAACAGTAAGGTCTGGCGATCGATCGGGTCGATCGCCAGATAGCCGCAATCGATCGCCAGAGGAGTTCGAGCAAAAGTAAAAGACTTGGTTTCTTTCCATCATACAAAGACACTAGCCCCTTCCTCCTTCTCCTATAAATACCCCTCGACCATCAGACCTTTTGAGACCTCTTTTTACATCCTTACATACTTTTACATGCTTACATAGATATCTAGCATCTAGTTCGTTATAGTTCAAAGGCACGCTACGAAGATCGAAGCAAAGACGGGTGTGACAACCTCGACAAGTGAAGATCTACATAGTTTGCCTACTTTGTGTTTCTTTTATGTTGTTTAATTTTGATTGTTTTGCATTAGTCATGAGTGGCTAAACTAGTTTTGTGATTCTTTGTTAATGAAAACAATACATTGAGATTTATTTTTCTTATGAAATTCATGTGCTTTTTAATCAATTGTTGAATGAGTATTGATTGTTTTTCTATACTTGATTGATATGATTGTTGTGTCTAATTATTGGATTGACAACCTAGTAATTGTGCATGCAAACTAATCTTGTTTTATGAAGCAACTAAGATTTAATTTTGCGCGTGTAAGATTGTTAAATCCTTAGGGAAAACATTCAACTATATTAAATATAGACGCGTGAATTATCTTGTCTAGCTTCGTTTTTCTCACTAGTTTATGAATCAATCATCTTTTAATCTTAATCGCGTGTATTTTGATTAAGTGATTGATAAGGTGTCAGGATCGATCCCGGGGTGGGTTGCCATTCCACACCCGAGTTCAACCAACTTGAGCTTCAATAGCTCGTGTTCTTGAAATACTTGCATCGAGAGATTATATCGAGTTCGGTTACAAAACCGAGCGGAAGACACTCGATATAACCCGCTCTATAACCGATTAAACATTTGAAAGGCATTTTAAAGATATGCAGTTAAAGTAAATAAACAAGCAATTGTTTATGGAAGTTCGAAGGTGGTGTAATCCTTCTACGTCTCACATTCTTCCACCTCATGGAAGGATTCCACTAGAAGACTTTGATTTATACAATCCCGTTGTACAAACCCGATCCAGTTGGGAATGCCCCATCCAACTAGAACTCCTAGCAACTCAACTATGTATGTTCTTTAATGTCTCACATACAAAGACCTATCATCGGTTGTGATAAATCATCAACCATTACAATGGTATTCACTCATCTATTTTAGCTCACAAATACAATGAATAGAGTCAATACAAAGGCACAAATGATTCCATAATGAATCTGATACAGCAAGGTAAGAGGTGCCAAAGGTTTGAGGAGTGCTCTTCATTTAGCAACTTTTGTCTTTGAAGTTCCCCAATTGAATCCCAAGTGGGTTTGCTTTGGAAGACTTTGATTGATCTTCAATCAGCTGTTATTGAGCTTCCAAATCATGTATATATAGCCCCAAGTAATGATATATACGTTAGACACAAGAATATGCCCGTTGGAAAAGGTTCTGCACCATTCCCGAGCTTGCAACAGTCATATTCTGGTTTCTGGGCTCTTTGTATTTCGGACCGGACTGGCCGGATCAGCTTGGACAGATCAGTCTGGCCGGATCAGCATGGGCAGATCAGTATGGTCTGGATCAGTCGGGACAGATCAGTCTGGTCCGGATCAGACTGGACAATCAGCTTGATACAAAACAGAATGATAAACTTGCTCTTCTGATCTATTGCTTGTAGCTCTTGATTATTTGATTTCTGGGCAAAGTGATCTACATAAAAGTTGTAGCACTTTCTCTTAGCTTTCCAAGGAATCAAGAATCGCTCGATTTCGAGTTCGTATGAGATAGTTATGCTCGAAATACGAGGCGATGCTCCTGCTGTCTGTTTGCTGGATGCAGCAGCACATGGCGTGACTTGCAGAATCTTTTTGGCCATCTTAACATACATCTGATTCAGTCTTTGACTTCCAAAGATGACTTGCAGATCTTTGTCTTAGATTTCCAACCCATACTGAATCGTTCCGTTGCGATAGGCAAGCTAAGAGTTATGCCCAACATACTGACAGTTGCTTGCTGAAACAGCTCGATCTTACAGGCGTCACATGGCGTGACTTGAAGAAGCCTTTTGGACATCTTAACGTCCGATTACGTCTTTCACTTCCAAATATGACTTGTAGATATTTGTCTTAGCTTTCCAATCCATACTGAATCGTCTCGTTCCAATAAGCGAGCTGAGAGTTATGGCCAACAAACTGACAGTCGCTTGCTGAAACAGCTTGCTGTTTCTTCGCGGTACAGCTCGATCTTGCAGGCGTCTTTTATCATTGATAACATTCGAACTAGCCGATCTATTGTGAGATATGAATTTTAGTATTTTGAGTTGCTGTTCAACCTCTTTAGAAGCACGCCATTTCGATATCCGAGCTATGAGATATGATCGAAACAATCCGCTCTGCCGAGATTTCAGACTTAGTCCAGCTTGATATTTTCAAGCTACTTCTTTGTAATTCATCAAGCTTCTAAGTTATGATTTATGAAATGCACACTTGATGAAATATGTTAGCAACACAATAACAAGTTTTTTTAACATCAAAACCAAGATTATTCGGGTTTCCAAAACCCAACAATCTCTCCCTTTTTGATGATCACAAAACTTGAATAAAAATATGAACATTAGAGCACAATGTTGCATAACAAGAAAAACCATATTTTTAACAACATATTTCTCCCCTTTTTGTGTGAATCAAAAAGAAAGAAAAATTAATTTACTCCCCCTCAAGGATTGAGATTAAACTCTCCCCCTTAATTTTAAAATGTTTGAAAATTCGAGCAAGTGATGGGCAAATGGGTTAGGCTAAAACAAATTTTAAAAAAATGCAATGCACATTAGTTTTGAACAAAAATAACCTCTTTTGATGATGGATGAAGCATACTTGGCAACAAATTTGAATTTCTTGACAAAACTCAACAATGTCTATTTCATCTTTCTGCGGTGGCAGCACACTTAGTCCAAATTTGCAGAATAAACTGTATCTCCTCGTGAAGAATTAGGATGCAAGACCTATACCGTTACGATCCTCTATGAGTCTAGTTTGCAACGCAAAAAATGGTTTGTCGTTTGGACACCCGAGCAAGAAGTTATGCCAATTTTTCCAAAGTCGCTGCAAGCTGTCAGAAAAACTAAAATGCTTCGAAAATTGTTAGAAAAATATCAAAATAACAATTTTAAACTTTAAATGAGTTTAGAACATATTGAATGAGAATTTGAACATTTAAAATAGATTTTAAAATTATGTTCGTGCAAAAAGAATGCAATGAAATTGATTTTATGCTAAAAATTTCATACACCATATTTTGAAAAAAATATGCTATGAAAATAATTCATGCTCATGAAAAATTTTGAAAATGATTTTAAAAGATATCCGCAAAAAAAAAAATCGGTTAAAATGCTTTCCAAGAACAACCTGCTCTGATACCACTTGTCAGGATCGATCCCGGGGGTGGGTTGCCATTCCACACCCGAGTTCAACCAACTTGAGCTTCAATAGCTCGTGTTCTTGAAATACTTGCATCGAGAAATTATATCGAGTTCGGTTACAAAACCGAGCGGAAGACACTCGACATAACCCGCTCTATAACCGATTAAACATTTGAAAGGCATTTTAAAGATATGCAATTAAAGTAAATAAACAAGCATTTGTTTATGGAAGTTCGAAGGTTGTGTAATCCTTCTACGTCTCCCCTTCTTCCACCTCATGGAAGGATTCCACTAGAAGACTTTGATTTATACAATCCCGTTGTACAAACCCGATCCAGTTGGGAATGCCCCATCCAACTAGAACTCCTAGCAACTCAACTATGTATGTTCTTTAATGTCTCACATTCAAAGACCTCTCATCGGTTGTGATAAATCATCAACCATTACAATGGTATTCACTCATCTATTTTAGCTCACAAATACAATGAATAGAGTGAATACAAAGGCACAAATGATTCCATAATGAATCTGATACAGCAAGGTAATATGTGCCAAAGGTTTGAGGAGTGCTCTTCATTTAGTAACTTTTGTCTTTGAAGTTCCCCAATTGAATCCCAAGTGGGTTTGCTTTGGAAGGCTTGGATTGATCTTCAATCAGCTGTTATTGAGCTTCCAAATCATGTATATATAGACCCAAGTAATAATATATACGTTAGACACAAGAATATGCCCGTTGGAAAAGGTTCTGCACCATTCCCGAGCTTGCAACGGTCATATTCTGGTTTCTGGGCTCTTTGTATTTCGGACCGGACTGGCCGGATCAGCTTGGACAGATCAGTCTAGCTGGATCAGCATTGGCATATCAGTCTGGCCGGATCAGCATGGGAAGATCAGTCTGGTTTGGATCAGTCTGGGCAGATCAGTCTGGTCCGGATCAGTCTGGACAATCAGCTTGATACAAAACAGATTGATAAACTTGCTCTTCTGATCTATTTCTTGTAGCTCTTGATTCTTTGATTTCTGGGCAAAGTGATCTACATGAAAGTTGTAGCCCTTTCTCTTAGCTTTCCACGGAATAAAGAATCGCTCAATTTAGAGTTTGTCTGAGATAGTTATGCTCAAAATACGAGGCAATGCTCCTGCTGTCTGTTTGCTGGATGCAGCAGCACATGATGTGACTTGCAAAAGCTTTTTGGCCATCTTAACGTTCTAGTCAGTCTTTGACTTCCATATATGACTTGTAGATATTTGTCTTAGCTTTCCAACCCATACTGAATCGTTCCGTTCCGATAAGCGAGCTAAAAGTTATGCCCAACAGACCGACAGTTGCTTGCTGAAACAGCTCGATCTTACAGGCGTCACATGGAGTGACTTACAGAAGCCTTTTGGACATCGTAACGTCCGATTAAGTCTTTTACTTCCAAAGATGACTTGTAGATATTTGTCTTAGATTTCCAATCCATACCAAATCGTCTCGTTCCGATAAGCGAGCTGAGAGTTATGGCCAACAGACAGACGGTCGCTTGCTGAAACAGCTTGCTGTTTCTTCGCGGTACAGCTCGATCTTGCAGGCGTCTTTTATCATTGATAACATTTGAACTAGCCGATCTGTTGTGAGATATGACTTTTAGTATTTTGAGTTGGCTGTTCAACCTCTTTGGAAGCACGCCATGTCGATATCCGAGCTATGAGATATGATCAAAACAATCCGCTCTGCCAGGATTTCAGACTTGGTCCAGCTTGATATTTTCAAGCTACTTCTTTGTAATTCATCAAGCTTCTAAGTTATGATCTATGAACTGCACACTTGATGAAATATGTTAGCAGCACAATAACAAGTTTTGTTAACATCAAAACCAAGATTATTCGGGTTTCCAAAACCCAACATAAGGGTTAGAATAGAATGCGTGGGCTACCTAACTACGACATGTGAGATCGGAATTAATTTTTCAAGGCGAATATTCATAAGAAAATTTAATCTTTGTGAGCATTGATGATTAATATAATAAACTCAATTGTAAAGTCGACCAAAAGCCAAGAATCGCTCTTATCTCATAATCTAATCACTCTTAGTTTAATCTTGCATATTAGTTAATTCATAATTTTCTTAGATTTCTGCATCATAGTTAATTCATTTTCAAAACCCTCTTTAATTTAGTTTGCACTAATTAACACTAAATTCGTCATTCCTTGTGGGATCGATCCCTACTTACGCTACTACATACTTATTGCTATTAACTTGAGAATGGTTAAGTTGGGAGTACGCGATAAGCGCTACCACCAACTTATAGCACCATCAACTAATGTAAATATATATCCCGAAGTTGAGATATTGTCACCAACATTTGATGTCCAACTTGCATCTAAATAACCTTCTAGTATAGCAAGAAACTCTGTATAACAAAATTTTAAACGTGTCATTCTCTTAAGGTAACCAAGTACCCTTCCAATTGCTTTCCAGTGATCTATACTAGGATAACTTGTAAACCTTGACAGTTTACCTACAGTAAAAGTAATTTCTAATCTTGTACAATGCATAGCATACATCAATCTTCCTATAACACTAACATACTTTAGTCTATTGGTCTGGCATCACTCTTCACAAGTTTAACACTAGAATCATATGGAGTATATACTCTTTAATCTTTAGATATTGATACTTATCCAAAAGCTTATCTATGTAATGAGTTTTATTCAACATAAACCCACCGACATGCTTAGTAACTTTAATTCCTAAGATTGTACCTAAATACCTACCTCATTAAGATCTTTCTATCTTAAATATTGAGGTGAGATACTTCTTTGTTTAACTTAGACTATGCATGTTAGTAACAAATATGAGCATATCATCTACATAGAGACAAATAATTTCTTTAATCACTAGTAAACTTGGAATAAATGAACTTATCAGTAGTATTATGCATAAAACCAAAAGGCAAATATCATTAAATCAAATTTTTTATGTCATTGTTTAGGTCCTTGCTTAATACCATACAAGATTTTATAAGTTTACAAACTTTATGTTCATTTCCAAGAATGATAAATTTTTCCGGTTGTTCAATGTATATTTCTTCCTTTAATTCTCCATTTAAAAATGTTGTTTTAACATCCATTTGATGAACATGCAATTTATATAATGAAGCTAAAGCAAAAAAAAAAAAAAACTCTAATAGAGGTTATTCTAGCCACCGGTGTATTAGTGTCAAAATAATTTATATTTTTCTTTTGTGTAAAACCTTTAGCTACTAATATTGTCTTAAATGTTTGTAAGATGCCATCAAAATTATATTTCCTACCAAACACATATTTACTTTTTATCGGTTTTGATCTAGGATATAGATCTACTAGGATCCAAGTATTATTAGACATGATGTAATCCATTTCATTATTCACAACTTCTTGCTAGAAAGTTACGTTCCTAGAAGCTAATGCTTCTTTCAAAGATTTAGGATCACTTTCAATAGTTAGTATATCTATCTTTCCAATAATTCTATTTCTACTTCCTTCAACTAAGAAAGTAATATGATCAGTAGAAATAAAAGATCAAGCCTTTTTTCAAATCTAACTCTTTTACTTCTTCTAGGTTTTAATAGTTCATCTATTTCTTTTCTTCTTTTTTTTTTTTCTTTCTAAATTAGTCTCTACTAAAGTAGAATTATTTTGTTCATTCGGATTATCATGTATTGTATTATCTTTTTACAAAACTATTCTCAAAAAATTCTACATGTATTGATTCTACAATAATATTTGAATCCAAGGAAAGTAATCTCTATGCCTTTGAATCTTGAGCATAGCCAACAAAAATATTTTTGATCCATCTAGATCCTAATTTAGTTCTTTGAGAATTAGGAAGCTTATAATAAACAATACACCCCTACACTTTTAAATATTTTACGTTTGATTTCCTCCAATTCCATATCTCATATGGTGAAACTTGTGTTTTCTTCGAAGGAACCCGATTTTGTATATGGCATGCAGTAATAAAAAATTCTCCCCATAAGTTGAATGGTTGATTTACATTTAAAATCATAGTATTCACCATATCAGCAAGGGTGCGATTCTTTCTGTCAATCCATTATTTTGGGGTGTAAAAAGACCCATTCTTTGGTGAATTATTCCATGATCTTCACAGAATTATCAAATTCGATTGAGAAGTATTCACCACTTATATCGCTCTTTAGAATCTTAATTTTACGTTCCTTTTGATTATCAAATTTGGACTTGAATTCCTTAAATCTATCTAATACTTCATCCTTAGACTTAAGTAAGTAAACATGAATATATCTTGAACTATCATCTATAAAGGTAATGAAATATCTTTTACCTCCTCTAGTTAATTTTCCATTTAGCTCACAAATATCAGTATATATTAGATCCATAACTTAGTTTCTTGCTCTGCCTTAGGAATAACTAGTCATCTTTGCTTGTGCACATATTAAATATTTATTCAAGTTATCATACTTGCATTGTATGTAATAATAATTCGACATATACTTAAGCATAACATAATTTGTATGTCCTAGTCTAGCATGCAATAAAGTAGAGGACTCAATAATATAAGCAGAACTAATATTGATTTCATGATACTTAGTTTAAAACGTGTCATCAAGGGAGTAACCCTTGCCAACAAACACACCATTTTTTGTGAATACAAACTTATCAGACTGGATAATAATTTTAAAGCCACTTTTCACTAGTAAACTTGCAGAAACCAAGTTTTTCATTACATTCGGAGCATGATGCACATTCGTGAGAGTTAGTTTATGTCATGATGTAAATTTCAGAACCACATTTCCTTTGCCTAACCCTTGAACAGATGCATACATAAGTGCCGAACAATCTTTATTGTTGCTCACATGAATGGTAGCACCCGAATCAAGAAACCAATAATTGGTTCTTGCAATTGCTGCAACATAAAATTTAGTCACCATGGCCACAAAGTTCTTGTCTTTGTCAATTATCATGTTGGTCATATTGATGTTCATGGTAGTCATAGCATTCTTTTCTCCAGCAATCCTATCCTGATTATCTTTAATATAGTGCTCCTTTCTTCCACAATGAAAACATGCACTGCTCTTCTTGTTATGCCCACTTCTTGAAACTCTTGTTCTTTGCTTTAAGATTATATTGAGTATTTCCAAATTTGTTTCCAGATTTCCCCCCCATAGCATTCACTTGCAATTTCACATTTGAATCTGTTCCATTTCCTTTTTCTATCAGAAAGTTGCCTTCCCTCATTCGAGTTTCACACTCAATTTGTAAATGATTGTTCAAGTGTGAAATTTCCTGCTAAGTGCAACATCTTCTTTTGATTGTTCCATGAAGAAGGTAGTTTGGACAGAACTGATCCAATCTGATCTGAATCGGGAATATTCACTCCTAATTCTCTCGGTCTGGAATCTAAGATTGTAGTTTATGAACTTGATCCATGACTGGCTTGTCATCAGTAATTTTGAAATCAAAGTAGTTCAATGCCAAAACTTTATCCATACCTCGTTTTTCATTCCGAAAAGTAATCTCCAAGGCAGTCCAGATTTCTCTTGGTGGTTTCTTTGTAGAGTATAGATCATACAGATGACGGGCCAATGAACTCAGAATAAGGCCACGACACATAAATTCATCCTCTCAACATTTTTTTCTTTAAGCCTTTAATGCATCAGTATCATCGGCATTTGGTTGAGGAATCTGAGCCAAATCTGGATCGAATATATAGTAACATCAAGGCTTGTTAGAAGTAACTCCGTTCTGTCTTTCCATCTAGTGAAACTTGTTCCATCAAAATGGTTCAACTTAATAGTACCTTATTGAGCCCAAACCTTCACTGCATTATCATTCATTAAAGCAATTTGGAATTGCAAGAATATTACACTAAAATTGTTAGGAAAACAGGGAATCAAAAATGGCTTTGAAGCGTGAATATACAATTTCTTAAGTGTAATATTGTCTTGCTTAATCAAAACAATTTATGTTAGGATACAACAAAGCATTATTCAAGAACGCTCTATTGAATATTGTGAATTATAATTCTTTTCTATCATCAAAATAATCCTCATATATAAAGATATTGAATAACCACTAATCTGTTCATGAAAGAACATCTCTTCATGAAAGAACATGTTTTTTGCTTCTCTTAATATGAAGAGATATGAGTCTTGATAATGAGGAGACATTATTTAAAAATAACTACCAAAATACAACTATTCAATTTATGAAAGAAAACCGACCACAAAAGGCATGAAGGCACCTCTCCTTCTGTTTTGAAAACAAAAATGTGCAGGAGGGGCCTCCTTTTCTGCCGGCCACATTTCGATATATTTCCTAGAGTAATTATTGCACCTCATCATGTATGTATAGATAACCGATTATAATATATTTTTTAATATAAATGAGAAATTATGAACTCTTATTCAACGCTCCTCCATTGACCACTTAATTCAATTTGGCTAAGATAGAACTTGGTATGCCTGCTTTGGGCGACTTTGTTACGAATAATTACGTTTTTTTTTGTATGTGATGCACGTATACATTATTATATAATAATATACACACACATGCCTCTTATAGGATAGTCAAGTTTACGGAATAGGTGAGCACGAATGTCTTTGCTCACGAGCTTCGATTCCTTCTACCCTACACATTCTCGATTGAGCGTGTCGTACGGGATTTGTTTAGTGCGGTTTATCTAGCTGTTGTGGTTTAGAAGCTATTGCGTCAGTCCAAGATTTTACTCAATACACACCCCATTTATTGATCAACAATTATGCGTGTTGATCAATAAACGGGGTGCGTATTGAGTAAAATCTACGACATGCTCGATCGAGAATGTGTAGGTAGAACCGTCTAACTGGCGGTTCTGAACCATGGTAATGTCTAGTTGAATACAACAATTTGTTGCGGATCTTTATTAGTGATATTATACATTTGGATGCTTAACCAACAGATTACAAAATGTAGCACCACCAAATAATTATGTAAGATCTCATTCATATGCAAATATTGTTAGCATATATGCCCTGCAAGCCAAAAGTTGGCCTATTGGGCTTTATGCACCCAAAGCCCGTTAGTTACTTAATGGCCCTATAAATATGTCATTCTAGTTGAGAGACTGAGTTTTTCACATTCATTCCATACAATTCCATTCACTCTCATAGAAACGCTAACACCAAACTAGCACTGGTGCGGGCTTGTAGATCTGGTCAGGTTGGTTGGACTCGAGGGTGACCGTCATCAGATTCACATCGGTGAACGGTAATTCCTTTTCGTGCATTAATATTCGATATTTGCATGTTAATACATGAATCAGGCGCGATCGTCCGTCTCCGGGTCAGATCTGTTTATTGTATTATTTTCGCTGCGTTTGGATCTGACGTCGGGGTACGGAAACCCAACAGTGGTATCAGAGCCAGGTTCTGCTTTGATTCATGTATATGATAATTAATTTTATTAGATCGTTTCTAATATTTGTAATCATGTTTGAATTATTTCGAAAAATTGTAATCCGGAAAAACATAGAAAGAAATTGGATTGAAAGAAGTTTTAAACCAGATCCGAAAGTTCAAAAATTCTGGAAAATGTTTCCGTCACCCAACCATCATCGGAGTAGTTACGGCGGCCGATGGCGAGCATGGAGGAGCAACGAACGGCGACGAATGTTCTCCGCCTCCATGCGCCTGGACTAGCGCAAATCTTCAGCGATTTGGCCCCTTGACTCCCTGAATCTTCAGACGGTCAGCACAGCAGGCGGCAAGCGGTGGAGAAATTGTTCTCCGTCGTCTAGCGCGCTGCTCGAATGACCGAGGTTCTGGATTCGAGAATTTTCGAGCGATTTTGCGATCGAGTTTTTAATTTCTGGATTTGCAAATGGTTTGCTGCTCCATGAAAAGTAAACACGATGTATCGCTGCTACTCGCCGGAGAAAGAGGGGAGGTGATGGATCGGCGCTGCACGGTGAAGCGACGACGTCGCGGCAGCTCTTGGACATGGCAGCAGATGGCGGCTAGGGTTGATTTTGGCTCTAGGGTTTCATCTAATTTGAAGAGATGATGAATAGTGTAGCAGATTTTTATCAACCCTAGGCCATTAATGGGCCAAATTGCAATTTCAAAAACTTGAATAATTTTTTTTTAATAAATCCGAAAATTTGGTATTTCTTTTTAAATTGCAATTTTAATTTTGGGTCCAAATTGTTTGGAGTCCATAAATTATTTTGGGTCGTTTTAGATGTTTTATCCGGATATTATTTTTGAAATAATAAATCATAATACTTAATTTATTAAAAATGTAATTTTTAATTTATTAAGTGTAAAATGAGGATTTTACAATTAGTTGAAAATTTAATTAATTGAAAATTGAATGAAAATGTTTCATTTAATTTGTTAATTTTATTTTTTGGCTAATATTATGATTTGAGGTAAAATAGTGATTTTACCAAGTAATTGAAATTTAATTAATTAGAAATTAAATGAAAGTGTTTCATTTAGTTTGTTAATTTTATTTTCGATTAATATGATTTAAAGGTAAAATAGAGATTTTACCAATTAATTGAAATTTAATTAATTAGAAATTAAATAAAATGGTTTTATTTAATTTGTTAATTTTATTTTCAATTAATGATGTGATTAGTGGGAAACGATAGAATAAATTAATTATTGTGCTCTAATTACATGTGATGTAATTAGTACAATTACATATGATGTAATTATTTAGTTTAATGTTTAATTACATATGTTGTGATGGCATGATGGATGATTACGGGCCTTGACCAATGTGTTTAGGTGAATGTTTAGGTTTTTATTGTTTCATTATTATTGTGATTTTTGGTTATCGGGCCTGCGAGCCTGCTCTCTCTATTTTCTGATGTATCCCACCCCGGATTTGTATCCATATTCTCTTGTTTGCACGATTTAAATGTAAAATCTTTAGAATTAGTGGGAGATCTAGATTGAAGACGGAGCACCAAGATCAAGACTTGTATGATGGAAACAAAATGTAATAGGATTACATTGCATACATGCATCACCTTAGACAGACTTGTGATCCACGTATGGCTCATGTGGATCAATTAGGAAAAGGCCGTAATCGTCCATATTTATTTTTATTATGCATGTGATGTATGATAAATGTTTGTTTGTATGTTTTATTAGTACATATGACTGCATGAATAAAACATAGTTGCATGAATCCGGCAAACAAACAAACAAGCACTTGATGAGATTTTAAAATAGAGTTAAATCCCTCTTTTGAATATGATTCAAAATTTTAAATATCAAATTGATAAGGGGAGCTCAAAAGGGTTTGTTGCTTCCTGTCTTCCATCAACAGTTAAGCCATGAGACGCTACTTGTGTCATATTGTCTTACTCACCCACGTGGGGGGCATCTGACATGGGAAAGCTGTGTGTTTAACTGCCACTTAAATAAGGGTGCGGTTATGTTAACCTTCTAGATTACTCACCCACGTGGGGTCTTTTGGGCGTGACATTTCCATCCGTGGGATGGGTTAGTTTGACGTGAGAAGACATAATTGTCCTGCCCACGTAGGGTTATGCCAATCGCGAGACAAATATCTTGGGGGTTGCATATGATGCAATTGTGATCTATCTTTAGTATCATGAAGCCAGTGGGCCCACGTCCGGGGTTTTCATGAGCTAGTTGGACTCCAAGCCCACTAAGAAAATATGATTTTCCGTTCATTTGTCATGAGGGTGATGAATTCAAAAAATTTAGTGGGAGCATTCAATAACTAAAGTCCATAGTTTTTGAATTAATTAATAATCAGACGGTTTGCATGTATTTTCTGTTTATTCTCAGTATTGTGATTGCCGTGAATCCGATTGCATCAATTCTCGATACAAACAAAGTAACCGCACCAATTTATTCTGATTGACTATTAATTTTAAAATAGTGCTCGCTTCTAAAAGGTTGCTATTTACCCTTGGTGGGAGCCTCATGTTGAAGTGTCTCCCCGTTCGTCTCATGAAGAGATCGCCACACTTGAGAAGTGGTGGGACGATAATCTCTCGGCTAGGTGCTATATGATAGCATCAATGTCACCAATAAGTTTCAACACAGATATGAGAAACTCGTTCACATTACTGATATTTTCCAACACCTACAAATGTTATTTGGTGAACGGACACGATTACTGAGATTCGTGACTTCAAAAGAGCTATTTTCATTTCACATGCAAGATGGGGCTTCGGTCTATGAGCATGATGTAAGAAAAATATCTCTTCTTGATAAATTGGAAAATCTGAATGTGACAAATCCTCATTAACTGGCTGTAGATTTGATCTTATAGTCAAAATGTTGGAAACTCAAGTATCCTTGATTCAAAGAAGAAACGTGTTCTTCTTGTTGAATCTTCTACAATTGGTGGGAATGATTCAAGGATAAAGTAGAGGAAGGGAAATAGTTCTCAACCTCAAAAGACGAAAAAGCATATAGTAGCAACTAAGAAATGAGAGGCATCTATGTTTTCGCTGCTGGTCACTGGCGCAAAATTGTAAAGAATACCTAGACTAGAAGTGTTCTAGAAAGGGGTATGTTATATATTAAAATTAAATGTTTCTATTGGTTCTACTTCTTTGGTATATGATGCCAGTTGTGCTCGCATTTTTGCAAAGAGTTGCATGTGATGTGAAGAAGTAGAGAGCCCTAGGAAGGTGAAACCTACCTGAGGCTAAGCATTGTAGCAAGAGTTGTTGCAAAGGCTGTTTGTAACATTTATTTAATATAAAATCTTGAACTGGTTAGGAACTGGTTTGAGCAATCATTTATTTGTTCTAGATTTAATAATGAACATTGTTCCTATTTTGATAGAGAATGATATTCTTTTAAATATGCGAATGTGATTTGCAGTATTTTAAGAATGCATGTTTTATTGAATTTGGTGAACTTATGAATGATTAGTATGATTATATTCAAAGAATATAAAAAGAATGATAACTTAAATCCAACATATATTTAGCATGTGCTGAATGTCCATTGAATTTGATTCATATGGACGTATGTGGAGCACTAAATGTTAGTGCAAGATGATGTTGAGTTATCTTAAAGAGGATGTGATTCTCTCCCAGTAACTCTCTAAAGTTACATATTGGTTGAACATAATTCATACAAATGCAGTGACCAAAACTCTATATACGATATGGACTGAAAAATAATCCAAATTTTTATTTTGAGATTGTTCTGCTTATGTGAAGCAGCCAGTGGGAGATGGGTTGGATAGTTGATCCATCTTATGTTATTTTGTGGAAATTTATATTATCAATTGCAGGCAAAGAGTTTGCTTCGCAAGTGTAGTCTTTCTAGAGAAAATGTTTCTATTAGAAAGGAATGATAATATAATATAACTTGAAAGGGTTCAAGAACCACAAACCATTAGAAAAGTGAAAACGGCGAAATTAATTGA
Organism: Haberlea rhodopensis; assembly: GCA_907163345.1. NCBI lineage: Eukaryota > Viridiplantae > Streptophyta > Magnoliopsida > Lamiales > Gesneriaceae > Haberlea > Haberlea rhodopensis. The sequence goes on from CAJQUN010000339.1 coordinate 312,246, forward strand.
GTCAATCATAACCTTTGATTTACACACACCAAGGAGATTTGAAAATGTTTCAAGAGCTTCTGATAGAATGAATATACTCCTTGAAAGTAGTCAAGAAATAGACCATGGCTATGATCCTTGGACTTTCAAGGAGGCGATGTCAGATATTGATTCGGGGCATTGGCAAGATGCCATGAAAGCTGAAATGGACTCCATGTACTCCAATAAGGTATGGGCCTTAGTAGATCATCTTTGGGAATTGTTCCCATTGGCTGCATGGATTTACAAGTGAAAGCTTGGAGTGGATGGGAAGGTAGTGACCTTCAAAGCTTGACTGGTGAGAAACGGTTATTCTCATAGGCAAAGAGTTGTTTATGAGAAAATTTTCATTGGTTATGATGCTATAGTCTATTTAGATTTTATTAGTTATATCTTTATATTATGAATATGAGATATGAGTAATGGATGTGAACACAACATTTCTCAGTGGTGACATTGAGGTAGAAATGTAGAAGCCAAATGTGTTTACAACTTCTTGGAGTGAGAAAAATATTTTCAAACTCCAGAGGTCCATTTATGGGCCAAAGAAGGCATCCCGAAGTTTGAACTTCCGTTTTGATAACATCATCGAAGTGTTTGGTTTTGTTAAAAATCCGGAAGTGACATGTGTATGCAAAAGGGTTAGTGGGAGCACAGTTACATTTGTGATGCTTTAAGTCGATTATATCATACTCATTGTGAATGGTATTTGATTAATCAATTAAAGCATGATTATCTACTAATTTCTCCATGTAAGATTGGGAGAAGCGTCATACATGCTTAGCATAAGGATCTATAGGGATAGATCTAAAGGATGCTTGAGATATCTCAATCTATGTACATAAACACTGTGCTAAGGCCATCTCCAACCATGAATTTCATTTTAGCGCAACTTTTGCACTAAAATAGTGCAATTTTTACACCAAATACAAAAATCATCTCCAACCAATCTACTTCAAACTTTACACTATAAAGAATATTCCCTAGAATATTCCTTTTAATTTCATTTATAACTATTATTTTATTATTTTATATATTTATTTATAAATTTATATTTAAATAAAGTATCAATTTAATTTAATTTGTTTAAATTAAATTAAATAAATTTATATAAATATTAAAATTAATCAGTTTAATTTAATAATAAATTAACTTAACATAATCATTAATTACTCCATAAACAAGTTTTATATCAATAACAATTATTAAATTTAACTTTTATAAATATTTATTATAAACAATTTAATTATAAAAATTAATACTATTTAATAATAATTATTTACAAAATTACCAAAATTTAGTTATAATTCTTTAAAATAATTAGTAAATAATAATATAATAAATAATTAAACCTTTGAAAACAAAAAAAAAACAAAAAAAATTAAAAAAAAAAAGAAAAACATGGCGCATTGCTACAGTGCCACGCCAAATATGGCGTGGCACTGTAGCGCAGCACCATTTTCACGCAGAAAATGGTGCTGCGTTGGAGGAGGTGGGAGACGCCATTTTGGCGTTGGATGCCAAAATGGCGTCTCCGTTGGAGACGCCCTAAAAGGGTTTAGCATATAATAGTCGAAAAATGAGTTACTTCATAATATGTCATAGTATTCATCTCTCGAGTCAATGGGTTTTAAGATTGATGAGGAGAGAGAAAAGATGACATCGGTACCTTATATTTCTACTTTTAATAGCATAATGTATGCGATGTTATGTACTTGGCCTGATGTATGTTCTTCGTGTAATGAGCAAACATCAGACAGATCCCGGTGAAGATCACTGGAAAATTGTGAAAATAATCCTCAAGTGCTTATGAAGAACTTAGGATATGTTCATGGTTTTTGGATCTGAAAGTGGAGAAATAAAGTTGAAGGCTAAGCTGATGCTGGTTTTTCAGTCGGATGTAAATGATACCATATGAATGTTCGGATTTGTATTTAAGCTTAATGATGATGATGTCTCTTGGAAATGTTCCAAGCAGGACACCACATTGGATTACACCAGTGAAGTTGAATACATTGCAGCATACGATGCAGCAAAGAGGCAGTTTGGATAAGAAATTTCATCCAAGAGTTGTGTGTAATTTCTAGTGCAGTTGACACAGACTCTGTGTACTGTGACAACATTTGAGCTATTATGAATAGCCAAGATCTCATCAGGATACAAAATATATTGAGAAAATACTATCTAATGAGAGAGATGGTAGACACGACATTATTATCGAGAGAATCGCTTCAACAGAAAAATATAGTGAATCCACTGACAAAGCATTTACAATGATTGGTGTCTGTTAGACATCTTGGGAAGATGGTCTTAAGACACATGAGTAGTTGGCTTTGGGAAAGTGAAAGATATTGTTGTCATACATGATTAAGTAAATCAATAGTTGATTGATTGTACTTATAATCTTATTATGACAAATCTTTGTTTGAATATTAATATATATGACACTTCTTTATCTGTTTACCCATACATCTTGATGTATTGATGAAGTCCTTGAAGTTTCTATAGTCCATAGAATGTGGTTACACATATGATGGTGACCATGAAATACATTCTCGACTGCAATTTCTAAATGTTCCTGGTCGATGAGCCTTCGAGAATGGGATATCGATATATGCTCGTTAGAGACTAGTATTCATGATGTGTCTAGTGTAGTGCACCGCGTTTCATCGGTGTTGGCTTGGAGAAGTCAGCACACATGAATAGGTGCTCATTAGGAATGAGTTCACTGAACGACCCTACTCGGAATTCTATAAGTGGTTACCATTTGTCGAGTATAGAATTTCTAGTCATAGTTGTGCACCATTACTCCTCATGACCCGAGGCGTCATTGAGGTCTTCATAGATAGCTGTGTACTTTGATTTAATGACTGATCACATGTGGGTCATAAAGTCATTATTTTGGGTAGTGATGCTGTCAGAGGCCTATGATTGTCGTTGGGGATTCACCACTGGTCTTGATTAACCAGGATGTCCTATGTGTTTTTCTATATATGATTCGAGGAATCTCTGGCCAGAGTAGGTAGTGCTTGTGAAAAAAGAGTTTTTCATATACGCACACAAAGAATCATATAACGTGAAACAAATACATAGTTATTGAAATCATAAAGGGTCTCGATCGACCAATGCCCTAGATTCAATCGGGACATATTGAGTGAAATGAATGTACTGCACGCTAACTATGGCTGACAGGTTCTCGTACGTTGCTAGTCATTTGTATCTAGGTCTCCGTGAAGCGCAGATGCTAGGTGCTACCCACGATCGGTAGGTTGTTGCTGAAATTGTATTTCGGTCATTGTCTATTAAAGGAGTTTAATTGACAATGGGGCATTCAGGGTAAGCCCAAAGAAGTCGTTTGACTTCTAAAATCACAAAGGTTGTGATCCTACTGCTATGATACACTTTAGCCTCGTTGGTTCACAATCAACCGGCCGCCGATCTATCGATGAGAATTGAGACTTAAATGTTAAGTGCTCAAGATTGTGTGATTGATATTCAAGATATGAGTTTGATTTTTGAAAGCTCCTCACTTTAGTGGAGTTTCTATGTTTGGAAAGGTTCCATCTATAGAAAGTTCTAAAATTTAAAAGTATGATATATTTATCTCATAATTATGTACGTCATTTGTACATCAAGTTATTCAATTGGATTGACCTACTTGGATTATGAGTTTAGTGCTCATGTGTTGGCTTTTGGGCAAGTGGGAGATTGTTAGCATATATGCCCTGCAAGCCAAAAGTTGGCCTATTGGGCTTTATGCACCCAAAGCCCGTTAGTTACTTAATGACCCTATAAATATGTCATTCTAGTTGAGAGACTGATTTTTTCACATTCATTCCATACAATTCCATTCACTCTCATAGAAACGCTAACACCAAACTAGCACTGGTGCGGGCTTGTAGATCTGGTCAGGTTGGTTGGACTCGAGGGTGACCGTCATCAGATTCACATCGGTGAACGGTAATTCCTTTTCGTGCATTAATATTCGATATTTGCATGTTAATACATGAATCAGGCGCGATCGTCCGTCCCCGGGTCAGATCTGTTTATTGTATTATTTCCGCTGCGTTTGGATCTGACGTCGGGGTACGGAAACCCAACAAATATTGCATCAGATTATACATAAATTGTGATCTTTTTAATAACAACAGTGATACCCCTTAAATATGAAGACACCACCTGATGAGCCGACCTGATCCGACTTAAATTATTTGACCTTCATCAAAAGACCTCGACTCTTGAACCGAGCTCTTTTTATGGCCGACCTGTTTGGCCGATATGTTTCGCCTCACCTGTTGGAACCCGAGCTCATTGGCCGAGCTCTTCTCGTTCCAAGCTGGATACGTGTGCACGACAAGGAAACTGAATCCCCTAAACTAGGTAAGTCCTAGATATGCGGAGCAATATCAGGGATTTGATTGTATTCACAAGATCTTAACATATCTGGGTAATATTTGGATAAACATGGAAAAAGTCCTTGTTGCATGGTAATTCTCGGGTCTCTGCCTATAAATACTAGGTTTGGGGTACCAACTCATTCATTCACAATCCTATTACTTTACAAGTATATATTTTCTTGTATCCTCTCGCCTGACTTGAGCGTCGGAGGGGACCCGCCGGAAAAACTTCCGGCCCCCTTCTCACGGTTAATTCGTGCTTTCAGGTCATATCAAATGCTACTTACTGCCACCATCGTCGTTATTTCGAGTATTGGAGAAGAAAGATTGGAGAACCCCCTCTCAATTGATAGCAGCAAGTCATCGCAAGGTTTGGTGATATCCATTGGCGCCGTCTGTGGGAAACATGATCAAAGACGTAGAGACTGACAACAGAAAAGGAAGAAGATCGAATACCATGTTGACCTCTAGAGGTTCATAGCAGAAAGATGAGTAACAACTTCCGGAGATGTACATGGAAGATCTAACATTCTAGAAGAACTTGGAAGATCTAATCTCCTATGGTTAACGCAAGAGATCTAGCCTCCACTGACGAACGTGGATATAAGCTTAGAAAAATTGACTCGGTCATTGTCATGACTATTAAGGGGACCACAAAGACTAGTCAGATGCACTAGCTGCTTGGAGGTCATCCCCAACTCCTCAACTAGAGTTCAGCTTTTATTCTTCAATCAGAGGTCATCATGAGCTCTTCATCTTGGTTAACATGAGCTCATCTTTCGCTTTGCAATTAGATGTCATCAAGAGCTCTTCATCCTAGTCATCATGAGATCATCCTCAGATGAAGATCATCTCAGATCTTCAGTAGAGTTCATCCCAGCTCATCAGCCGGAAATCATCTCAGCTCTTATGTAGAGCTCATCCTCAGCTCTTCAGATGATGATCTACCTCGGAGAACTCATCATATAGAGCTCATAAACACCTATTCAGTAGAGCTCAACCTCAGCTCATCAGATGGAGATCATCTCAGCTCTTCTGTAGAGCTCATCCTAAGCTCATAAGACGGAGATTATCTCAGCTCTTCAGATTGTGATCTACCTCGGAGAGTTCATCATCACCTATTCAGTAGAGCTCATCCCCAGCTCATTAGATGAAGATCATCTCAGTTCTTCAGTAGAGCTCATCCTAAGCTCAGATACAGATCATCCTCAACTCATAAGATGGAGGTCAACATCACCTATTCAGAAGAGTTCATCCTCAGCTCATCAGCCGGAAATCATCTCAGCTCTTCAGTAGAGCGCATCCTCAGCTCTTCAGATGATGATCTACCTTGGAGAGCTCATCATATAGAGCTCATAAACACCTATTCAGAGCTCATCCTCAGCTCATCAGACTGAAATCATCTCAGCTATATTAGTAGAGCTCATCCTCAGCTCATCAGATGGAGATCATCTCAGCTCTTCACTAGAGCTCATCATTAGTTGTTCAGATGATGATCTACCTCGGAGTGCTCATCATACAGAGCTCATCATCATGTATTCATTAGAGCACATCCTCAGCTCATCAGATGTATATCTACATCAGAGAGTTCATCCGTCAGCTTTTCAGTTGGAGTCTACTTCATAGGGCTTATCCTCGGCCCTACAGATGAAGATCTACATCATATATCTCGTCATCAACTCATCATATGTAAGTCATAATCAAATAGGCAGAGAGCTCGTCCGTAAGCTCATCAGATGAAGATCTACCTTAAAGAGTTCATCTGTCGGCTCTTCATATGGAGGCCATCATCAACTATTCATGGGAGCTAATCTGTCAGCTCTTCAAATGAAGATAAAACACACATTAGAACTCAACCTTACCCCTGGTTACCCCAGGAGCAAGGGTTTTCACCCTACCTCGGGAGCACGTTTACGACGAGCTCACCTCAGCCCTGGTTACGACAGGAGCAAGGGTTTTCACCAAACCTCAGGAGCACGTTTACGACGAGCTAACCTCAGCCTGGTTACGCCAAGAGCAAGGGTTTTCACCCAAACTCAGAAGCACGTTTACGACGAGCTCACCTCAGCCCTGGTTACGCCAGGAGCAAGGGTTTTCACCCGACCTCAGGAACTACGTTTACGACGAGTTCACTTCAAGAGCTACGTTAACGACGAGCTCACCACATCCCTGGTTACGCCAGGAAGAAAGGGTTTTCACCATACCTCAAGAGCACGTTTACGACAAGCTCCCCACAGCCCTAGTTGCGTCAGGAGCAAAGGTTTTCACCCTACCTCAGAAGCAAGTTTACGACGAGCTCACCTCAGCCATGGTTACGCCAGGAGGAAGGGTTTTCACCCTACCTCAGGAGCACGTTTACGATGAGCTCACATCAGCCCTGGTTACGCCAGTAGCAAGGGTTTTCATCCTACCTCAGGAGCACGTTTACTACGAGCTCACCACAGCCTTGGTTGCGCCAGGCTCAAGGGTTTTCACCATACCTCAGGAGCACGTTTACGACGAGCTCACCTCAGCCCTGGTTAAGCCAGGAGCAAGGGTTTTCACCCTACCTCAGGAGCACGCTTACGACGAGCTCACCTCAGCCCTGGTTACGCCAGGAGCAAGGGTTTTCACCCGACCTCAGGAACTACGTTTACGACGAGTTCACTTCAGGAGCTACGTTAACGACGAGCTCACCACAGCCCTGGTTACGCCAAGAGCAAGGGTTTTCACCATACCTCAGGAGCACGTTTACGACGAGCTCCCCACAGCCCTGGTTACGCCAGGAGCAAAGGTTTTCACCCTACCTCAGGAGAACGTTTACGACGAGCTCACCTCAGCCCTGGTTACGCCAGGAGCAAGGGTTTTCACATTACCTCAGGAGCACGTTTACGACGAGCTCACCTCAGCCCTGGTTACGCGAGGAGCTAGGGTTTTCACCCTACCTCAGGAGCACGTCTACGACGAGCTCACCACAGCCTTAGTTACGCCAGGCTCAAGGGTTTTAACCCTACCTCAGGAGCACGTTTACGACAAGCTCACCACAGCCTTGGTTACGCCAGGCTCAAGAGTTTTCACCCTACCTCAGGAGCATGTTTACGACGAGCTCCCCACAGCCCTTGTTACGCCAGTAGCAAGGGTTTTCACCCTACCTCAGGAGCACGTTTACGACGAGCTCACCTCAGCCCTGGTTACGCCAGGAGCAAGAGTTTTCACCCGACCTCAGGAACTACATTTACGACGAATTCACTTCAGGAGCTACGTTAACGACGAGCTCACCACAGCCCTGGTTACGCCAGGAGCAAGGGTTTTCACCATACCTCTGGAGCACGTTTACGACAAGCTCACTACATCCTTGGATACGCCAGGCTCAAGGGTTTTCACCCTACCTCAGAAGCACGTTTACTACGAGCTCACCACAGCCTTGGTTACTCCAGGCTCAAGGGTTTTCAACCTATCTCAGGAGCACGTTTACGACGAGCTCCCCACAACCCTGGTTAGGCTAGGAGCAAGGGTTTTCACCCAACCTCAGGAGCACGTTTACGACGAGCTCACCTCAGCCCTGGTTACGCCAGGAGCAAGGGTTTTCACCCGACCTCAGGAACTACGTTTACGACGAGTTCACTTCAGGAGCTACGTTAACGACGAGCTCACCACATCCCTGGTTACGCCAGGAGCAAGGGTTTTCACCATACCTCAAGATCATGTTTACGACGAGCTCCCCACAGCCCTGGTTACGCCAGGAGCAAAGGTTTTCACCCTACCTCAGAAGCAAGTTTACGACGAGCTCACCTCAGCCATGGTTACGCCAGGAGGAAGGGTTTCCACCCTACCTCAGGAGCACGTTTACGATGAGCTCACCTCAGCCCTGGTTACGCCAGGAGCAACGGTTTTCACCCTACCTCAGGAGCACATTTACGACGAGCTCACCACAGCCTTGGTTGCGCCAGGCTCAAGGGTTTTCACCCTACCTCAGGAGCACGATTACGACGAGCTCACATCAGCCCTGGTTACGCCAGGAGCAAGGGTTTTCACCCGACCTCAGGAACTACGTTTACGACGAGTTCACTTCAGGAGCTACGTTAACGACGAGTTCACCACAGCCCTGGTTACGCCAGGAGCAAGAATTTTCACCATACCTCAGGAGCACGTTTACGACAAGCTCCCCACAGCCCTGGTTACGCCAGGAGCAAGGGTTTTCACCCTACCTCAGGAGCACGTTTACGACGAGCTCACCTCAGCCCTGGTTACGCCAGGAGCAAGGGTTTTCACCCTACCTCAGGAGCACGTTTACGACGAGCTCACCACAGCCTTGGTTACGCCAGGCTCAAGGGTTTTCACCCTACCTCAGGAGCACGTTTACGACAAGCTCACCACAGCCTTGGTTACGCCAGGCTCAAGAGTTTTCACCCTACCTCAGGAGCACGTTTACGACGAGCTCCCCACAACCCTTGTTACGCCAGGAGCAAGGGTTTTCACCCTACCTCAGGAGCACGTTTACGACGAGCTCACCTCAGCCCTGGTTACGCCAGGAGCAAGGGTTTTCACCCGACCTCAGGAACTACATTTACGACGAGTTCACTTCAGGAGCTACGTTAACGACGAGCTCACCACAACCCTGGTTACGCCAGGAGCAAGGGTTTTCACCATACCTCAGGAGCACGTTTACGACAAGCTCACTACAGCCTTGGATACGCCAGGCTCAAGGGTTTTCACCCAACCTCAGAAGCAGGTTTACGACGAGCTCACCACAGCCTTGGTTACGCCAGGCTCAAGGGTTTTCACCCTATCTCAGGAGCACGTTTACGACGAGCTCCCCACAGCCCTGGTTTGGCTAGGAGCAAGGGTTTTCACCCTACCTCAGGAGCACGTTTACGACGAGCTCACCTCAGCCCTGGTTACGCCAGGAGCAAGGGTTTTCACCCGACCTCAGGAACTACGTTTACGACGAGTTCACTTCAGGAGCTACATTAATGACGAGCTCACCACAGCCCTGGTTACTCCAGGAGCAAGGGTTTTCACCCTACCCCAGGAGCACGTTTACGACGAGCTCCCCTCAGCCCTGGTTACGCCAGGAGCAGGGGTTTTCACCCTACCTCATGAGCATATTTACGACGAGCTCACCTCAGCCCTGATTACGCCAGGAGCAAGGGTTTTCACCCTACCTCAGGATCACGTTTACGACGAGCTCACCTCAGCCCTGGTTACACCTGGCTTGAGGATTTTCACACAAACGAGTCTGAGCTACGTCATGCTTGGTCCTACCTGTTTAATGTTTGCCATTATGTGGTAAATTATTAAACGAGACCGAGCTACGTCATGCTTGGTCCTACCCTTTTACTATTTGTTATTACGTGGTAAATTATTAAAAGAGGCCGAACTACGTCGTGCTTGGTCCTACCTGTTTACTATTTGCCATTACGTGGTAAATTATTAAACGAGGCCGAACTAAGTCATGCTTGGTCCTACCTGTTTAATGTTTGTCATTACGTGGTAAATTATTAAACAAGGCCGAGATGCATCGTGCTTGGTCCTACCTATTTAATGTTTGCCATTACGTGGTAAATTATTAAACGAGGCCGAGCTACGTCATGATTGGTCCTACCTGTTTAATGTTTGTCATTACGTGGTAAATTATTAAAAGAGGCCGAGCTACGTCGTGCTTGGTCCTACCTGTTTACTATTTGTCATTAAGTGGTAAATTATTAAACGAGGCTGAGCTACGTCACGCTCGGTCCTATCTAATTAAGCTTCGTCATACAAAAAAGACAAGGATGGTAAAACAGAACTAACATTAAAAGAAAAGGTCGGCTCGTCGGGAAAACATAGCACATACGAACTTCTGGTCTGCGACGTCAGCTCGACAGGGAGGGGGGACTGTGATAGCCCTTAAATATGAAGACACCACCTGATGAGCCGACCTGATCCGACTTAAATTATTTGACCTTCATCAAAAGACCTCGCCTCTTGAACCGAGCTCTTTTTACGGCCGACCTGTTTGGCCGACGTGTTTCGCCTCACCTGTTGGTCCTTCACCAAATAGTCTGGCTACCTCTTTTGGAACCCGAGCTCATTGGCCAAGCTCTTCTCGTTCCAAGCTGATACGTGTGCACGACAAGGAAACTGAATCCCCTAAACTAGGTAAGTCCTAGATATGCGGAGCAATATCAGGGATTTGATTGTATTCACAAGATCTTAACATATCTGGGTAAGATTTGGATAAACATGAAAAGAGTCCTTGTTGCATGGTAATTCTCGGGTCTCTGCCTATAATTACCAGGTTTGGGGTATCAACTCATTCATTCACAATCCTATTACTTTACAAGTATATATTTTCTTGTATCCTCTTGCCTGACTTGAGCGTCCGAGGGGACCCGCCGGAAAAACTTACGGCCCCTTCTCACGGTTAATTCGTGCTTTCAGGTCATATCAGAGGCTACTTGCTGCCACCATCGTCGTTATTTCGAGTATTGGAGAAGAAAGAGAGGAGAACCCCTTTCTCAATTGATAGCAGCAAGGCATCACAAGATTTGGTGATATCAAACAGCATATTAATTACTGGCTGGAAGTGGAAATATTACCAGAGATGAATTTACATTAGTTGCCCACATCTTTTATTAACATTTTGTATTATTATTATTATTATTATTGTTATTATTATTATTATTATTATTATAATATTTTGTCCACTCTTAAATTATCTTTTGCCCACATCTTTTATGTCATCAACTATTGTCTTCTCGATAAAATTGCTAGATTTGCGGATGCCAGTTATATATCTTATATAAATTCGTTGAATGATTATAACATATTTGAAAGGCGTCATGCAGTTTCATTAAAACAATTGTTATGATATTGTCAGAATAACTATTGTTGCTGTCAGAGCAAATTTCATGTTAAATTCATAAAAATTACTCTGACAGTAACAATAATTGCTCTAACAATAACATTTCCTTAAAACAATTGTCAAATTTGACAACAAGACATTGGCCTAGTGGTTAACATCTATTTCTCAATATAAGAGGTCTCGAGTTCGAATCCTTTCCATTCCCTAAAAAAAATAAAAAACTTTTATAAAAAGTAAATGTCTAAGAGGTTTTGGGTTCGAGTATCTATTAATCTCCTTTCATATTTTACAAAATATTTTAAAAAAAAATTGCAACAAGTTATTTATATATATATCTTATTAACATTTAGTCGCAACCTTTGACTATTCTAGACATAATCGATCAATAAAGAAACTACATAACAAAATTCCCATACTTAGCATAGAAGACTTTATTATGGGACCACGCGCTTGTGAAGACAATGCTTGTAAGTTGTAATCAATCAGGTTTGAATTTTCAATAGCAGAAAGAACATAACAAAAAATGTTCTTCTCTTCAAAAAACCATTAGGATTCGGAGTAAGCGAACCAAGACCGAACGAGAGCGGAAGCCGATGTGTTTTCTATTGTTTATTTAAAACACTTCTATGTTATTTTTACTTAAATATGAAAATGCTATTTTTAATCAAAATCATGAAGTGTTTGATATAAAAGTAAAAAATAAAAACAGTTTAATGAACTTCAATTTATTTAGCAATTGTATCTACTCAACTTAGAGCAGTCAAAAACATATCATGTCATGCTACTCTGTTTATGCTTTTACATTTATTTTTAGAGAAACAATAGTAAAAACTAAGAAATCAAATATTCAAAATCTGTTTTTTTATTATAAAAACATTTTAAAAAGCGACCCAAAACACTCCTTTTTTTTTCTCCAAATTCAGACGAGATCGCTCACCACTCGATTCGTCAATGCATAAATAAGTGAGGAATACATAAATTCACTCTTTTTTTTAGTATTAGGGATGTGAGTTTGTACAATTGTGTCTTGAACTCAAGACCACCCACTGCTTGGTGGGGTTTGGTGCAACTGGGGCAAATGTCATGGGCAATTGTGTGACACATTCAAAATAAGTCACATCTCCAATCCTACCTCCTAGATATACTTATCAACAGATTCCACACGATCCATGTCCTCGTCTAATTATTCCCTTCAATATATATATATATATATATATATATATATATATATATGATATAATATAACCCTATGATAAGATAATAAGTCAAGAGATTCAAAACCAGATGTTATTAATGGCGATTTCTATTCAAATGAAATTGGGTTCACATTGTATTTGTACGTATACCAAACTGGCAAGAACTTGTTAATATAAAATGTGAGGTATTTTTCCCTTAGCTTTTAATCTACTTCATGCGAGTGAAACAAACAAACAAACTACATGACAAACCATGTAGTTCTCCAACACTGCAATACAATTTTCTAGCACAAACTTCTGAAAGAAAGCGAAATGCCCTCGAGCTGCATCATTCTGAGGCAGTGAGTCCATCAGAAATTGGGTTTGGCTGATAGCCCTTAGCCGATGGGGGTAGCAACTACTTGACTCGGAAATTGTATCCCTGTCTATATTTGGGTCGTATACATAAAAAGAAAAATTATGTCATACACTTATCGAAGATACTGATCAATTCACATTGTACGTGGGAATGAATCCTTTGGCGTGCTGGCTTTCCATTTCGAGAGCCATCAAGGATTTTTGTCTTTGATACCTGTTTCTCTTAGCAGCAAGTGCTGTTGGAAAACGATTGTATGGTCAGAAAGCAGCGTGACACATAGAACAAGAAATGGGGTGCATTTGACAACAATACAACATTTCAAGAATCGATATAGAAAACAACCAATTATAAAAGGGTAGACATTCTGGCAAAATACAGAGACAAGAGGTAGTTAGATGAGGCAAAAACTGCTGGTAGAACAGATTCCTACTTTAGATACAGGTAAATCACAACGGCACGACTTTTACAGCATCCTTTTACACTTAATGCTCTTTTATGATAATGAGGTATTTTTGCAACTAACCTTAATTTTAAGGGATGTTTGATGTAATTTACCAGAACTTACCTGTACTTCCATCATTAGAAGAATTTTCTGGCTTGGCTAAAATAATAACACTAATAGTAATAGATTTCACGTGTAAACAAATCTATAGAAACCAAAGGAAGTAGCAAAAGAATACGAGAGTCAGTAGACCTGACAATGGAGAGGTTCAAACCATGAACAGAGAACAGCATTGTCGTCTAAAAATTGAAAAGCAAAGTAGTTTTTTTTGTTCAAAACCGAGTACTCGCAGTTCGATTTCTATTCCCAGAAATTAAAAAAGAAAACCATACCAGAACTGTGGAACCATTAACGAACCATCGCAGATGCCATCAACTTAATTTAAATTCATAATTCATATAGTTTAAGTTCAAGCCCTGATTTTGTTTCTTTTTTCAATGAAAAAAAAGTGAATCATAATATCTTGTACATATTTATCGAATAATTAAATTAACTTCTTTACAGTTCAATCACTTAGCAAGTTGCAACGATATATTTTTCTTCATTAATAAATTTAGATAAAATGGATTCAAATCATAACCAAATCGGAATCGAAACTATCAACAACCAGAACTAAATCCTCTTCAGACAACTTGGTTCTGGCTCCACCTTCTATTGAAATCAAAACCATCCAATTCCATCACCAGATTAATTGATTTTTAAACTGTGGCAAGACCTACTTTTCAAGTCTTTCGCATATTAGGCTGAAATATAACCATCAACTAACATGACGCAATGTACAGGCTTCATATTTGTGACATTCCAAATTTAGTTAATTAAGTTTGGACCGATGAAGAAACAAAATCGTTGTTCTACACTCCTTGTATACATGAAAGGGTCTAAGTTTAAAGAAGAAAATTTGCGAGTTTCAACCAGTATAAAACACATACACTTGCACTTGAATCAGTTTCCTTGGGAACTTACATAATAGTTCATGGGGCAGCTGAAAGTCATAGTCATTTTGTCGCCTCCTGATATAGAAGTATATGCCAAACAGCAATCCCGAGAAAACAACCAGACATAACAGAACTATTGCAACTTTTGCGCCAGTAGATAAGCCATGTTTCCCCCAAATCAGCGAGCAATTAGGCAAAGAAGGTACACCACATAATCCTTTATTCCCGTAGAGGCTGTAAAAAAAATATAAATGCATATTATCTACCTTATATGATTATCAATCCAATAAAAAGTAATTTCATGTATTAATATGTATATCTCCCACTGCTAGTGATAACAGCTAGTTTGGCATGTTGGATGATATTATTATTGCCAAAAGGATCCCTACATTGCATTCGTGGACATTATTCTATGCCCGAAAAACTGCAGGGATGCTCAGGGATCAATGTCATATATTGAAAGAGGTATAGTTATATAAATGATCAATAAAATAAAACTTAATACGGGAAAGTAAATATGCAAAATAAGTCGACGTAGATAAATGACAGGACATACTCAATTGTTCCGCCATGGACACCAACCGAATAAAGTTCTTCGGGAACTTGCCCTTCCAATAGGTTATCATTCAACAACCTGAGCAAGAATAAAAGGCCTTATTAAGACAGAAAATTCGTTCCATAAATGCTTCTGCTGGTGAAGGCATAATGTGCATGTACTGCATATATAGGATTTCAAAAGGAGGAGAAAATTTTAAGTTGGTTGATGGTAAGACCAAATATTACAAGGCAAACAAGAGTAACTCAACAGTTAAAAGGCCCAAACAAAGATAGGACCAAATGTTAATTGTTGTACAAATAGCTATAAGTGCCAGTAAATGTTCAACTCAAATATTTTGAACTGATAGGTGCCACATCATTGTACCTCGCGGAAAGTCAATCATGACATTTTCCTCCTCAACAATAAGTCATTCAAAATCACACATCAATTAGACACAAGAGTTGACTGGGTAGAGGAAGCAAAATATCACAATGGCATTAGAGGGCTAGTTGACTTTAGAATTAACCACAAGCAAATGTCTAAAAGCTCACAACTTACACAATCTGCAAGCTGGCCGAGGTTAGACTATCTGATATATAGCCAACAAATTTATTATTTGATAAATCCCTGCACCAAAAGAGGAAGATAAAATAAAATAATTAGATTAGGCAAACATCAAGCAACTTTTGGCAACGCTGCTATCTACTGTCATCCCATTAAGTTACCAGAGGCAGAAGGTGAACTTAATGCCTGGGAAATGTAGAGCTTTGGTGCGATATTTAAACAAAAGCAAATGCCATATTGAAGTGAGGCAAACTAAAGCATAAGATTCTGGAATCTAGATATCTATAACAAAACGTGGTCTCTATATGTACTATACAAACTATTTAACAATTGTAAAAACAAATCTTCATAAGGTTATGAGAAAATAGAATAGCTTTGCATTGCATCTCAATTTGGATTTATAATTCCTATATTTAAAATGCAACTATGAGCCAACACATCCTTACATGACATGACAGGTTATCTCCAGCAGAAAATATATTTTTTCAAAAACATAATGCATTTGAGAGTTCAACTCCTCAAAATATAGTTCCAGATAATATTTTCCAGAAAATACCAGAACATGACCAAACATTTTGACCTGATCCAGATTTTTAGATAAAAGACTGAAAAGGTGAGAGAATATGGAATTGTTTATTTGTTTTCCCTTAACTAACGGTTGTAAATTAGAAATGGAAATTATTTAGAAATGTCCTAAACTGTAAATGGTAAATTCAAAATGAGAGGGAGTATTATTTCTGCATAACTAATATCCAGGATTTTGGATCATAGTATTATGAGATTTTATTTATGTTTTCAACTCATGTATTGCACCATTTAATTTGTGTATCAACGTCACAAAAAGTAATTTGCCATCATGGAAAATTATAAATATCTTACATCTCAGTAATATTTGATACATTAAGGGTCCGTTTGGTTTGCTGGATGGGGTAAGTAATGTAATGATTAAATTATGAGATAATGATAAATAATATAGTGTGAGAAGTTATATGGTGTTTTGTTCGGAGGATAAGATGGTGGAATAATTTTATTGTTTGGTATAATGAATAAAATACCCTCGAAAATTTAAATTTCAAATTTCGGAGGGGATTTCAAATTTTGAGATTAAGTTATAGGAAATAAGTTGAAATTTTTGCGGGAATTTCAAATTTTAAAATAGTAAAAAATGTGGGAAATGGTATGTATGTCATTTTGCTACAAAGTGGGACATATAACTTTTTTTCAATCCGACAAACTAAACATGGGATTAAAAATTAATCCTAAGACTATTAAATCTTATCATGCAAACCAAACATGGCCTAAGGAATTCAAAAGCAAAAAATGCAGCCATATATCTCAACCAAAATAAAATACTTCAGCCAAGAGAAAACAGTATTAGTATTTGGAGTATGTGGTCTTACAGTTTCACAAGAGATTTTTGACCCAACCCGGAAGGTATACTACCTCCTAAAGAATTCGAACTCAAGTTTCTGCAAGTTTAAAACATTATCATTTAATCAAGATAGGTACTAAAATTAAAGGAAATCACCAAACATGAACTTATCAAAAAAAACTGCAGAGTCTCATTGAAACAGCAGATAATAGTTCATATTTTGTCACCCCAATGTCATTATTGAAATCTTTATTATCTTTTACAAGATCAGCCTCATCAAATTTAAGGATGAATTTGAAAAATGTAAATATTTATCTGAGCTGAAACCAAAAGCCAAATAATAAATCCAGATAGAACATTTGATTTCATTAATCTTTTTGTTGAGTTGATTAGCAGACTTTATTTTTCAAAAGTATGAATTTATTACCACTATTTTCTATCTGAGCAGCAAATTACCCATCATTGATCAACATGTAAAGAAATTAATAGTGGATACTTACAGGCTAACCAAGTTTGTCAAAAGACTAATCTGATCACTAATATAGCCTTTCAAGCCTTGGCTCCCAAGATCTCTGAAAACAAGATAAAATAAACATTAGCCAGAGTAATCCACCGGAGTATGGCAATTAACTTATCATGAACTTGTAATATAGCTTTCATGATGGTGAATAAATTTGAAGATCATTTTTTTACAAAATAATATATCCCGATTCAAATGGCAGTAAAGACCAGTCAGAATTAGACCCAAAACACACAAATGATGGGCGGAGGCAGAATCTACACTAGATATTAATTTGAGACCACCATGGAATTCAGTATCTTTCATGACTCGGTTATGTGACATTCTGTAAATTTACAATAGATATATTCATTAGTTGCAATTTATGACATAAATTGGAATAAGAAAATGTATATAACATTCCATCTACATAAAAGTATATGCGTGCAGGAACTACATTCAACGATCGCTAGTACAGAATATACAAGAGATAACAATGATGGTAGCATTATGGATGAAGTGACAATATGAAAACAGCGTGAAGAAATCAAGAGATGTATGAATCTTTATCTGTAGTAAAACAAAGTATGTTGAGGTGAGTGCTGAAAGAAGAAATCCTGACAAAAACCATAACATCGTGCATCGACAATGAAGATATTATTTTGACAAGTAAACTTAATTATTCATTCTATTTTACAAATACAATCAGTCGAGTGAAAGATGAAACCTGAGAAGTTGCCGCTGAGTAAATCAATCAAGGTTTTCCAAGAAATACTAAATAGCTTACGAGCCATTCAATAAGCTCAAACAATTTTATACATAAGTCATTTTAAAATCATAAACACCTTCACGAGACATGAAACACTTACATTTGGGAGACGACAAGGGCAGAATTATCTTTCGTGGGATGACACGTAACACCCTCCCAAGCATCCCAAGTGGCAGGGGCACAAGGATCTCCATTCCAACCCATTCTATCAGGTATTCTGAGAGATTCCTTCAGAGCTTTCATGGCAACAGCTGGAAGAAGAAGCTTCAAAGTTCAAACTATCACCAAAATTTGTTTTTGCATTGTGGTCTAAATACTATATACAAGCGAGTTACTACTTCTCAAGTACAAATGTCACTCCTTTTCACAGTGCAAACTCACTCGCGTCCCCATAAAATTATCTGAGTCATACAATAATCCTCTGCTCCTAAAAATAAAACATATATTCCTCCAGTATATAATAACTTACAAGGGGAGAATCATACATGATGATCATCATAATCACTAAAGAAAGGAACATGAATGTTGAGAAGAAGAATGTCTTATAAATTAAGTTGATCCACCGCCATTAGAACAGTAGCTGAATGAAGAAAATAAGATCCCGAAATCCCAACCAAAAACAAACAAAACAACAATGGTGCGAAATTCAGTATCCCAACCACCACAACTTCGACACGTTCATCTACCATCAGAATGTTAGTTCTTGCGATAATCATAACCAATTATACTAAACCATCAAGCACACAAATTATAAAGATCACAGGAAAACATAAAATAAAAATAATAATAATTGAAACCCACCTACCCTGGTCGGTGACAGTTCTGATATCAACCGGAACAATTGCGTAATTCTCAAGCCCACAAATAATTGGCGTACCCACCACAGACTCCAGCCTCACACTCAAAGTAGTACTACTCAAATTCTTGACTACATAGCTCCAATCATATGCAGCAAATCCCCCAACCTCTTTATACAAATCCACTCTATTTACATTCTCCCCATTTACAATCACATCAAACACCCTCTGCCCCACATCTGTTACATTCACATCTATCTCAGCAAAATGGAACCACAGCAAGTAATCAAGCTTGGCATCCACCAGCAATTCGTACTCCAAAACTCCACCGTCGTTGCCTGAAGCCGCAACAGCTGTTTGATAAAGCTTTTCGGGGAAATAATTCGGGCTTTTTTCGACGCCAACAATGTTTTGAACGGTGAAAATTGGTTGGATTGTGACTCCAATAGCGATAGGTACGGATTGTACGCGGAATTTAGCATCAGACTGCCATGTCCGGCCAAAGACATCTGTATCATTGCTAAATCCAGGTCCCCATTGATCCGACCCGGATGAAAACCTACCATAGTTAATTAAGATGTAATTACTTGATTTCTTCGAGTTATTAAAAGGGTATGCATTAGTATCAATTTGAGTCAATTCTATAGACCCAACAACAGGAGAATCAGTGGCAATGCTGTAAAAGCAAAGATCGAAACTTGGTTCGTCGTGATAAAAGAAAAGATCTGAATAAGCGCCAGATCTTGAAACCGATTCCGGCCAAGGAGATCGCCATGAAAAGACGACAGTGCCCTCAACAGAAACATCAAATGATGGAGACTGAGACTTCCCATCGTAGTTATCATATACGGTAAATGTACGCAGGAAGTAGCGGCTGGAGCCGGCGGCGATGGGTATGGAGTAGCAATTCTTCTTACCGGAGGAAAAGGGGAAGTACCGAAGAGTTTTCTCTTGCTGGTGGAGGAATAGGAGTGGCTCGGAGACGACGGAGGCGGCACCGGCGGAATAGAAGCGGTCGGAGACCCAGTTGGTATGGAAATCGTCGGTGGTGTTGACTAGGCCGCCGCAGTCAATGTGTAAGCTGTAGTCTGCGGAAAAGGGACAAAAAAAGAGAGTCAGTTGCAGAGTTAATGGATAAAAGTAGAAATTGAAGTGATCAGTGGGTGGTGGCAGCTGAAGTAGATATAGCTGATGCTGTAAACTTACTGAAAGGGGCGGCGGCGGAGTGGTGGAGAGAGAATATGAGGAGGAGGAAGAGAGGAGGAAGAAGGGACATTGCAGTTTGTCAACGTTTGTCTTCTGGACAACATTAAAGAAATGTGCGTATTTTTGTGTTTCTGTATGTTGAGATATATGGCGGGATTAGCGGGGATAACATGGAAACGGAAGGTAAAGGTTGAAAACGGAATGACGATGACCCCATCTATACATAGGCAAGTCAGAAGATGATTAGGATGAATCAGTTTCTTCGGTAAAATCTCATACAAGCGCGGGCAAGAGATATCCCGAGCAAAAAGCCCTGAACACCAATTGCCCGAAAAACATCAAAACATGCTCGGCATACTGGTCAAATGCTAGCGGAAGACCCGGGCGTAACTGACAAATCAACTGGCGCAAACAAACAGGTGATAATGGAACGCGGATTTCTCGGACACGTTTTGAGCCAATAATGCCAAGATCAGAGGAGATCGTGTTCCGAATTTATCACATGCCAACCACCGTGATCAACACTATAAATACACGTCTATAGTCTCATTATTAAGGGTTGAGCTTTCTAGGCAAGAAAAGACTCCGAAGAGAGCACATCATAATCTGCTCGGTCATTCACTCTTATGCTGATTTTTGAATGTTTTTGTTTTGTGTCTAAGTTATGTAACTCAAAATAAAGTTATAGCGAAGATTTATACTAGACTAGGTCCCGTGGTTTTTTCTTCGATTTGGAGGTTTTTCACGTAAAAATTGTGGTGTCTTTCATTTGTTTTCTTCAGCACCTAATTCTATCGAACACGAAAAATATCGAAACACATCATTGGCGCCGATCAAGCTAAGACGTTGAAGAGAAAGAATTTTATATAAATTAAGGAATGAGAGACATGGCCAGAAGTAAAGGTCGCAGACAAAGTTCAAGGGGGTATATCACAAATCCCCCTTCATATTCGTCCCCGTTACATGAAGGAGAGGAGGATGATGTGGAATCGTCTCAAAACTTTCCTCAAGCTAATCCTCAGGCATTTCCTACTATGGGAATGCCAATGAAACAATTGATTGAGCTGATTGACTGTAGGGGATGTCATTAAGCAATTTATAACCCCGCCTCAGCAAGAAAGAACAAGCAAGGAAGAAGATCTGACTTCTTCAGAAGGTCAGGAAGAGGATACAAATTATGTTAATGACCTCTCCAGTCATATTGGAGAAGAAAGTAATAAAACTTTGCATCATCAGACGGAGGATCTGAAAGATGAGTTGCAGCAGATGCACAACAAGATGGAGGGACATATCTACCTAGTACGGAGGAGCACACCATTTGCTCCTGAGATTATCGATGATTCCTTGCCATCTAACTCCCAAACTTTAATATGGGAAACTATGATGACAGTGCAGATCCTGAGGAGTATTTGTTACGATTTGAAAACGCTTCGCTCCTTCATCAACTTACAGATGGGGTGAGGTGTAGGGTTTTTCTGACTACCCAAACAGGGGCTGTTCAATATTTGTTTAATCAATTGCCATCGGGGATTATAGATACATTTCCGAAGTTCAGCTTG
This sequence comes from Haberlea rhodopensis, assembly GCA_907163345.1. Taxonomy (NCBI): domain Eukaryota; kingdom Viridiplantae; phylum Streptophyta; class Magnoliopsida; order Lamiales; family Gesneriaceae; genus Haberlea; species Haberlea rhodopensis. Next base: position 333,782 of record CAJQUN010000339.1, read on the forward strand.
CTGTTCTTACATCAATTCACGAGCAGCAAAAGCTGCAAGAAAATAGCCCTCAGCCTGTTCGGACTTAAACAGATGGAAAAGGAGTCTCTTCGGGACTTCCTGAAAAGATTCAATCAAGCATGCCTCGATGTTCTTCATGTCACATATGAGATACTCATTAGCGAATTTACTCAAGGTCTATGAGAAGAAGATCTATTCAGATCTCTAGCCAAGAAACCACACTCTAATTACGATGAATTACTGGGAATAGCTTCTAAGTATATCAACTTAGAAGAAGTCCAGAAAATGAAACAAAGAAAAGATGTGAAACCAGGAAATGAGCCAAATCGGAGGGATAAACACCTGAACAGTCGAAAAGGAGTTTCGAGCAGTACCTCCATATGAGACATCCCCGATAGGTGGCCATGAATCAAAGAGGGCCGAAGAGAGATCGAGTATGACATTTCCGAGGAGGATATTTCCGAGGAAGGGGAGTTAACAGATCTTGGGGAAGGCAAGAACCCCATGATGGATTAGTTTTTAATAATCCTCAACCTTTGAATAATGCAAATCCCGGAAAGGGAGCTCCCAAGCCGATACCATGGCGAACAGAGGATAAAGGCAAGAAGAAAATGATGTCCAAGCAATAGGCGAACCTGCACCCAGTTAACATTCCAAACCGAGGAACTATACACATGGTCTCAGGGGGAGTGTCCGGACGAGATTCTAAGCGAGCAAGAAAGAGCTATGTTCAGAAATTGAAGGTTATGTCAATCACATCAAAGAACGCCCCAGCAGGGCCATCCATTACCTTTGGCCTCGAGGATTTACAGGGATGCAGTTTCCCCACGATGATGCACTAGTTATATCAGCCACAATAGCTAATTATAACGTGCAGAGAATTTTTATCGATACTGGAAGCTTAGCCGACGTGCTTTTCTTAAACACGTTGGCCCAAATGGAGCTGGGGAGCGTACCTATGCAAAGGTAAATACTTCTTTGCATGGATTTACTGGAGAAGTCATAAGTCCGGTGGGGCAAGTTTCAGTGCCAGTCACGATGGGAGAAGAACCGAGGATGAAAACAAAGATGATTAATTTTCTTGTGGTGGACGCATCTTCTTCATATAACATAACTTTGGGCCGACCAGCCCTGAGTGCATTTCAAGCAGTGGCGTCCACTTATCATTTAACAATGAAATTCCCTGTGGGAGAGGAGTACTTCCTTGAGGAAGTGTTATGTTCAGCAGCTAAAGCATAAAAAGTTAAAAAAGAAGGAGGGGATAGCCTTGGAGCACGTGGTAAAAGAAGGAGAGAGGAGGATGAGATAGCCGAGGAGAGAATAGCCCAAGTGGAGGAGTTCCTTACTATTGAACTGGGTCACCCGACTAAAACCACAAAAGTGGGTTCCCAATTGGAACCAAAGTTAAAAGAAAAAGTGATTGAATGTTTGAAGAGGAATGTGGACGTGTTTGCATGGAGTACCAATGACTCGACTGGAGTATCGTCAGAGGTCGCCGAGCATCACCTCAATGTGGAGCCTGATGCTTGGGCCATCAAGCATAAGAGAAGACATTTTGGACCCGAGAAAGATGCCATCATTGCTCAGCAGGTGAATGAATTGCTGAAAGCTGGTCATATCAAGGAAATCAGTTCCCAACGTGGCTCTGGAATGTGGTTCTTGTGCCGAAGTCAAGAGACAAATGACGAATGTGTGTAGATTTCCAAGATGTGAACAAAGCTTGTGGTACAGATTGCTATCATCTGCCGAGGATTGATCAACTTGTAGACTCCACCGCTGGACATGAACTACTATGCCAGATGGATGCGTACCAGGGGTATCATCAAATCCCTCTGGCCTAAGAAGATCAGTCTAAATTTACCTTTGTCACGAAAGGAGGAACCTTTTGTTACTTGGTTATGCCCTTCGGCCTAAAGAATGCAGCAGCCACTTATCAAAGATTGATGGTAAGAATTTCAAAGATTAGATTGGGCAGAATGTAGAAGTGTATGTAGATGATGTTCTCATCAAAAGTAAGAGAACATTAGATTTGGCATGCGATATGGAAGAAGTCTTCGGCACTGATTGCTATTATTTTAAACAGTATTTTCCAGTGTAGTGATTGAGTACTGCAAATGCACGGTGTCAAGTTTTAGTATAATGATATTAAAAGTATGAGTGTCGAACCCACGATGACTAGGAAATAAGTACCAAACTTAATTAATTTAACTATATTTAGTCTACGATAACTGGCTATGATTAATTAACTAAAGTGACAAATTAACTCAATAATTAACGCAACACAAAAGAACGAATAAGATTAGAATCAATAGAGACAATTATCAAGACTAACCGTTCACCCATGCAATCCCCCACAATTTGTCTATAGTTAAGAATTAAATTCAAACGTTCTAAGGTGACGAGTTTCTCTAATGCACTTGTTATACCTTGGTCCGGTTACAACAAGTCTAATACTAAGATGCAACAAGGCAATGATCATGCACTTTTTTAACACTCAATATTGTATGCCGATTTATGAAAACTTCTAGCTTTCGATCTTGGTAGATCTATGGCTATCACACATGTATTTGACTTTATCTTTCGATCTTAGTCTGAATCCACGGTTTAATTTACTATATCGTATCGTAATCTCCTATGGTCAATTCAATCGCAATAAATAATCAATCAAGGATGATTAATCCATTGAAAGCATGGACAACAATAAATTAAACTTAAGGAATTACAAGAATCAATCAAAATTTAATTAAAATTGTGGGTTCAAAACATGGGATCCTCTAAGTCTTGACAACAAAACTTAGCCAACTATAGTCATCAAATAATAATGAAAAATCATATTTTCAACAATCTAAACATTAATAATTTGATAAGAACAAAGAGCAAAGTTTAGGAATAATAAAGTAAAGATAGGTGTTGACTCCTTGCGTTGCTCCGTCATCCAGTCTCTTCCGACGCGTCTTCTCGTCAATGGTTTGATGTTATGGATGATTGGTAGAGGATGAAGGTGATGGTGACTGAGTGTTTACGGTTTTTTATGAGCCAAGAGTCCTTAAATTTGTCTAAAATCTTCTATATATTGTGTTAGAAGAGTCTTCCATTATTTGGACACAAAATAGCTTGATTAGGAAAGAAATCTCGAGTTTTTCGGGTTTGGTGATCGATCGTAAATATGTACCGATCGATCGTCAAACTACTCTGATTTTAGTTTTCAAAATTTCCAAAGCGGTGATCGATCGCTAATCTTTACCGATCGATCACGAATGTGCACTGTTCTGAGGCGACGATCGCCTGATATTACCGATCAATCGCTTCAACTGATTTTCAACATTTTGCACTTTCGTCCCTCTTTTTTTGTGTATGCTCGGTTTGGTCCTTTTTCATCATTTAAGCCTATTTCCTCCACTTTTATGCATTTGGACATAGATTCCTGAAATATACAAATATATACCAAAAAGCGTAATATTTTCCAGGAATCACTACAAAAACGCACCTAATCTTATATCAAATTAAGTGTAAAAATCACACTTATCAACTCCCACAAACTTAAACTTGATCGTCTCGAGCAAGAAATAAGATCACACAGTAGAGTTCAATATTGAAGATTCAAATAAACCAATTCGCAGTCATCATGTAGCTCAGACATCTCACTTACAGACAAACAAGAGTCAATCCAAAATGTTTAACAAGTCGTGTTTTCTCTTGGATCAAGCAACATGTCTCCAAATCAGAACGCGCGTGTGTGCTATTGTCATTTTCAAGTTTCATGTATATTTCATAGATCAAATCATATTAGTCAATGAAAAATAAGATTATCGTTGAGCATTCCATAGACCTATTTTCAAACAACTTCTCCACTAATGTAGTTACTCCCTAGACTTGGATCAATATGACTTTTTAAGGTTGTAATGTTAGGCCTAGGTGTTGGCTTCAAAGAAAATGTAGGATATCATAAAGAAGAGAGTATAATAATGTAAAGTTCAAATTTTTTAGCACAAAATTGAGCTTCTCTTCTTTTTCCTTGGCCACTTTGGGTCATAGTTAGATACTTTTTTTTTCGAGGCTTTTCTATTCTTTTCTCATTCATCAAATTTTTCAACAATAGTTTATCAAAATATAGCAATTCATGTGCATCTAATGAGAATCATTATACTCCCTTAGGATGAGGATAGTTTTTTTTCAATTTAGGCTCATAATGGTGGGTATAATAAGTTGCCAAAGAAATTTGTTGAATGGGGGCTAATAGTATGTTGAACATACTCCATTCTTTTTCAATTAGGCTCAAAATGGGACACTAGATATTGATATATATCATGATAAGCTTGAAAGGTGCAAACGGTCCAAAGATCGCCTAAATCATTTACAAGTCAAGTTCATAACTATAAAATTTCGCCTCAAAGTGTCATCATCAAATAGGTTATATGGTACTCTAAGATGCTAAAAAAACAATTCATCAAATTCACAAAGATTTTCACTACTACAAATGCAATTCACAAGATTATAACTCAAATGTGCTCAATATATGCCTCATATTTTACATGCTACTCAAAACAAGATATTCACAAACAAGTTTTACAATCATCAAAACTCAAGTTGACATGCATAGTGATATTAATATCATCATGGAATAGAGACCACTACTATGATTCATTCTTATCTTACTAATTGAACTCATTTTCAAGAAAAATTTTTGTTGGTGCTCAAGAACGATACAATTCCAAATAAGAAGCATGACACAGTAATGCACTCCCCCAAACTTAATTCATGCATTGTCCTCAATGTAATGATCACGAAAAATGAGAGAAAGCATTTACCTTTGACAACGACAGTCATTTATCGTTGTCCAATTCATCATCAGCTCATGGGGTATAGTGTTGGACAGATCACAGCACGCATGAAGTCTCTCACCTCAATCAAAATCAAAATAAAAAACAAACCAAATAAAAAACAAAAACAAACCAAAAACAAAAAAAGAAAGGATAAGAAAAAGTTCTTGATTTATAGTCCCAAGATGGACTTTTTACCATGTAGGCTCAAGTGCCGCAAGGGCCACTGAGGGACGATTTTTTGTCCGCCATGTGGTACGGTCGTAACCACTTTTCTTTTACAGTGAATAGTGCCATGTGGTCATCTCTCAGTTTGAAGGTATCGAATGGTAGATGATAGGCTTAGATTTTAAGTGTTTTTAGTTGTAATTTCTTTCCGTTTTTCGTACTTTTTCCTGGATGAAATTACGTTTTTTGGTATTTATTTGCTTATTTCAGGAAAATAGGTCGGAAATGGAAGAAATGAGCTAAAATGAAGAAAACGGGTGAAATCAAGGCAAAAAAGAGTAAAAAATGAAGAATATGATTTTTCAGATTTTCGATCGATCGAGATTTATTCTCGATCGATCGATCCGGGCAGAGACTTCAGCAACGAATTTTGCGAAATGTCGATCGATCGGAAGAAAATCTCGATCGATCGATCGAGGCAGTGAGTTGAAAAGGCTGAAGTGAACAGTGCACCGATCGATCGAAAATTCTTTTCGATCGATCGAGATGCGATATTCTGAAAATCTTATTTTCCATAATTAACGTGATTTTTTGGTGGTTTTAAAAAGGGAATCTCTTCCATTCCATATGATATGATATCAGACTCGATTTCCACCACCAAGCAACCCTAGCCGCCGCCTAGGAGAGCAAGAGGAAGCCATCTTCTTCCTTCTTCATCAAAGCTTAAGCGTACCATTTCCGGAGTGCAAGGAAGGAGCAAGAGAAGAAATCACGGTGCAACGCACGGATTCATTCCAGCCGTTTATCGTATTTCTAAACTTTGATTTATTTAATTTCCATTTTCATTTGATGTTTTTGAGGTCGAGAGACAATTAAACTTCTTATGTAATTGATTTGAATTGAATCTAGTTTATTTTATTGAGTTTTAGTGAAATTGTGTTTCATTTATTGATTCGTTCGTGTTTGAGTGGATTGAATTCTTATGTTCATGAATTAAACGCTTATTAAGATAAAAGCCTAGCTAACTTTGGTTGAAATCTGTGAGTTATAACCGAGATCGAGAGATAACGTTATAATACGCTATATTAATTCATGATGTATGTTAAGATTGAGACCGAGAGATGAAATCGCATACGTGAGCACTTTGAATCGAGAGATTTAGAGTAACGAGGTTTTGAAGATTTATGCAATATTGAATTAGTAAATAGGTGCACGAGAGTGACTTTTTTTAATTTGATATTAGTTTCTTTACAGCTCGAGAGAGTGTATTGAATATCATTGAAAACCTTTCATCTTAAGAATCAATTGTTTAGTAATTTCCTATTCAAACGAATCTTCGAAGAGAACATAGTTGAACGAAAAGCGAGATAAATTTCTCGAGCGACTTAACTTTGCATATCCGGAACCCGATTCATTTTATTTATTCTCGTGTTTTAGTTCTAATTTCCGCATTAGTTAGTCTACCACAATTTTAATCGTAGGCTAAATATAATTTTTCTAATTTTATTTGATACTTATACATTAGTCCCTGTGGATTCGACAACCCTTACTTTCATTTCACTATACTAAAACTTGACAACCGTGCACTTGCGGTAGAATCGCTTCACACTACACTTTGATATCTTTTGTTCAAAAATAAAGCGGTCAAGTTTTTGGCGCCGTTGCCGGGGACTAATCTGTATAATATCATACGAGATTAGTTAATTGTAATTTAGCCAATTTTATTATTGCGTTTTTGTTTTCTTTTTCTTTTTGTTATTTTCGAAAAAAAAAATAAATAAAAAAATATTATTTTATTTATGTATGTTATTTGTTTTTCTTGCGAGGTACTTGTGATGCTTCAACAACAAGTCTTCACAAGATTTGCCCAACAATTTTCAGAGCCGTTTTATTCGGCGTGGGAGAGATTCAATGAACCGGCAGACACATTCAGGTATCACACCTTTTCAAACTATACTCTTCTGCAACATTTCTTCAAAAGTTTGGATGCACAGACACGAGGATGGGTATTCAGAGGAGCACTGATGAATGGGAGTCCCCTGGTTGATATAGATGAGGACAGTGTATTACACCTGTTCAATGATATGGCGGACTTCGATTACCACTGGCATTGTGATCCTTCCTTGCAAGGTTGGAGTCACCAATACCCACCAGAGCCTCACTACCCTAATGATACGCACCAAACCTTTGAGCATCATGGCGAGAAGAAATATTGTTTTGTAGAAGGAACGGCTCAATCAGAGAATATGTTATTTAGACTCACGGCATCAACTGAGCAACGTTTAGAGAACCAGACCAATTATATACGTCATTGATGCGTGTAAAACGTACCGCAAGTGTACGGTGTCAAGTTTTAGTATAGAATTTTAAAATACGGATGTCGAACCCACGGGGATTGAAAATTAAGTTACACCAAGTACTGTAATTAGAATAGTCTCGACTTTATTTAGATAATCGAGAGCAATATTTATTAAACTAATCTACGAAAATAGAATAAAAGATTAACAAGATGGTAATTTAAGTGGAGAAAATCAATGAGAACGGATTCTAGAGGTTCGACTTCACTCAACTATCCACTATGTCGTGTTTTCCTAGTTTACTAGCCGAGAATTCTTATTTGTTTCTACTCCCCCTCCCGGGTGTTAAGCAGAAGTAATTATCTAACATTAATCTTGATATCCCTATCTAAGATTAATTATCAAACAATTGTAAAAGCGCAGTAATTCCTTTGACGACTTCTATGGAGTTATAGGCCTTTCGAACAATATAACTACCACGATACGAATTCCTTCTTTCCTATTCACAACCCCATCTCCCGAGTGATAGATCACGAATATGGAATCATTCAATCCATAGCCAGTAGATTAAAAGCATTAAGAACAGGAAAACATAAATAAACCATATGAAAAACCAATGACATAGTTTCAAGTCAAGATCCGTCTAACCCTAGAATAATAAATTAGTTCATGAATACATTAAATAAACACATAGACATGTTCTTAATCATCATAAACATAAGGGAATAGATAATCAAACGAATTGGATGATGGCCCTCCGTCCCCGGTAGTCGTCGTCTTCTTCTCTGTCGTCAAAATATATATCCTTCGGTGTAAGCGCACCGCCTCGATCGATCTCCTCCTCTTTTCTGAATTTCCCTCGGTTGTTTACTCGGCTGCTGCTCTCACTCTTGTTCTTTTAACCCTAGCCTCCTTCTCTCCAAAAATATGTCTAGGTCTTCATCCCTGAATAATAATCCCATCCCCATTCGAAAATCCTTTTTTCCTTCCTTTAAACTCCCGTGTGCATCAGATAAGGAAGGTCTCCAAAATTACCAAAATTCCATAGGCGTAATTACGCCTCCGAAGTGGCGTAGTTACGCCTGTCGACGTGTCACAAAATCTGGCTTCCCGCGTGATAGGCGTAATTACGCCTCCAAAGTGGCGTAGTTACGCCACTTAAATTCTCAAAAGCCGTGGGCTAGGCGTAGTTACGCCTCAATGAGGCGTAATTACGCCTGTTGAAATTCTTTAAAAAAATCAAATGCCGTGAGTTAGGCGTAGTTACGCCTCAAAGTAGGCGTAATTACGCCCGTTGCCATGATTGATAGTGTAGATTTTTGGCTTCAATTCATCCGTTCCTTCCGTCATTTGCACCCTTTTAGTCCACAAAACATGTAATTACCTGGATTCCTGCAAAACAACACAGAACAAACCCAAAAGTGTAATTCTGATCGAAAACTAACACTAAACCATGCAAAATAAGAGGAAATATAAGTGTATAAAATACACTTATCAAACCCCATAAACTTAAACTTTTGCTAGTCCCGAGCAAAATAAAAATGGAAAAAGACTAAGAAATAAAAGAGAAAAAGAAAACACACTACTAACGCAAGTCATGAAATGTTATAATTGCAAATTGGTCTCGAAGATCAATTGTCTAAAAATTTTAAGTCAAGTATGCATATCAGTCTACTCAAGAGTTCTCAAGTGTGTGTGTCACCACTTCCATTTAACCATTAAAGCAATCTTTACTCATACAAATCAATAGGACTTTGCAAGGTGTATTGGTTCATTTGCATTGTTCATAAAAAGGAGTATAACCTTAACAAACAGTGAACAATGCATCAAATCAAAGTAATGAGATGTGCGTGTGTGAATGTCAAAATCATATGCATTACAAGTGTTTCTCGAGTGTCCATAAGCTTACTATTCGTAACCTTCTCCACTAGTATATTAGACGAATGTGGCTCGGTCAATAGGTCTTAATAGGCTTGTAACGTTAGGCTTTGGCTCATGGCTTCAATAAAAAGATCGGAATTTCAAAACAAGAGAGTAAGTTAAATATGACATTGTTGTGCACTCTCATCTCAATTTTCAACTTCTCTTGATGATTCATCATCATTTTTTTTTTTCAAATTTTGGATTCACCCTCCTTTTTCATCCGCCTCATCATTCACCTCATTATTTTCTCAATCTTTCCATCACTTATTTCTTCACCTCTTCAACAATCTTTTTATGCATTCATTCCCTTTTTTCTTTATTTCTCTCCTTCAATTTTTTTTTTCCCAATAAGAACATGAGAGATATTTGAAATTTTAAAGTGCAATAGGGGCTTACTCACTTGAGGGTAGGAAATAGTGTATAAGCTTTAGCAAGGTGGTCGATGTGGGATTTTGAAATGATGCCGAATGGAGGTTATTATGTGCCTAAGCACATGCCATTCGATTTTCAATAAGCTCAAAAAGGGTAGCTAGGGATAAAATGATGTATTTCGGTGGATTCAAAGGCTCAAACGAATCAAAAATTGCCTAAATCATTCGTAAGCCACATAACATCCGTATTTCGCCTCAAAGGGTACTAAAGCAAGTTCTAGACTACTCTCAATGCACAAATAACTTATATGATTTGACCAATGTGCTCAAATGGTATCTCAAAACCAAGGTAATATAAGAAACAAATTTGAATGAGATTATAAAATATATTGCAACAATTCAATCCTCATTCTTTTACGTTTAAGCTCAAAGGGGCTACTATGGCAAATTTATATCAATGAATAAAGGCCCAAAATATTATCAAGAATTGCCTATATCATATTTGTGTTCATTCAAATCAACTTTAATTGGTCAAATGGTCATGGTCTCTAGTGCATGAATATGTAAGAAACTCAAGAGCAAAGCGAACAAAAATTTTAAAATTTTCACAAATAAGCTCAATTCTTCATCATCGGCCTTCACAATTACTTCAAATCACGACTTATGACACAAAAAGAAAAAAAAAACGACTAAAAAAAACACAAAACACAACACACATAGGAATCCAGGAAACAAACACATCTCAGTGTTTAAACACCCCCCCAAACTTAAAATCGTGCATTGTCCTCAATGTACCATACAACGTATAAAATAAGGGACAACACACCAACCTGCGACGACGATCGTCAGTAATCGTCGCCCATCTCATGCTCATGGGTATGGTGAGAAGATGATGATAGGGACCTCCGCATCAGTATAGACCCTGCAATGGGAAAAATAATGATCAATCGGCTATGAATAAGACATGCTACTAAAATGCAATACTAAAATTAAAAACTGAAATAAAATAAAAAGGATACAAGGCTTGGGTTGCTTCCCAAGAAGCGCTTTGTTTAAAGTCGTCAGCCAGACTATGCGAAGCAACCATCAAATAGCGGCTTCCGCCCGTAGTAAGTATCATATGACACTACATGTGGGTCTTGGTTGTGTATGCCCTCAAGCTTGGCAAGATAGTGGCAGTTAACGCTCGTCACTCCAACAACGTCCTTCGAAAATTGATAAGCATGGGAGAAAGATTCTAGACTTGGCTTCATCTCGTGGAGATCATAATATGGTGAAGTTGGCATCGATGGGAAACACGGATCCACATATGGCATATAGGACATCACCATCGATGAGTGCTCCTCACTATTTTCAAAAATATGCTCATCTTCCAACGTCACGCTAGGCTCATCTTGACACGGGAATTCATCAGATAACTCTTCCACAGTAGGCTCAACCACTTGAAAATGCTCATATTCCCTTGAATCTTCCGCATGAGTAGGATCACTCTCCCAAACTTGGTTGGTTGAATGATCATCATCATGTGACCACACCTGGTTTGTCACCCCTTGATTATATCTCATCTCAACCTCTTTGCATCTCGCTACAAATGTCTCTATCAGCTGCTCAAGGCTACTTCTGGTGTGATTTTCGATCTTGGTTCAAATGATGGCCAGAATTTGCGCAAAATATCCTCCAACCGAGAGACTTTATCAGAACTATACTCATCCTCTGCTTGATGATCGAATGGTTGGTGTGTAAAATGAGGGTAATGATGCCCTGGTGGATATTGGTGACTCCAACCCAGCATTGAAGGATCATATTGCCACTGATAGTCGAAATTCGCCATATGGTTATACAGGTGCACCCTGTCATCATCTATACCATATATGGGACGACCAACTGCCAAAGCTCCATTAAATACCCATTCTCGTGTGTCTGCATCCAATCCAATATAGAAAGATTGAAGAGGAGCGTAGTTTGAAAAGTCGTGGTTGAATCTGTCCCAAGCTGCATAGAATGGTTCATACGGTTGTTGGGCAAAGCTTGTGGAAACTTGCTGATGAAACATCTCCAAGTACCTCACAAGAAAAACATCAAAAAAGAATAAAATTAAAACAAAAAATAAAATTCTAAATTAAAATCAAGACTACTTGGTAACAGTATCAGTAAACAAAATTATATCAATCCCCGGCAACGGCGCCAAAAACTTGATGCGTGTAAAACGTACCGCAAGTGTACGGTGTCAAGTTTTAGTATAGAATTTTAAATACGGATGTCGAACCCACATGGATTGAAAATTAAGTTACACCAAGTACTGTAATTAGAATAGTCTCGACTTTATTTAGATAATCGAGAGCAATATTTATTAAACTAATCTACGAAAATAGAATAAAAGATTAACAAGATGGTAATTTAAGTGGAGAAAATCAATGAGAACGGATTCTAGAGGTTCGACTTCACTCAACTATCCACTATGTCGTGTTTTCCTAGTTTACTAGCCGAGAATTCTTATTTGTTTCTACTCCCCCTCCCGGGTGTTAAGAAGAAGTAATTATCTAACATTAATCTTGATATCCCTATCTAAGATTAATTATCAAACAATTGTAAAAGTGCAGTAATTCCTTTGACGACTTCTATGGAGTTATAGGCCTTCCGAACAATATAACTACCACGATACGAATTCCTTCTTTCCTATTCACAACCCCCTCTCCCGAGTGATAGATCACGAATATGGAATCATTCAATCCATGGCCAGTAGATTAAAAGCATTAAGAACAGGAAAACATAAATAAACCATATGAAAAACCAATGACATAGTTTCAAGTCAAGATCCGTCTAACCCTAGAATAATAAATTAGTTCATGAATACATCAAATAAACACATAGACATGTTCTTAATCATCATAAACATAAGGGAATAGATAATCAAACGAATTGGATGATGGCCCTCCGTCCCCGGTAGTCGTCGTCTTCTTCTCTGTCGTCAAAATCTATATCCTTCGGTGTAAGCGCACCGCCTCGATCGATCTCCTCCTCTTTTCTGAATTTCCCTCGGTTGTTTACTCGGCTGCTGCTCTCACTCTTGTTCTTTTAACCCTAGCCTCCTTCTCTCCAAAAATATGTCTAGGTCTTCATCCCTGAATAATAATCCCATCCCCATTCGAAAATCCTTTTTTCCTTCCTTTAAAACTCCCGTGTGCATCAGATAAGGAAGGTCTCCAAAATTACCAAAATTTCATAGGCGTAATTACGCCTCCGAAGTGGCGTAGTTACGCCTGTCGACGTGTCACAAAATCTGGCTTCCCGCGTGATAGGCGTAATTACGCCTCCAAAGTGGCGTAGTTACGCCACTTAAATTCTCAAAAGCCGTGGGCTAGGCGTAGTTACGCCTCAATGAGGCGTAATTACGCCTGTTGAAATTCTTTAAAAAAATCAAATGCCGTGAGTTAGGCGTAGTTACGCCTCAAAGTAGGCGTAATTACGCCCGTTGCCATGATTGATAGTGTAGATTTTTGGCTTCAATTCATCCGTTCCTTCCGTCATTTGCACCCTTTTAGTCCACAAAACATGTAATTACCTGGATTCCTGCAAAACAACACAGAACAAACCCAAAAGTGTAATTCTGATCGAAAACTAACACTAAACCATGCAAAATAAGAGGAAATATAAGTGTATAAAATACACTTATCAGTCATCTAGAGCAACAATGAGCAATCCTAGTGGAAACCATCTCAATGAGGTGCCAAGAGGAGGAGACGAGATCTACAAATCAGGCCTGGTTACATGATGATGATCACTCAACCAATCAAGTTTGGGGGAGTGATCCCACTCATGTGGAAGAATCAAGGGAAGTTGAACCTATGGAAGTGATTGAGCCTACAGTGTCAAAGTCATCTGAGGAGATCCTATGGGAAAACAAGCCAAGAGTGATGTTGGAGGATGAGAGTTTCGAGAACCTTGATATACACCCATCGATGGAGACATGTTATATGCCATATGTGGATACATATTTCCCATCGATACCACCAACTTCACCGCACTACGCCCATATGAGATGAAGTCAAGTAAAGAATCATTCTCCCATGCTCACTATGTCATGACGAAAGTTGTTGGAGCGCCGAGTTTACACTGGAGACATCTGGCCAATCTTGAGGGCATACTGAATGAAGACCCATTAGTGGTATCATACGATACTTACTATGGGCGGCAACCGCTCTTTGATGGTTGCTTCTGATGGTCAAGCCGACGACTAGAAATCAGCGCTTCTGGGGAGGCAACCCAAGCATATCCTTTTGCATTTAGCTTTGTTTTATTTTCAATTTTGCATTTAGTTTGTTTTTCTCTCTTGTCGATTTTTTTTTTTGCATCCTTCTTTTTCGAGGTACGCAAGTGGAGCGATGAACCCTTACAGCAGTGGAGCTTTCAAAAGCCAAACTTCCTCAATCCTCATGCAAGCGTCTTGATCAGGGGAGTTTACTTTTTCCCTTTTGATTCTTTTAAACATCGAGGACAATGTTTCAGTTAAGTTTGGGGGAGTGGTTTGCGTGTTTAACTTGTTTTATCCACATGTTGTGTGCTTAATTGTCACTTGAATCGTCCTTGAGCACTATCAACAAAATTTTTTTTAGAAAATGAGTCAATACTTAAGAAATGATGAGTTGGATTTGCAACGGTAATACATGATGCAATTAATCCCCATCTAGATAGGAGTCATGGAAATGTTTAACTTATTTGTATATATCCTTTGTTGAGCTTATGTCAAAATTGAGGAATATTTTGAGCACGTTTTGAGTCATGATTGAGTGAAGTATGTATTAAATAAAGTGAAAACTTGTGTTAACTATGATTAGTCTTGAGCATCTTACAAAACTCTACAATTTATTTGAAAGCACTTTGAGGCGAAATTTTATAATTAGGAACTTGACTTGGAGATGATTTAGGCGATCTTTGGACCGTTTGTGCCTTTCAAGCTTACCTTGTCTACATCATTCCTTAGTGTCCCCTCTTGAGCCTTATTGAAAAAGAATGGTATATGCATTGCATATAACTAGACCCCATTCGACATTTTTGGCTAACTCATTATACCTACCTTGGATTGAGCCTAAATGAAAAATTTTATCCATCCCTAAGAGAGTATAATGAATCTCATTTATTGCACTGAATTGTTATACGTAGATGAGTTCATTGTGAAAAACAAAATGAATAAAAGAATGAGCAATAAGAAAAGATGTAGAGAAAAGCCTTGAAAAAATGAAAACATTCAAATAAGACCCAAAGTGGCCAAGGCTAGAAAAAGTTGAAGAGAAGCTCAATGTTGTGCGAAAAAATTGAACTGATTCTATTATACTCTCTTCTTTGCTTTCATCCTACCTTTTCTTTGGAGCCGACACCAAAAGGCCTAACGCTATAAGCTTTTAAAGGCCTTCTGATCCAAGTCTAGGGACTAATTACATTAGTGGAGAAGTGCTGGATAGTAAATTTGTAGAGTAATCAGAAGTAATCTTGACTCTGAGTTTTTATGGCACATTTTGATCTTAAAAGATATGTATATAACTCATGTTTGACAATAGCACACACGCACATTCCGATGTTGCGATGTATTGTTTAGCTTAGGAGAAAATGCTTCCTGTTGAACTTTGAATGATTCTTGTTGATGTATAAGTGGGATTGCTGAGTTTTCACATTGAGTTGTAAAGAAGATTCTTTCAAAGTATTAAGTTTGACTCTACTTTTTGAGCTTTTTGCTTGCTCGAGGACGATCAAGTCTAAGTTTGGGGGAGTTGATAGGCTTAGATTTTAAGTGTTTTTAGTTGTAACTTCTTTCCGTTTTTCGTACTTTTTCCTGGATGAAATTACGCTTTTTGGTATTTATTTGCTTATTTCAGGAAAATATGTCGGAAATGGAAGAAATGAGCTAAAATGAAGAAAACGGGTGAAATCGAGGCAAAAAAGAGTAAAAAAATGAAGAATATGATTTTTCAGATTTTCGATCGATCGAGATTAAATCTCGATCGATCGATCCGGGCAGAGACTTCAGCAACGAATTTTGTGAAATGTCGATCGATCGGAAGAAAATCTCGATCGATCGATCGAGGCAGTGAGTTGAAAAGGCTGAAGTGAACAGTGCACCGATCGATCGAAAATTCTTTTCGATCGATCGAGACGCGATATTCTGAAAATCTTATTTTCCATAATTAACGTGATTTTTTGGTGGTTTTAAAAAGGGAATCTCTTCCATTCCATATGATATGATATCAGACTCGATTTCCACCACCAAGCAACCCTAGCCGCCGCCTAGAAGAGCCGAGAAGAAGCCATCTTCTTCCTTCTTCATCAAAGCTTAAGCGTACCATTTCCGGAGTGCAAGGAAGGAGCAAGAGAAGAAATCACGGTGCAACGCACGGATTCATTCCAGCCGTTTATCGTATTTCTAAACTTTGATTTATTTAATTTCCATTTTCATTTGATGTTTTTGAGGTTGAGAGACAATTAAACTTCTTATGTAATTGATTTGAATTGAATCTAGTTTATTTTATTGAGTTTTAGTGAAATTGTGTTTCATTTATTGATTCGTTCGTGTTTGAGTGGATTGAATTCTTATGTTCATGAATTAAACGCTATTTAAGATCAAAGCCTAGCTAACTTTGGTTGAAATCTGTGAGTTATAACCGAGATCGAGAGATAACGTTATAATACGCTATATTAATTCATGATGTATGTTAAGATTGAGATCGCGAGATGAAATCGCATACGTGAGCACTTTGAATCGAGAGATTTAGAGTAACGAGGTTTTGAAGATTTATGCAATATTGAATTAGTAAATAGGTGCACGAGAGTGACTTGTTTTAATTTGATATTAGTTTCTTTACAGCTCGAGAGAGTGTATTGAATATCATTGAAAACCTTTCATCTTAAGAATCAATTGTTTAATAATTTCCTATTCAAACGAATCTTCGAAGAGAACATAGTTGAACGAAAAGCGAGATAAATTTCTCGAGCGACATACCTTTGCATATCCGGAACCCGATTCATTTTATTTATTCTCGTGTTTTAGTTCTAATTTCTGCATTAGTTAGTCTACCCCCATTTTAATCGTAGGCTAAATATAATTTTTCTAATTTTATTTGATACTTATACATTAGTCCCTGTGGATTCGACAACCCTTACTTTCATTTAACTATACTAAAACTTGACAACCGTGCACTTGCGGTAGAATCGCTTCACACTACACTTTGATATCTTTTGTTCAAAAATAAAGCGGTAAGTAGAATATCAACAACTCTGAACGGTCCAACCCATTGTGCGTCAAACTTCCATGGAAATAGTCGCATCTTTTTCCTATTCATTTGAACTAAGTCACCTTCACAGAATTTGCCTCCTCTTTGATAGGACTTATGTGTGACCTCCACCTTCTTCTCGCTCTTAACCTGCATCGCATCAACAAATAGTGTACAATTATATTGATATTAAAACATCGGTGCTCAGTGTGTGTAGTGTTCACAGCTTTGAACATGTCAAAAGTAACTTGATCCCCCTACTCGTAGGATCAACTTCCCTTCTTGGACATCAATCAATGCCCTTCTTGTGAGGGCCCAATCCTAATCATGTGATTAATGATCACACAATGATAATTATAGCGTAAACAGCGGAAGATTAGTTTAACATTTATTAAAATATGGCCCTAAAATTTTCGGCATGACCTCATCGCACGAGGAACATACCACCAACACAAATCAACATATACTGAAAAAATATATCATCAGTTCATATCCAGCATACACCAATCAACTTGCTAAACAGATATCCACATTGGGTGAAATAAACTAAAATACATAAACTCCTCACACACCACAGGGTTAAACCCCTGGTAAACATATACATATAATACTGGGATAACAAAAGAATAAACCTCTCAAGTGTGGCTTGCACCAGACATGCCCTCTCTGGGTCCTAGCCACCTGTATGCTGCCATTGTCCACACACAAAGACAACAACAGCCCCCCCCCCCCCTTGGGGGTGAGCAAAAGCCCAATATGGAACGATCATAGAATATACATCATGTATCTATAAAATGTGATATATGATACAATGCAATGCAATGAAATGCATGCCATGTCATGGCATGTCGGTATCATATCGTACACCCATCCACTGGGTATATCTAAATCAATAAACGAAAGTTCAACCATATCAGAATAGCTCGAGCCTGTCAAGCCTATAGGGTATCCAGACGGATGGACGTCGGCAAAGCGCCTCCAACCCCAGGTCCTGACATCACATAATCATATAGAGATATCCAGACGGATGACATCAGCAAGGTGCAACCAATCCCCGTCTCAACAAATCATACCAATCAAAGGGGACCACGATTCCCTATGCATATCGGGCCATGTAATGCCAACATAGTATCGCAGTACCAATCCCCAATGATTGATATTAGAATCCAAGAAATATCAGGGTTTTCAAGGATATAGTTCAACGTGTATGTCATGCATCGATATGTATAAAAACTGATGTGTGTTAACAAAACATTTATTTTCATGCATCGATGTGCAATTATAAATGCTATGAATGCCACATAATTTAAATAAAATCACTTAGCCACGTAAGTCACATAATTCAACAACAAATCATATATCAAATGATACAGATACCTGTCGTATGTTACCCGATCGCAACATACATTTCTTTCTCGATCTACAAGAGTACTTGAGCTTGTAGGGTCGAAGTAGTCACTGTATATCAATATAAATTCACAATTCAATAAACCAATCATTAAAAATGGGTTATCAATTTTAGTCACAGCTTAACCAATTTAGGGTAATTAAATTGATGCGATTACATCATAATTTAATTTGTTAAATTATTTTTCACCAATTCAAATTATTATTCAACAATTATAGTCCAAATTAACTAGTAATTATCGAAGCAAAGTAGGAAAAATCGGATATCAAATTTTTACCCAATTTTCACACAGTTCACGCACGCAAATCAGCCGATTCCGGCGAGATCCGGCGGCGGTAGAGGCGACGACCGGTATAGAAAATTTCATCCAGATGCAAGGAAGAGATACGGTGCCTTGGCTTCGTCCAATTCGTAGTTGAATCAAAGAAATCGAACCAAAAGCTCAGAAACCCTAGGTCACGCGATTTCGTCACTTCCAGGGTAAAATCGAACACCTTTCCGAACATCAAATTTTGATTATCCGGTATGTAAATGTGAACCGGAGAGTTGTGAACACAGTGGTAGGTTGGTATCATCGTTAGGTGGTCGGACGGCGGCGAACGGAGTGGATTTATACACGGTGGTCGGTGAATCGCGCGAGCAGTGTGTGTTTTCGCACCTTTTAGTGTGTGTCCGCGATTGACATAAGATGAATCACATAATTGTTGAGAAGTTAAACATGATTTCTGATAATACGGTACGAGTGCCTTACATTTGTAGATCGAGAAAGAAAGGTATGTTGCGATCGGGTAACATACGACAGGTATCTGTATCATTTGATATATGATTTGTTGTTGAATTATGTGACTTGTGTGGCTACGTGATTTTATTTAAATTATGTGGCATTCATAGCATTCATAATTGCACATCGATGTATGAAAATAAATGTTTTGTTAACATACATCAGTTTTTATACATACATCGATGCATGACATACACGTTGAGCTATATCCTTGAAAACCCTGATATTTCTTGGATTCTGATATCAATCATTGGGGATTGGTACTGCGATACTATGTTGGCATTACATGGCCCGATATGCATAGGGAATCGTGGTCCCCTTTGATTGGTATGATTTGTTGAGACGGGGATTGGTGGCACCTTGCTGATGTCATCCGTCTGGATATCCATATATGATTATGTGATGTCAGGACCTGGGGTTGGTGGCGCTTTGCCGACGTCCATCCGTCTGGATACCCTATAGGCTTGACAGGCTCGAGCTATTCTGATATGGTTGGACTTTCGTTTATTGATTCAGATATACCCAGTGGATGGGTGTACGATATGATACCGACATGACGTGACATGGCATGCATTGCATTGCATGGCATAGCATCATATATCACATTTTATAGATACATGATGTATATTCTATCACATTTTATAGGACCCAGAGAAGGCATGTCTGGTGGAAGCCACACTTGAGAGGTTTATTCTTTTGTTATCCCAGTATTATATGTATATGTTTACCAGGGGTTTAACCCTGTGGTGTGTGAGGAGTTTATGTATTTTAGTTTATTTCACCCAATGTGGATATCTGTTTAGCAAGTTGATTGGTGTATGCTGGATATGAACTGATGATATATATTTTCAGTATATGTTGATTTGTGTTGGTGGTATGTTCCTCGTGCGATGAGGTCATGCCGAAAATTTTAGGGCCATATTTTAATAAATGTTAAACTAATCTTCCGCTGTTTACGCTATAATTATCATTGTGTGATCATTAATCACATGATTAGGATTGGACCCTCACACTTCCAGTAGCTAAGAATGGTCTTCCTAGAATCAGAGGCATGTCTTGCATCTTCCGTTATGTCCAACACAATGAAATCCGTCGGAATGGTGAATTTATCAACCTTGACTGGTACATCCTCAACTATCCCATGAGGGTACTTGATGGACTTGTCCGCCATCTGCAGTGAAACATTGATTGCTTTGAGCTCTTCTAAGCCCAGGTTCTGTACACAGACAAATGCATTAAATTGACACTTGACCTCAAATCACATAAAGATTTATTAAAAGATTTAGAATTGATTTTGCAAGGTATAGTGAAACTTCCTGGATCCTTTAACTTTGAAGGTGAATCATTTTGAATGAGATCAGAACAGTCCTCAGTTAAGTTTATCATCTCATGCTCTCCCAGTTTCCGCTTTTTTGACAGAATCTCCTTTAAAAACTTAGCATAATTCGGCATGTGCCGAATAGCATCAATGAAAGGCATCTCAATATGGAGATTATTTATCAAATCTAAAAACTTAGCAAATTTAGCATCTAACTTTGCTCTCTTATATGCAGCGGGGAATGGGGGTGGGATATCTACCTTACCAGGTGTGATGGGTGTAGGGGTCTTAGTAGACTTACCTTTGTCGCGTGTTTGTTCCTCTTCTTGCTTGATGTCCGCCTCGCCTTTTAACACAATGTGTGCATCCTTCTTCTCAGCGACCTCCTTTCCGCTCCTCAACGTGATTGCATGGACTTGCTCCCTTGGGTTCGTCTCAGTGTCAATAGGTAGTGCTCCTTGTGCTCGTCTGGCTAGGATTTTCGCTAACTGTCCCACTTGGACTTCTAAGTTCTTTATCGACGCCTCGTGATTGTTCATCCCTGTTTCAGCTGACGATATGAACTTGGTTAGTATCTCCTCCATGCTTGGCTTTGGTGCATACCCCAGTGGTGGTTGGGGATGGTTCATCGGCCCCATATTGTACGTATTCGAGTAAGGGTAAGTCTGTGGTGGTCGGTTCCCTACAAAGTTAACAACTTCATTAGTTGTAACGAAAGGGTTACCTACTTGGCATTCCGTGCTCGGATGTCCTCATTGGCAAAGCTCGCATGTAATAGTTTGACCTTGCGTTGCATGCATGCTCAAACCATCAATCTTCTTGTTCAGCGCTTCCAACTGGGCAACTAGGGCAGTGACCTCTCACTTGATGCACTCCGACTTGCTTCTTTTGCACGTTCCTGTCGGACTGCCATTGACAGCTATTAGTAGCCATCTCCTCCAACAGCGTATAAGCTTCCTTGGGTGTCTTTCTCGTCATAGTACCCCCTGATGCTGCATCAATCATAGAACGGTTATCAGAAAATAAATCGTTATAAAATGTTTGTACCTGCAGCCAGATAGGGAGGCCATGATGTGGGCATCCCTGCAGTAGATCTTTGAAGCGCTCCCAAGCCTCATACAGTGTCTCTGGATCGTATTGTGCAAAAGTCGTGATATCATTTCGCATCTTGGCCGTCTTGAATGGTGGAAAGAACTTTGACAAGAATAATTGTGCCATCCCATCCCACATGGTAATCGACCCTGTAGGCAACGATTGTAACCAAGATTTAGCTTTATCACGTAAAGAAAAATGGAAACATGTGTAACATGATGGCGTTATCAGTAACGTCATTATGCTTGAATGTATCACAAATATCCAAGAAGTTAGAGATGTGGGCATTTGGATTGTCAGTAGCTGCTTCCCCAAACTGGACCGAATGTTGCATCATATGTATGGTAGCAGGCTTGATCTCAAAATTGTTAGCTTGTATGGTTGGTCTCGTGATACTCGACAATGATCCTTGGAATGCAGGGTGGGCGTAGTCCATGAGTGATCTTGCAACTGGTGGTACTGGAATCTCCTCGTTATTAGCCATGTGTGCTCTTGCTTGCCTTAGCCTCCTTTGACAGGTGCGCTCGATCTCGGGATCGAAAGGATCAAGTGTAGGCTTGCTACTCCTTAGCATGCACCAAGAAATAACAACATGTAACAATCAACCAAAAAGAACACAAACAGTAGAAGAGTAGAGAGAATGGGAAAAAAATCAAAAGCTAAGAAAAATGAATGATTAAACTACAGTCAACTAATATCATTTCATATTATTAAAACTAGTCCCCGGCAACGGCGCCAAAAACTTGATCGCTATTATTTTAAGCAGTATTTTCCAGTGTAGCGATTGCGTACCGCAAGTGCACGGTGTCAAGTTTTAGTATAATGATATTAAAAGTATGAGTGTCGAACCCACGAGGATTATGAAATAAGTATCAAACTCAATTAATTTAACTATGTTTAGTCTACGATAACTGGTTATGATTAATTAACTAAAGTGACAAATTAACTCAATAATTAACCCAATACACAAGAACGAATAAGATTAGGATCAATAGAGACAATTATCAAGACTTTCGGTTCACCCATGCAATCCCCCACAATTCGCCTATAGTTAAGAATTAAATTCAAACGTTCTAAGGTGACGAGTTTCCCTAATGCACTTGTTATACATTGGTCCAGTTACAACAAGTCTAATACTAAGATGCAACAAGGCAATGATCATGCACTTATTTAACACTCAATATTGTATGTCGATTTATGAAAACTTCTAGCTTTCGATCTTAGTAGATCTATGGCTATCACACATGTATTTGACTTTATCTTTCGATCTTAGTCTGAAATCCACCATTTAATTTACTATATCGTATCGCAATCTCCTATGGTCAATTCAATCGTAATAAATAATCAATCAAGGATGATTAATCCATTGAAAGCATGAACAACAATAAATTAAACTCAAAGAATTATAAGAATTGTTGGAATCGAAGAGGGGGGGTGAATGAGATTCCTTGGCTACTTTAGCGTTTTAAAATGAGTTTGCAAAAACAAAAGAGTTTGCGCTTGAGGAAGCCTTACGTCAATCGATAAATAAAAAGAATAAGTAAATAAATGTGTAATGAAAAATAAAGCAATAAAAGAGACAAGGATTTGTTATAGAAGTTCGGCGATGGATCGCCTACGTCTCCTCTTCCCGGTTAGATAACTTCCAACCGAGGTTCCACTAGAACAATAGATCTTGGCCTTGAGGGCTCCAAGTTAGCCACACAACAACTCTTCCCGAGTTTACAAAGCTCTTCCCGAGCACACTACTCTTCACGAGTACACAAAGCTCTTCACGAGCTACCAACACTCTTCACGAGTCTTCTTGGCCTTAAGGGCTCCAAGGATAGCCACAACACATGCACCAACTTTACTTGTTGATGACTTTACAATTTTCAACTTGCTTTGGTGTTGGAGAACCTTACAATAACTCAACACACACCTTCACGGTGTACCAACACGAAGAAAACAAGACTCTATCAAAATAAAAGAATTACAAGCTCCAATACAACAACAATGTATGGAGATTGCAAAGCTATTTGAAATTTGAATTGGCAAAGCTTTGATGAAGTTTGTAGGCTTGTTTCTTGTCTTCAAAATGCTCCAAGGCATCCATATTTATAGTGTATGAGGCCCCCTAGGCTCCTACTAGCCGTTGCTAAACATAAGGCTGAAATCACTCCTCGATCGCCTCGGACATCGCCTCGGGCGATCTCCATCGCCACCCTTTAACGGTCAAATCTGGCCCAGATCGCCTCGGGCGATCTCCCCATTGCCTGGGGCGATCATCAATGATAAACAAGGCCGTAGGTAAAGTTCTGGATCGCCTCGGGCGTTCCGTGCATCGCCTGGGGCGATCGCCCTCAAAAAAATGGCCTAGGAAGCATTCTGGATCGCCTGGGGCGAGCTTGACCATCGTCTGGGGCGATCTGATCGCCAGAGTGCACACCGTGCCATCGCTTCAGTCGATGGTGCACAACATGGCTCGGATCGCCTCAAACTATGGCTCGGATCGCCTCATACTATCTCCCAGATTTCAACACTCTCAAACTTTGTACTTTTCGACCATCGTAAGCTAGTTTCTGGGAAATATAGTAAACATGAAAGTTGTAGCCCTTCCTCTTCTATAGGTGTGGACAAAATTGCATTGCATTTCATTAATGTATGAAGACGTTATGCCCAAAATGCTACAGTCGCTCAAACCTTGCTACAATCTGCACTTGTTATGACTTCCATGACATTTTGCTCCATGATGCAATCCGAATTGGACTGAGATGTTTGAATATGAAATCTAGAATATTGAGTTGGCTTTCCAACCTCTTTGGATTCACATTGTTCGGAGCATTGAGCTAAGAGATATAATCAAAACATTGCACTGCGCTCCAATTGGCTTCTAAACGAATTTGCCCACCAACGGACCATTAGTTTGTGGGTCTTCATCCCATCATAAGAAATTGTTCCAACATCATTCCACACATGTTGAACACTTAAATTGGTTGTTCATAGATATCATTCCTTCTCGTCCAAGCTCAATAGATTCCTTGATAAAAATCACCGCTTGTCCTATGAACTCACATATGTTATTGTATAACTTGGGTTCTCTTCCATTGGTCTTCCCAACCAATTTATCAATCTAACCCTGTACACTAAGTAGACATATTAGTACAACAAATGCAAGTTTTGTTGATCATCAAAACCCATAAATAATTTGGAGATAAATTAAGCATTAAACACAACCATGTGTTTAAGGCTCAACAATAATCAATCAAAACTTAATTAAAATTATGGGTTCAAAACATGGGATTCCCTAAGTCTTGACAACAAAACTTAGCCAACTATAGTCATCAAATAATAATGAAAAATCATGTTTTTCAACAATCTAAACATTAATAATTTGATAAAAACAAAGAGCAAAGTTTAGGAATACTAAAGTAACGATAGGTGTTGACTCCTTGCGTTGCTCCGCCGTCCCGTCTCTTCCGATGCATCTTCTCTTCAATGGTTTGATGTTATGGATGATTGGTAGAGGATGAAGGTGATGGTGACTGAGTGTTTACGGTTTTTATGAGCCAAGAGTCCTTAATTTCATCTGAAATCTTCTATATATTGTGTTAGAGGAGTCTTCCATTCTTTGGACACAAAATAGCTTGATAAGGAAAGAAATCTCGAGTTTTTCAGGTTTGGCGATCGATCGCGAATATGTGCCGATCGATCGCCAAACTACTTTGATTTTATTTTTCAAAATTTCCAAATTGGTGATTGATCACTGATCTTTACCTATCGATCATGAATGTGCACTGTTATGAGGCGATCGCCTAAACTGATTTTCAACATTTTACACTTTCATCCCTCCTTTTCCGCGTATGCTCGGTCTGGTCATTTTTCATCATTTTAAGCCTATTTCCTACACATTTATGCATTTTGACCTAGATTCATGAAATATACAAATATATACCAAAAAGCGTAATATTTTCTAGGAATCACTACAAAAACACCCCTAATATTATATCAAATTAAGTGTAAAAATCACATTATCAGGCACCTTGCGAAAATGGTATGAAATTAAATCCTGCTAAATGCACATTCTGAATTCACAGTGGAAAGTTTTTAGTACATGGTTACTGAAAGAGGTGTTGAAGCCAACCCCGAGAAGATAAGGGCGATTGAAGAAATGAATCATCCTCGGACCATGAACAAAGTACAAAGACTAGCAGGACGAATAGCTGCTTTGAGTACGTTCAAATCCCGATCAGCTGATCGGAGCCTACCATTCTTCAAAGCACTAAGGCAAGTGATCACTATTTAAACAGAAAATTCCAGTGCAGCGATTTTATACCGCAAGTGCACGGTTGTCAAGTTTTGGTATAGATAATGAAGAACAGGTTGTCGAACCCACGTGGACTAACAAGCAAGTACCAAATAAGATGCTTTTAACGATATTTAACCTACGATAATGGATTAAATAAAATACTAATTAATTAATTAAACTACTAATCCAACCAAGTCAATCAAAGTAAACGAGAAAATTCTACTAGAGAAGATTATCAAGACGTCGGCTCACCAATGCAATCCCCTACAATTCTCGATTGAAAATCCAAATATTTCTAAGGTGACGAGTTCTCCGAATTTATCTAATACACTATCTCGCTTCCTTATCGATCGTCTTTTGGATCTCCTTGTTGGCTTGTTCCAAAGCTATGATGATTTATGGAAGAATTGTGGTTGATGGTGAAAGTGGAAGATGGGATGGAGGCTCCTCCTAGGGTGTAAAAGTCTAAATAATCATGTAATTTTCCTCCACTATTTATAAAGAGGGGAAAATATGAAGCTTCCTTGTTGGACACAAACTCTAAAAGGTAATTTTTCACATTCTGGTCTGAAAGATCGATCTCCAGTGTATGGAGATCTATATCCTCTTCAGGATTTTTGTTGCTCATTTTTCAGCTTCTGGCGATCGACTTTCATTGGTCATAATTTTCTCATCAAATCTCGGAATTTGACGAATCAGCTGTCCACGTGAAGATAATGGAAAGATCTACAATTTCATGTTGTCAACTATGCCTCGAACATGAAGAAATGTGAGGATAAAAAAGTGACATGTGTCTTGATTCCGGTTTCTTCTCTTTTCTTCAACTTTCTTTATCCTTTCATCGTTTTTAGCTTTCTCTTCATTTCCTCGTACTTTAACCTAAATTCTTGAAACATGTAAATAAATATCAAAATGTGTAATATAGTCCAAGAATCATTGTAAAATATAACGAGAAAACTACTACAAATCCAACAATCATCAAAATTCAAGTCCATATGCATAGTGAGATCAAAATCCTCATTGAATAGTCACTACTATAAATCATTCTTTTCTCAAGTTTGAACTCATAAAAAAAATTTAGCTCATAATAATCTGACGATTCAAGTGTCAATTAAGCATACAACATGTAGATTAAACAAGTAAAACATGCAAGCCACTCCCCCAAACTTAAATCAAACATTGTCATCAATGTTTAAAAGAATCAAAAGGGAAAAAGTAAACTTCTCTGATCAAGATGATTGCATGAGGGTTGAGGAAAGATCGGCTTTTGAAAGCTCCACTGTTGTAGGGGTTTATCGCTCCAACTGAGTACCTAGCAAGAGAAGAGTGCAAATAAAATAGTCAACTCGAGAGATAAACAAACTAAAAACAAAAACTGAAAATAAAACAAAACTAAATAGCAAAAGGATATGCTTGGGTTGCCTCCCAAGAAGCACTGATTTCTAGTAGTCGGCTTGACCATCAGAAGCAACCATAAAAAGCGGTTGCCGCCCATAGTAAGTATCATATGATACCACGAATGGGTCTTCATTCAGTATGCCCTCAAGATTGGCAAGGTTTGAACAGTGTAAGCTCGTCGCTCCAACAACACTCGTCTTGAAAGGGTAGGAATGTGAGAAGGATTCTTGGCTTGGTTTCATCTTGTGGAGGGCGTAGTATGGTGAAGTTGGCATCGATGGCAAGAATGGATCAACATACGGCATAGAACACCTTGCCATCGATGGATGCTCCTCAACCTCATCGAAAATCTCCCAACATCACACTTGGCTCATCTTCCCATTGGAACTCCTCGGACAACTTTTTAAAGTAGGCTCAATCTTTTTGGGAGGCTCAAGTTCCCTTGAATCTTTATCATGAGTATGATCACTCCCCCAAACTTGGTCGGTGGAGTGGTCATCATCATGTAACCAAACTGGATTCGTCACATTTTAATTTGTAGATCTCGTCTCTTCCTCTTGGCAGCTCGTTTATATTTTTTCCATAAGGATCGCTACTTGCTGCTCCAGGTGACGTATAGAGTTGGTTTGGTTCTCCATATTGCTCTCACACGATTCTATGAATCTTATTAAGGTATGTCGTGACGTCTGCAGAACTATCTATCCTCTCTTCGTGATGTTCAAATGGTTGGGGCGTATCATGAGGGTAGTGAGGCTCTGGCGGGTATTGGTGGTTCCAACCTTGCAATGAAGGATCCAAATGCCAATGGTGGTCATCCCAGTCCGACATATCCTTGAATAGGTGCAACACACCGTCTTCATCCAATCCATTGTAGAAAAACTGCAGAAGAGTATAGTTCGAAAAATTATGATACTGGAAAGTTTGCCAAAGTTAGTCTCCGGCAACGGAGCCAAAAACTTGATCGCTATTTATTTAAACAAAAAATTCCAGGGTAGCGATTTTATACCGCAAGTGCACGGTTGGCAAGTATAGATAATGAAGAACAGGTTGTCGAACCCACATGGACTAACAAGCAAGTACCAAATAAGACGCTTTTAATGATATTTAACCTACGATAATGGATTAAATAAAATATTAATTAATTAATTAAACTACTAATTCAACCAAACCAATCAAAGTAAACGCGAAAATTCCGCTAGAGAAGATTATCAAGACGTCGGCTCACCAACGCAATCCCCTACAATTTTCGATTGAAAACCCAAATATTTCTATGGGGACGAGTTCTCCGAATTCATCTAATATATTCTCTCGCTTCCTTCTTGATCGTTTCTTGAATCTCCTTGTTGGCTTGTTCCAAATCTAGGATGACTTATGGATGAATTGTGGTTGATGGTGACAGTGGAAGATGTGATGGAGGCTCGTCCTAGGGTGTAAAAGTCTGAATAATCATCTAATTTTCATCCACTATTTATAAAGATGACAAAATAAGAAGCTTTTTTGTTGGGCACAAACTCTAAAAGGTATTTTTTTTTCACATTTTGGTCTGAAGAGATCGATCTCTAGTGTATGGAGATCTATCTCCTCTTCAGAATTTTTGTTGCTCATTTTTCAGCTTCTGGCGATCGACTTGCATTGGTCATAACTTTCTCATCCGATATCATAATTTGACGAATCAGCTGTCCACGCGAAGATAACAAAAAGATTTACAATTTCATGTTGTCAACATTTCAAAAATATGCCTTGAACATAAAGAAATGTGAGGATAAAAAGTGACATGTGTCTTGATTCCGGTTTCTTATCTTTTCTTCATCTTTCTTTCGCTTTCATTTTTTTTAGCTCTTTTTCTTCATTTCCTCATACTATAACCTAAATTCTTGAAGCATGTGTAATAAATATCAAATGTGTAATATAGTCCAAGAATCACTATAAAATATAACGAGAAAAATATATAAATACAAGTGCAAAAATGACACTTATCAGCAAGGAGCTCGGTTCGAGTGGAATGATCAATGCCAAAAGGCTTTTGAGGACTTGAAGAAGTATCGGCGAAGCTGGCGTTGATAAACAAACCTAAGCACAATGAGACCCTCTTCATATATCTATTTGTGGCCGAGGAGGTCATTAGCTTAGTCTTAGTCAAAAAAAAAACAGCAGGGCAACAATTGTCTATGCTGAGCATTACAAAGGGCCGAGTAAAGATACATCGCGGTCGAAAGTTGGCTTTGGCTCTTACAAACACAGCCAGAAGATTTCGCCCATACTTTTTATCCCATCCTATTGTTGTAGTGACCAGTACTTCGCTGGAAAAATTGTTATCGAAAGCAGAAATCTGTGAAAGAATGGTGAAATGGGCTACCGAACTCAGCGAGTTTGATCTTACATATCAACCCCGAACTACTATCAAAGCTCAAGCCTTATCAGATTTTCTGGTGGAAATGGCTCATATGCTTTATGTGGATGGATCTGCTACTCAGTTCGGAAGTGGTGTGGGTGTGGTTCTTATTACTCCCGATGGGGAGGAGTTAAAGGTAGCTATCCTGTTGTTTTCATTCTTCAAACAATGAAGCTGAATTCGAGGCTCTGGTTTCGGGGCTCTTAATAGCACTTGACACAGGGTTCAGAAGATAGCAATGTTTATGGATTCAATGCTCGTGGTACAACAAGTGAATGTTATATATAAAGTGAAGGAAGCTGAAAAAGGTATGTTGAAACTGCTCGAGCACTGATGAGTAAGTTTCAAGAAGAAAACTGACGCAAGTCCCCCGAGAAGAGAATAACCGAGAGCGTGCTGATACAAGAGCTCTTCATATCCCATTCTGTCAATAGTAAATGAGTCTTGAGCCATGCATCATGGGAGATTGGAAAGAACACATCATTAAGTTTTTGAAGAATAATGATATCCCCTCTGATCTGAAAGAGGTAGCTCGGGTGAAAAGAATGGGGAATCGGTTCGTATTGATAGAATGAAAACTGTTCAAGAAGGGCTTCTCAGTCCCTTTTTACACTTAGTTTCTAGCCAAGAAGGAGAATGCTTTTTGACAGAAGTTCATGAAGGTTGTTGCGGTAACACATGGGCGCAAATATGTTATACCAAAAAGCAAACCGAGCTGGATACTATTGGCCTACCATAAAGAAGACGTTGAAGACTTCATCAAAAAATGCAATAATTGCCAGAAACATGCCAATTTATCACACGTACCAGCGGAAGTCCTTAATAGCATCATCACTTCTTGTTCCTTTTATTGATGGGAAATGGATACTGTGGGACCTTTCCCCCAGAAACTGGACAAAGGAAGGTTCGTTTAGTCGTGGTTGAATACTTCACCAAGTGGGTGGAAGCTGAGCCCCTTGCCAAGATCATCGAGGACGAAGTGATTAAGTTCATGTGGGAGAACAGAGTATGTCGTGTGTTTGGAATACCGAGGAAATTGGTTAATTTCAGGGAAGAGAGTTCAAGATTGGTGCAAGGATATGAAAATTACCCAAGTATGCACCTCGGTAGCTTATCCACAATCCAATGGACAAGCTGAGGCAACGAATCGGATCTTATAAAACCAGGCTGGAATGGGCAAGAGGAGCATGGTTTTATGAATTACCTGGTCTACTATGGGCATACCAAACTATACCATGAATATCTACAAGAGAAACTCCATATAGCTTGGTGTATGGTTCTGAGGCCCTGATCCCCGCTGAAATCAATGTAGAGTCTCTTTAGTACAACATTATGATACCGAAAAGAATGAGGAGGCGAGAAAATTAAAAAAGAATGAGGTGGACCTGTCGGGATGTTCGATCCGTATTTGAACGTAAAACGAGACTAAGTATTTATGATCGGAATGTTTGAGTACGTCATGTTATTGGTGCTCGGGATGTTCGAGCTTGTTTGGAATTTTATTACGTGTTGGTGCTCGAGATGTTCGAGCTTGTTTGAAATTTTATTAGTTTATTCATGGTATCGGGATGTTCGGTCCATGTTTAAACCTAAAAATTACCTAAGTGTTGGTGCTCGGGATGTTCGAGCTTGTATGGAGTTTTATTAGTTTATTCATGGAATCGGGATGTTCGGTCCATGTTTAAACCTAAAAATGGCGTAAGTGTTGGTGATCGAGATGTTCGAGGTTTTTTTGGAATTCTGTTAGTTTATTCAAGGAATCGGGATGTTCAGTTCGTGCTTAAACCTAAACTCTAAGTGTTGGTGCTCGGGATGTTCGAGCTTGTTTGGAATTCTGTTAGTTTATTCATGAGATCGGGATGTTCGGTCCATGTTCAAACCTAAAAATTGCCTAAGTGTTGGTGCTCGGGATGTTCGAGCTTGTTTGGAATTTTATTAATTTATTCATGGGATCGGGATGTTCAGCTCATGTTTAAACCTAAAAATTGCATAAGTGATGGTGCTCGGGATGTTCGAGCTTGTTTGGAATTTTATTAGTTTATTCATGGGATCAGGATGTTCGGTCCGTGTTTAAACCTAAAAACTGCCTACTAAGTGTTGGTGCTCGGGATGTTCGAGTTATGCTCGGGAGGATCGAGCTTATTTCATCATTTTTGTTAATGTATGCAGAGAATGAAGAAATGATAAAAGTTTCATTCATTAAAGAAGAAAAAAGATTGCAATTGCAAGGAAAATAACATAAGAATATAGCCTTACTCAGCATTTAAATAGATCCTCAGGAAGACTGGCCAGGGCTGATTCTTGGTCCAAAAAGTCCAAATAGGTGCCTTCTGGTGGATAACCTTTCGCCTCGAATTGACGAGTGCAAGCTTCAAACCCATGCTCGAAAAATACGGAGGAGCAATCAGACATCGTGTTGCCATACTCTTCGGACTTTAGAAAATCGGCTTTCCTCGTCAATCAAATTTCTTCTACCAGAGCTCCGAAGGAAGCTTTTTCTTGAGCATATTGTTCGGATAGAGTCTTGTTGATTTCTTCAAGGTCAGTCGCCTTTTTCTCCAGCTTCTCGGACCTTCTTCGCTCTTCGTCAAGAGCCTTCTTACTGAGCCTTCTTATCAGATTTGTGCTGCTCTTGGATAAGGGTCATGTTCTTCTGCAAGTCCTCGCACATGTTATGAAACGGATCCCGCTCTTTGTGCCACAGTGCTCTATGCTCGGGTGGAGTGGAATCGATTTAGGAGTTCACCGCCATCATGTGGGCCTGCACAAGAATACAACGAAGTAAAGATCAAGAACAAAAAATACTTAGAAAATTTTGGGAAAAGAAGTTGACTTACCTTCACCAAAGAGGTGGGGAAATCATTCACCAAGTTACTGAAAGCTAACTCCCCGAGCAGCTTTCTATCTGGATTGTTGGGAGAGAAAGAAAGTATGGATTGAGAGATTCTGGGGTCATGTTTTTTGAGGAAAGGGATATGAGGAGAGTAGTCTCAGTGATGGACATGTTTTCGTGGGGGAGGGCAAAGATTCCTGGGAGCAGAAGAAGGGGTTGGTTGTGAATAGGCTTGGGCTCAGGGGAGAAGTTATAGGTATGGTGTTTTGGCGGGAGGGATTCTGGAGGAGGAACCTTGGCCTTCTGGTGCTACCCTCTTGCGAGGACGAGCAACCAAGGGTTCCTCCTCGGTTTGATCGGTAATATCCACGATTGGGGAAGTGGGGGAACTGGCACGGTCTCCTCAATCGAAGGTGCTGGACCTTTTGATCCTGATGCCTGCCTCGGGGATTGGCTGTTCGAGGACTTGCCCTTCAGGTTGCCAACATCCTTGATCAGTTCATTTTCTCCTCTTCATAAAGGAACAACATGGTTAGTCCGAACGATAATTATTATTCACGGAAAGAAGAAGGTTCTCTAGTCACTCACCGAGGGGAATGCATAGTGATTCACCCTTCGGGCTCAGCAAGAACAAGTACAGCAGCCCGTCGTCAATAAGATCTGTCAGGTCGTAACACTAGTCACCGAGTTTTTGACAAACAGACAGATACGGCTCTTTCTCGAGGAGACCCTTAATGGATTTGTTCCTCGGGAGACTTTCCCTCCAAAGTATGGGACAGTCTCAAGACTTAGACGGACGAGCAAAAATGTAAAAATTTCTTCCACTCTTTTATTGAAGATGGATAGTTCTTAAAGAAACCTACCCCTGTTCAGGAAGAGAAGTAAAAGATCTACTTTCTTTTTATTTAGTTCGAAAAAATAGTGAAATAATTCAGAAGTGGGGGTGAAACCCAAATAAGAAAGAACAATAAAAAATCAGCCAAAAGCCTATCGTTGTTGGGGAACAGTTGGCTGAGAGAAAAAGTAAAATAATTCGCAACAGAAGAAGGCAGGAATGGAAAAACGTAAACCCCTCGAAGTTGGTCTAGATAAAAAAAGGATGATAACCCTCGGGTGTGAATGGGGGCGTGATCCCGAAGATGGAGTAATAAGAGAGGTGCTTTCAGGGATCTCTCATTCCTCTCGAATGCGGGAGAGTTGTTGACTGGTATGAATCCTCGACTCGAAGATTTCATACCAAAGGACTTTGGCCACAATCAAGCCATGTTCTACATCATTTGTTCGTTCTCCCGGCGAATAACCGAGGAACTCAAAGTCTCCTCGCCGTCCAAGGATATAGGTAGAGGGGGAAGGTTGTAAGATTTCACCCCCCCCCCCATGAAAGTTCCATATTCATTGACCGCTCTCAAGGAGGAGGAGTCTGACGAGAAAGACATACTGATTAATTGTGGGCTCGAAATTCTGAAAGAAATAAGTGATCGTTCGTCTGATGCTAAGAAGAAGTAAAGTGAGTGAAATAAGGGGGAATGATGGGATATTTATAGAATGGACCAGTTGAACAGTCTTTCGATCCATACAGTCCAAAAAAATCAAATGAACGGTCATGGATGAACCTCGGGAAACTAAACGTCACGTGGCGTTTTGAAAACTTTGGGCGGGAAAAAAGGGCAGGAAAAAACTCCCGAGCAGGTCAGAATGCGGATTTTACCTTGAGACGATTGATAAGTGTGATTTTACACTTAAATTGATATAAGATTATGGACGTTTTTGTAGTGATTCCTGGATAATATTACGTGTTTTGGTATATATTTGTATATTTCAGGAATCCAGGTCCAAATGCATAAAAGTGGAGAAAATAAGCTTTAATTAATGAAAAATGACCAAACCGAGTACAACCGGATATTATCAAACATGGATGAAATATTATATTATAAAATATGAGAGATATCAGATTGAAGGAGAATAAAAAACTAAAGCAAGAGACGTGAGACACAAGAGACGGGAGAGCAAACGCACGTGGGATAGAGAAGTGATTCACGAAAAATAAAGAGTGAAGAAGAAACGTGCAGCAGATAAGTGACGTGAGAAGCAAAAGACAGGAAGAGAGTTACGTGACTTCACAAAAGAGAGGAGATTCAGAGTTGGTGAGAGGAGATTGACGAAGATAAAATAGAGGGGAGAGTCATTCAGGAAGCGAGTGACGTGAGGATTGAGGTGAGGAGATTGAAGGAGGATATCAGAAAAAAGACTTACGTAAGCAGCAACAGATAGGAGATTTCCATGTTTATTTTCTGAAACACGTAGGAGGGGGAACGTGGAGAGCAGATTCATGTAAAGAAATTTACGTGAAGAGAAGAAAGCAGGAGAAGTGAGCAGCAAGATCTGAATCTTCACACAAATTGACGTGAAGAATTCAAGTGACGTGAAGAGCAACACAAAGCGAGAGACGGGATACGTCGACGACGCAATTCAACATCGCTAGTTTATGCGTATTTCTAAACTTTGTTTGTTTCTATTTGATTTCCTTATGCTTTTGATGTTGAAAAATATGATTTTGCATTTGATTTTAAATATGTTTATAGGCTAAGTTTGTTATCAAGACTTAGATGATCCTTTTTATGAACCCATAATTTAAATTGAATGTTTTGATTGATTCTTATATATTTAAGTGCATAGATAATTGTTCTTAATGCTTTTAAGGGTTTGGCCATCCTTGAATGATAGTAAATTACAATTGAGATCAAGAGATAAAATTGTGATTCGATATAGTGATTTATGCCGTGGATTTCAGACTGATATCGAGAGATAAAGTCAAATACATGTGTGATAGCAATAGATTTGCCAAAATCGAAGGTTAAAGTTTCCATAGACCGATTTACAATATTAATTGTTCAATAAGGATACGAGAGTGGATTATTGTTACGTTAGTATTAGATTTGTATAGCCGGACCAAGGTATAACAAGTGAATTAGGAAAACTCGTCATCTTAGATTGTTTGAATTTAATTCTTAACTAATAGACGAATTGTGGGGGATTACATAGGTGAACCGAAAGTCTTGATAATTGTTTCTTTTGATTAAATCTTATTCACCATTGATTGTTTGGGTTACACATTGAGTTAATTTGTCACTTTAGTTAAGTAATCACAACCAGTTATCGTAGACTAAATATAATTAAACTAGTGGAGTTAGGTAATTATTTCCTAGTCCTCGTGGGATCGACAATCCGTACTTTTCATATCATTATACTAAAACTTGACACCGTGCACTTGCGGTATAAAATCGCTACACTGGAATTAATTGTTTAAAATAATAGCGATCAACGATAAACTGAGACTTCAATACTCTCGTCTCACTTTACTTCAGGGGTGAGGTGATGTCATATGATGAATCAGCATCTTCGATAAAATCTCATGCAAGCGTCGAGCAAGAGATATCCCGAGCAAAAATATCTGAACACCAATTGCCCGAAGAACATCAAAACTTACTCGGCATACTGGTCAAAGGCTAGCGGAAGACCCGGATGTAACTGGCAAATCAACCGGCGCAAACAAATGTGTAATAATGGAATGCGGAGTTCTTGGACACGTTTTGAGCCAATAATGCTACGATCAGAGGAGATCGTGTTCCAAATTTATCGCATGCCAACATAGTCTCATTGTCAGGGGTTGAACGTTCTAGGCAAGAAAAGACTCCGAAGAGACCACATCATAGTCTGTTTGATATTTCACTCTTATGCTGATTTTCTAAAGTTCTTATTTTGCGTCTAAGTCTTGTAAATCAAAATAAAGGTATAGTTTATACTGGATTAGGTCCCGTGGTTTTTCCTTCGATTTGGAGGTTTCCCACGTAAAAATTGTGATGTCTTTCATTTGTTTCCGCAGCACCTATTTCTACCGAACACGAAAAATACCAAAACACATCAGGCTGTTTTAAGCTTAGCGGTGGTACTTGAAGTTCATTAAGCTACTTTTTAATTTTAACGGCAAATATTTGATGCTTTTAATTAAAAGTAATTTTTCCAAGTTTAATTAAAAACAACATAGAAGTACTTAGGGGTGCTCATTCGATTTGATTATGGGTGTTCATTCGGTTCGGTTCGAATTTCAAAATCGAACCGAAATTGTTCGATTCGGTTTCGGTTCGGATTCGGTTTGAACCATTTTTTTAGTTGGATGACTATTGATGAAAATTCAACGTGAATTCGAACACTAAACAACATACATTGGATTCAAAATAATTATGAACATTTGACCTTTTAGTTTTAAACTTCTAATATTATTTTGAAGCTATTTATTAAAAAAAATAGTTTAAAGGATACAACAAAATAAATTATGTTATACTTGAAAACACGTAGTTAATTTACTAGTTCTTATTCATATGAGAGGAGTGAAACCATTAAAAAAATTTAAACCATAAAAAAAATTTAAAAAGTACTTTTTTTAAAAAAATTTGGTTTTTGGTTCGGTTTGATTAACTGGATTCTGTAACTGAAAAATAATTTTTTTTTAAAACCAAAAACCGAACCGAATTTTTTTGATTCGGTTCGGCCGATTAACTGAACCTGTGTTTACCCTTTAGAAGTATTTTGAATAAGCAATTACAAGCACGCTCTAAGTGGGTGTTTGCAAATACTTGTCAGAAGTGCTTCTCTGCTTTTCAGACCAAAAATATAGATTTTGGTGTTGATTTTCTTCCTTCTAAAAAAAGCATGTAAAAGCAGAATAAAAAAACAAGTTATGAGATGCTTCTGACTGCTTTAAGCTGAGCGGTTACAATTTTTTAATTAATGAAAGTTTATTAAGCTATTTTTCTATTTTAATAGGAAATACTCAATGTTTTTTCTTACTTTTTTTTAAAACTGTAAGCAAAAGCAACAGTATAAGTGCTTTGAGTTAACAATTGCAAGCACGTTCTAAATCAAAGTTAACATTGGTGGTAACCGATCAACGGAGCAAATATATGAAAATATTAAAGTTTAAAATTAATTTTGGATTTAAATTAAGATTATGAGGTTTTCCCCCAGTTAGAAAATCTAATTGCTACCATAATTTTTTATCCAATCAAAATCAATTGTTTTATGGCACCATAATTCTTTTTTATATTAATTGATAATGAATTTTAAAATTGTTCGACGTGCTAACAATTATGGTACCCATGATTGATACACGTCAAATTGTCATGACTTATTAAATAGTATGACACTGAGAAAATTACTCAATAACCTTATGTACCATAAAAATTCTCATATCCAAAAAAAAAAAACCTACTTATTTATATTTTATCTTGAATACTCATTTAACAATTTTCTTACCAAAAAAAAACAATTTTTATACCGAACGACCCACATTGTTCAAATATATCATATTTGTTTCGCAAAACATCCCTAACTTTTATCTTTTATTTTTTTCAGTGGAGGATGGGAGAGGTTAAATCAATCTTTGTGACAAGAGCGACTCGGACTCAAGTCTGCCCAAAGTGAGCATGGGCTCTTGTCCATTCCGGCAAGACGGCAAGGCCGTAGAGCTCATCCCTAACTTATATGCTAAATAAACCGTTCATTATATTTTAATTTTGACACGTTAATTTATTCCAAATTTTGTAATTTTTATTCTTTAATTTATTGTTTTATCATACCAATAGTAGGGACACATTTACAAAAATGACTTATTTTGTCTGAAAATTAAATTTGATTTTTGGTAGGTTATAAAATTCCAAATTTCGATCAAATTTTAAAAGAGGAAACTTAAACAAGATCATGAACTAGAGATCAATTACCACGAACCTGGAGCCTGAGATCACAATTTGAATCAAAGGCAAGTTGAAAATTTTATTTGAAGAAACTAATAGTAAAATGTTTAAAATTTAATATGGGTGATTTTTTTTTTTTTTTGATCCGTAAATAAAATATTATGAATCAAAAGGTAGCCAGCTATGAACACCCGTCATAGCAATCAGTGTGTACGTCTCAGCATGGTAGAGAGAATACATGCATGCCTATCCCCTAGAAAAATTGTAAGGAAATAAAGTGTACATAGATCGGTTTACATAAACCTGAATCTGATATAAAACATGGTCTAAGTTAACAGCCGAAGCTGCAAACTTACGAGCATTCCGGATATCCCAGATATAATAAACGGTTGCTGCAAAAGCCATTACCCGTGCAGCTGAGATCCTTGAGGGGCCACGGTACTGTTTTTAAACCATTTGAGTGCACTACATAGCGTTGACATGGCATGACCCATACCTAGCCAATTTCGGACTTTGTTCCATAAATCAGAGCTGAAGGTACATGCAAAAATTAGGTGATCTTGTCCAAACCATTTTGACATAGGACGCATCTTCTGTCCAAGACGAAAGGTAGCCGATCCGAAGTTGATAATCTCCCTTGAGCCCCCAACCATGAGACGAAAGAATGCTTGGATAGAATATGCTTCCGTCAAACTACGGAAGCCCACGATACTTTGATTTTACGTGGCCTGAAGAAGTTATAAGCGCAATCACTTATAGAACTACCTGCCGCAAACCATGCATTGAGTTTATCAGCAGCTTGTGATGGAGAGCCTGCAGTAGCCACAATTTCATCCCTAATCATGAGCAATCTTTTGATTAGGGGTGAATCCGAATGCTTGGGAGACCACTCCCAGAAATCCGTTCTACTCAGGTAAATGTGATGTATCCATTTTAGCCAAAGGGATTGCCTATTAGATTGGATGTCCCATAAAACTTTCTACATAAGAGATTTGTTCCAGCTTCGCAAATCCCGCAAACCAGCTCCACCCTCCTCTTTAATGATGCACATATCCGCCCATGAAACTGGTGTGTGTTACGAATTCCAAGTGAATGAGCGACAAAGTGAATAAATTCGATCAATGATACCAAATGGAACATGCAGTATCGAAAGCCAGAAGCATTCAACTCCTTGAAGGACCGACCTTATCAGTTCAAGTTTCCCAGCATAAGATAACGTGTGCTTGGGCCATGAACTCAATTTAGCATTGATGCTATTGAGTAGCGGACTGAAATCGGAGAATCTTAACCTCTCAGCTGCTAATGGAATACCTAAGTACCTGAAAGGCATTGTACCCATCGAGAACCCTGTAATAGAGAGGAGATGTGTGCGTAGACTATCATCCACACCTGCTGTGTAAAGACAAGACTTAAGTGGGTTTGCCTTAAGCCCTGCACAGTCACCAAACATAGATAGACAATTCGACAGAATTTGAACCGATGGAGAGTCCGCTCTAGCAAAAAGTAGCAAATCATCGGCATATGCCAAATGTGTAATTCCCGAACTTGGACAAGCAGGGTGAAAATTAAAATCTGAGTGCATGTATGCTTTTGAATCAAACGAGAAAGATATTCAATACAGATTGTGAAAAGGAAAGGTGAAAGCGGGTCACCTTGCCTAAGCCCCTTCTGTCCCTTGAAATAGCCAAATATACCACCATTAATCGACACTGAATATGCAGCAGTAGATACACACTCCATAACCCAATCCACAAATCTCAAAGGAAACCAAGTACCACAAGAACCGAATACAAGAATCTCCAATTGACAGTGTCAAATGCCTTTTGGATATCCACTTTAAGAATGCATCTAGGGGAGATTCTTTTACTGTTGTATTTTCAAAGTAATTCTTGTGCTAAATGAATGTTATCAGCTATTGAATGTCCTTTAACGAACGCTCCTTGAGCCTGATCGATGATAGAATCAAGAACCAAAGTAAGACGTGTCGCTAGAATCTTCGAGATAACCTTGTATACCCCATTACAACAAGAGATAGGTCGAAAGTCATTAACCCTGGAGGAGTGCGATGTCTTTGGAACCAAGGTGATGGTGGAATGATTCAACTGCTTTAGTAAGGATCCAGTGTGAAAGAATTCAGAGACATCATCGATAAATTCGTGACTTAAAAATCCCCCACGTCTTCTTGAAAAAGTGGGAATTGTACCCGTCTGGCCCAGGGGCTTTGTCGTCCCCGATATCAAATAAGGCAGCACGAGTTTCATCAGATGAAACGGTTGCAGTGAGTAAAGTACCTTGATCGTGGGTGATTAGTGATCCGCGACTAAGTACCTGTTCATCAATCGGTAGACAAGAAGTAGAGCTTCCCAACAGATTAGTATAGGATGATACAAATTCATGAGCAACCGCAGCCACACTATCAGTGAATTCCCCATTATCTTTTAGGATTGAAACTAATGGCATTACGTTTACCATTCTTCTTAGTGAGGTTATGAAAGAATCTTGTGCGTCTATCTCTATCTTTTAGATAAGAGCATTTTGCTTTTTGAGAATAGAATGATCTCTCGGCTGCAGAGAGGAACCACACCCGTTCCCTAAGAGATTTCAACTGTACATGATCCATAATCAATGAGTTCGATGGATTGTTTGATAGCAAGTTACTTTGGAGCATCTCTAATTCCTCCTTAGCATTCTTAAGGCTTATACTGAACTATATTGCAACTTGGATTAACCATTTTCGTAGAACAATGATGAATACGAAATAGTTGTTATATGAGTCCATTGTGCAGTCATTCGCGCTTACGTGTGCCTGAGCCTGTGACGTGACAAAATGGTATCAGAGCCGGTCATCGGCAGGAAACACTGGGAGATAAGTGGTATGGTGGGGGCAAAATGCTATGTGTGTGGCTCTTGAGTGAGCCTAAGGGACAAAGTGTTACACGACTAGGGTCACCTCTTGAACCGACGGGACAAAGTGCCACATGCGTGTGGGTCACCTCGTGAGCCTACAGGGCAAACTAATACATGATGGGAGCCACCTTTTGAAGGATGATTGTAATATCTTATCCCACATTGGTTGTGGATAAACGTTTAAAATGGTTTATAAATGCTTACAATAAACTATTATAGCAACTTGGGTATACCATTTTCGGAGAGCGAGGGCAAATACGAAGTAGTTGCTATATGATCACATTGTATAGTAGCACTTACGCGGGCCCGAGCCCGAGGCGTGACATCCTAGGTTTGGGGTATAAACCTTCAAATTGTCGATTAAAATATAGAAATCTATGTTGTAGAATGTAACTGTGATACCGT
This sequence comes from Haberlea rhodopensis, assembly GCA_907163345.1. NCBI lineage: Eukaryota > Viridiplantae > Streptophyta > Magnoliopsida > Lamiales > Gesneriaceae > Haberlea > Haberlea rhodopensis. The sequence continues at coordinate 375,195 of CAJQUN010000339.1, forward strand.
CATAAGATCATTACCCTGAATGACATCATCATCCTTCAGCGAAATTCCTCGAAGAAACTCCATAAAGGAATAAAGTCGAAATTACAAGGAGAAAATAATATCCTTGAGCCAACATCAATATTTCCTTTAGATAACTGAGATTTTGAAAGATGAGGGTGAAAAGTATTACATCTATAATAAATCCTCCAACGCCTATAAATGAAATCCGTTCAACAAAGCAAAGTTGCTGGATTTCTTTAATAATTATGAAAAGAGATATGTAAAATTTATTTTTTTTGAAGAAAAAAAATACAAGTGGGTTTGTTCTTGCTTACATTTGGGACCATCCCATTAAAAAGGGTGGTTAAATTAGTGGGTACATGAAAATGAAAATATAATTATTAAGTTCTAAAGATTTCCACTTCTAAAAGTACCACTTCAACTGGATGGCGTTAATGTGGGTGCCCCCAACTTTAATAAATTGGGAATAGTTAATTAAATCAAATTGTCCAAAATTGATTTGAATATATGTGTCTAATTTTTATGTAAACTCTATATATTCAAATCAAATTTGGACCTTTTGATTATCCCGACTCGAATGCCCGTCCAGACCTAAAATCATGTTAAAAGGTGAAATGTATATATCACCTCGTATATATATACTATATCATTACTATTGTAAATGATAATGTTTTGGGTAATTAAGAAAGGAGTTGGCCACAATTAATCAGTGAAACATTAAATCTGGGCCGTTGATTACAGTGATAAGAAATATAGTCATATCACATTATATTTGGTAGGTAGAGTGTGATGGATTGATTTCAAGCACATTTTATGTAAGACTATAATTACATAAACGGGTTTGGATTTTTATTTTCCCAACCTTATTAACGGTCACCAACCACACACACTTATATATCTTTGTGTATCTAGGTGCATAATAATTTTTTCAACCAAATATAAAATTAATGTTAACTTCACAAATTAAAGCCATCCCAATTAGACCTATCAAAACGGGTCAGCCTGACCTAAACGAGCTGGCCCAGCCAATCAACGGGGCTAAACAGGCTGGCTCATTTGGGCCTGCCTCCAGGTAGATTGGGTAAACTCCAACCCAACCCAACTAGCGGCTGGTTGGCCTGCCGAATTTTTTATTTTTTTAAACAACAAAACAATTTCATAAGCTTGCTCACCTGGAACTGATGCTAAAAGAATATTGAAACTTGCTTCATGTTTTATCTAGATATTAACACTACTACTAAAAATATTTGACTAGAAAATCGGTATTTTAATCAATTTTGAAATACATGTTATAACTTTCAAGTAAGACCAAGTGAAAAATATATAGTAGATCGGATGCTTCAATGTGATATTGAGTTCTTGCAGGCGGGCCTAAAAAATGCTAGCTCAACCCACCTAGTTGGTGGGTTAGGTTGGATCAGGCATTTGAGCCTGACCCATTTTTACAGCTCTAATCTCAATATGCACTATCTAAAGCAAAAAAAAGTACTTTTTTTTTTATCGGATTCGACATAATACCATATTTTTATATTCCGTATCTTCTTATGTACACAGCTAACAGAGGAATTTCGCATTAAGCAGGTCGTTGGATCTGCCTTAGAGGCCGACCTTCCCTGCTAACAGATATCAACTTTTACAACTTAGATCGTAGGTCAGCAAGAACTTGTGGGTGGATCTTGCAACACTAGATTATAGAACTTACGCTGCGGCTTTCTTTTCTTTTTTTTATAGAATTAAGCTGCGACTTTCGAGCCTAGAAATAACCACCAGATCAATATTTGGTCCCACATCAGACATCATGCGTATATACCAATCATAAATAATTTTTTCGAATTTAAAAAAAATGTGGTATTTTCTTTCAACTATATATGGAAAAAAGTATGTAGAACTTAGACGTATGGGCAGCAAATCTACAAATTCATGTGAGGTGAGAAACAACTAGTTAAACAAAAAAACATAAACTCATGCACGAAATTCGTGTTATGCATGGGGTCTCTGGGAAGGGTTGGACCACTTTTGACCTAATATAAGCATGCAATCTTGCACTTGCATGCCACATAAATTATTTTTATTGAGTTTTCTTGTAAACTTCCTTACAAGTTACAAGCATTAGGATTCTCAAACATAGCTTACTCTTAAGTTCATAATGTGATTGTGCGAGCACATTAATTAACGCATAAAGACGTAAGGTTTTGTTCATCTTTGTTTTTAATCTACTTTTTTCTTTCCTTCAAAAAGTCTTTACATTCACACGTAAAGACTTGTCTTTTTTTGTCAAGTTTCTCTTTTTCTAAATCTAGTTTTTAATATATAAATATATATAAAAAAATTAAAAAAATGAGTGACCACAGGTACTCATGTGGAACCAAATTTGTTCCAATTTTTGTTTTGATTGAGAGTGCCTTTAATGTTGGCATTCAACTTACATAATCAAATTACTATATATGGTCTCAACTGATAGAGATACATATTGCTGAATGAGAAAACTAGATACATATTGCTGAATGAGAAAACTCTCCTACATCAAGGGCAAACCAACTCAACCTGTTGTATCATATACATGATATGAAAAATGGTATGCTGAAAATCAGAAGGTGAAACGATGGCTTCTGATGTCCATGACTCCTGACATCATGAAGCTCTATCTTCGTGTACCCACTGCCCGTTAAATCTGGAGTGCTTTATGTTGGTAACAACTTCATTAACACTTCATTAAAACCTTCATTTATGGTCCATAACACTTTTACATTAAGTATTCACATTCAATTCATCTCCCCATGCTTCATAACCGAAGAAAGCTCTATGATGGTTGAGCCTATAAATACATATGGTTGGGTCCCTAAATCTAACAATCTCATTTAGTACCATATACACCATCTAAGGGAGATTGTGAAGGTTTAGAAGACCTAATAAACCAAAGCAAGAAGAGCAATGGCTGGAGGTATACTACTAATCCATTTTATTCCGCAATTGATCTAACAAAGTGGTTAGATCATAAAGAAATCACTAACAGTTGGTATCAGAGCATGTTATTGCCTCTGCCTTGCTATTGTTTTACTCTCTTGCCATTGCAATTTTAAAATAAAATAATACATATATATTTTGGTGTGTGGAGACTGGAAGCTTAGAACCATCTGGTTTCAATTGTTGAAGATGAAATTTTTTTTTTTTGGGAAATGACAAATAATGGAAACAGAGGTTATTTGGTTGTTCCATGATAGGAACTCTTTTGAAATTGTCAAAAGTCGCTTTCCACATACTGAGTTTATGACAAAGTTTTATATTAAAAATAATAATAAAAATTTGTACACTACAATGACAATCTGGTGGTATTCTCGATTATATTATTGGCATTATGTTATGCTTCAAGGTTTCATTGTATATATATACACACATATTTATAGTTTGGTTTTGTGTGGTAAAATTGTTTATTTTGTTGTTTGTACGTATAATTATTTTTGTTCAATTATACATGCAACATTAAGTTAAATATTTGGTACATTAAAGTTTAAATATGTATGCATGTGCATATGATTTTATGATTTAGTTTTTATGTGTTAAAATTATTTATTTGTTGTTTTTGTATGTATAATTTTATTGTTTAATTATACATGCAATATCTGGTTAAATAATTTAGTACATTAAAAAATTAAATTTGGTGTTCATATTGCTTATGGTTTTGTGCAATTTATATGAACACATTTTTTGTGAATTAAATGTTATGTGATCTATATAATTTTAATTAATTAAGGAATAGCCACAGCATCTTTAATTATGCAAAATTATATATTAAGTGTTTTGGGATCACATTATAACATTACTTGTAATTTGTCATATTTAATATAATAGATTTTCCCACAGGAATTTTTATTATATTTGTATGATTAATTAGGATATAATATCAAATTATATTTTCTATTTACCCACAGGAATTAGAAAAATGAACATAATTTGATAGTTTTATCATATAGTTATTATGAATCTAATTGAGTAAGACCTTAGCCCACAGGCAAGTTTTACGTCACTAGATTCATATATTTTTAAGCATGATTTTACATTGGTAAAATATGAATTATGTTAATTAGTCTCAAATTTTGGATTCTAAGCATGTAAGATGATTTTTATGCAGTTATGCAATCTGTGAATTTCTCTGATGTTAAGTGTGATATTCCCGAACTAAAGGGTGATAACTATAAAGTTTGGAAGGAGAGAATTCTTCTTCATTTAGGGTGGATGGACATTGATTATGCCATAAGGAAAGACGAACCACCTCCGATTAATGAAATCAGCATTCCTGATGAGGTTGATCTTTATGAAAAATGGGAGCGATCTAATCGTCTCTGCGTAATGTTCATAAAGACTAAAATCTCTGCTGGTATTCGAGGTTCCGTCGAAGAATATAAAAATGTCAAGGCTCTACTGAAGGCTATAGATGAGCAGTTTGAGACTTCAGATAAAGCACTAGCCAGCACCCTAATTATGAAATTTTCATCCATGAGGATCACTACTGTGAAAGGTGTGCGTGAGCATATCATGCAAATGAGGGACATTGCGGCTCAACTAAAGACTCTTGAGGTTGAGATGTCTGAATCTTTCCTTGTGCATTATATTTTGAACACTCTTCCAAGTCAATATGGACCCTTTAAGATATCCTACAACACACATAAGGATAAATGGTCAATTAATGAACTTATGGCCATGTGTGTTCAAGATGAGGGAAGACTGACCATGGAAAAGAGTGAAAGTGTGTTTATGGCAACGGAAAGAAAGGACATAAACCAAGCCAAATGGAAAGGGAAAGGTAAAATACCGCCCCAAGGTGGAATCAAAAAGGAATCTAAGTGTTTCTTCTGTAAAAAGAAGGGACACATGAAGAAAGATTGCACCAAATTCAAGAAATGGCTTGAGACAAAAGGTAAACCAATCTCATTTGTCTGTTATGAATCTAATGGTTGATGTTATTTATAACACATGGTGGATTGATTCTGGTTCTACAATCCATATTTCGAATACCTTGCAGGGTATGCAAAACCTAAGGAAACCAGTGGAAAGTGAGCAATGCATTTATTCAGGAAACAAAATGCGCTCACATGTGGAAGCTGTTGGACCATTTAGTCTAGTTTTAAACAGTGGTTTTGTTTTGAATTTAGAAAAGACATTTTATATTCCTAGTTTTTCTAGGAATTTAATTTCAGTTTCAAGACTTGTACCGTTTGGTTATTCCTTTAAGTTTTCAAAAACATCTTTCAGTTTATATTATAAATCTAATCTTGTTGGGAATGGTACATTGTCTGATGGGCTTTTCTCTATTGATTTACAAAATAATGCTACTTATGATACTATGCATGTTTACACTGGTATAAAACGATGTGTTATGAATGAGGATTCCTCTATTTTGTGGCACCGGAGATTGGGTCATATCTCCATAGATAGGATTAAGAGATTAGTGAATGATGGAGTACTTAGTACTTTGGATTTTACTGATTTCAGTACTTGTGTGGACTGCATTAAAGGAAAGCAGACCAACAAGTCCAAGAAAGGTGCTAAGAGGAGTACAGATATATTAGAGATCATACATTCAGATATTTGTAGTCCAGTAACGAACTCGCATGGTCCAAGATATTTCATCTCTTTCATTGATGATTATTCACGATAGATGTATATCTACTTGCTTCATAACAAGAACGAAGCACTAGACGCCTTTAAAGTTTTTAAGGCCGAAGTAGAGAAACAATGTGAAAAGCAAATTAAGATCGTGAGAACAGATAGAGGTGGAGAATATTATGGTAGATACACTGAAGATGGACAAGCACCTGGTCCATTTGCGAAGTTTCTTCAAGAGCATGGGATAGTTGCTCAATACACTATGCCTGGTTCTCCGGACCAAAATGGTGTAGCAGAAAGAAGAAACCGAACTTTAATGGACATGGTGAGGAGTATGCGAAGTAACTCCAAGCTTCCTGAATCCTTGTGGACTGATGCTCTTAAAACGGCAGTGTATATATTAAACCGAGTTCCAACTAAGGCTGTCCCAAAGACACCATTTGAATTATTCAAAGGTTGGAAACCAAGTTTGCAACATATACCTGTTTGGGGATGCCCGTCTGAAGTAAGAGTTTATAACCCACAAGAGAAGAAACTAGACCCAAGGACCATTAGTGGATATTTCATTGGATATGCCGAAAGGTCAAAGGGTTATAGATTCTATTGTCCATCTCATAGCACTAGGATTGTGGAATCAAGAAATGCGAAGTTTCTTGAGAATGACTTGATCAGTGGGAGCGATCGATTTCAGGACATTGTTTCTGAAAGAAATCTTATTGACGCTCAAACTTCCACCCCAAGAGATTGATTATCATTCGCAACACTCCTCAAGTTCAAACGGGTGTTGGACAACCAATCACTGAAGTTCCACAAGCCGCTGATAATATTCCAATAGATCAAGATGTTCGAGAATTGCCAGAAATTATTGAACATCCAGTTGAACAACATGATCCTGAGGAAAATGTTGATACAACATTAAGGAGATCTGCTAGAGTAAGGAAATCAGCAATACCTAGTGATTATGTTGTGTATTTACAAGAAGCGGATTATAATATTGGAGCCGAAAATGATCCTGAAACGTTTTCACAAGCCATGAGTTGTAAAGAATCAAGTTTATGGTATGATGCCATGAAAGATGAGTTGAATTCTATGGCATCTAATGGAGTCTGGGATCTTGTTGAGTTGCCTGATGGTGTAAAAGCCATAGGACGTAAATGGGTCTATAAAACAAAGAAAGACTCAAACGGCAACATTGAAAGATATAAAGCAAGACTTGTCGCTAAAGGATTTACTCAAAAGGAAGGAATCGATTACAAGGAGACCTTCTCTCCTGTATCAAAGAAAGACTCACTTCGTATCATCATGGCATTAGTTGCACATTTCGATTTGGAGTTACAACAAATGGATGTGAAAACAGCCTTTCTAAATGGAGATCTAGAGGAAGAGGTTTACATGAAACAACCAGAAGGATTTTCCTCTAGTGGTGGTGAGCAATTGGTGTGCAAGCTCAAGAAATCTTTATATGGATTGAAACAAGCTTCCCGTCAGTGGTATTTGAAATTTCATGATGTAATCTCTTCATTTGGATTTGTAGAGAACATTATGGATCAATGTATATACCAAAAGGTCAGTGGGAGTAAGATTTGTTTCCTTATTCTGTATGTGGACGACATTTTACTTGCAACCAATGATAAGGGTTTACTACATGAGGTGAAACAATTTCTCTCTAACAACTTTGATATGAAAGATATGGGTGATGCTTCTTATGTCATAGGCATTAAGATACATAGGGACAGAATTCAAGGAATTCTGGGCCTATCTCAAGAGACCTATATCAACAAAGTTTTAGAGAGATTTCGGATGAAAGATTGTTCACCAAGTATAGCGCCCATTGTGAAGGGTGACAGTTTCAACTTGAACCAGTGCCCGAAAAATGATTTTGAGAGGGAACAAATGAAGAACATTCCTTATGCTTCTGCCGTTGGAAGCCTAATGTATGCTCAGGTCTGCACAAGACCTGGCATTGCATTTATTGTTGGGATGTTATGAAGATATCAGAGTAATCCAGGTATGGACCACTGGAGAGCTGCAAAGAAAGTAATGAGGTACCTTAAGGGGACTAAAGATTACATGCTTATGTATAGACGGACCGATAATCTGGAAGTGAATGGCTACTCTGATTCGGACTTCGCTGGCTGTGTTGATTCACGGAAATCAACATCAGGATACATTTTTATGTTTGCTGGTGGAGCTGTATCTTGGAGAAGCGCAAAGCAGACATTGACTGCTACTTCCACTATGGAAGCTGAGTTCGTATCTTGTTTTGAGGCTACATCACATGGTGTATGGATGAAGAGTTTCATTTCTGGACTTAGAGTCGTTGATTCGATCTCTAGGCCTTTGAAAATGTATTGTGATAATTCGGCTGCAGTTTTTATGGCTAAGAATAATAAAAGTGGTAGTCGAAGCAAGCACATCGACATCAAGTATCTTGCCATAAGAGAACGTGTTAAAGATAAAACAGTGGTTATTGAACACGGTAGTACCGAATTAATGATTGCTGATCCTTTGACAAAAGGCATGCCACCACTAAAATTTAAGGATCATGTAGAAAGAATGGGACTTGGTTCCTCTATGTAAATTTCGTTATAAGAACGAATGTTTGAGAAACTCTGTTTGTGATATTCTCATATTTTGACTTGTGTACACATTTATTTTGAGAAATATCATTGATGTTTGGACCTTGAATAAACATATGGTTTATTCATTAAGTAATATGGGCTGGGATTTGAGAAACATGATGCATTGTGATACATGGAAGATAATACTCGTATTAAGAGAACCTATCGCCATGATTCATGTATTTTTTGTTTCTTACTGTGGTGAATGATGAAATGTATGGACCAAGTGGGAGAATGTTGGTAACAACTTCATTAACACTTCATTAAAACCTTCATTTATGGTCCATAACACTTTTACATTAAGTATTCACATTCAATTCATCTCCCCATGCTTCATAACCGATGAAAGAAAGCTCTATGATGGTTGAGCCTATAAATACATATGGTTGGGTCCCTAAATCTAACAATCTCATTTAGTACCATATACACCATCTAAGGGAGATTGTGAAGGTTTAGAAGACCTAATAAACCAAAGCAAGAAGAGCAATGGCTGGAGGTATACTACTAATCCATTTTATTCCGCAATTGATCTAACAAAGTGGTTAGATCATAAAGAAATCACTAACACTTTATCCAAAGCCTTTTATGATGGTACTAATGAGTTGCATGTATACTCTTTGAATCAGAAAGCATTCTCAGCCAGACAGGATGTCAAATCACTCTCCGTATACTATGGTGAGTTAACAGAAAATTTTCAAGAACTCGATCACCGGATAAAGTGGTCATGAAGGATCTTGACGATATTCTAGCATACCTGCAATCATGAGTACACATATTTCTGGTTGGATTGGATAAAAGTTTTGATCAACTCCGACGAAAAATATTGCGACATGCTTCTCAGTTTAGAATAATGTTATTCCTTAATCCGCTGTGAGGCCATGTGATCTACTACTTTGAATGAAGACATTGAGAAACCTGAAGCTTCTGATTTCCTGCCATCGGCCCAGTCAACCATGCCAAGCCCGGCCCAAAGCCACCAATCCGAAAATTCCAACAGCTCAGACAAACCTACATATAAAGGCACTCATTGTAATCAAACAGGTCATTCACAAAGTAGTTTCTTTGAACTTATTGGATATCCAGATTGGTGGGACCCAACACGGAATCGAATTCCAAGCGGCCTTCCACTACTGTTGTTGCTCAAACAAAGGTAGATGATGTCACTCCCATGTCATCAGCGTCCCTAACCACTACCAACACTTGATGACCGTAAAGTCTTCACCACTTCTACATCTGTTTTGCATAGTGCGTGGATAATTGATTCTGGTGCAACTGATCATATGACATGTGATGTTAGACAAGTCATAAACCTTAATCCATCCTCCCAAAATTCTGTCTCCACAGCCAATGGTAATACCACCCCAGTTGTTGGGGAAGGATCATTACTTCTTACTAATCCTTTATATCTTGATTATGTGTTAGTGGTTCCCTCCTTAAATTATAACCTTTTGTCAGTCTCTCAGATCACTAATAATTTGTCTTGTATTGTTATTTGTTGGCCTAACCACTGTGTCTTTAAGGATATTCAGACTCGACGAATGATTGGTTATAATGTTAAGAGAGGTAAACTATATTACTTGGACTTCGAGTCAGACACTTCAAGCAGATTACAACAGACTTTAGTAGTATAGAGCACTGGTTCACTAAAGAAAAATCATAGATCTTTAACTGGATGGCGTTAATGTGGGTGCCCCCAACTTTAATAAATTGGGAAGAGTTAATTAAATCAAATGGTCCAAAATTGATTTGAATATATGTGTCTAATTTTTATGTAAACTCTATATTCAAATCAAATTTGGACCTTTTGATATCTCGACTCGAATGCCCGTCCAGAACTAAAATCATGTTAAAAGGTGAAATATATATATCACCTCGTATATCTATACTATATCATTACTATTGTAAATGATAATGTTTTGGGTGATTAAGAAAGGAGTTGGCCACAATTAATCAGTGAAGCATTAAATCTGGACCGTTGATTACAGTGATAAGAAATATAGTCATATCACATTATATTTGGTAGGTAGAGTGTGATGGATTGATTTCAAGCTCATTTTATATAAGACTATAATTACATAAACGGGTTTGGATTTTTATTAGGGATGGCAACGGGTCGGGTCTGGGACGGGTTTGACCAAACCCAGGACCCGCCCCGCCTCAAAAAAAAATCCACGACCCGCCCCACCCCGCCAACAAGACCCGACCCGCCCCGCCAGGACCCGCGAACCCGTTTGCGCCATGGAAGACATACACTTCGAAAATTAAAATCATTCTTCATCACAAGTTTCCAATGTAGTAATGAGTTTGAAATTAAAATCTACATCATTCTCGAATCATTTAAAATCATGCATAGTAGCTTCATGCTAAAATAATTTTGTCCCCATTTCCTTTTCTTCGAGTCTCGTGACCCTGAATTTTCAATCTCTGAACGATAAAAGCGATAAATCATACACTTGTGGAACAATAAAAGCACACTCCCCTATAAACAAAGGATTAGCGGAGCTTAATGCCGCAGGGAATGGAGTCGCGCAGGCCGCAGGGAATGGAGTCGCGTCGCACAGGGAATGGAGTCGCGGCAGTGGGCTGTGGCTTGTGAGGTGAGAGTATGAGCGATTGAGCCCTGAGGGACGAGAGTAGAGTCGCGGCAGTGGGCTGTGGCTGGTGGGTGAGAGTCTGAGCGGCTGAAGCACTGAGCCCTAGCGAGGCTGTGAGGGTGAGGGAGAGGGATGAATACGATTGAGAATCTGAGATTTGAGCAATTGAAGAGAAGTAATTTTTTTTAATATAATTTATATGTTATACTGGGCGGGTCCGGGTTAGGTCCAGCCGATCCCAGGACCCGCCCCGTCTCATAAACCCGTTGACCGGGTCCAGACCCGCCCCGGGACCCGTTTGACCGGGATTAGACCCGTCCCAAATGGGACGGGTTCAATACGGGTCCGGGTTTAGACCCGTCCCATTGTCATCCCTAATTTTTATTTTCCCAACCTTATTAACGGTCACCAACCACACACTTATATATCTTTGTGTATCTAGGTGCATAATAATTTTTTCAACCAAATATAAAATTAATATTAACTTTACAAATTAAAGCCATCCCAATTAGACCTGTCAAAACGGGTCAGCCCGACCCAAACGAGCTGGCACAGTCAACCCGCGGGGCCAAATAGGCTGGCTCATTTGGGCCCGCCTCCACCCAGATTGGGTAAACTCCAACCCAACCCAACTAGCGACGGGCTGGCCTGCCGAATTTTTTTTTATATTTTTTTTAAAAAAAAACTTCAAAAAAACAATTTCATAAACTTGCCGAACCTAGAACTGATGTTAGAAGAATACTGAAACTTGCTTCAGGTTTTATCTAGATATTAACCCTACTAATAAAAATATTTGACTAGAAAATCGTATTTTAATCAATTTTGAAATACATGTTGCAACTTTCAAGCAAGATCAAGGGAAAATATATAGTAGATCAAATGTTTTAATGTGATATTGAGTTCTGTAGGCGGGCCTAAAAATGCTAGCCCAACCTGACCCATTTTGACAGCTTTAATCCCAATCTGCACCATCTAAAGCTAAAAAAAAAAGTCGGATTAGACTCAATACCATATTTCTATATTCCGTATCCTCTATGTACACAGCTAACGGGAATTTCGCATTAAGCAGGCCGTTGGATCTGCCTTAGAGGCCGACCTTCCCTGCTAACAGAAATCAACTCTTACAACTTAGATCGTAGGTCAGCAAGAACTTGTGGGTGGATCTTTTAACACTAGATTATAGCACTTAAGCTGCGGCTTTCTTTCTTTTTCTTTTCTTTTTTTTTTTTTTTATGGAATTAAGCTGTGGCTTTCGAGACTGGCAATCACCACACCCAGATCAATATTTGGTCCCACATCAGACATCATGCGTATATACCAATCATAAATAATTTTTTCGAATTTAAAAACAATGCAGTATTTTCTTTCAACTATATACGGAAAATGTGTGTAGAACTTAGACGTATGGGCATCGAATCTACAAATTCATGTGAGGTGAGAAACAGCTAGTTAACAAAAAACCGTAAACTCGATGCACGAAATTCCTGTTATGCATGGGGTCTGGGAAGGGTCGGACCACTTTTGACCTAATGTAAACATAAAATCTTACACTTGCATGCGGCATAAATTATTTCTATCGGGTTTTCTTGTAAACTTCCTTACAAGTTTCAAGCATTAGGATTCTCAAACATAGCTTACTCTTAAGTTCATAATGTGATTGTGCGACCACATTAATTAACGCATAATTATTTTTAATTTTGGTCAATTTTACATATCTGAGACATACCCAGAGATATTCGAGAGAGGACAACCATATATAGTCCAAACAAAACTAAAGTAAAAATTGTATAAAATTTTACAATTTTTGTCTTTTAAAGTTGCCTGAAATCGTCTCCCGATCTGCATGTCTTAATACCTGGGGCCATTGATAGATCATTTAAACTTCTTTGTAAATAAAAAAGGCAGCTGCCTCCCTACCAATTTAGAGAAAATTTTATCCATGGGCAGGCATTGATACTACCCCAAGAATTGTGTCCTGAGGATATCCAGTCATCTATGTGAAATATTCTACATGGATATCATTTTAATGACTGGATGCCCCCAGGGCACCACCACTGTGGGTAGCAACATTAAAACCCCTTGATGAGAAGTGTTCCTCCCAGTATAGTTTAGACCATTGGATGAGCTGGAGCCCACATAAGGTCTACATCATCCAATGATTATATCCACACATAGAGTAACATTCCCTCAATTTATTGAACTTTCAATTTCATTCAATTGCATTTTAGTTTGTGTATATGTATGAAATCACCATCTAATGAACTTCATCATCATTAAACCTAAACTACAATTATATATGAATCTGATCAGCTATGATTTGATTAAATTAAAGAGTGGTAGATTATAACCTAGTTTGAAATATTTTTAAAATACTCACCATCGGTTGTTTGATATCTGTAATTATTCAACTAATAACTCATCGTCACGTACTTCAACTTTGTTTTGCATATTTCGGTACAATTTACATGCATAGCAAGCATGCCCAAATGATGTAACTCAAACCTTGCCACGATTCGATCGCTCTCCTAGTACGAGTAATTATTGCACTCCAACAATCATTATCTTAATAATTACACTTCTTGCAATCAATGTAAATTGAATATGTGACATTGTTACTAATTGTATAATTAAGTGCTTACCACTTTACCAAACACTATAGCTGGTTGTAACTAGAGCTGTCAGTTTGGGTTCGGCCCATCGGGTTGGCCCAAACCGCCATACAAAGGTGGGTTGGGTTAACATTTTCCAAACCCATTTGAAAGTGGGTCAAAATTGGTTAACCCGTTTGTGTTATGGGTTGGGATGGGTTGTGTCGGGTTGGCCCGCGGGTTAAGCTTAGAAGTCAGACATTGTATTTTATATGTAGATAATGAAGATAATGCAAGTAGTAAAACAACTTTATCCGATGAGGGATCAAATATTCTAGAGATTATTGCAAAAAATAAAGAGGGATGAGATGTTGAAGAAAGAGAAGATGAAATGGTATAATATTAATGGTTGATGAATTTGGAAAAACTTCATATTATTCATTTAGTTTTGTTAGATTTTGTTAAATTTATGCACTTTTAAGTTTTTATATTAATGATATTGATTGTTAAACTATTTGTTCAGATATTATAGATAATATATGGGTTATTAATAATTTTAATTACTAAAACCTAATGAAATTATAAATTTTTATCTATTTTTTTTTATTTTTGGCAGGTTGGTCCGTCTAACCGGCAACCCGTCTCGGGTTGGGTTGGGATTTTTCCAACCCACATAGAGGTGGGCCTAAACGGGATGGCCTTTTGGGTTACGGGTTTTAGTGGGTCTGGTGGGTTGGGTTGGGTTGGCCCAAATTGACACCTCTAGTGGTAACGATATAACTCAAATATTTTAAATCACACAACAATCCAAGCGCAACAGATCGATCTTATTCTAGCAGTGACAATTATTTCACTCTAACATGCCTAATAGGATAAAAAAAATGATCATATTTTGATCAAAATCTTTATCTCTTCGAAAACTATTTTAAGTTAATTATACTAAAAAAAACATATGTTTAAATAGTTGATAAACTTATGGCTTTTAGTTAAATTGATTTTTCATGTTAATTATGTTAGCATAAATGCCCTACAAGCCATTCGTTGGCCCAATGGGCTTTATATTAACCCTGGCCCAGTTAGCTGATTACAACTATAAATATGACATATGTATCTAGTGTTAAAATGAAGTCACTCTCAATTCCATTCCAATACACTCACTCTCTGAGAATAACCGTCATCACACTAGCACTGGTGCCGGGCTTGTAGATCTGGTCAGGTTGATTGGACTCGAGTATCACCGATATCAGATTGATTTCGCTGTTATCGGTAATTCTCATCATCCGCGATCGACCGTCCCCGGGTCAGATCTGTTTATTGTATTATTTCCGCTGCGTTTGGATCTGGCGCCGGGGTACGAAAACCCAACAGTGGTATCAGAGTCAGGTTGTGCTTTGATTCATATATACAATAATTAATTTTATTAGATCGTTTCTTGTCAATATTAATCATACTCAAATTTTCAGAAATTTTGGATCCGCAAAAACATAGAAAATCAGATTGAAAAATGAGTTTTTTTAATTTGAGTCCCAAAATTTAAACCACCACCCATGGCCATCACCGGAGAAGCACCGGCGACCAGACTTTCGCAGCACGGGGCGAACGCGGCGGAGAAGTGTTCTCCGCCGTTGGTATTTGCTTGCAACCGCCTCTGCTATTGTCATGCGACTCCATGGCCGTGCAGCGCACAAGAAAATCGCGACCAGGCTGAGTGGACGGCGGGGCGACGACACAGGGCAAAGTTGTTGCCTCTGTGATTGCGTGTCGCGCCTGTTGCTATCGGCGGCGGAAGGGTTCCGCCCGCGCGACGAGCTCAAATATCGGGAGCTTTGCGTTGTTCCTGATCGGAGATTGCGACGCCTCATGGAACTCGCCACGTCGGGATCTTGTCGGAGCGACGACGTGAAACTGGCGGTTGGAGTGGCGGCGTGGAGTGGTGGCGGCTGTAGAGAGCGTAGGGTTTATGAAACCCTAGTTGCTGAAATCTTGGGGAAGGAGATGAATAGTTATTTTGAATTTTATTTTAAAAAATAAAAAATAAAAATAAATTTTTTTTTTGATAAATCCTAAAATAAGGATAATTTTTGGGTTGAAATTGCATCTTTTAATTTTTGGATCCAAATTGTTTGGAGTCCATAAAAATGTGGGTTATTTTAGATGTTTTGTCCGGATATTAATTTTTGAAATAATAAATCATAATGCTTAATTAATTAAAAATGTGATTTTTTATGTATTAAGTGTAAAATAAAGATTTTACAATTAGTTAAAGATTTAATTAATTGAAAATTGAATGAAAATATTTCATTTAATTTGTTAATTTTATTGATTGGCTAATATTATGATTTGAGGTAAAATAGTGATTTTACCAAGTAATTGAAAATTTAATTAACTGAAAATTAAATGAAAGTGTTTCATTTAATTGTTAATTTTATTTTCGATTATCATTATGATTAAAAGGTAAAATAGAGATTTTATCAATTAATTAAAAATTAATTAATTAGAAATTAAATAAAATGGTTTTATTTAATTTGTTAATTTATTTTCAATTAATGATGCGATTAGTGGGAAACAATAGAATAAATTAATTATTATGCTCTAATTACATATGATGTGATTAGTTCAATTACATATGATGTAATTGTTTAGTTTAATGTTTAATTACATATGATGTGATTGCATGATGAATGATTACGGGCCTTGATCAATGTATTTAGGTGAATGTTTAGGTTTTTATTGTTTCATTATTATTGTGATTTTGGTTATCAGGTCTGTGAGCCCGCTCTCTCTATTTTCTGATGTATCCCACCCCAGATTTGTATCCATATTCTCTTGTTTGCACGATTTAAATGTAAAATCATTAGAATTAGTGAAAGATGGAGATTGAAGATGGAGTATCAAGAATCAAGACATGTATAATGGAAGCAAAAATGCAATAGGATTGCATTACATACCTGCATCACCTTAGACAGACTTGTGATCCACGTATGGCTCACGTGGATCAATTAGGAAAAGGCCGTAATCGTTCAAATTTATTTTTATTATGCATATGATGTATGATAAATGTTTGTTTGTATGTTTTATTAGTACATATGATTGCGTGAATAAAACATAGTTGCATGAATCCGGCAAACAAACAAGCAATTGATGAGATTTTACAATAAATTAAATCCCTCTTTTGAATATGATTCAAAACTTATAATATCAAACTGATAAAGGGAGCTCAAAAGGGTTTGTTGATT
This sequence comes from Haberlea rhodopensis, assembly GCA_907163345.1. Taxonomy (NCBI): domain Eukaryota; kingdom Viridiplantae; phylum Streptophyta; class Magnoliopsida; order Lamiales; family Gesneriaceae; genus Haberlea; species Haberlea rhodopensis. The sequence goes on from CAJQUN010000339.1 coordinate 391,838, forward strand.
CCTGTCTTCCATCAACAGTTAAGCCATGAGACGCTACTTGTGTCATATTGCCTTACTCACCCACGTGGGGGGCATCTGGAATGGGAAAGCTGTGCGTTTAATTGCCACTTAATTAAGGGTGTGGTTATGTTAACCTTCTAGATTACTCACCCACGTGGGGTCTTTTGGGCGTGACATTTCCATCCGTGGGATGGGTTAGTTTGACGTGAGACGGCATAATTGTCCTGCCCACGTAGGGTTATGCCAATCGCGAGACAAATATCTTGGGGGTTGCATATGATGTAATTGTGATCTACCTTTAGTATCATGAAGCCGATGGGCCCACGTCCGGGGTTTTCATGAGCTAGTTGGACTCCAAGCCCACTAAGAAAATATGATTTTCCGTTCATTTGTCATGAGGGTGATGAATTCGAAAAATTTAGTTGGAGCATTCAATAACTAAAGTCCATAGTTTTTGAATTCATTAATAATCAAACGGTTTGCTTATATTTTCTGTTTATTCTCATTATTGTGATTGCCGTGAATCCGATTACATCAAATCTCGATATAAACAAATTAATCACTAGGATTGGCTATTAATTTTAAAATAATGATTGCTTCTGAAAGGTTGCTATATACCCTTGGTGGGAGCCTCCTGTTGAAGTGTCTCCCCGTTCGTCTCATGAAAAGATCGCCACACTTGAGAAGTGGTGGGACGATGATCTCTCGGCTAGGTGCTATATGATAGCATCAATGTTAACAATGAGTTTCAACACAGATATGAGAAATTCGTTCACATTGCTGATATTTTCCAACACCTACAAGTGTTGTTTGGTAAACGGACGCGATTATTGAGACTCGAGATTTCAAAAGAGCTATTTTCATTTCACATGCGAGATGGGGCTTCGGTCTATGAGTATGGTGTAAGAAAAATATCTCTTGTTGAGAAATTGGAAAATCTGAATGTGACAAATCCTCATTAACTGACTGTAGATTTGATCTTATAGTCAAAATGTTGGAAACTCATGAGTTCTTGATTAGAAAGGAGAAACGTGTTCTTCTTGTCGAATCTTCTACCAATGGTAGAAGAGTTCAAGGATAAAGAAGAGGAAGGGAAATAGTTCCCAACCTCAAAAGACGAAAAGGATATAGTAGCAACTAAGAAAAGGAGAGGCATCTATGTTTTCGCATGCTGGTCACTGACGCAAAATTGTAAGGAATGCCTAGACTAGAAGCGTTCTAGAAAGGGTATTTTTATATTAAAATTAAATGTTTCTATTGGTTCTACTTCTGTGGTATATGATGCCAGTTGTGCTCGCATGTTTGCAAAGAGTTGCATGTGATGTGAAGAAGGAGGAGCCCTAGGAAGGTGAAACCTACCTGAGGCTAAGCATTGTAGCAAGAGTTGTTGCAACGGCTATTTGAAACATTAATTTAATATAAAATCTTGAACTAGTTAAGAACTGGTTTGAGCAATTATTTATTTGTTCTAGATTTAATCATGAACATTGTTCCTATTTTGATAGAGAATTATATTCTTTTAAATATACGAATGTGATTTGCAGTATTTTTAAGAATGCATGTTTTATTGAATCTGGTGAACTTATAAATGATTAGTATGATTATTCAAAGAATATTAAAAGAATGATAACTTAAATCCAACATATATTTAGCATGTGCTGAATGTCCAATGAATTTGATTCATATGGACGTATGTGGAGCACTAAATGTTAGTGCAAGATGATGTTGAGTTATCTTAAGAGAATGTGATTCTCTCTGAGTAACTCTCTAAATGTACATATTTGTTGAATATAATTCATACCAATGCAGTGACCAAAAACTCCATATACAATATTGACTGAAAAATAATCCAAATTTTTATTTTGAGATTGTTCTGCTTATGTGAAGCAGCCAGTGGGAGATGATTTGGATAGTTGATCCATCTTATGTTATTCTGTGGAAATTATATTATCAATTGCAGGCAAAGTGTTTGTTTCGTAAGTGCAATCTTTCTAGAGAAAATGTTTCTATTAGAAATGATGACAAAATAATATAACTTGAAAGGGTTCAAGAACCACAAACCACTAGAAAAGTGAAAACGGTGAAATTAATTTCGTTAATCACAACCTTTGATTTACACACACCAAGGAGATTTGAAAATGTTTCAAGAGCTCCTGATAGAATGAATCTACTCCTTGAAAGTAGTCAAGAAATAGACCATGGATATGATCCTTGGACTTTCAAGGAGGCGATGTCAGATATTGATTCGGGACATTGGCAAGATGCCATGAAATCTGAAATGGACTCCATGTACTCCAATAAGGTATGGGCCTTAGTAGATCATCTTTGAGAATTGTTCCCATTGGCTGCATGGATTTACAAGTGAAAGCTTGGAGTGGATGGGAAGGTAGTGACCTTCAAAGCTTGACTGGTGAGAAACAGTTATTCTCATAGGCAAAGAGTTGTTTATGAGAAAATTTTCATCGGTTATGATGCTATAGTCTATTTAAATTTTATTAGTTATATCTTTATATTATGAATATGAGATATGAGTAATGGATGTGAACACAACATTTCTCAGTGGTGGCATTGAGGTAGAAATGTAGCAGCCAAACGTTTTTACAACTTCTTGGAGTGAGAAAAATGTTTTCAAACTCCAGAGGTCCATTTATGGGCCTAAGAAGGCATCCCGAAGTTTGAACTTCCGTTTGATAACATCATCAAAGTGTTTGGTTTTGTTAAAAATCCGGAAGTGACATGTGTGTGCAAATGGGTTAGTGGGAGCATGGTTACATTTGTGATGCTTTAAGTTGATTATATCATACTCACTAGGAATGGTATTGGATTAATCAATTAAAGCATGCTCATCTACTAATTTCTCCATGTAAGATTGGGGGAAGCGTCATACGTGTTTAGCGTAAGGATCTATAGGGATATATCTAAAGGATGCTTGAGATATCTCAATCTACGTACATAAACACTGTGCTAAAAGGGTTTAGCATAGAATAGTCAAAAAACGAGTTACTTCATAATATGTCATAGTATTCATCTCTCGAGTCAATATGTTTTAAGATTGATGAGGAGAGAGAAAAGATAACATTGGTACCTTATATTTCTACTTTAATAGCATAATATATGCTATGTTATGTACTTGGCCTGATGTATGCTTTTAGTGTAATGAGCAAACGTCAGACAGATCTCGGTGAAGATCACTGGAAAATTGTGAAAATAATCCTCAAGTGCTTATGAAGAACTTAGGATACGTTCATGATTTTTGGATCTGTAAGTGGAGAAATAAAAGTTGAAGTCTAAGTTGATGCTGTTTTTTCAGTCGGATGTAGATGATACCATATCGATGTTCGGATTTGTATTTAAGCTCAATGATGGTGATGTCTCTTGGAAACGTTCCAAGCAAGACATCACTTTGGATTCCACCACTGAAGCTGAATACATTGCAGCATACGATGCAGCAAAGAGGCAGTTTGGATAAGATATTTCATCCAAGAGTTGGGTGTAATTTCTAGTGCAGTTGACACAGTCTCTGTGTACTGTGACAACATTTGATCTATTATGAATAGCCAAGATCTCATCAGGATCCAAACATATATTGAGAAAATACTATCTAATGAGAGAGATGGTATACGCGACATTATTATCGAGAGAATCGCTTCAACAGAAATACATTTTGATGCATAGATGAAGTCCTTGAGATTGCTATAGTCTATAGAATGTGGTTACGCATATGATGGTGACAATGAAATACATTCTCGACTGCAATTTCTAAATGTTCCTAGTCGATGATCTTTTGAGATTGGGATATCGATATATGCTCGTTAGAGACTGGTATTCATGATGTGTCTAGTGTAGTGCGCCGCGTTTCATCGGTGTTGGCTTGGAGAAGTCAGCACACATGAATAGGTGCTCATTAGGAATGAGTTCACTGAAGGACCCTACTCGGAATTCTATAAGTGGTTACCACTTGTCGAGTATAGAATTTCTAGTTATAGTTGTGCACCATTACTCCTAATGACCCGAGGCGTCATTGAGGTCTTGACAGATAGTTGTGTACTTTGATTTAATGACTGATCACTTGCGGGTCATAAAGTTGTTATTTTGGGTATTCAGTGATGCTGTCAGAGGCCTATGATTATCGTTGGGGATTCACCACTGGTCTTGATGAACCAGGATGTCCTATGTGTTTTTCTGTATTTGATTCAAGGAATCTCTGGCCAGAGTGGGTAGTGCTTGTGAAAAATGAGTTTTTCATATACGCACACAATGAATCATAAAACGTGAAACAAATACATAGTTATTGAAATCATAAAGGGTCTCGATCAACCAATGCCCTTGATTCAATCGGGACATACTGAGTGAAAGGAATGTACTGCACGCTAACTATGGCTGACAGGTTCTCGTACGTTGCTAGTCATTTGTATCTAGGTCTTCATGAAGCGCAGATGCTAGGCGCTACCCACGATCGGTAGGTTGTGCTGGAATTATATTTCAGCCATTGTCTATTAAAAGGAGTTTAATTGGCAATGGGGCATTCAGGGTAAGCCCAAGAAGTTGTTTGACTTCTAAAATCACAAAGATTGTGATCCTACTGCTATGATACATGATAAGTGTATTTTATACACTTATATTTCTTCTTATTTTGCATGGTTTAGTGTTAGTTTTCGATCAGAATTACGCTTTTGGTTTTGTTATGTGTTGTTTTGCAGGAATCCAGGTAATTACATGTTTTGTGGACTAAAAGGGTGCAAATGACGGAAAGAACGGATGAATTGAAGCCAAAAATCTACACTTTGAATCAAAGCAACAGGCGTAATTACGCCTGTCTTGAGGCGTAACTACTCCTAGCTTACGGCATTTGAGCTTTTAAACGAATTTCTTGAGGCGTAACTACGCTTGATTTGAGGCGTAACTACGCCTAAGCCACGGCAAATGTGATTTTGAATAATTTTAAGTGGCGTAATTACGCCACTTTTGAGGCGTAATTACGCCAGTCACGCGGGAAGCCAGACTTTGGACATGTCGACAGGCGTAACTACGCCACTTCGGAGGCGTAATTACGCCTGTCGAATTTTGGCAATTTTGGAGACTTTCCTTAGTTGATTGCACGGGACTTTTAAAGGGTTTAGAGGAGGATTTTCGAAGGCTATTCAGACGGAGACATATTTTGGGAGTGAAGGAGGCTAGGGTTGAAGAACGGAGAAGAATAACGACGACGGCTCGGAGCAAAAAGTAGAGAATTCATCACGAGACGACGGCGTTCATCGGAGATCGAAGAATAGCGTCAATTCGTTTTGTATCTCTAAACTTTTATCAATTTTTATGGGTTATTTAAACATGTCTATGTGTTTAATTACTTCTAGCATGAGCTAATTTTATTTTCTAGGAGACGATGTAGCTTGTTTTGAAACTACGCTTATTATGAATTGATTGAAGTTTATTTGGATTTCCGTATGGTTTATTTATGTTTTCCTGTTCTTAATGCTTTTAATCTACTGGCCATGGATTGAATGATTCCATATTTGTGATCTATCACTCGGGAGAGGGGGTTATGAATAGGAAAGAAGGAATTCGTATCGTGGTAGTTATATTGTTCGGAAGGCCTATAACTCCATAGAAGTCGTCATAGGAATTACTGCGCTTTTACAATTGTCTGATAATTCATCTTAGATAGGGATATCAAGATTAATGTTAGATAATTAATTCTGCTTAACACCCGGGAGGGGGAGTAGAAACAAATAAGAATTCTCGGCTAGTAAACTAGGAAATCCATAACATGGAAATCAAGGAATGATAAGTGTAGTGGATGAACAAGTGAAATCGTACTCCTAGATTCGTCTCCAACTGATTTCTTTTCAACTCCATATTTGATCATCGTTAGTTAATTAATTTTTATTATTCGCATAACACTCAACTATTCGATTCTCTAAATAAAGCAAAGACTATTTTAATTCAGTACTTAGATTTAACTATTTAATCAATCTCTGTGGGTTCGACATCTTTCTATACTAAAACTTGACTACCGTGCGCTTGCGGTAAGGGATTTTTCGCAACAATACACTTGAGCCTCGCTGGTCACAATCAACCGGCCGCCGATCTATCGATGAGAGTTGAGACTTAAATGTTAAGTGCTCAAATTGAGTGATTAAGAATGGATGAAGTTAATTTTTGAAAGCTCCTCGCTTTAGTAGGGTTTCTATATTTGAAAATGTTTCATCTATAGAAAGTTCTAAAATTAAAAGTTGATATATTTATGTCTCATAATGTTGTACATTAGTAGTACATCAAGTTATTCAATTGGATTGAGTTACTTGGATTATGAGTTTGAAGTTTTGTTTTGGCTTTTGGGCAAGTGGGAGATTGTTAGCATAAATGTCCTACAAGCCAATCGTTGGCCCAATGGGCTTTATATTAACCCTGGCCCAGTTAGCTGATTACAACTATAAATATGACATATGTATCTAGTGTTAAAATGAAGTCACTCTCAATTCCATTCCAATACACTCACTCTCTGAGAATAACCGTCATCACACTAGCACTGGTGCCGGGCTTGTAGATCTGGTCAGGTTGATTGGACTCGAGGATCACCGCTATCAGATTGATTTCGCTGTTATCAGTAATTCTCTTTTCGTGCATTTATTTTGATATTTGCATGTTCTAATATATGAATCATCCGCGATCGACCGTCCCCGGGTCAGATCTGTTTATTGTATTATTTTCGCTGCGTTTGGATCTGGCGCCGAGGTACAGAAACCCAACAAATTACACCTATAACATGGCAAATGCTCGTGTTTTATACCTTATTTGTCGGAAGCATTTTAGCTTAGGTGATGGAGGCATCGAGCAGGTTTTGCTTCAGAATAATTTGATTATTTGTTTTTTTTTTTAAAGTGTTATCGGATAATGCCCAGTGTAGCATGAACAAGGGGACAATTTGTTCTTTGCTATCATATGAGACGCTACCTCATATGGTAGATACAACCATATATTAGGAATATTCTCATTCAACATTGAGAATGTATCACATGTTAGATGATTCGATCTATCTAATGAGACACTACCCCATAAGATAGCCAAGAACATTTCCAAGCGTTCATATAGATTTTGCATATAGATTCTGCTACATACCATGTCGAATCATGACGCTTGTGTCGTTATATGGTTTAAAGCGAAAAACACTTGATCTCACATTGCTATCAAAACCAAAGTCACGTGTTCGATTTTCATAATTGTAAATTACTGCAATTATTGGGAGAGAGATTGCAAGAGCGCAATAATTGTCTCTGCTTGGATAGCGACTGAATCTTAGCGCTTGGATTGCTATACAGCTTAAAATGTGGAATTGCACAATTAATACTAGCTGTAGCTTTTTGGTAAAACGACAAATGATTATCCTACATATTGAATTATTGTAGTTTTCTTGTATAATCAAGTTGGAAGCATACTTTAATAGATGAAATAGATTAAATGGCTTTTCACTATGAAGATTAGCCATCCCAAGTTAATACACAAATTAGCTTAATTTAATGGTATCGATGGACGGACCCGATAAATTTAGAAGATATAAATATTTGAAAAAGAGTAGTACTTAGAGTACCTAATTAAAAATTAGGAAAAACAATTCTAATATTTTTTCAATTGTGTAGATTCTAAGGGTACAAATCAGAATAGATTGTGTCATAAATTTGGCATCTGTCTTTGATTCAAGTAGCAAAGACGAAACCAAAAGTCTTAATCACAATTATCGATACTAATGGCCCTATATTATAATATTAAAAGGTAATTATATAATAATAATTTAATAAAAATATGAGTATTGTTACTATGCTGGCGTCCTTTGTATTAGGAACACGAGACAAAGCAAGTGGATTATATAGTATTTTGCATATAATAATAGATTATACATTAACCAACCACTTAGGTTTAGAGAATCAATAATTGTACTAAATACAAACAAATTATGTAAAAGTAAATAATAATTATTATTATTTGTAATTTTTTTTTACAATTCATAAACTAGTGGGAGACGAACTCAAACTCGAATCATTTAGAAGATGAGGAGGTGACCACAAAGCCGCAGCCCAGATCGTCGTAAAAGTAAATTATTTGGTGTCACGGCCTTTGGAATTTAACTAGTTTCATTTCTCGAAATAAAATTAATCTATTTCATCTCATTTTTATTTCATTTTTCAATTTAGGTTAGTATATAATATTATTTAAGCAAGTGAACTATACTCTTGAAAATATTAAATAATTAAATCACTTAATACATTTTTTCATAGGATAAAATCTATCATATAAAATGCCTCTTTTAAAAAAAAAACAAAATGCAAATACAAATTAAAATCTTCCATCTTCCACTCATTTTATAAAATTACTTATTTTATTGAAATATTTTCAAAATACCCAACAATAAAGCCAAACCTTGTCGAACTTTGTTGGGTTTCATAACCCCAATAATAATAATAATAATAATAATAATAATAATAATAATAATAAGCATATGCCACGACTTGTATTCCACGTGGGTCTTTGAAAAATAGAATAAGAACCGATTATTATTAATTTGTGATAGAATCACAGGAAAATAAGGGAGTTTGTGAATTTTGGAAAATAGAAAATTATATAAAAATAAGATAGATTCATCCATTATATATAAACTGTAAATAAAAAACTATCAACGTGGGTTTTTTTTTTTTTGCATTAGATACCAACAAACAGAAAATAAATAAAAATATGTACAATATATGGTCAATAGGTTCAAGTTCAATAGTTATGAATGCCTGTCATTAACATCATATTGTAAGGCAGCTCATAAAGAAAAATGCATGTATGGATCTGACGTAGATTCTATTTATGACTCAATTCAATATGAATAGTCTAAAATGATTGGTATACTATTTTATATTTTTTTTAGTTTTTAATATTGAATTGACTTATAAGTTTTTTGATATCTCGGTATCCGGTCGAAGATCGATTAATCCGGGGAACCAATCCACCATCCACTAGCGAGAGGAATCAACTTATAAGTGATGCTTAAACCATACGCATATAAGTAGTTTCCATTCACAAACTACGGAAATATGTATCCTGATTTAAGTAATGGTCGACCCCAATATGTTGGTGGTTAATGTCAACACCAAATAGGGGACACATCTAAATTTAAATATATAAATATAAATATAAATATATATTAATACACATAAGAAAAAGAAAAAGAAAAAGAATACTAATATGTCGAGGAGACGAATACATATACATACTCTTGACAAAGTGCAATATCATAATTGCGACAAACAACAAATTGAGAGTGACTCGACATCTCAAAAACCAAATCAAGAATGGATCCAATTACTGTTGGATTATATGCATAAAACATTCTTTACTTTTGGCATATTAAGGAAGAAATGATAATATCATATCTTCCAAATATTCTTGTAGATACATTTTCCTTATCTTTGTTGTATATATTTTATGATTTTGTACTTAATTAATATTGTTGTAAACCCTATTAGAGGGAGCCATCGGGGTAATGAAAAAGTGTTCAATTCCAAAAACTCTATTGCTCTTATATGGTATCGAGCAGGTCTCTTTAAAAGAAAATCACCTTCGATCCACTTTTTTTTTTCCCACCCATCGATTGTCATATACCATAGCCTCAAAGTATATATCTATACCATATTATTCAATTCGTGATTTATTAGAATTCAGGATAAGATATTTTCAATCATATTAGACAATATTGCGAATAACAACGCTGTGATGCGTGATTTAAAGACTTATTCTAAACCAATACTTGATGGTGCTTTTTTCATGTTAGATGTGCATATCATGTTATTAATTTGGCAGTGAAAGTTGATTATGAAGACAATCACTCAGCATATATTGATAAATTGAAATATTGCACTAAATGATTATGCACGAGTCGTGTTAAGCGTGATTGAAAACAATTATGTGCATATAATGATTTGTAGCATCTTCTTTTCCCATCACCAAATAGAAACTATGTGGTATTCGTTGTACAATATGTTGAATGATATGTTACCTTACGAAGATATTTTAACTTCATTTTATAATTCAATCAAATGTCTGGTATCAATGAAAGTATTTATTTGACTGATGAGGATTGAGAATTTGTTGAAAATTATGTCACTGTTAGGTACTTTCAAAGAAGCGACGGAACGCTTCTCCGGTGTTACTTATCCAACTTCTGTTTATTTTCTTCCTTTAGTATTTAATATGTTTGATAAGTTTATAGAATTTAGAGATGATGATGAATTGCATACTTTTGTTAGTGCAATGGAAACTAAATTTATAAAATATTGGGAACAAATCCACACGTGTACTATATTGCAACATTACTAGATCCTAGTCAATGTTTAGCTTCATTTGAAACATTTTTTTGAATATTATGCCAAATTTTTGGGGAAGGTTGTTGACGGCCAAAAAACGTCTGTAATGCAATCTCTCCAAAATATGTTTCAGTTGTATTATAATTAACAAACAAGTGAATCTTCGCAACAAAGGATTGTTGAATAACAACCGCAAGCTCAATCCAGAGGCAGAAGCATCAATTTGCTTAGGATGCTGGGCAGGAAAAAACTGAAGGGAAAATGACATTCTACTAGCACGTCTACTGAGTTGCAAATTTATCTGAATTATCAATTTCTAAAGGAAGACAATTTTGACGTCTTACAATGGTGGAAGGCAAATGCAGCACAATTCCCTATCTTAGCCAAAATGGCTAGAGAAGTTTATGTGGTATAAGCTTCAAGCGTCGCTTCTGAATCGGTATTATCAACATGTGGCCAAATTATTGGAGAATACTGAAGTAGTCTATCTACTGATTCGTTATGCATGCTCACATTAATTAAAGATTGGTTTGAAGCAGAATATAAGAATAGAAGAGATGTGGCGGTTGACGAATTCATAAACCATTATGACGAGCAAGAAGAAGAAAACGTCAAAATAATACTTATCAATTATGAAGAGTGCTAAAGACTAATGTTTTTATTTAGATTTGCAATTACCATAAATGTATAATTAATTGTATGCATTTATATTATCAAGTGAAGAAGAAATATATCGAATTTGTTATGAATATTGTGGAAGCCATATTTGATTTAATAATACATAATAATAAATCACGTGCTAGAGTCATGCAAATAAAAGATGACTTATCTCGTGCATCTCTCGGTAATCAATATGTGAGCACATATCTACAATTTCTCAAATCTAAGGCTGACGAACTCGCCGTCATTGACAAACCAGTCTCCGATGATGACCTAACACTTTACGTCCTCAACGGACTTGGATCCATGTATCGGAAGATTGCTGCCCCGATTTACGCCAGGGAGACCTCCTTACGATTCGTTGAACTGCACGAAGTATTAGTCGCCCATGAACTTTATCCTCGGTGCCATGAATCTACCACAACCAATCTTGTTGCGTATGCCAACAATGCCCAAACTAACGACATCTCACAAAACAACGGTTGAGAGCCACCACGACATGGCCAGCAGTCTCGCAGACACTCTCAACCCAACGTGGCGTGGCGGGTCCTTTTCCCGTGGTCAAAACCGTCCACGATCTAACAATACCAATCAATGGTCTTCTCAGCAGCGCATCTGAGTTGTATGTCAACTATGCGGCCATCCAGATCACATTGCTCCCTACTGTCACCCCTTAACTACCACTGCTAATATGGCTCAGTCTCCCACAAGTCAATTTTCCAACACTGGTATGACTCAGATGCCCGCCCAGCCTGGTATGAATTTTCCAACTCCATGGCTCATGGACTCTTGTGCTTCTCACAATTTAACTGCTGATTTAAATAATATGACTATTCACTCGGAATATGATGGCAATGATGAGGTGCAAATTGCTGATGGTTCTGGCTTCCCATTACTCACATTGATACTGCTACTCTTCCTTTTCCAACTCGTACTTTTACATTGTCAAATGTCCTCTGTTTACCATGTGCCCGACAGAATTTATTATCAGTCCATCAGTTCACGAAATCTAATAATGTTTATGTTGAAATTTTCCCATCTCAGTTTCGTGTGAAGGATCAACTCACTTTGCTAACCTTGGTGTCCGTACGTCTCCCTCAACTTGGCACGCTCGCCTTGGTCATCCGTCTCCTCGGAAGAGCTCTTTTATAATGTCAAATTTTAAATTACCGCTTTCTGCGAAGAAAACTGTTTTTGACAATTTTGGTGATTCATACAACGTTAATAAAACTGAGCAATTACCGTTTACTGATTCTTCCCTTATTGGTTTGCGACCGTTGCACTATATTTATGCTAATATATGGGGACCTTCTTCTATGCCTTCTGACAAAGGTTTTTCGTTATTACTTATTGTTGGTTGATCATCACAGTAGATATTGCTGGCTATTTTTCATGAATGTTAAATTGCAAGTTGTCTCTATTTTTCAACAAGCCAAGGTTCTTTTCGAGAAACTGTTTGTATACTCTATAAAGAATTTCTACAGTGACAATGTGGGTGAATTTATAGCCCTTCGACCATTTCTTGCAGCCCATGGTGTGAGTTGGCTCACCACTGCCCCTCAGACACATCAATAGAACGGCACCGTTGAACGTCGTCACTGACACGTTGTCACTACTGGACGTGCTCTATTGCATTTCGTTGTTTCCCTTTGGGCCTATGCCCTCGAACAATTGTTTATCTTATCAATCTACGATATTTTGTACACAACCAAATTATCTTAAGCTCCAGACTTTTGGTTCTCTGTTATCCATGGCTCAAACCCTACACATCAAACAACAAACTTGACTATCCATCTAGCTCATGTCTGTTTCTAGGCTATTCCACCTCTAAGAGCGTTTACAAATTCCTCGACTTAAGCTCTGACCGCATGTTTATTTCCCGCCACGTGAAAAGTGTTCAATTCCAAAAACTCTATTGCTCTTATATGGCAATAGGTGAAAAATTTTATACATACAAATTTTGAGATCTTGCCAAAAAGAAAAAAAGAAAATAGTATCAATGGATATAATTATACTCATAATGGAGATTAAAATGATTATATTCCAGATATTATAGGGTTGTTGGCATCGAACCCCCGATAATTTTCTAAATAGGCAGATTACACACATGTGGTTTGAAAATAGACAGTTTACCCCCTTTAGTTTCTGAATGGGGGCAAAACACACACCCCCCCCCTCCCGGTTTATGCTTTATTTTGCAAACCATTGATATAAATAGTCTATTTTGAAAACCACGGGGGTAAACTGCATATTTACATACCAGAATAGGTAAATTGTCTATTATGGATATAATATGTGGGTAAAATGGTTATTTACAAACCCTAGTGGTGTACTTATTACCGATAGAACTGGGGATAAATTGCTACGAGCTTAAATTGCCACTAGCTCGATAATATATTGTGGATACTACTACATATATTCACTTGCTCGTGAGCCTAAAAGCGTGAGAAATAAATAGGATAGATCAAAGAAATGGAATGAGAGAGGCAATGCAAAGCAATTCATTATATTTGAGATGTTAAATTTATAATTTAAACATTTAAGTATAATTTTTTTTTTAAATAGTGCCAAGAATATCAATTATCCCTGGTTAGATTAGCTTCTGTAGTTGTGTGAAATATATCTACACAGTGAAGGGAGACCATGACACTGTTGTAATTAAATCTTGTACTTGAATAAACAATTTATTATCGGGTTTGAACTTTGAAAAATAGCTAACCACCATAAAAAAATAGAGGGTTGGGGCGGTGTGGGGGGGGGGGGGGGGGGGGGGGGGGGGGGGGGGGGGGGGGGGGGGAAGGTGTTTGAATAGTTAAATCTGATAACTTTATACCGTTTGGAATGGAATCCCAGTAGAGGTAGGAGGCACTTTGTAAGGCCCTCGTACCGTATTATCGGAAATCAGGTTTAGTTTCTCAAAATTATGTGATTTATTTTATGTTAATCAAATGGTTGAGAATAAAATGAGACATATTATATTTTATGATGGCACATGCTCGTGCTTAAAATTATATTTGATGTGCGAGTTGGATCGCACCAGATGTGCGACACTTGTTAGCGACACTTGTTAATGTGTCTATCGAGAGTTGAATTTTGGAATTCCTTGTCAACTAGGTATTCACGCCATTCGAGAGAAACATATATTATAACAAATGTATAATGTCATGCAGAGGAATGCTTTCATGTAATATAAGTAAAGAGGATAAACATGACATCTCTATTGGTGAAGGGCATGCAATACACGTAGCAATCTTTTAACCATTCATGGTTCTACTATGCATACACTCTTTATATTTAATCTTTCTGATAAGTCATTCGTATTGCATCTTAACTTCTTCTCAAACTCGAGAAAAAGTTTTAAATAGATAAATAGGTATGAAGATGGAAAGAAGACATGATAATATATTTCATACAAATTCTAGCAATTTTGATTTGTAAGTAAATTGAGTTATTGTTCTTTGGTTTTAGTTCTGCGAATATATAAAGGAAAGTGAATTTTGATAGTTTATTTCTTTATGGTGGTCATAATCGTAATACATGATTTGAATGATTTCAAATATTAAATTATGCTTTTGCAATTGAAGGGAGGAGTTTATACTGTATCTATTTCTAAAGGAGGATTATAATAGTTAACTATTAGAAGTAAACACTTTATGGTAGTTTTGTAAGTTATCAATTAGTGCAAGTATTTTAGATTAATTATTCTGTTATTGAAGAGAAATCAATAAACATGTATTGAGTAATAGGCAGAACATGTGGAATAGCAATTGAATGAGGAAAGTTGGAGATTTAGCACAATTGACACCAACTTCAGTAGTTCGAAGATTTAGTTTAAAGGTTGATTTTATGTGCTGTTGGTTTAATCATATAAATAAACATAAGTTTATTTTTACTTGACAACTTGGAAGATCAGTAAATATAATTGTCGAAAATAGCTAAGTTTATGACATGTTGGTTATAATTTAGACTTAAAATATTCTGAATGAGAAATCTAGATACATGTGGTGATTAAATTATATAGTACTAAAGATGTAGATTGAGGCGTTGCACCAAAATCCTTGGCCCAATTGAAAGACGACGGAGAAAATGACAAGAAATAAGGTATGTTGCGATCGGGTAACATACGACAGGTATCTGTATCATTTGATATATGATTTGTTGTTGAAGTCTATGAATTATGTGAGATTATGTGGCTACGTGATTTTAGTTAAATTATGTGGCATTCATAGCATGCATAATTGGAACATCGGTGTATGAAAATAAATATTTTGTTAACACACATCATTTTTATACATACATCGATGCATGACATACACGTTGAGCTATATCCTTGAATACCCTGATATTTCTTGGATTCTGATATCGAACATTGGGGATTGGTACTGCGATACTATGTTGGCATTACATGGCCCGATATGCATAGGGAATCGTGGTCCCCTTTGATTGATATGATTTGTTGAGACGGGGATTGGTGGCACCTTGCTGATGTCATCCGTCTGGATATCCCTATATGATTATGTGATGTCAGGACCTGGGGTTGGTGGCGCTTTGCCGACGTCCATCCGTCTGGATACCCTATAGGCTTGACAGGCTCGAGCTATTCTGATATGGTTGGACTTTCGTTTATTGATTCAGATATACCCAGTGGATGGGTGTACGATATGATACCGACATGACATGGCATGGCATGCATTGCATTGCATTGCATCATATATCACATTTTATAGATACATGTTGTATATTCCATGATAGTTCCATATTGGGCTTTTGCTCACCCCCAAGGGGGGGCTGTTGTTGTCTTTGTGTGTGGACAATGGCAGGTTATACAGGTGGCTAGGACCTAGAGAGGGCATGTCTGGTGGAAGCCACACTTGAGAGGTTTATTCTTTTGTTTATCACAGTAGTCTTTGTACCAGGGATGTATCCCTATAGTGTGATGAGTCTATGTATATTTAAGTTCTGTATGCTGGTTTATGTTGATGGATATGAAACTGGTGGTATTTATATATTTTCAGTATATGTTGATTTGTGTTGGTGGTATGCTCCTCGTGCGATGAGGTCATGCCGAAATTTTTAGGGCCACATGTTAATAAATGTTAAACAAATCTTCCGCTGTTTACGCTATAATTATCATTGTGTGATAATTAATCACATTATTAGGATTGGGCCCTCACAGTATGGTATCAGAGCATAACTGGGAATGCTCAATTTTGAGTCTTGTGTACACTTGAATAGGCACAAATAAATGTGTGCGCTTGTGTTTGAATTATTTGACTTATTTGCTCTTACTTGGCTTGGCTTGCCTTGGTTTGATGTTACATGAGATTGATATGTGAATATGCATGATTTGTGTAGTATTGATATTGCTCACGATATTAATACTATACTATTATGAATAAACTTTTATATGTGGCATGGACCCAATATTTTAGCAAATTTTATTTATTTTATACTCGAAACTGACATGGACCTATGCACGTATGTGTATGGATCTTGTGTTCAAGGAATACTGATTTTCTTTGTTATGGATTTGGATAGAATTTGCATGGACCTTAATATTACCTCGGCATAGACTCCATACATTTGTGGTAAGGATTTGGGAAAGATTCCTACATATATTTCCAGAGAGATGAATAAGAATATCTATTTGGGAATCATGACTATTTCAAAGATTTTTATGTGTATAAAATGATTCGACTTGAATGAGTCGAAATTATTATGATATTTTGTATGACTATGAATTGCAGTGCTTTTTGTATGCAAATGGATCTGCACTCTGAGTAGTATCAGGTGTCAATCCAAAGCCAAGATGTGCCGGTAATTTTCTTATATGCTCGATATATGGTTAAGTCATACGAGTCTTCTAATTTTTGATATTTTAAAGGACTCGATGAGTCAAGTGTTCTAAAAAAAAAAAAAAAAAAAATCTTTGATTTGATTGTGATTGTTCCTATTAATGAGCTCTTGGTTTTTCCAAGATGAAAATATGATGTGTTGAATATCTGAAAGTGAATATTTCAGATTCTATGTACGAAATGTGTCTAATCAGCTGTCCAGTCTGCAGTTGGATTGAATGGTAACCTTGTAATCATGCGATAAAGGAATTAGTACTTGTAGGATATCTGAAATTAACCATTCAGTTTCCTATGAAGAAGTGATGAGATATGGCAAACTATCCAAACGAAAATTTTGGATGAATAAAGTGATACTCTTGTGCCACGTCATTGTTCGACATGGTATTCCTGTTGCTCCAACTAAGGTTAAAGCAGTGTTAAACTGGTGAAGACCTACTAATGTTCTTGAGGTCCGATGTTCATGGGTTTAGCAGGATTTTTTAAAGTTGTTTTATCGAAAAGTTTGTTTAAAATTGCTAAACCTAGTACTCAGCTGACACAGAAAAATTTAAAACCATATTTGGTCAGATGAGTATAACACAAGTTTTCTTAAATTGGAAACGAGACTAACCACTGCACCTTCATTTATTATTCCGTCCGGCCGGAGGATAATGGTTTGCACGTCTGTATTTTTAAAAGGTTTAGGTTACGTCTCGCCAACTTAAATTTTATGAGATTCGATACCCTGTACGTGATTTAGAATTGGCGGCAATTGTTTTGCTTAAAAGATTTGGACGCCATTGTTTATCCGGGGGAAAAATTTCATTATTTATTCGGACCACAAGAGCTTGAAATATCTATTCTTTCACTCTACTATCTATATGAGGCAACACATGTGGAGAGATTTCCTAAATGGTGTATCTTCTGTTGTTCAAATCACCAAGGTACACGTAAATGTTCGTATGATTCTTATCAACGAGGTTATTGTATGATTGATTTCTTATGTCAAATGCACAACGACATAGTACTTTGATTATGGAATCCGAAGAATTATTATCTTTGGGATATATATCTGATTTTATCTTTTATTTAAATGAGACGGTCAATGGATTGTCCGTGAGACTCTAGAATTGTAATATATGTATATGTAGGTATACTTAAATGGATCATTTATCCATTAACGGACCAAGATTGGTGAAATCAATTGTCTTGATTTTAGTTGTTTAATACCCAGAGTTTATTTTCAAACTTTGGCAACATTGTAGAATGCAAAACGGATATTCTAGATTGCAAGGACTACATAGTATTTGTAGACTGGCAATCACACTTCGTATACTATTTAACTTAATGAAGACTGTCGAGAGTATTTTATTTTCTCGAATATGTCGTAGTCGAAGTTTGGTTTTATTTTGAAATTCTGGTATTCATTTCAGAATACATTTGAGTTGAGTATATGTTTAACTATATGTTGTATATATATGTTTCGAATCCTTGAGACTTTTGCAAGATATCTATCTTCGAGGAATCAATGGGTAAACAATATTTGTGGAATACAAGAAGTGAATAATCGGTGGATGCTCAAATGATGGAAAACTGCCCAGACTCAGTAAGCTAGTTATAAGAATAAGCGTGGACACTTCTGAAAATGGTAACAGGGTGATTTAATCATTTTCAAAAAAAATCTCTCATGTTAAAGGTATGTTGAGTGTTGTAAGATTTTATTTTTATTGTTTGTAATGTGTTTCGTAACTCAATATTGAGGAATTAGAAACACGACTTGATAAGTATTCTTCAATCTGATGAGGTTGAATTTAATTATTCAACGTTCTGCACTGAAGAATTAATTTTGTGTTCTAAATTGAAAAGATGGTTTCTTATAACCATTCTCTTCCATTGTTATAAGATAAATAAACTAGTCATTGATTTTGATTCAGCTTAATGCTAAATGAATTGAGTTTATGAAGTTGATGTTTTTCCGATTATAGTATTGACATGTACTGTAATTGGTGAATGATTTAAGATCTGCACTTGTGAGATTTCGAGGACGAAATCTTTTAAGTGGGGAAGAAATGTAAGGCCCTCGTACCGTATTATCGGAAATCAGGTTTAGTTTCTCAAAATTATGTGATTTATTTTATGTTAATCAAATGGTTGAGAATAAAATGAGACATATTATATTTTATGATGGCACATGCTCGTGCTTAAAATTATATTTGATGTGCGAGTTGGATCGCACCAGATGTGCGACACTTGTTAGCGACACTTGTTAATGTGTCTATCGAGAGTTGAATTTTGGAATTCCTTGTCAACTAGGTATTCACGCCATTCGAGAGAAACATATATTATAACAAATGTATAATGTCATGCAGAGGAATGCTTTCATGTAATATAAGTAAAGAGGATAAACATGACATCTCTATTGGTGAAGGGCATGCAATACACGTAGCAATCTTTTAACCATTCATGGTTCTACTATGCATACACTCTTTATATTTAATCTTTCTGATAAGTCATTCGTATTGCATCTTAACTTCTTCTCAAACTCGAGAAAAAGTTTTAAATAGATAAATAGGTATGAAGATGGAAAGAAGACATGATAATATATTTCATACAAATTCTAGCAATTTTGATTTGTAAGTAAATTGAGTTATTGTTCTTTGGTTTTAGTTCTGCGAATATATAAAGGAAAGTGAATTTTGATAGTTTATTTCTTTATGGTGGTCATAATCGTAATACATGATTTGAATGATTTCAAATATTAAATTATGCTTTTGCAATTGAAGGGAGGAGTTTATACTGTATCTATTTCTAAAGGAGGATTATAATAGTTAACTATTAGAAGTAAACACTTTATGGTAGTTTTGTAAGTTATCAATTAGTGCAAGTATTTTAGATTAATTATTCTGTTATTGAAGAGAAATCAATAAACATGTATTGAGTAATAGGCAGAACATGTGGAATAGCAATTGAATGAGGAAAGTTGGAGATTTAGCACAATTGACACCAACTTCAGTAGTTCGAAGATTTAGTTTAAAGGTTGATTTTATGTGCTGTTGGTTTAATCATATAAATAAACATAAGTTTATTTTTACTTGACAACTTGGAAGATCAGTAAATATAATTGTCGAAAATAGCTAAGTTTATGACATGTTGGTTATAATTTAGACTTAAATATTCTGAATGAGAAATCTAGATACATGTGGTGATTAAATTATATAGTACTAAAGATGTAGATTGAGGCGTTGCACCAAAATCCTTGGCCCAATTGAAAGACGACGGAGAAAATGACAAGAAATAAGGTATGTTGCGATCGGGTAACATACGACAGGTATCTGTATCATTTGATATATGATTTGTTGTTGAAGTCTATGAATTATGTGAGATTATGTGGCTACGTGATTTTAGTTAAATTATGTGGCATTCATAGCATGCATAATTGGAACATCGGTGTATGAAAATAAATATTTTGTTAACACACATCATTTTTATACATACATCGATGCATGACATACACGTTGAGCTATATCCTTGAATACCCTGATATTTCTTGGATTCTGATATCGAACATTGGGGATTGGTACTGCGATACTATGTTGGCATTACATGGCCCGATATGCATAGGGAATCGTGGTCCCCTTTGATTGATATGATTTGTTGAGACGGGGATTGGTGGCACCTTGCTGATGTCATCCGTCTGGATATCCCTATATGATTATGTGATGTCAGGACCTGGGGTTGGTGGCGCTTTGCCGACGTCCATCCGTCTGGATACCCTATAGGCTTGACAGGCTCGAGCTATTCTGATATGGTTGGACTTTCGTTTATTGATTCAGATATACCCAGTGGATGGGTGTACGATATGATACCGACATGACATGGCATGGCATGCATTGCATTGCATTGCATCATATATCACATTTTATAGATACATGTTGTATATTCCATGATAGTTCCATATTGGGCTTTTGCTCACCCCCAAGGGGGGGCTGTTGTTGTCTTTGTGTGTGGACAATGGCAGGTTATACAGGTGGCTAGGACCTAGAGAGGGCATGTCTGGTGGAAGCCACACTTGAGAGGTTTATTCTTTTGTTTATCACAGTAGTCTTTGTACCAGGGATGTATCCCTATAGTGTGATGAGTCTATGTATATTTAAGTTCTGTATGCTGGTTTATGTTGATGGATATGAAACTGGTGGTATTTATATATTTTCAGTATATGTTGATTTGTGTTGGTGGTATGCTCCTCGTGCGATGAGGTCATGCCGAAATTTTTAGGGCCACATGTTAATAAATGTTAAACAAATCTTCCGCTGTTTACGCTATAATTATCATTGTGTGATAATTAATCACATTATTAGGATTGGGCCCTCACACACTTGCACGCTCTACCATGTCCCCTAGTTGCTTCTTTACTCGACCAATTTACAAAATTTAAAAACCCTCAATTTACTCTATAAAAGCCACCCTTTCTTCTCCATTTCAACTCAACTTCAACCATAGCACAAAACAAGACCAAGAACCCTCTTTTCTCTTTCAAGAAATCAGGATTTCTTGATAGCAATCATTCAAATTAAAAGAAGAAATAATGAAGCTGATTGGCAATTTCAAGAGAAGGATTTCAAGTAGAGGACTTGGAGGAGTCCTCAGAGAGCAAAGGGCCAGGCTTTACATCATCAGAAGATGTGTAGTCATGCTTCTTTGTTATCATGATTGACGATCCAGCTTTTACTAATCATTTCTACCGAGAAGACTAATTTTTTGTTTTTTTTTGTTAATCTGGTTGTGTAAATAGTGAGGTGACGAGAAATTAGTCTTAACGTTTTGACAATTTTGCACTGATTGGCCTAAATTGGCTTCTTTTATTCATCCGATTTATGGATCGAATCTTATTGAAACTTATTAGTTTGATTCATTTCTTAAACTTCGAAATTATAATTTTTGATTCAGTTTCTTGAATTTTTTAACTAGTGTTTGATGGTTTGTGTCTTTCTAGCTACTTCTGTTAATTAGTGAAACCTGATATATAAATTATAGGACTTTGATGTGATTGAATGAGGAGGGTTGGTGTTGTTGTGCCATGGAAAACCGTATTATTAAAAACATCTATACCACATATCTGATCGTGCCATATAAGAGACGAGGATTGCACTCACTGCATTCCAACTTGTTCTTTTTAGTCTTTTTCCTCCCTATTTTTTTTTCTTTTAACATGGGGATGAGGTTTTTTTTAAAAAGATTTTTGGGTCATTGTCAGCCCGGACTCTAACCTGAGTCATCCCAAAATGGACTTGCGATTTTATCACCGGACTAATTCGGGGCCCCTCTCAATTTCTTTTCTAATAAAAGGGTTCTGATTCTGATGGCAACACCCCAATCTAGCATGAGACACTAACTTCGGAAAATTTGGGATAATTTTTTTCTAGCAAATTTAGTTTTATCAAAATTTATAATCAAATTCTATTTAAAAATAAAATCGACTCACCAATATAATTGATTTTTCCTTAATTTAAATTATTTAAACATGAAGGAATAAATTTAATTTTTTGACCATGCTTCTTCCAATGATTAATCAGATAACAAGCATTCCAGAAAGCAAGATTATGCAATCATTTCAATAATTTTTTTTCACCAATACTATAAAATATCTTAGACCAAAAATTAGTAAAGTTCTTAATATTAATATTTAATATTAATATTATAAACTATTCCTACTCCCTTTTGAATCAATCAAACTCTATTCCAACTGGTATTGGTTTAAAGGCACGCTTCATAATTAAGCGTGGTTATCAAACCATTTTAATAATACGAAGGGTCGTCCTTTAAAGCACAATGACAAGCTAAAATAATTACTTTGTTAACTTAATACTATTTATATAATCTTCCTTAATTTATTATTACTGAAAATGATAATCTTTATAGGACCAAACGATTATCGCATTACCAAAAGATATAGCTAGTGTTAATGATGCGACTCTAATCTTTTAAATCGTACAACAAATATAGCTTGATTGAATACATGATATAATATCTTAGAAGAATAAGATGTCGTTTTTCATCTGTCAAATTATACCTTATATTTGTCTATTTTTCTAGACTCCTAGAAATAAGATGTCTACTCCTCTAGTTTTCGTAATTATCAAATTCCTCCATTTAGTTTGAACAATTAGATTTACCTTCCCGGAGTGTAGTTTTATGTCAAATCATAATGGAAAGGAAATAATTGTAATTTTTCCTATATATTTTATAAACTAGATTGGGTGCCATTGTAATATATATATTCTACAAAGGATGCAGATGTTCAAACTAGAGGGGAGAATTTGTAATACAAATATTTTACAAAAGGGAAACATTTCCTAAAAATTAACTATAGAGACACATAATTTCAAAGCATGCCCTCGAAATATGAAAACGGGGTTCATAAATTGCCGTGAAAGATCAAATGAAATTTAGAAAACAAAATGAGAAAATAATTTAGAAAAAGACAGCGAACGGGACAAGTGTAGACTAGTGGAAGTTGGGAATGAGTCCAATATGTTATGGTAATGGTCGGTGTATTTCAGCTATAGATCAATTCAATATGATTAAGCTAAATGAATTGTATGCTCATATATGTATTTTTATTCTATTGAGTTAGTTTATAAGTGTGACCCAAATCGGATGCACACAAATATTTAATTTATCTATGTGTGCATGCATGCATGTATCTCATCTACAATTTTTAGGAGATTTATTTAAATTTTTAGCTTATTAATACATTATTAATCAAATGTATTAAAATCTGCGAAGAAATTCATATCCAGATCAAATTTATCTCGAAAATATATTCAAGCATATTCATATTCAGCTTTCGCATGATAATTTTGAACATAAATTATGTGGACGAATCTTTTCCATGATCGATGTTCTATACATAGAACTGGGATGAAATAGTAGGAGGGTACAAATACTACTTTTTTTTTTTTTTTTTTGAGTTGGGTATATGCTAAAATTCAATTTTTATCCACCAAGCGCGACTCGAACTCGAGATTATCCAAAGTGGGACTCGAACTCGAGATTATCCAAAGTGGGTATAAACTCTTATCCATCCCAACAAGACCGGCAAGCTCGTACAAATACTACTTTTGAATAGAATCCATGACTACTCAAAAGGTAGAGAGAGTACTACTACTTGTCACTCCCACCTCCCCGCATCATTAACATTTTGGTGTTACATTAGTTAATTATGAAACTAAGTTTTAAATAAAGTTGGTGCATGTTGGGATTAAAAAATCTTTGTAGGTTTGATGTTGCTCTTAGTCCTGGATGGAAATGTTCCTTCCATTCATCCAAGGGTGATTATACTCTCAGGTCGCTGCCCCGGCATGGCAACATCAAAGGGTGGTTACATTTATTTCTCCCATGAAATATTTATCTACTTTCGAATATTACATAGAATCCAACTTGTATGTCACCATCAGATCCATTCTTAAATCACATTGATTTATGCTTAGGCCTTGGGGTATGCAGCCCTCAAATACATGGAGTCATGTGGCCGCATCTCATGGAGTGTAGCGTCAAATTGAATCGCACATTTAAGCGAAAAATTTCTAATCCCAAAAAAATGCATTCTCTAGTCGAGCAATCGCCATCAAACAAAAATATACAACTTCTTCAGGTCTGCTGCTCAGTAAAAAAGCGATCACGGAAACTAATAACGAAACACGCCAAGCGCAATACCTTATAATCAAAGAAGCCTTGATCCACTTTTCTTGTTCTCTCCCTCAAAGCATGTTGAGCATATCTAGACACTAATAGCCATTAATATAGAAGAATAAACTTAAAACAAGACACCAAGTAATAATAAAGGCTACATGGCACACATATATATAAACTCCAAACTCCAAACTCCAAACTCCAAACTCCAAAATTCAATCTCAACTTCAAAGAAACTATAAACTATAGCTACCATACCACAAACCATGACAATCTTACATCCCGAACTGAACCAAACAATTTCAACGGCTGTTAAATTTGCCAGAAGGAACCTGAGACCATGATGATGGCTTGAATCCTCCTACTAACAATTTTGACACAGACGAAGCGTTTATCTTCCTCCTTTTCGCTTCCAGCTCAAAACGTCTTTTATCAGACTCAGAAGAACGGGATGGTCCAGAAAAAATCGAGGAGGCTTGAATCAGGGCCCTTTTGTTTTTTCTGTTCTTTTCAAACTTGGTAGCAAATTTAACACGTGATGCAGCTGCAGCATCTTCTTCAGAACGAGGAAGAAGTCTTATACCAAATCCAGCTTTTCTAGAACTAGCTTCTTCTTCAGCCACTCTTTTCTTTTGATTCCTAAGTTTGGCTCGCAGTGATTTGTTCAAGGAATAATCGTCTGAATGCATTGCATCTGAAACTCGCTGAAGACGCACCAGTACTGGCTCAGCTTCTTTCTTCTTCTTCATATCTTTCTCCTGGTGTTCAAGACGGTAAAAGGGATCCGCTAGCTTGTTCTTATCTGAAACCGACAGTAAAAAGGTCAGAAAAACATAGTTATGTTTTGGTTGTTTAGATGACAGGCCAGATTGATTATTATCGAAGAAAACTCACCATCATCCACTGGGAGCACCAAAGTTTCAGCATCTTCAGCATCATATTCCTCGATCTTTTTTCGAGCTCCACTAATAATCACATACTCGCAACTTTTTGGATCTGTTTGAATAACAATCTCATGTCTGCAGCATGCAGACTTCATCGAAAAGCTCCATATCTGGAAACAGCATAGATTATCAATATCCATAGTAACAATGCACGAAAATAGTTAAGCATTTGTGTTAAACAACAGTATACCTTTGTAGAATAATAATTTCCAACTTGTTTTTTCTCAGCATTAAATCGCACACCTTTTGCAATCATGGACTCGCATCCACCACACCATATATTATAAGGCATCTCAAACCTGCAAAATCAAAAGCATAAAGTATGAACTCAACATCCTAAATATCTTAGAAAACAAATGTCTCACATTATAGATACCACAACACACTTTCAATCATCATGTCGGTTGCAAGAAACGATTATTCCCTCAGTGCATGATATATTATTGTTTTCAACTAAAGACATTTTCTTTGATGATATGACAATTACTATCAGAAGTCACAAGTCTCTTCATCGCCAATAAACTTGCAAAAGACAAAATATGCAGTTCATTTTTCAACTGATACAATTGTGATATGCATGGCATCATGTCAGCCACAGGAAATTAAACTTTGTCAGACCAATTTACCCCATGAAGTACAACTAAACTCTTTTATATATATGGAGGAAAGCTGATCTACATTGCCCTCACCGAAAACAAACTAAAATTTACAACAACATCCGTCCAGGATACAAGCTAGTGCAAGTCCATGGAAATTCCAATCTCTAAACAGTTCTCATGATCAATGAGGCATTTGGCCTCATATTTTCATAGCATAATTTCATCATTCTGTATCACCCAACATCTTTCAAAATGGACTAAAAGCTGATTGTTCAGCTCTACCGAAAAAAATTCCCAAAGGGAATCCTAATCCACAAAAATCCATCTTCCTATCTCTTGTTGAGCGATTGCGATTAAAAAAAATCGAAGAATTTCTATAAGACTGTTGCTCAGAAAAAAATACAATCACAAGAAATGATCACTAAATTTGCCTACAGTAATACCTTATAATCAAGATGCCTTGATCGATTTTTCTTGCTCTCTCCCTCAAAGCATGTTGACCATGAAACTTGTTCAGCCCACCCTGAGGATATGTGTGCATAAAAATCTGGAATATATGCACATACTGATCATGAAAATACATTTAAAGAATTACACTACAAAATACCTTCTTTGGATTCCATTCTGGTGGGTAATAAAAATTATCTGCCCTCGCAGCTGCAAGAGATGACTGCAGAAACCAAACAAATTCACTTCAATCACTTGATAAACAAATGTTTAAGCAAATAAAAAACCTAGAGCATCGATATTATAGAGCATCAATATCGAGGGATAACATATAAAGAAGTAATAATGTAAAATACTTGCACACATGAAAGTGCTATAAATAACCCGTGCTTGTAGAGAATATTTTCTATGGAATCTTTTTTTAGGTAAGAACATGTTAGCCGATGATCATATTATTTAAAATTAAAACTAATAGAAATCCGATTCAAATTACAGTTGTATAATCTGAACATTCATTTCAAAATCACTAAACTTTTTAAAAATAGAACGTATTCTTTCCACAAATCCCCAGCCAAATTAAAAAAAAATGTCCAACACGCATAGAGGGATAGAACCAGGAGGCGATATTTTCTAATAAAAATTTAATATAGACCTTTTTTAGGTAAGAAACCCGATGCTCATAGTATTTATGACAAATAAAAATCCAATTCAAATTACAGTTGTATAATCTGAACATTCGTTTGAAATCATTCACTTTTTACAAATAGAACGTATTACTTCCACAAATCCCCAGCCAAAACAAAATGTTTGTCCAGCACGCATGGAGGGATCGAACCAAGGAAACTAAACTCCTCCCAGCCGCCGCCGCCGCCGCCGCCACCCCCCCCAACCCCGAATTAACACCAAATTTCTATTTTTCATGAATAGTGAACCTAAAATTATTTCAACCCTCTAAGCCAGTTTTTGTCAATTTTCATTGTCTCAAACACTGGAGAAGCAATTAAATCGAACAATCGTCTCATAAGAGGGTCTAATGTTTCAATCATCCTTAAAATCAGTTAACCAATTGAAAAAAAAATGAATCTAATCTAAAGATCATACCGAAACTTTATCCGCAATCATCATAAATACTAATCCAGTAACAAAACAATTAATTAAACTAAACGAAAGAAATTATGTACCATTTTGTAGTAATCTCTCTTTTTCCGATCAAATTCGAAGCAGGCGAGTTCTGGAGCTGTTAATTTCTAGTTTTCCGTGGAGGTCTCAATTATATTTTGCAAGGGTTCCGAGTGGGGAGAATTTAATTATTGCTGAAAAAGGATGCCGCGACGTCGTTTGATTAGTGTCCGGGGCCCCAGGCCCGTCCAAACTGTTGGGTTTACTTTGAATGTGTGGGCAATGGCCCAAATAGTGCCGTGCCAGCACAAATCATCCAGTTAAAGGCCTATGAAATTATCAATTTGCTTGAAATTATCAATTTCTGGCTTAGCTTTTTCTATTTTTTAATGTAATTTTATATTATTAAATAACATCACTTATTTTTATTTTTATATTTTAAATGTTTTAAATGGAGATGTTTGATGAAGTCAAAATATTTGATTGAAAAATATTATTAAAATAGGTTAATATATAAAGGTATCATTTCCAAAACAATTTTTCAAATGGGTCTGAGAAAAAACAATAGTGCATAAAAATCTGATTTCAAAATCTTTAAATCAAATAGGTCCAAATTTCAAATCAATTTAGGTTGAATTTTGACTCTTATACTGTAATGGCCCAATTTTAATGAAAATTATTAGTCCAAATTTTTAACAATAATAATAATAATACTAATAATAATAATATTTAAATAAAAAAAAAAGAAATCGTACAAAAAGCTAACACGATTTTCTCAAAAAGTTATTTCATCTTCGTCAAAAATTTTCTTCCGCTTCAGTCTCGCGTCGTTTTCATTTCTTCCGATTTTCAATTCGTCTTCTTCGCTTCTCGTCCGTTTCAGTTCATCATTCACTCTTCATCTCCCTCACCCCTTCATCTACTGATTGATTAGTTATTTAGTAGCCTTCTAACAGAAAGCAAAAATCGATTTCCGTCTGTTTCAACTCGAAAAAGGAAAATTTCCAGATTTCGTTGGTTTTGATTTTCGACTTCGGAAATCACTTCTAAATCCAAGTAGTAGCAAGCAATCAAGAGGAATTCGGATTTGGGCATCAATTGGTATGAAATTCGATTTTATTTAAGTTTCGAAAAAATTTCGATTTTCAATTTTTAATTTCTGTTTCGATTTTTAATTATTGTGTTTAGGTTAGTTGGATTTAAATTAAAGTTTTAGGGGTTTAATTTGTCAAGAACAATTTTTAAGATTTGGTTCGAAAATTCTGGAATTTAAGAATAGAAAATGTATCTGATAATTTGAAGAACTAATGTCGTTTAAATGTTTCTGGAATTGAAGTTCGAATATGATAATTTGAAGACTTCATATTTTTGTTCGAAGGTGATACTGAATTTTTGAAGACTTGGGATGGTGATTTGTTCGAAAATTTGTAGGTTGGATTTTAAGGAATTTCGAAAAATATTCTGGAATTTTGTATGATAGTTCGAAAATGATGTTGAATAATATTAGGATTATGTTAGGTTGTTTTAAGAATCAAGTTAAATGAATATGGTTGTTGATAATGTTGAAATGAATAATAGGAAATACTTGATATCTTGGAGATTGTGGGAAGGTTTGTAGCTTGACGGTGTTAGGAAGCTTCGAGGTACGTAAAGGGAGTTGCAATTTTCCGTAAATTATTTTAAGTATTTCGTATTGTTTATTTTGAAATGATTTCGGATAGTAAGCATACAAGAATTATTTTGAAAGATGATTTTTGATAAGAAATGTAATTTGTTGAAAAATAGAATTTTGAATAACATTTTATTGTGTGTGAAAAACTATTTTGAAGGCCATGTTTGTCTTGATTCGGTGAATACGATTTGAAGTTTGTGAACTGTGGATATTTTCGTTTCGTTGTGTCTCGCATTGCGACGAGGATAAAAACGCGCATACTTTCGGCTCGTTGGCGACGAGAATAAAGAAACGCATTTCGTTTTGTTCGAAGACAGAGGGGGTATAATATCTGTCGATACCCTTCCAGCGGGTATAGTCTGGAATGATATCATTGTGTCACATCCGTATTTGAGTATGCATTTGTTTCATTACAGCGTGGCTATGTTTAATGATTAATTCTATAATGTTAAGACATTATATGATATTGTTATTCGTTTCCGTTACGTTTCGTTGGTTATCTGTGCAGTTATTTCTGCTATGATTTCCGTTATGTGAAATTTAGTTCCGTTGACTGCTCGGATTAAACCATATATGTGTGAAAGTTATTTTAGATATGAAAGTATATTATTTTTCGTCACATTATGAAAAATGATGTTTTTAATATTTTTATCAAATGTTTATTATGCTTACTATAAAATGCTGCAACTTACCTTTACCTGTAATGTGACATATTACAGATGGAGTTGAAGACTTAGATGATGCAGAGGGTATTTAGTTATGCAACGAGAGTTAATTATGTTGAAAGGTTATTTGTTATTTTGAGGACATGAAGTACTTTATTTTGATTTAGTTGTTTTTGGATATTGAGACTTCAATTGGGTTTAGTTATTTTGATTTTATGATTTTGTTATTGTGGTTGTAGTGATCTGGTAGATCACAGGGTACAATTTTTAAGAGGAGACTCTGCCCAAAATTTTCTAAAATAAAAGTCACGGATAAAATTATTAAGTTAAACATCCGATAAGAATAAAAACGTTTCCGCTAAACAAAAGTTCAAAGTGATATTAAGTTTTGAATTGAATGTAGCCTTGTATTCAAGCAATTGAATACGGCGGGCGACCCGTCTGGGCGGGTCGTCACAGTTGGTATCAGAGCCTTAGTTTATAAGTTTGGATTAGACCTTTGTTATATGTTTGGGATTAGACTTTTGAACTTAAGAATGAAGTTTTAGGTTTGACTATATATCTTCTTTGTTTACGAATCTTACGATAAATTTCACTTTCATTTTAAGATTTCAAATGGCTAGAGGAAGAACCAGTAGCAATCAGAGTGGTAGCCAAGAGCAGGACTCGAATCGCGACTCAGGAGAAGGTCAAGATGGAGTCCCAAATATAAACGTGGGATCAATGAATGAGGTGGACATCACGAACATATGTCGCATCATAGCTGGAGTGTTACAACAAAATGTGGTTTCGGCACCACTACAGCCGGAAACACAGAGAAGGACTGAATTTGAGAGATTTCGGGCACTCCGACCACCGTACTTTGGAAACGAGACTGATCCAATGAAAGCTGAGGAATGGCTGACTAAGATTGAAGAATTACTGAAGGCTATAAATATTGATGATGGAGAAAAAGTTACAATGGTGACTCCATTTCTGGAAGGAAATGCAAAGCATTGGTGGACATCAGTGGAAGTAAGTATGGAACGAAACTCCATTACCTGGACGATTTTTAGAGAGAAATTTCTGCAACAATATTTTCCTGACGCTGTCCGAATGGCTAAAGAAGATGAATTTTTGAGGCTGAGGCAAACCGAGAATATGACTGTGCTGGAATATATGAGGAAGTTCCAAGAGCTGGGCAGATTATGTCCTCTATATCTGCAATCGGAGAATAGCAAGATTACAAGGTTCAGACAAGGTCTTCGCACTGGCATCAGGCTCAAAGTAGCACCTCTCATGGATACCAAATTTGATATACTCATGGAGAGGGCATTGTTTGTGGAATCTGAACTGAGGAATCTTGAGACTCCTCAAAATCGAAAGAGAAAGCCTGAATTCAGAAACAGAGATCAGAGACCGCCAGCACGCAGACAGATGATAGTTGAAACTAAGAAGAATGAAGTTTGTCCCAAGTGTAATCGGAGTCATACTGGGGAATGTTACTGGAACTCTGGAGGTTGCTTTAAATGTGGATCTAAATATCATCGGATTAGAGATTGTCCTAGTCTGAAACAAACCTCGGGAAAAATCAACCACGTGGACAACAGCAGCGCAATCCAACTAGATTGTATGTTGTCCGTGCTGAAGAGGATCATGAGTTGATCGGAGGTAAATTTAAATTCTTGAATCAAGATGTTTATGTGTTATTTGATTCTGGTGCCTCAAATTCCTTTATCTCTGAATCTTGTGTGGAGAAACTTGATTTGCACTTCAGTCCACTGTTATATTTAATGCAAGTATTGAGTCCATTAGGAAAGACAGTCACAATTAAATAGTATGCAATGATGTAACACTGATTGTGGAAAGCGAAGAATTCAAAGCCAACCTGTTCATCATCAACATGAAAGAATTTGACATAATTCTTGGAATGGATTGGTTGAGTAGTGCAAAGGCTCGCATTGACTGTTACCGAAATATCATAACCCTACAAACGAATTCGGGTAAAGAGATCTGTTATGAAGGCGTGAACTTGCATGAACGATTTTGTGGCCATGTCTCTGAAGTGGAAGCAAAAATAAATAAGATTTGCACGGTGAAAGAATTCTCAGATGTTTTCCCAGAGGATTTGCCAGGACTGCCACCAATTCGAAGCACGGAATTTTCTATTGATATTATTCCGGGATCAGAACCGATATCCAAAGCACCTTACAGGATGGCACCAGCAGAGCTAAAAGAATTGAAAGGACAATTGAAGGAACTACAAGATAAAGGTTTCATAAGGCCTAGTGTGTCACCTTGGGGAGCACCGGTACTGTTTGTAAAGAAAAAGGATGGCAGCATGAGAATGTGCATTGACTACAGGGAGTTGAATCGAATCACTGTGAAGAATAAATATCCGCTACCAAGGATTGACGATTTGTTCGATCAATTACAAGGTGCACAAATATTCTCGAAGATTGATTTGAGATCTGGGTATCATCAACTCAGAATCAAAGAACAGGATAATCACAAAACTGCATTTCGAACCAGATATGGACATTATGAATTTCTGGTGATGCCTTTCGGACTTACGAATGCACCTGCAGCATTTATGGCATTAATGAATCACGTATTCCGAGAATGGCTCGACAAATTCATCATAGTATTCATTGATGATATATTGATTTATTCCAAATCAAAGGAAGAACATGAAGAACATTTGAAGATGACATTAGAGAGACTACGACAACATCAATTATTTGCAAAGTTCGAGAAAGGCGACTTCTGGTTGGATTCTGTATCATTTCTTGGACACATCATTGATACTCAAGGATTCCGAGTTGACTCAGCAAAGATTCAAGCCATTACCAATTGGAAAGTTCCGACATCAGTAACAGAAATTCGAAGTTTTCTGGGATTGGCTGGATATTACCGAAAATTTGTGGAAGGATTTTCTCGAGTTGCATTACCCCTTACAAAGTTAACTAGAAAGGGAGTAAAGTTTGAATGGGATTCTAAGTGTCAGGCAAGTTTTGAGAAGTTGAAAGATCTACTTGTGACGGCACCTATTCTTACATTGCCGGATGGACATGAAGGATTTTGTATCTACAGTGATGCATCAAAAGAGGGGTTAGGTTGTGTACTTATTCAAAACGGAAAGGTGATTGCATATGCTTCACGACAGTTGAAAGAACACGAAATAAGGTACCCCACTCATGATCTGGAACTGGCAGCAGTTGTTTTTGCACTGAAATTATGGCGACACTACTTGTACGGAGCCACATGTGATATCTACACTGATCACAAGAGTTTGAAGTATATTTTTACTCAAAAGGAGTTGAATATGAGACAGAGAAGATGGTTAGAGCTGATCAAGGACTATGATGTGAAATTGCACTATCACCCTGGAAAGAGTAACGCGGTAGCTGATGCACTGAGCAGGAAGAGTTATGGATCAATGCTATTGACTACGCAACAGAAACTCGTTGATGAGATGTCAAAGTTAAATCTGAATGTCGAATTAAGAGACGACCAGAATGGGACGACGTTGTTGTGTAATCTCATGGTGCAACCTGATCTTATTCTCAGGATTAAGGAAGCACAATCAAAGGATCCTATGTGGCAAACTTTCTTACAAAGAGCTCAATCCAACCAAGAAATTTTTAGAATGCATGAAGATGGAACTTTGAGATTCAATGATAGACTATTCGTTCCAGCTGTATCAACACTGAGGGGCGAAGTCTTACAAGATTCACATCAGACAATATTGGCCATGCATCCAGGACAGAATAAAATGTATCAAGATATGAAGCAATTATTTTGGTGGCCAGGAATGAAGCAAGATGTCGTAAAGTTTGTGTCTAAGTGTTTAGTGTGTCAACAAGTGAAAGTTGGAAGACAAAAGCCAGCAAGGACACTGAGAAACTTGGATATACCAAACTGGAAATGGAAACATATTACAATGGACTTTGTGACCGGATTACCCAAAACTACTACACAAAGGGATTCAGTTTGGGTTATTGTTGATCGACTTACTAAGTGTGCTCACTTTATACCGATGAAAAAGACTACATCAATGAATGATTTAGCACGGCTTTACATTGATCAAGTTGT
Source organism: Haberlea rhodopensis (assembly GCA_907163345.1). Taxonomy (NCBI): domain Eukaryota; kingdom Viridiplantae; phylum Streptophyta; class Magnoliopsida; order Lamiales; family Gesneriaceae; genus Haberlea; species Haberlea rhodopensis. The sequence goes on from CAJQUN010000339.1 coordinate 425,887, forward strand.
GTGTTTGCACGGGATACCAGTTAGTATCATATCTGATTGAGATGCTCGATTCACCTCACAATTCTGGAAGAGTTTACAATCTGTGTTGGGAACGAATTTGAAATACAGCACAGCTTTCCATTCACAGACGGACGGACAGTCTGAGAGAACGATTCAGATCCTCGAGGATTTACTTAGAACATGTATTTTGGATTTTCAAGGACAAAGGGATCGTCCTCTGAAACTGGCAGAATTTGTGTACAATAACAGTTATCAATCCAGTATTCAAATGGCACCATTCGAAGCTTTGTATGGAAGGAAATGTCGAACACCACAGTGTTTGTATGATGTTGGCGAGAAGCTATTGGAAGGACCAGAGTTGATCAAACTCACGAATGAAAATGTTTCCATCATCAAACAGAGTTTACTTACAGCTCAGAGTCGACAGAAAAGTTGGGCTGATGTTCGCAGACGAGATTTAGAGTTCCAACAAGGGGATAAGGTATACTTGAAAGTATCACCATTCAGAGGAGTAATGAGGTTTGGCAAGCATGGGAAGTTAAGTCCGAGATTCATATGACCATATGAAATTTTGGAAAGAATAGGAACTTTGGCTTATCGACTTGCTCTACCTCCGGAACTAGATCGAGTACATAATGTATTTCACGTGTCGTTGCTCAGGAAGTATGTTCCAGATGAAAGTCATGTACTTAAAGAAACAGAGATTGAGATATCGAAGGAATGCACATATTCAGAATATCCTATCAAGATACTTGACCGTCAAGAGAGAATTCTACGAACTAAGACAATTCCCTTTGTAAAGGTTCAATGGAGCAATCATTCACCTGTTGAAGCAACATGGGAAAAAGAAGAAGAACTATATGCTAAATATCCAGATGTAAAATGCGATGCAAGTTTCGAGGACGAAACTTTTTAGAATGTATGGAGATTGTAATGGCCCAATTTTAATGAAAATTATTAGTTCAAATTTTTAACAATAATAATAATAATACTAATAATAATATTATTTAAATAAAAAAAAAAGAAATCGTACAAAAAGCTAACACGATTTTCTCAAAAAGTTATTTCATCTTCGTCAAAAATTTTCTTCCGCTTCAGTCTCGCGTCGTTTTCATTTCTTCCGATTTTCAATTCGTCTTCTTCGCTTCTCGTCCATTTCAGTTCATCATTCACTCTTCATCTCCCTCACCCCTTCACATACTCATTGATTAGTTATTTAGTAGCCTTCTAACAGAAATCAAAAATCGATTTCTGTCTGTTTCAACTCAACTCGAAAAAGGAAAATTTCCAGATTTCGTTGGTTTTGATTTTCGACTTCGGAAATCACTTCTAAATCCAAGTAGTAGCAAGCAATCAAGAGGAATTCGGATTTGGGTATCAATTGGTATGAAATTCGATTTTATTTTAAGTTTCGAAAAATTTTATGTTTTCAATTTTTAATTTCTGTTTCGATTTTTAATTATTGTGTTTAGGTTAGTTGGATTTAAATTGAAGTTTTAGGGGTTTAATTTGTCAAGAACAATTTTTTAAGATTTGGTTCGAAAATTCTGGAATTTAAGAATCGAAAATGTATCTGATAATTTGAAGAATTAATGTCGTTTAAATGTTTCTGGAATTGAAGTTCGAATATGATAATTTGAAGACTTCATATTTTTGTTCGAAGGTGATACTGGATTTTTGAAGAATTGGGATGGTGATTTGTTCGAAAATTTGTAGGTTGGATTTTAAGGAATTTCGAAAATATTCTGGAATTTTGTATGATAGTTCGAAAATGGTGTTGAATAATAACATAAGTTAGGATTATGTTAGGTTGTTTTAAGAATCAAGTTAAATGAATATGGTTGTTGATAATGTTGAAATGAATAATAGGAAATACTTGATATCTTGGAGATTGTGGGAATGTTTGTAGCTTGACGTTGTTAGGAAGCTTTGAGGTACGTAAAGGGAGTTGCAATTTTCCGCAAATTATTTTAAGTATTTCGTATTGTTTATTTTGAAATGATTTCGGGTAGTGCAAGAATTATTTTGAAAGATGATTTTTGATAAGAAATGTAATTTGTTGAAAAATAGAATTTTGAATAACATTTTATTGTGTGTGAAAAACTATTTGAAGGCCATGTTTGTCTTGATTTGGTGAATACGATTTGAAGTTTGTGAACTGTGGATATTTTCGTTTCGTTGTGTCTCGCATTGCGACGATGATAAAAACGCGCATACTTTCGGCTCGTTGGTGACGAGAATAAAGAAACGTATTTCGTTTTGCCCGAAGACAGAGGGGGTATAATATCTGTCGATACCCTTCCAGCGGGTATAGTCTGGAATGATATCATTGTGTCACATCCGTATTTGAGTATGCATTTGTTTCATTACAGTGTGGCTATGTTTAATGATTAATTCTATAATGTTAAGACATTATATGATATTGTTATTCGTTTTCGTTACGTTTCGTTGGTTATCTGTGCAGTTATTTCTGCTATGATTTCTGTGAAATTTAGTTCCGTTGACTGCTCGGATTAAACCATATATGTGTGAAAGTTATTTTGGATATGAAAGTATATTATTTTTCGTCACATTATGAAAAATGATGTTTTTAATATTTTTATCAAATGTTTATTATGCTTACTATAAAATGCTGCAACTTACATTTACCTGTAATGTGACATATTACAGATGGAGTTGAAGACTTAGATGATGCAGAGGGTATTTAGTTATGCAATGAAAGTTAATTATGTTGAAAGGTTATTTGTTATTTTGAGGACATGAAGTACTTTATTTTGATTTAGTTGTTTTTGGATATTGAGACTTCAATTGGGTTTAGTTATTTTGATTTTATGATTTTGTTATTGTGGTTGTAGTGATCTGGTAGATCACAGGGTACAATTTTTAAGAGGAGACTCTGCCCAAATTTTTCTAAAATAAAAGTCACGGATAAAAATTATTAAGTTAAACATCCGATAAGAATAAAAACGTTTCCGCTAAACAAAAGTTCAAAGTGATATTAAGTTTTGAATTGAGTGTAGCCTTGTATTCAAGCAATTGAATACGGCGGGCGACCCGTCTGGGCTGGTCGTCACATATACCCCTCAATGGTTTAAGTAAATTGCACTCTACTCCCTAAAATTTTACTGTGAGAACAAATAGGCCTCCGTGTAATATATGATCTATTACATCCTTATATTTATAAAAAAGATACATTTGAACCCCTTCTTTTACGAGTCCCCTTATTTTTTGATATTTGGCACAAAATGGTATCAGAGCCTATGTTTATTCTAGAAATTTTATAATAATATTTTGAACATTAATATTATCACAAACGGATGAGACAATTCAAGAGAGTATGGATCCAAACGAGTGTTCGAGGTGTTATTCATACATGTGGTAAATTAGAAGCACTAAATCAGAAGCATATGACGGAAGCTCAACACTTCAACCAGAAGTGGAAAATATTACGAAAAATAGATGTATGCCTACCTAGCATAAACCATTACAAGAAACTGGAAATGATGGCTAAGAGGCTTCATCAAGTGAACCTTAAACTATAGTTCCAGTTAGCTGAATTACAGGAAGACGTTCATCCTGAACATTAAGACGTTACTCCAGACCCAATGATCCAACAGGGTCCAAACTAGACGAACAGGATGGGAGAACCAACCTTTCATGAAATCGAGCCGGATAGCTCAAAGATCTCCAAAGATCTTAGAGAAATTCAGAAGACAGTGCATCGTTACGGATACTTACAATACCATATCCCTATACAGATCCATCAGATCCAAACTCAGATGGAAATCATGATTAAACATCAGGAGAAAATTCTTGAAAACCTTCGAGATGTTCAAACCCGAGTCAATGGAGTTGGAGTCCCGATCAAGTCCTCCAGGAAAAAGAAAAGGATGGTGGCTACCACCTCCTATGGAACGGGACCCCTTTTACATCAAAAATGGAAAGAGGAAGAGGTCCAACGACCGATGCAGACACTGAAAAAATGATACCATCATGTGAGGAGATTCAATACTTCCTACAAATTAATGGAAAGAATCAACCTGGAAGATCTCCGTGATCTTGCCGATTTGTTTGCGGGATTAAATCTCGTAGACTTTAAAACAAATCAAGTTGGAGGAATGGGTGAAATTGCATAGAAGCACTCAAGTTCATCACAAGAAAGTTTTGGGTCACACAATCCACCCGAAGGAGATCAAAGCATGCCCCATCAAGGAGATTTTACCACTACAGCAAACTTAGATCCCCCAGTTGGAACAAGGAGCCGTTCCCGCAGGCCAGATATACATCAAACAACATACAAGAAATATCAGTTAGATCTGATACATCCATATGGACTTATGCTCAACATGGATATTTTGGATTTCAAAATCGAGAAGTTCTTATTGATGAATGGGCTTCAGAAATGAGAATCGTAGCAGGAACACTTGATCTAAACACATAAGGATCCATGTTACTCCTTAATATGAGTCTGGAATTATCAGCCAAAATTGCATGGGAACTCACTGACCCAGGTACCAAGGAACAAGTTCTAGCCCGAGAGTCCCTAAAGACAATTGTGGACAAGATGGCCAAACAATTTAAAATCTGTTTCACTGGAGTTGGTTACTTCGAAGGAATGGAGCAAGAGAAAGCGAAAAAATATAGACAAACTCTACATAGCCTGGAACTACATGATATATGTTATGTAGACGAGTATATTAAACTCTTCACGGAGTACAGATGGAAGGCAAAGATGACAGAAAATGACGCAGCCGAGCCGTTCTTTGCCAAAATACTGAGTCCATGGAGAGAAATGCTTATCCAGGAATATATACCACAAGAAACAGAAACGGTGGCCAGGAGAATGTCATTTCTTAAAGTGAAGCTTGCGGAGTGGTGTTATCAAGCTAAACTCCAAAAGAACTACAAGAGGCTAAGATGAATCAACAAAACAGTTCATCTTTGATGTACAGAGAATGATATCCCTACAATCATCGGAAACTGCACAAGGCGGAAGATGAAAAAGCATAGAAATCATCCATATGCCCGAGGAAGTAGTTCAAGAAGAGTTAGGTCTTCATGGAGACCTAGAAAGTTCTGGTCAAAATAGAAAGCCCTGAAGTTACAGATTATGGCAAAGATCTGGACCAACAAGGAGTAGAGCCACGTCAACATGTTCTAATCAAGCAAGTACTAGTAGAGCACTAACAAAAAGAACTTTCAGACGAACTCACACTAGAGCAAATGAAAGTTTTCAATATTGTAACTGCTAGATGTGCGGAGCAAGATGACATATCTCTATAGATTGTCAATATAACCAAAACCGAAGGGTAAAACAGTTCGAGCATACCAAGGAGTTCGATGATGCAGTTTATTTCCAGGATTTTGTGCAGATGTATCAATTTGAGGATATTCACTCAGATGAACGCATCTACGAAGAAGAGATTTATTTTAACAATGAAAATAGATCCAGTTCAAAATCAGACTGAAGGAGAATTCCTTCAACACATGATCATAGAAGAGCAGTCAGAGTTTTTCTCTCATACCAATGTTTCTCATAAAACTATTATGAGGATAATGAAAGAAGAGCCAAAGCTTCAGATGCATGATGGATTTACAGTTGGAGCAATGGAAAAAGCCATGAATATGATCGATCTTTGAAGAAGGGAGCATCAAATTATCCATAAGGTGACAACATGTGAATTTACGATCCCGATGGAATTCACGGGAAACCAAATTGAGATGCAGTTAATCCCCTACAGAGAAATGCAGGAGATTAAGAACAAGGTGAAAAGAGAAGTTGCTAGCACACTTTCATGGATTCATATCGGAGCCATTAGAGTTATCATCAAAGAATACAAAGAAGAAATTGATTCGCCACTCAACATGGCAATCTTCAACAAGAGAATCTCAAACCTCAAAGATTCTTGTTTGGAAGCAGTTGCAGGAAATTTGTATGCCGGAAAGATGGCATTCAACATCTATCCAAGAATCACATACAATTTGGGAGATCGAGATTTCAAGAAGGTCTTTACTCTTCATCAAGACTTTAAAAGAAATGATTTGACGAAAGAAGGAAATATGCTTTACTCGATCACCTACAAGGAGTCTGACGCACTCTCGAATACACATCACTCAGAAGTATTCTTGAGAAAAGAATGCATCGAAGTCCCCAGAATTCTTTGAAGATTTCTCAAAAATGGTATACCGGATATTATTATACTCCGACAATTGGAGAAATCGACATGAGGATACAGAACCAGCCTGTTTTGAACAGAAGCAGAAGCCTCATGATCGAGCCAAAAAGAATGTTTTTCCAACATGATATGTTAATCAGCAACCATCCCGGGGAAAAACAGAAGGCAGTATCAAGCAGGATTTAGAAAATCCCAGATATCTTCAAAACAAAGGGAGTTTGAAGTATCCAGAAGGATGTCGGGAATTTGAAGTAATCTTGGACATTACTGAAAATGATACATCTTTCCTTGTGATGTCCTATATTATTCACAACAACCTACAGTTGGCAGATATCAAGTAAACTTCAAACGGGACATCTTCTGTGACAGTCTACAGAACCTCAAACATTTACTCTGATACCAAATCAATTGTGACACCCCTTACACATATAACACATACACATGAGGCAAATAACATAATATTTAATGGCAGCAGAAATTTCAATCTCATAACATCATGCAATCAAGACATTTAGCATCTTATAATAATTTACAAGGCATACCGAGATATGTATGCCACAAAAATGACCAAGGTTGTACCCCTCACAACCCAACCAAAAACCTATACAGTATATGCAAATGATGAGCTGAGGGAGAAGGACTAGAGTCAGCTAGCCGACCTTGGATCCATACTTCAAACTATGTAGAAACACCTTGTAGAGTCAACTTTTATTTACAGCAACTGAAAATCAACATTTGCATTTGGGTGAGTTGCATTCTCAATGAGCATATTCAAATAACGTAATATTTAACATCACATAAACATATAATTCATATCCACATAAGCACATGAATATACTCACATGATTCATCATAATCTTTTAAATTAGTTCACATGATTCATATAAAATGAAATGATGCACATGTATGCCCATATTGTTATTCTGTTATGCACCAACTAATACCAAGAACAATCCGTGATCACGATATGACCATGGCACTCTGTAGATCCCCTTTTGAGTTCTCAATTAACTCGGGATCGGTATTCTTTGATTCTGTAATTCTGACCATACTCAGAATGAAATTACACATGGTTCAAGGTCATTAGTGGTCATAACAGAGTTCTTTAATCTCTTATGAATGCACACATCATAATCATATGCATAACATCAAAATAATAAGGTAAATAACATCATATAAATCATATAATATCACATCTCAACATGTACATTTTAGAACTTAATTTAGTTCTTTCACATCATATTGCATTCATTGCAATTCATTCAACAATTCAGGATACTTACATAACACAAATCACATACTTATATAAAGCTAAATACCAAGTTATAAGGATATACTCACAAATTGTCGTCCATATCTCGATGATTTTACTTAATTGGTCTCGTCTGTACTTTTGTCGAGATTTTGACCTATAAGAGCATTAAAACGCCTAATCAGGTTCAATATCATATGTATAACATCAAAGTCCATATATGCACACTATGTATGATCTGTTCTTATGCAATTGTGTCTCTAGGTTATCATAGGTTTCAGCTCTGCCAAGGGCAAATAGTAGACTCCTATTGCTGAATCGCCATAGAATATACACCTAATTTTCCTAATAAAACAATAGTAAGTTGATGTAATATATAAACTAGCAGCACATAAAACCAACATGCTATATATATATTCTTTACATCATGTGAAAATGAATCTGCTGCAAGTCTTTATGGAAACCCTACGCTAATACGTCTTCCTACACCTTGCAATATATAAAGCCCAATTAACGTGAATAGAAAGTGCTTGAATTCGTACCATGCTTTCAAGTTAGTTATCTATTGTATTGAAAAACAAGCAATGTTACTTTCACAATATCCGCAAGAACACAATTCCACTGAAAATTGAAGGATTAAATAAACTTTTTCATACCTCAATTTTGGAAGCAAGTATATAAATTACATTTCTCTAATTTACTAGTTCACTTTCTCAAACACACCAATTTACACCTCCAATAAATTTGAAGATGAATATAAATTTGAAGATGAATAGTAGCAATCTAACAAAAAAAACTTAAGAAAGATTGAACTTGAATTCTTGAAAGTGACGTTCGGTGCTTGTTGTACGTGTATTGCTAAACGTGAATTGAGATTTTTGAGAGAAAGAGACACGTATATTGCTTCTCATGCCTATCTATACATTTATAGCTTATTACTAAGTGGGTTATTTTCTTTTATTATTGTCAATTGCCACTTAGGCATATACAATACATGCACCACAATAGAAATCTAACTTATTTATAAATAACTTAAACTATATTCACTATATATCGTAAAATCTATCACTGAATTTAATCAATATTTTACAATATAGTCAATATTTTTCAATTTATTCAATATTTTTATTATATTATTTTTATAATAAAATAAATATATATATATTCTTCTTCTTATTCGTCAAATGTATTCTATGCTTTTCAATGCACATATGAAATGTCAAAATATGTGTCATGATTCGTATGCATGATCATGTGAAATTTTCGGGTCATGACATCTTCCCTAAAGAAGTTGGTAAGAAATTAACAGTCATTGCCGAAAGAGACTTCAAAACGGTTTCTTATTCTTAATGAAGGAGTCCAGTCGGCGGATATAATAATCGGAGGAGCAGGCGTTACCCCCTGTTACAAAGTCAAGACTCCACCTATATATTTCCATGATACAAGAGTTGATATGTTGCTAGGAACCAATTTCCAACAAACTTTCAAGCGATACGAGACACAGATGCTTATTTTCACAACCCTTTGTGACAATAAGATCATTGTCCAAAGACTATGGGAGGCATTTCACAGAAAATCCCTCATTAGTTTTCGTAGGAAGCATGGTGATGAAGGCAAACTTCGACACCCAAAGATGAAGATCAGCGGAAATTTGGCGAAGCGATTCTTCAACTTAGACAACATGGAACTGGTCAAAAGCGAAAGATGACTTTTGAAGGAGTGAATATAAAGTCACTCAAAGAACATGATGAAGAGGAGAATGAGGATAAAGAAGAATTTAATCTAGACACCCTACTGTTACTGAAAAGGCATTACATGATGAGATCCTACAACCTGATGCTACCCTCGAAGAGCAGATTGGTCTAGAGGAAGTGAAAAGAAAGATTGAGAAGAGCTACAATGAGGATCATCTTGCATTGTGGGACAAAACGAGCTTAAAGCATATTTGAAGGTGAAAGTTGAAAAGAAAATGAATTCATGAGGTACACGCTGTTCCCCTTGAATAGGGGTGCTAACCCGCTCCAGAATCGGTAAAAAACCGGTCTAGAGCGGTTCCGTGTTTGGAACCGGTAGCACCACCGGTTCCGATTCAGGAACCGGAACCGGTATTTTTTTTAAAAAAAAGTTAAAGCACCGAACCTGACTGGATCGATCCGACCGGTTGGAACCAGAACCGGATCCGTTCCGATTCCTTAACGGATCGGATCCTTGCTTAACGGATCCGGAACCGGTCGGTCCGATCCGTTAAGCACCCCTACCCATGAACCAAGAAGATCGGGAGGATATGCAGATGATACTTAAAGAACATCTTGATTTTAAGTTAATCTCAATAGGAGTTTCTCCATACAACAGTCTGGGATTTCTTGTTTGAAATCATGGAGAAATAAAGAGAGGAAACCAAGATTAATGATCAACTACAAATGGATTAACGAGATCTTGAAATTCGATGGATACTATATCCCGAGCAGAGAACATTTGGTTAATTGTATCAAAAATGTCAAGGTGTTTTCAAAGTTCGATTGCAAGTCTGGATTCTACCAGATTAAGATGGAGGAAGCAAGCAAAAAGCTTACATCATTCTCCACACAACAAGGCTACTATCTCTGGAATGTCATGCCAATGGGAATGACAAATGCTCCCCAGATATATCAGAGGAAAATGGATAATCATTTTAAGGATTATTTCAGTTTCATGTTCATGTATATTGACATCCTCAATGCATCAAAAACAGGAAAGAACATCTTAAACATTTGGAAATCTTTACAGGTGTTTGCTACAAGGAAGGGTTAATGCTGTCTGAAAAGAAGACAGTAAATTCTACAAGATAGATCGAGTTTCTTGGGATTGAAATCGATGAATCTGGAATCATCATTCAAAAACACATTGTTGAGAAGGTGCAAGGATAGGATGATCTCAAGGATTTGAAGCAACTTCATAGTTTTCTTGGAGTAGTTAATTTTGTCGGAATGTTTATCAAGAATCTGGCAATGCACAGGAGGTTGTTCAGTCCATTGCTCAAAAAATATGTTAAGTTTGAATGTAATGAATTATCATCGACAAGTTGTCATTCAGCTTAAGGAGGTTTGCAAGCAACTACCAAAGCTTGCAATTCCAAACGACGAGGACGAACTGGTATTATACACAGATGTCAGCGATCATTGATGGGTAGTAGTTCTCATGAAAGCCACACCAGATTGAGAAATGATGCCACACCAGATTGAGAAATGACATGCAGATATTGCAGCGGTCTATTTAAAGACAGTGAAGCGATCTGGTGGTATATCAATGAAAAATGAGTTCTTTGTGATCGAAAGGCCTTTAAAAAATGGCCACCGTTTTTACTTGCAAATAAATTTATCTTGAAAATAGATGATACAATTGTTAAGTCTTTTCTGAAAAATAATATTGAATCAAAACCAGAAAAAACTAGAATTTTAAGATGGCAAGATGAATGCAAATATTATGATTATGCTATTAATTGTGAAATTTGATTAAAATGTTCTTGCAGATTTCTTGACACGAGATGGAGGGACACGTTGCTAGCGATACCCTCAAACGAGTTAGGCATCTCAGGGAAAACCAGAAGATCCTTGAACTGAGTCTCAATGCTGAGGTCGCAAAACGACTACAACAGGCAGATCGGGACCTAGTTTTTGGTCATATGCAAGTATGCCTTTAGGCCCAAGAACGCTTGTTCGAAGTCTTGAAGGGGCCTATCCTCCATGCCGCATCTCCAACGGTGCAAAAATTAGTGTTTAGAGAACATGACTCATCTAACCCAGAGGCAAGGAATTCACATACCCATGTCACATGTGCTGCAGATGATGCATTCATTGAGGATGTATAAGCTGTAGTGAATGTTGAGGGTCAGATGTCATCACAATCTGAACCTTCAAGTCAACCCAGCACCTCTGGGCTAAAAGAGGGAGAGTTGAACCTTAGGCCACAGACAGACACTTCTAGGGTTCAAATTAACGCGGATTTAGTTTCTTCTCCTATGCATGATTACCAGCGCACTTGGGAGAAACTGATAACCAAACGGGGTATCAACATAGAAAAAATAATTGTTGATATCTTCGGAAAATACCCGAGGGTTTGGATGAAACCAGACAACCATCCAAACGATGTACATGAATGGTATAATTTTGGAGCTATTGCTTTGGTTTATACTGTTGCACCAGCTTTCTCTGAAATTTCCAAACTATCCATATGGATTAGAGAAGCTGGCCACGAGGCATTGTCGAATAATCCACATTTGACCAGAGGAGAAGTACTAGAGTTATATTTTATCAGTTCAGCTCCTGAACCAGCAAAGAAAGGCTTCATGTAAGCTTTTCATTTCATCAAGCTCAGATGACCAGATAGTAACGCCTTGAAAAATATCAAGACCGCGTTACCAGATGACGCACTAGTATTAGTTGGAGCAATGACAGAAAACGAAGCTTCAACTAGACGAGCATGAGGACTTTGGTCCTGTCTGACCGAGATGGACAAAATCAAATTTCCATTCAAGTTCTTCCAAAATTCAGTCAATGGAACATTCTTGTTGAATTCTATGACAGGGACTCTTCGAAACAAAGAGGAGAATTCTTTGGGAAAACAAGATTTCGACGAGTAAAGAAACTTATTGGAAGTTCTGCAACATGGCACACATCGGCCGATGGAAAGATCGGGTTTTCCAGGCGTGCCCAGAACATAGATAGCCAGAGTTCGGGAAAGGGTTCCGGCCCAAGCCTGATTGACAAGAAGCAGAAAAATACAAAAGACATGCTGACAAGAGAGCACGTTTTCCTATAGCTCGGGGACCACAAAAATCAATAATGTAAAGATTCTCCGATAAATGAAAAAGGTGTGGACCATTATCAATAGTGCGGTAACTATTAAATGCACCCAGACAAAATAATGGACCACTCACGAGAAACTTTTGCGCACTCAGACAAATGTGCCAGACCACGTGAAAGTTAAAGGCGCACTCACGGGCGTACTCAACATTCAACAAGAGTTTGTAATCCACATTTGAAGTCCGGATATATGCCTATATAAGGCAATGCATTCAAGAAGCTAAGGACATCAAAATTCTTCATAGTTTTCTGAGAAAATAAATATTGTAGTCTCCAAGCTGTAAGCTTATCAACTTTCATAGCTTGGTAATACTTTCTTTCTTTCTTTGTAATATTCAGTTTGTTAATGTGTTTCGAGTCCAGCCTCATTATATGAGAGGCTAAACAAGTTAGTCTCCTCCCAGGAGGAGATTTGTTAATGTAATAAATTATAAATATTTCCAGAATAAAATAAAGGATGTTGCCCATCTATCTCCAAGATTTCTGTAAATTTTCAATATAGCCGGTTTTACTCTACGCCTAAGGTAGGAAACAAATTAGGGTTGTGCTGCTTATCGTTGAAGGTCTCATTGCAAAACCATCGGTTGAGATCGTGTGGTTGAGGGTGAGGAGCCATCGTAGTAAAAAAGGTATAAATTCGTTTATCAAAAAATTATTGTAATACGAAAGCATGATGTGCGTGTTATTTACTTTTAACATGTTCTTCAAATAAGGGTTTTGAATTGTAATTAGAAGGATCTAATAATGAACCGTGAGTCCTTTGCAAAAGTATGCTCTTGAGTTACTCTCAAGATGACAGAAACTGCAGGATCTCGTGTTCATAAAATGTTATTGTTTAGAAAATAAAAGGATGAAGAAGATAATGAATGATACATAGAGACATATATGATCTTAAAATATTTTCCAAGGGGTAAAAATTGTGATATCCCCGAAATGATTAATTGCAATTGGGCATTAACTGTGTTTATGTGATTAATTATGGTGGTAATTAATTATGTCTTGGATTTATTAATCTTATGGAAATGCTTAGTCACATGATAGAGTGACCGGGGAGGGCATTTCAGGGTGCATGTTGTGCATGTTTGGAAAATGGTTATTAGCATGATTTATTTGCCATGGGTAGCAATTAATTGGAAATCATGAGTTTAATTGATATTTGGTGCATTTTGGATTAATGCTTTTAAAAATATCATGCTGGGGTGTTTTATACACCATGAGTTGTGGGATGCATTTTAATTAATTAACCCACTTTATTACCCCAAACCCCCCCACCATACATTTCACTATCACTTTTCAACTTTCCCAAATAACACCACCCAAACCCTTCTTTTCTCTCATTTTCGTTCTTGAACTTAAGGGTGGAGAGAAATCCTTGCAAAAAGTGAATTTGTGGAGTTTATTGGGAGATTTGAGATCCCCAAGAGGTATGGATACCTCATTGTTGATTTTGTAAGGTTTTGTTTAAGTTTGGTATGATTTTGAAGGGTTTTAAAATGGGTTTGTGTGAGTTGGTGTTATTTTTGGGTGAGTGTTAGATTTATGGTTGTATGATGTTGTTTATTGAAGATTTGTAGTGATATGGTATGGTTGATGTTTGATTATTTGAGGTTGTTTGAGTTTGGGAAGGAGAAGGGTGAATAGTGCCCGAAAATCGCATGTGCAAGACTCGGCGATCGATCGGCGCCTCCAGCGATCGATCGCGAGTTGCAGGGCTGAAGGCAGTGGCCTTCAGCGATCGATCGCGAGTTTGGCGCGATCGATCGGCGAGGTCGCGATCGATCGGCGCAAACTCAGCGATCGATCGCGGATTGTAAATTTTTGTTGCTCGAGGCAGTGTGGTCTCGCGATCGATCGGGGCTGTATGGCGATCGATCGCGAGACACCAAAAATGGTGTTTTTGGATTTTATTGTAGGATTTTTGGTATCGGACTATTATTGGGTTCTGATATTGATTTGTGTGAATGTGTAGAACCATCCCAGGTGGCAACACAGCCAAGGCATTGAAGTCCTACCATATCCTACATTTTGGAAAGGTACGTAGAAGACGTACGGGCACCCAACGGTACATGTATCTAATATACTCATTGTTTATGCATTGTGGATGCGAGTATATATGTGATTATGCATTGTGGATGCAAATACATGTTGAATTATGCATGATGATTGTAGATGCATATGATTATTGGTGCACATCCCATGAGTCGTGGTCATCCCTTGATGATTTTAATGCTTGCCGCTATTTGTTTTGGTTCCGCTAAATGTGAAGCGAGGGGTGGGAGCGCCGCATGTCACATTTGAGCGTGGTTATCATATAGGGCGAGGAAAGGATTGCCGCTCAATGTGAGGCGAGGGGTGGGAGTACCGCTTGTCCATTGAAGCGAGGTTATTCTATGCCGCCTATATGTAAATAAGCGAGGGGCATTAAAATACATTGTGATGGACAGACTAGGGAATGGTGACCGGTATTTGATATTGATGAGATGGTATTGTGTCATGACATGTCTAGACCATTAAAAATAATCTATTGATTATACTCATGAGTTATGGTACAGGGACAACCAAACTGGAAGCGTTTTGAAATGCATGGGAAAACAGGAAGTGTTTTAATTGTGTTTTATGCATTTACGCTTTATATTCATATTGTGTTGACTATGAATGATATTATTGCTCATGTTTGGGGGTTGTCCTTGTAGGTACACTTTTGGCATGATAGAAGGGCTAAGCGGGTTGAGGTGGTGAGCTTGTGGAGAATTCTTTTGAGACAGGAAGGACATGATTAAATTTTTGTATAGTGTCTACTCTAGGAGTAGTGTAAAACTATAGTTGATAACATTCTTTTGATTGGGAATGTAATTAATCCATTGATAGTCCTCATTTTGGCATGTAATTCTTAAAGCTCATAGACTCAACACGATTAATTCACTCTGATCATTTATTTTAGCTCTATTTATGCCTTTGATCCGCACTTAAGGATTAGGGTCCTTACAAAAATGATATTAAATTAAGAGTTGGTTGGACCACGTGGACCATTTGTACCACATAGGGTTATTATTGTCATTTCAACAAAAAAGTATGATAAGTGTATTTTATACACTTATATTTCTTCTTATTTTACATGGTTTAGTGCTGGTTTTCGAGCAGAATTACGTTTTTGGTATTGTTCTGTCATTTCTTGTAGGAATCCAGGTAACTTCGTGATTTGTGGACTAAAATGGTGCAAAGAGCGGATTAAAATGATGAATTGAGGTCAAGATTCCAAGGTTTCCATCCTACAGGTTGGCGTAAATACGCCATTATCAGGAGTAAATATGCCAAGACTACGCCATTTCCAACTTTTTGAAGAGTTACAGTAGGCGTACTTACACCAATTTCCGGCGTAGCTACGCAAAGGCTATGACATTTGAGATTTTTCGGAGAAGGAGTTCAGGCGTAACTACTCCACTTTGAGGCGTAGCTACGCCAATTGAAGGTTAATTATGCCAAGACCATGGGATAAATACGCCAGTCACGCGGGAAGCCAAGTTTTTAACACATCATTGGCGTAGTTACGCCAGTGTTATTGGCGTAAATACGCCAACAGAATTTTGGAAATTTATGCTACTTCCTTATTTGATACACGTGAACTAAAAGGGCAAGGAAGGAAGGAGGAGAGATATTCAGATTAAAACTCAGAACAAAAGACACTAGGTTTGGAGGATGAGAAAAGGAGACGACGACGGCTCGAAGCAAAAAATAGAGATTTCATCACGAGACGGAGGCGTTCATTGGGGAAAGAAGAATAGCTTCTAAATCGTTTTGTATTTGTAACTTTTATTAGTTTTATGGATTATTTAAACATGTATATGTGTTTAATTCATTCAAGCATGAACTAATTCTATTTTTCTAGGAGAACGATGTTGCTGGTTTTGAAACTACACTTATTATGAATTGATTGAAGTATTTGGATTTTCATATGGTTTATTTGTGTTTCCCTGTTCTTACTGCTTTTGGTCTACTGGCCATAGATTGAATAAGTTATATGTGTGATCTATCACTCGAGAGAGGGGGTTGTGAATAGGAAAGAAAGGATTCATATAGTGGAAGTTTATAGTGTTTGAGAGGCATATAACTCCATAGAAGTCATTAAAGGAATTACTGTGCAATTTCAATTGTTTGATAATTGATCTTAGATAGAGATATCAAGATTAATGTTATATGATTACTTCAGCTTAACACTCGAGATAGGGAGTATGAAATAAATAAGAATTCTCAGCTAGTAAACTAGGAAAATCCATAATATTGAAATCAAGGAATGATAGTGTAGTGGATGAAAAAATAAAATTGAACTCCTAGTTTCGTCTCTAATTGATTTCTTTCCAACTCAAGATTTGATCATTGTTAGTTTAATTGATTTTTATTATTTGCATAAAACACTCAACCATTTGATTATCTAGATAAAACAAAGATTATTTTAATTTAGTACTTAGATTTAACTTTATATTCAATCTCTGTGGGGTCGACATCTTTTATACTAATACTTGACCACAGTGCGCTTGCGGTAAGGAATTTTAATCAACAAAGTACCTAGATGAATTGTTGTTTTTTCAGTGCTAGCCTATCTAGAAAAATGCTAAATCTAGTCCAAGATCGATCCCGGACTTGGGCCCATGGGTGTGAGATGAGCCCAGGTCCGAGCTTGGTTATTACGGAACTTGAGCTTTATCGTTCGCCGACTCATGAGTCAGCTAGCAAATGTTTTAATGTATATTTAAAAATAACTTACAAGTTACATGTTCATTGAATATTATATGTATTAAACTTTAATATAATTACTCAATTCGGTCCCAACATTAAGTCGGTCGTCACAAGCAAACAGAGAATGACTGAATGTTGAATATTAGATACTGATTTGGGAACAAACCAAACCCGATTTAGCCCCAAAATTTTTAAAAATATTCCCGAACCAGTCTCTCTGTTGGCTCTCACTGTCGACTTAACGTTGAAATGTAAGTTTTTAAAATGTTAATGATTCAATTGATCATTGAAAACTTTAGGACTTGACCGAAAATGAACTCAAACTGTAGAGATGTTTTAATGTATTAACTAGTCCACTTAGCAGCTTTGAGTTCGAGCTTGAGATTGCAATTTATGACATTAAATATTATGAAAAATTATAAAATTTAAACCCAAGCTTGGTTTATTCACATTTTAAAAACCTTAGTCACATATGTCGTTTGATATGTCCCCTTAATAAATTTTTATTATGTTTGGTATATATAACTTCATGAATCTCTATTTTTAAAAAGATATTAACATTAATTAACTTTATATATGATCTATATCATCCATGGTGTATTTTATTAAAAAGATATTTGACAGAACTTTTAAACTCTTTAGAACAATATATAATTTCTCCAGTTGTAATTTATTAGCTCTCGATTTAGAAACATGACCCAGGATTTTGAGATAAAGGGGTGAAATTTTTTACTTTTTCATTAGGAATAGGCAAAATATCCCCTATCTTACATTAATATTTTATTCTATTAACTTATATATATTTTATTCTTTTTTGTATATATTTTTTATTTTTTCAATAAAATTTTTTTGCTAAAAATGATTAAAAAAACAAAATTTTATTATATTATTATGCTAAATTTATCATATTAATTTTCGCGTGACTAAGTACTTTTGTTTAATTTAAGTAGCTTGAATAGTTAATCTATTTACTATTTTTTTTTGTATTATGGTATAATCCTCTTAGACTTAATTATATTAATATCACTCTATATTATCCATATATATAAGTTGATATGTGTGTTGATAATTGATACACCAGATGTACTATATCATTTCCCATAATAATAATAATAATAATGACACCCTGTCCCCACATATTATTGCTAACACCTGTTTGACACTTTTCATGACTTCTGCCAATAATATTCTGATTGAGAATTGACATTATAACATTGATTACTATTGCAATAATAGATAGGTAGAAGGAAATGTCCAAATTTGAGGTTTGTTTGATGATGTTCTTAAGGGTAGTGTCTTTAAGGGGCATCATCATCATTCATTTGGAATCTTTTTTTTAAAAAGAAAAAAAAAGATTCCATATGAATGGTGGATGATGCCCCTGAGAGCAGTGTCCTTAATGCGCAAATTAGAAATTCTTAAATCGTCTTAATGCGGCGCACGCGCACCCAGTTCGTCAGTTTGCGACCGAAGCACTAGTGCGTGGAAATGGTAGAAATATTATGTGACTTAGATTATGATTTGTAAGCAATAATTGCTTCTTTAAGATTATTTAAGATAAAATAATTTGGGTGATTTGATTAAAGGGAAAGGCTAGTAATAATATAATAATAGCTCAAAAAGTATTCCACGCAAGAAAAATATTTAAGTGAATCCGGTGTACTAAATTAATTTAAGTGAATCCGATGTACTAAAATACTAACACATATATTTGTATATGTATATGTATATATATGTTGATATGTGAGTTGTTGTTTGGTATATCGGGTTTATTATAATATTTTCCTCCACGGAGCCGTGAATGCGACATGTGGGTCCCTGACTCATATAAAACAACTCAAATTACTATTAAATATTTAGCTAAAAAAAAAAAAAATTTACTATTGAATATATTTTTAAATAAGTCCAAGGATAAGGTACAATGAACCTCTGTTGGACATGACTCCAGATGATAATACGACGCCATATAATGCCGATAGGCCCACCCGTTACCATTACGAAAAGATATTATGGAAATGTTGCATCAAAATTCGAGTGCGACGGAGTTTGTGGGCATCGATATGGTTAGAACTCATCTCTTTTTTAGGATCGATTTAAATTTGAGTCCTGTTAAATACAAAAAAAATATTTACCCTTTCACCCACTAAAATTTTTTTGAGCGTGACGCCACGGCCATATTGCCCGGTTGGCAACTTGGTCCCAATATGAGATTTGGTCTCGATTTTGGGACTGGTTAGAAAGAAGTATCGTAACCGACGTTTAATGAAAACGAGATTCATTTATGACTAATGAATATGAATGGTTTAAATGATTCGTATATTAGTCTATTATCATTAGTTTATAATTATTTTATTATTTAAAAGATGACAGTGTTTATTATTGAGTTGATATAAAAGTAATGCTTAAATTGAGTGCATACAAGTATTTGCCGTTTAACAATATAGGACATGTTTTGTTTTTAATGTGGTGAATTTCTCATAAGGCGACTTCGGCAACTTTTTAACAGTGAAGAACATCGATCAGAACTCTATGTAGGAGACTAGGAGGTGTGTTTTTTAAGATGATATTATGGTGCTTACAAAACCTCAATTTATTTATTTATTTATTCTTTTAACAAAGAAAACCCCAAATTGAATATGCTACTCTCCTATTCAAGCATATAGTTTAAATAGTCCATCCATCAGAAGACCCATAATAAATGAACCCACATGTGCGACACTTTAAATACGTATAACTATAATGTACAAATATTGATATAACGATATTGTTACGATATGACAAAGACATACGGGTTTTCAAAAAATTTTAGAATACAATAATGCTGAAACACACATGTATATTTTTAAATATATTATATATATACTATATTATAAAATATCAATTCACATTTTTTAAATTTTAAAACCATATTAAAGCAAACAAAAATATTATTACTAAATGCAATAAGTATATAAATAAATGTGTTATACTAACATCAAAGATATATTACTTCAATCAACATAAAGTTTAACAAACACGTCCAAATAAGATAACACCAAAAATATTATTACCAAATTCAAAGAAAACATATAAATCAGTATGAACCACTGAAATCATCATATTGTCTCTCATATTAACACCAAATTTATATTACTTTAATTAGCATAAAGTTTAACCAACACATCCAAATTTTATTTTAGCCAATTTTTTTTATATTGTATAATTAACTAGCAAAAATGTCCTTTCTGTGTCGGACACGGCCGATAACAAAGTGTCATTTCTATGTCGGACACGTTCATTGACCGGGTACGACATATGTGTCCGATTTTGAGAGAAGTGTCCGATACGGGTGTCTGATTTAATTTTTTAAAAAAAAATTAAGGACACGCAACGTGGCGTGTCCGCCACTTGTACGAGGAGCGTCTGAGGAATGTCGGTGTCTTAAAAGTGTCCGACACTGCACCGAGAGATTTTTAGGAGTGTCCGTGCATCATAGCATGCGACGCTTTTGTTTTAACTTGTATTTTTGGTGTTACTCAAATATTGTTGTCGTTTATCGGATTTCGTCTCCCGTATTTCCTTATTTGTACCTTCAGTTATGGAAGACAATTCCCTTATCCAACCTCATCGGCTCTATGATTTGAGAGGACCTGGTTTGAATCCGATAATCTATTTGTACTTTGCCGCTATTCAAATAGACTATATATATATGTGATTCTAGTAGTGCTTGAGGCTAGATTCAACCCTGATTACATACATCAATTTTTATTCGTTTTAAAAAAAATGAATTTTTTCAAAAAATTACATTTTGCATCCCAAAATTTACAATTTGCTCCCGTTGAAATTATATTCGACACCAAAATTTTTTTTACCCTTCACTTTTTATGTTATTATTTTTTGCACCCCTCAATTTTTAGACTATATTCGTCCCTGATTACTTACATCGATTTTTAAGGGCACTTTTTTCATCAAATTTGTTATAT
Organism: Haberlea rhodopensis; assembly: GCA_907163345.1. NCBI lineage: Eukaryota > Viridiplantae > Streptophyta > Magnoliopsida > Lamiales > Gesneriaceae > Haberlea > Haberlea rhodopensis. The sequence goes on from CAJQUN010000339.1 coordinate 446,852, forward strand.
CATGAATTCTTTTTTTAGCTTTCTTTTTCATTTTGTGAATTGTTGCTTCGATATGATGAAAATATTTAAGATTGTTACGATGAAAAACATGCATTACAATAAATGGACTTAATTATCTGTTGATATCTTTATTAAGGCCCTTAAATTTAAACCGGGCCCACATGGGTTAAAGTTCAAGAGTCTATTCAAAGATTCTATTCAAAGATTCTATAAATATGGAACTTTTTTAAGGGAATTGCAAAAGGTGAATGAAACCAATTCTACCATAAAAATATTTAAGTCCATTGTAAGTAGGGTGTACACTCGGTTAAAATCAAACCGATCGAACCAAATTTTTGGAAAATCGAATTGAAATAATTTTTTTCGTCTAATCGAACTAACCGACTTTTACTCTTAAAACCGAACCGATTAAAAATCGGTTATTTCGGTTGGTAACCGAATTAACCGATACTTTTTTAAAAAAATAAAAAATTTAAATAATAGATAATTTGATTTTAAAAATTAAAAAAATTAGATATTTTGTTTTTAAAATTTTACAAAGTTAAATTTAAATAAAGAAAATAATTTATTTTTAAAAAAATAAAAAAAAATAATCAAAACCGAATTTCCTAAATAACCGAACCGATTTTCCAAATTAATTCGGTTTATTCAGTTTGTTCGGTTTAACCAAACTTTTGCTCACCTCTAATTATAAATGCCTCACGAGTCCTCATCCCCTAAATTAAGAATTAAATAATAATAATAATAATATAAATAAAAATAATAATAAAAATATTTCCACAGCAATATTCATAATACAAATTTCCATTAAGATCAAAATCTCGCAAATGAATATTTTTTTTATGAGAGGATTCCGTAACTGCTTCCTTTTGAGTATATATTGGGCTAATTCTCGATCTAACATAATAACTTGCAAACCATAACAATTTATATAAGGCAAATTCATTGTGATAAGCTCGATCAAAAAAGTATTAGTAAAAAAAATCAAATTCATTACCAAAATTTCCATCTTAGGTCAACTCTGACAGCTCGGCCATATACGAGTGGCTGATTTCCAGTTTTTTATTGGTAGGTACGGTTAAAATCCCGAGATTAAATTAAATTCTGATGGCTGAACAGACACATTACGTTCAAGCAAAGGACAAAAAACATGCAAACAATTCCGTTATATACCTGTCACGTGTCAGCATCACACTCCTCCTTCGCTCCCGGCAAATCATCACATCCCTACATTTCCACTACAAGCCTCTCCAGTCTCCTCTAGCCAATCACACATTTTCCACACACAACACGCAGCTACTGCTTTTTTCGATTCTCAATATTCGCCCCCACACTGGAATTCTCTAAAAATGACTGATATTACGGATGATATTGCTGAGGAGATATCGTTCCAGGGGTTTGAAGATGACTGCAAGTTACTGGGGAATCTTCTTAACGAAGTTCTTCAGAGAGAGGTTGGCCCGCAGTTTATGGAAAAGGTGGAAAAAACTAGAGTTCTTGCTCAGGTTGATTCGTTTACTCGGTTTTTTAGATATGCTTTTGTTCTTTCTAGATTTATGTTTGTTTGTGCTCTGTTTATTTGATTTCTTCATTTTTTCTCTGTTTAAGTGTTTCTTGTTTTGTTTTACTTGCATTACATGTCACATGATGTTACATTATGTTCCTGTCTGGTGTAAGCCTCTTCTACTGTTTTCTTTGTTTAAGGTCTAGAACTTTATGTATTTATGTGGATTTTTTGCTGCCTTGATTTAATCATTTCTGGTTGTATTTGCTGTTTACTATTGGGGGTGTTTTATAGCTGCACGCAGATCGTGCGATCAATTTTTTTTTTATTTTTTTACAATTTTATCTTTGGGTTTCATGCTGCTGCATCCTATTTCAGATTTGGGTAATTGTATTTTTCCTGTATATAGATATATTGATGTATATATAATGTGAAACTTGTTTTGGAGAAGTTTCAAAAGGGCATGCTTTTTTATTACCATCTGGGGGTGCTAGAATCGTTTTGTTAATGGACAAATCTGTCTGCAGAGTGCATGCAATATGAGGATGGCTGGAATTGAGGACACAGCGGAGCTTCTTGAGAAGCAACTTGCCGCAGAGTTGTCCAAAATGACACTTGAAGAAGCCCTACCACTTGCCCGAGCATTTAGTCAATATCTAAATCTTTCGGGGATTGCGGAAACTCATCACAGGTATACCGTATTTCGACATTTCTGTTGGTTTTTTATGGTATAATTATGATTTGGTTGTTTTGGTACCTGCATATGATGCAGAGGTATGAAAATATGCTTCAAATACATACTGATGACTCTCATTCGACTCCATGCCAATAATATTTCTACATCCTAAAATTATGATGCTGAAATCCTTGTTATATCAAACTTGGATCTTATGAACTTATGACCTGGTTAATTTGCAGAGTAACTAAGATACGAAGCACTGCAAAGCTGTCAAAATCTTGCGACGATACTTTTAATCAGCTCGTGCAGGGTGGTGTTTCTCCAAAAGAGCTTTATGATACTGTCTGCAATCAGGTTATAGCTATCGTTGTCTCTTTTCTAGTTTTGCCATTGATTTTGTTTAGAGCATTTGTTTCTAGCATTAGTGTTGTTCAATTCTTTCCGCAGGTGGTTGAGATTGTCCTCACTGCACATCCCACCCAAATAAATCGGCGTACTTTACAGTACAAGCATATTAGAATTGCAGTATGTCCTTTATATATATGACTTTTCTTTCTTGATATAAGATAACAATCATAAGACATTATTTAAGCTTGGCATATATTTCATGCATGTATCTTATTGCAGCATCTTTTAGAATATAATGATAGGCCTGACCTGGGGCAAGAAGACCGAGACATGTTGATTGAAGATTTGGTTAGTTATTCAATTAAAATTAGACCAGTGTGAACAGGAAGAACAAACAGACTTCATTGAAATTTTCTTATGTTCCATGAATATTTTTGCTATCATAGATGAGAGAAATATCAGCAATATGGCAAACTGATGAGCTAAGGCGGCACAAGCCTACTCCAGTTGACGAAGCTAGGGCAGGTAAACTCCACAAGCAATGTTCAGATTTTTATGATGTTCCTCTTACACTCTATTTTTTTCCAGGCCTAAACATTGTAGAGCAATCCCTTTGGAGAGCTGTACCTCATTATTTACGACGTGTCAGCAATGCTTTAAAGAAGGTTACTATCATTCATTTTTACCAATTTGAATGTTAATAATATCTGGTTTTATCTCTAGTTATATTCAATGTTTCCAGCATACTGGAATGTCACTGCCTTTGACGTGCACTCCAATTAAATTTGGATCTTGGATGGGGGGTGATAGGGATGGAAATCCAAATGTGACGGCAAAGGTTATGTTCATGTATCTTTTTTATCGTGAAACTTTGCGTGCTATGTGTATTAAATTAGTTGAGGAGAACAAAAATTTTGAAGAGAAAGTGATAATATGTAAATGCTTTATTTCTGGATTACAACCTTCAAATTTATATTAGGCTAAACTCTTCTCAATCCCAATTCTGATAAAGCAGTTTCATTTGCGTTTCCAGGTTACGAGAAATGTATCTCTTTTATCCAGGTGGATGGCAATTGATCTCTACATACGTGAAGTTGATAACCTGAGATTTGAACTTTCCATGAACCGATGCGACGAGAACTTTTCTAGACTGGCACATGAAATTTTAGAAAAAGGTCTGGCATCTCTATCTCCATAGTTTTCCACAACGAAAGTGCTCCTACCACTATCTTTAACTACAGAAAGCTCAGTATGTGAGGTCATAAATAAATGAAGCAACTATAACATTTTTAAGATGTAACTTTACCTTATTAGTTGTGCAAGAACTATTAGTGTTTTTTGCCGCTCAACATGCTAGTGAAGGTCACAAGTGAGGAAGAGTAATGATCCATTAATGTTCCCGTCCCTTCTCCAATTTTTAGCTCACTCAGAAACTCAAACAACACTGATTCTTCTTCATAGTATTTGAACGATTCAGGTGGTGTTACTTTTCTTGTCATCCTTATAGCAGAAGTCTGTGCTACGTGCTAACTTTACTGTCCCAATCCCATTTTTCGTTTAAAATTGGCATTTGCCTAGTGGACATCGTAAGTAATAAGTTACTAATGAATAGCTTAAGGATTTGAATGTTCTTTGTTTCAGAGTGTCTATGCATTGCCAGAAATAGAGATAATCTTGAGCTTTATTTGAGAAAATATTAGGTTGCATCTGGAACTGAAATGCTATTTTGTTCTCATTTTCCATAAATCAAATGGCTTTCAGAAAATTCAACAGAGGATCGGCATGAAATCTGGAACCAACCATCAATCTGGAATCAATTTAAGAACGATAGCCATCACGCTTCCCCCCTTCCAACACAGCTTCCATCTGGAGCTGATCTACCTTCCTGTGCAGGTTGATTTCTTACTTGTAATTGTTTATTCTGTCTGACCTCCTTTCCAACTTGAGTTATACATGCCTTTCATCAATGCGTTCTACACACGTAAGCACAATGTCTCTCTACTATTTATTGCTGATTGAAGCATCATACAAGTTCAAATTTTTTAAAACGTGTAATATGTGATGTTTCAACATTGTTATGATCCAGACTCTTTTTGTACTACATATATTTACTGGTCGACATAAACTGATGATTTCTCACTGCTTGAGTTTGATCAAGGCATAACTGATACAGTTCTGTCTTTGAAGTTTTCTCACTCTTTTCTGGAGTTTTTCCGTGAGCTTCAAAGGCAATGAAACATATTTTGAGTGCTTTGTCATGTTCCAAATTCAAACTATGGATTAGTTCAATACATATGTTCATGAATTTGTTATCAATGAGTTAATTTATTAGTTCAATACATATGTTCATGAATTTGTTATCAATGAGTTAATTTACATTCAATTTTAGAATATATGAATGCTGTTCTCTGATTCTCTTGTTCTTGTGCTTGAACCCTTTTAAGGCTTCAAGGCTTTGCTGATCAATTGTTTCTGTGCTATATCATGCAATTTTTGTCATCCTTGCATCAGAACTCTCGTTTGTTCTGCAATTATCTGAAGATCCAGGTTAACGTTCACCTCGTTTTTCTTTCTCGTAAGCATGTCCACTTTTGGTACTCACTCTTTCTCTTTTTATGGAGGGCAAAGGGGTCTTGATATGTTCGTCGCTGCAAAGTTTAGGCATTTGATCGGCGGTTTTTGAGCAATAAAATTCTAATATGATTCACGCTTTATTCCAATAGCATGATTCACACCACAATTGCAATGGTTGTCAAATTTTAGTTTAGTTTTCTTGAAGAATAGGTTGTCGATCACACATGACTATCAGTAATTACCATATTAAATCAGTTTAACTATATCTAGACTACAAATATTGAGTGATTATCATAATTATTACTACGAAAAAAAAATCCAACCAAACAATTAATGAATTACGAAGAAAATCAGTAGAGATATTTATCAAGACTTCAGTTCACCTATATAATCATCTCGAATTCGCCTATCATTTATGATCGTTTAGTCATATAAACATGTAAGGTGACAAGTATTTCCGAATGTACTCAATATACTCTGTCGAGCTATATTGAACCTAACATCAATTTGCAGTGAGTAACTGTCATGTACTTATTTAACAGACTAATGTTGCATAAAACACTATGAAAACTCTTAGCTTTCGATTCTAGATATCTATGGCTATCACACGTATATTTGATCGCATATTTCGATCTCAATCTGAAATCCACGGCCTAATTTACTGTCATATCGTAATATCTTCTGTCGATCTCAATTACGATGTATAAAATCATTCAATAGATGATTAATCCTTGAAAGCATGAAAGCATGAAGAACAGTAAATCATGCACAAAAATTATATGGAATCAATCAAAAAACTAATAATTAAACTAAAGGTCCAAACATAGGATCCCCTCGTGTTGATAAAACTAACTTAGCCTATCACCATAATCAAATAACAAAGCATAAATATGTCCTAACATTTTAAGCATGAAATTCGAAGATAATAATAAGCAAAAGTTCAGAAATATGAAGAACACTAGGTGTTGACTCCGTGTGTTGCTCCTCAATGATATTGGACGGTTGGGAGGCGGCGGCTAATGATATTTCTAGGTTAAAAGTGAGCCAAAAGTCATTCCAAGTCATGCATAAAGTTCCTTATATAGTGGAGCAAGAAATGAGCTTTCCTTGTTGGATACAAACTCTTCAAAATGCAACAAAATCCCGAAATTCTATCGTCGGGCGATGGATCTCCAGTTTCCCGCAATGGATCACAACTTCAAGCTTTTATTTTTTTCAAAGTGCGCTCTCGGCGATCGATCGTGGGTAACTTGCCGATGCGGACACTCAAATTTTGTTGCTTGAGTCACGGCATGCACCGATCGATCGATACTTATTCCAGGATTGATCGGTGATGGCAGAATTCTTCAAACTCGAGATGTTGGTCCTCCTTTCAACACGTTAGCTCGGTGTAGCTCAATTTCTTCGCTTCCTTGCCCTTGGACCTAGATTGCTGAAACAAACAAAATTATACCAAAAAGCGTAACATCGTCCAGGAATCAATACAAAAATCACTAGAATTGTTTTACTCTTCTGTGTCACTTATGACTTTGTTTGCATCATAAAATATTATTTGATTTATGTACTTTTTTGTTGGTAGAACGCAATGAGGTAGAATCTCACTATCCTCGATTAGATGTTCCTGGGTCAAAATTCATGCCGTTGCACTCTCAGGTGAAGTATCTCTTGTATATTTTGACATATTCTACATCCTCCATGGTTAATGGGCTTTCTGTCTTTGCATTTTCAGTAATAGTGCTTAGGTGATTCCTCCCCCCATTTTCCTTCTTACAGGATGGCCAATCTTCTTTGAGAGCTAAAGAACCTTTGCATGATATTAATAAGCTTACCATCAAAACACATGGAAACGACAGTGTTAGTAATTCAGGAAATGCTCAGTCAGCTGTTACTCCAAGAGGTTCATCTTTGAGCTCAAGCCAACTTCTGGCTCAGAGGAAACTATTCGCTGAATCACAGTTAGGAAGGACTAGTTTTCATAAACTTCTAGAACCTAGCTCTTCCCAAATACCTGGAATTGCTCCTTACAGAGTTGTTCTAGGGGAGGCAAAAGAAAAGGTTCTGTTTTCTGTTTTTGAACTCCTGGATGATAAAACTTTTTGAGAACATTGTACTTTCACAACATCTTTGTTCTAAACGAAATATGATTAAATCTCACCAAAGTAGTCTCATATTCTGCTCACGTGTTAATAAATGAAGTAGTGATTCGGGAACTTCTCGTGAAGTTTTCCCTTTTGTTGCATTGCTTAGCAGAGTAAAATTCATAATCTATGAAGTATTAGATGATTATTTAACCCAGGGAATTTACCTTGTGAACTTCAGTTTTTTTCATCTGATATTTCGTTGTGCAGCATCACTCTTTTGGCTTGAACCCATATAACTGAGCTTAGAACCCAATAGGTTTTAAATCCAGTTTAAGATAGCCGATTCGAAAATCCTAAAAAATTTCGGTTCTTACCAGCCTGAAATTGTTGTGATGGGCACGAACCACATCCCTTTGTCTTGTAGACTGTACTTTTTATGTTCTACTTATGAGCTCTTATGCGATCAATTTCGTTTAAAATGTGCTGCTTATACGATCAGGTGTATCTATGTTGGTCTTACATAAATGCTTAGTTCTTATGGTGTGCTGCCATTTTATTTATCCATCAGAATGTTTATCGGAGAAAGGTCATAGGTTCGATGCAAAATCTACTCTTAGTTCTCAAGGATAAACTATGTGGCCGTAAACTCCTAATGTTCTTTCCTGGCAACTTTATAATACTTCTGTTTTTATCATTCTATAAGCTAAATGATTATACTAATCCAGCTTTTGAAGACTCGGAAGCGACTTGAACTTCTTCTCGAAGACCTTCCTTGTGAATATGATTCTTGGGATTATTATGAAACATCAGAGCAACTTCTTGAACCACTGCTACTGTGCCATGAATCTCTGGTATCTTCATTTTAAACTTCTATCGAATGAATTAGACGTTTAGTTGAGCTTTAGATCATGATATGTTCATGTACTAACTGACGGCAGCTTTTGTAGAAATCTTGTGGGTCTATAATCTTAGCTGAAGGCCGCCTGGCTGACCTAATCAGGCGTGTTGCTACTTTTGGGATGGTGCTAATGAAGCTTGATCTTCGTCAGGTAGTTCTCCATTCCTTGCCTTAAAACACAACTATGCATGGAAATTTGTATCGACCTTCTTTCCTTGATGTGTCAGGAATCAGGGAGACATTCTGAAACACTGGATGCTATAACCAAATATTTAGATATGGGTACATATAGTGAGTGGGATGAAGATAAGAAACTCGAATTCCTGACTAGAGAATTGAAAGGGAAGAGGCCCCTAGTCCCACCAACAATCGAGGTAAGTGTTTCACTGTGCATATATTTTTAACTGCTCTCAATAGTCAATCCTCTCTCCATCTCCCAAGTCACCAATTTTAAGCATGATAGATAGCAATGGTATCTTGTTCAACATGAAACCGTGCTGAATTTTATCCCAGTTGGGTTATATGATGGATGAGCATGCATGAGACTTGTGTGGGACTTCTATTTTTGTGCATAGACTACTTTAGCATTTTGTGTAGTCATGAATTACTGTTGAATGAAGTTCATGTGAAGAACTATTCTGTGAAAATCCTAACATTTGTAGAGGCAGAATGTGGAAAACAAAAAATCATCCATTTCCTGTATTTGTTCTTTTGGTTTTATTCAATTCGCAGCCCATCATACTTGAAATACTCCTTTTATCTTATTGGTCTTAATGTTTTAGTGATGAGCTTCTCATAAAAATCAGTGATTTTCATAGCAGACACTAAAAATGAGACAACAGCTTCCTCAAGATTATGCTGATGTCACCTGGAACAGAGATAATAATCTATGCCTTTGTTTGATAGTACTGAGAAACTACGGTGGTTGTTTTGATAGTATTGAGAAACCATCAAACTAAGAAAATCTACCTTAGTTTTCATATGTTAGTGAAACACGTACTTGTTGACTCACAGAACTGGGGAACAAATTACTCTCTGCTATAGAGATCTTTGAAACATTGCATTACTAAGTTGCAAAGCCTTGTCCGAATTCCTTTCTGTTTCATTCTTCCTCAGGTTGCGCCTGATGTTAAAGAAGTATTGGAGACCTTCAGAGTAGCGGCTGAATTGGGAAGTGATTCACTTGGAGCATATGTGATTTCTATGGCTTCCAATGTATGACTTGCAATTTATACCCAATTCTTAGCGACCCTGTTGTGAATACAATTAACCATCAAATTTTGTCAAGTGATTATTTGTTTCTCTTAATTTTATTCTTCTGAACTGGCAGGCTAGTGATGTTCTTGCAGTGGAGCTTCTGCAGAAGGATGCCCGCCTTTCTGTTGCTGGAGAGCTAGGAAGACCTTGTCATGGTGGAACGTAAGATACCAAATTATGTACTGTCACTTGACATGAATTATATGGGATTTTAGAAAGTAGATTCTGTGAAATGGAGGATTGTTAAGGCTAGCTTAATTGGAAGGCGTGGATATATCTGCCTCATCCAGTTTAAAAATTGCATCATCCCATTTTATTATTTAAGAGAAAACGACTTGTTTCCTTTTTGCTTTCAATCTGGTCTGAGGACTGATGAAAATATTTAAACGAATAGGAATTATAACTTAAACTATGAAGCACTCATGAAGTTTTTCACAAAACGGTGATGAACTTAGCTGCTTTCATGGACAGCGCTGATGACTGGAAGTATTGCATGTTTTTAACCTCTTTTCACGATTTACTGGAATAGGGTTCGGGTAGTTCCTTTATTTGAAACTGTCAAAGACTTGAGAGAAGCTGGTTCTGTCATTCGGAAGCTATTATCAATTGATTGGTATCACAAACATATCATTCAGAACCATAAAGGACACCAAGAGGTATGGTTGAAATGATTACAATTATGATTTTGGAACTCATGGCGGATTTGAGCTGAAACACAATCTCTTTACAGGTGATGGTTGGATATTCTGACTCAGGTAAAGATGCTGGCCGTTTCACTGCGGCATGGGAACTTTACAAAGCTCAAGAAGATGTTGTAGCTGCATGTAATGAATATGGAATAAAGGTTACTTTATTCCATGGGCGTGGCGGCAGTATTGGACGGGGTGGTGGCCCTACATATCTTGCAATTCAATCACAACCTCCTGGTTCAGTTACGGTAAGTTTCAGTTTTTATCTGCTTGCTCTTCCTTTCTTTTCTTTTCTTTTTTCCCTGTTATTCTTTGGTTGTCACTGATTTTGTGAATTTGCTTGTCTCTCCAATTCAACTCCTGTATAAATATATGGTCCACATCAATATGTTCTAACTTAAAGCTGTCTATATTGCATTAAGGCTTTGTTGCTTAGTGACGTAGATTGAGAAGATGAGCAAATTAAGCTAGATGATTTAAGAAACTAGCGTATACAACGAAGAATTATTTTTTGAAGAACATGAATACAAATCAGATGATAGAGACACTCTTATTAGCTGTGGCGCAACAAACAGACAAGTTTTTTAGGCCTAAAAACTGACTCCTCTTCAGTAGCTTTGATATATGTAACTTTTGTCTAAGACGTCTCAAAGTTTAGTTATGATGAATTGGCAGGGTTCCCTCCGATCAACTGAACAAGGAGAAATGGTACAGGCGAAGTTCGGACTACCACAAATCGCAGTTCGCCAGTTAGAAATCTACACAACAGCTGTGCTACTTGCTACCCTTCGGCCTCCAAAGCCACCAAAAGAAGAAAAATGGCGTAATCTAATGGATGAAATTTCTAAAATTAGTTGCTCTTTATATAGAAACACAGTCTACGAAAACCCGGAATTTCTAGCCTACTTCCACGAGGCAACCCCTCAAGCCGAACTTGGCTTTCTCAACATTGGAAGCCGTCCAACACGAAGAAAGAGTTCAGTTGGAATAGGGCACCTGAGGGCTATTCCATGGCTATTCGCTTGGACTCAAACAAGATTTGTTCTCCCTTCATGGCTTGGAGTTGGTGCTGGGTTAAAGGGTATCTGTGAGAAGGGTCATACCGAAGATTTACGAGCAATGTACAAAGATTGGCCGTTCTTTCAGAGCACTATTGACCTTATAGAAATGGTTCTTGGAAAAGCCGACATTCCAATAGCCAAGCATTATGACGAAGTTTTAGTGTCTGAGAGTAGACAAGAACTTGGAGCAGAGCTGAGGAGGGAGCTTTTGACAGCAGAAAAGTTTGTACTTAAAGTTACAGAACATGAAAAATTATCCGAGAACAACAGAAGCCTTAGAAAGCTGATTGAGAGTAGGCTTGCGTATCTAAATCCTATGAATATGCTGCAGGTTGAGATATTGAAGAGGCTGAGGCGAGATGAGGATAATATCAAACTACGAGATGCTCTTCTAATCACGATAAATGGTATTGCTGCTGGGATGAGGAACACCGGTTGATGAATATATGCAGGCGACCTCTCGGTAACTATAAAAATCGGAAATAATTGATGACGTTGCAGCCTTTGAATGTTACAAGGTTTGGTTGTAGATTCCTGGAAAAACACGGTATATAGTTAGATATAGGTCGAGTTGTTGTACTGATACTTTGATAGGCTACTTTTGTTGAAAACTGTCGTGCTTTGCTGCAAACTGAATATTTATTTTCTATGACTTCGTGGTGTTAAATGCTTCTCCGGATCAATCAAACACGACACTTTCATTGGTAATTTATTCCGGAATTTCAATTTTGGTCCGCCATCTTTTGTTTATAGGTCTCTGGGCCATTATACATCAAATCAAACACCACCCCCTCCCTCCCATGTTAAAACTTCTCACGTCTTGTAATCTCACATCGAATTCAGTAAAGATTATGTTCCAAAGCATAATAAGTCTATAGTTTCTATACCAGGAATCTGACGCAGACAGCATCTTTAGAAATGAGGCTCACAGCTTATTATTCCACTTTCTTGAATGAAATATAGAGCCAATGGCGGACTTTTTATTCCATCTACACCTTTCAAACAACACTATACATACACCCACATATAAAAATGAAGCTAAAACCCAGAGATCAATTAGGTAAAAATTTAAACTTTAATTTGCCAACAAAACTGCATAAAGATGTCATCAGCCGAAACCCTACCAGCTGGCTCGTACAATAAAGCTCCGGTCTCCAATACTCATCATCTGATTAAGGTGAAGAAGCCTGGGGAACCTAAGAAAGTAAGAACACTCAAAAGTGTACATGCTTACATAAATATTCTTTGATTTCCTAAAAAAACATTAATAAGAGGTTCCATAATCTGTCTGCAAAACTGAACCAAGACAGGTGAACTATGGACTGTCGTGCTCATTTTATGCTAGATTTGTTCTTCTGAAAATTATTTTGATTGTGTTTGTAGGGATCTGGCGGCCAAGCCAGCTGCAAAGAAGTGAGAAGGATAGGAGAACTAAAATGAAACGTGGGCTTCTGTTTATGTAACCTTTTGTTTTACTCATGTTATATATTCTTCCAGTATACCACAAGGCATAGGATAGGTATTTGATGAGAAGTTTGTAAATATACATGTAGATATTGAGAAAAAGCTGGAGGACGCCCTTCGTGCCGATGGGTATACGGATGAATCCATTGTAAATGCTCGCCATGACTGGCGTCGGCCTTTAGAACTAATACAAGTTGTAGATATAGTTGAAGCACCAATCAATTATATTGCTTATGAAACCAATTACATCCTATCAATCACGGAATTGTCAATTTTACAAGAAAATCCATGTTCTATGATTCATAGATCGAAGTGCACTGTTGGAGGGCTCTTGAAGTTTACTTTCGAGTGTAAGTGTAACTCTCAAAAATTTCCTATTGTCATAAAAGTTACGACACAATGAACCAACCTTGCCAAAGTAAGCCTGACAAGCCATTGATTTTTCCCTTTCTTGCAACCTACCAAAACCTAAAATATCTAATGATTTGATGGTGATGAGAAACGTGAGCAGACCTAGAAAGTTACTGAAGCTTGCAATTTAAAAATATGATGCGTAACATTTGAATTGCTCAACTCAGAAAGGGCACCATTAGAACGGCTAATTCGGCCTGCTAAGTTTAACATGCATTCAGGCACAAGGCGCTTTCTTGGTGGAGCTGCAGCATCTTTCGTCGGGCTTCCACGTCTCCGGAATGAATGATTGCAACCAAATCTTAAGCATGATATCTCTGCCGCCCCTCATTGGATCCTGAATCTCGTAAGACTAAATCAGAAAATGCATCAGTAGTTGGCTACTTGGATAGGCGTTTACACATGAAGTAAATTACTCGTTATGTTTTCGAAACTCCATGAATAAAATTCACATAGCTACACAAAAGCTTCAAAATCTTGGCTACTAAGAATGTGAATGAGTCATTTTCCATTTCGTACCTGAACGAACAAATCTGTATGAGTCTTCCCTTCATACAGAATGCACTGAGCTTGTACTTCCAAGCTTTGAAGTGTCTTAGCAAAAAATTTACTGCAACCAAGCTTGAGCAAGTCAAAACCGATATAAAACTCACTTAGAGAGACAACTTGCATTCGGAAAGAACTATGTACACACAATTTCTATCACTCTATCCGAGATTCAAGGATTCTTGTGACTACTTACAGTCTATCTAAATTCGTCAAGTCACATTATATATCCCCTTGTGACAATATATAAGATGTTAGCCCCATAATATATAGTTCAGAAACTAATATTGTTGATACCTGGCATAAGAGGGATTGGAATAATCTGCAGTTCCATGGAAAAAGGTGTATAGTTGGTAGAAGGGAGACTGCATCCCTAAAGTTTGAGTCTTGCACCATTACTTCTGTTGAATATCGTAAAGATCCTTCGCCCTCCACTATGCTAAGCAAGTAAAAAATATTATTACAAGTACCTGTGATGCCATCAGAGAATGCGACAAAGGCAGTGATACTAAGTTTGAGATACCAAAGTTGGTCAAGTATGTAGTGTTGGGATTAATAATTATAATTGCGTTTAATTGATAAAAGCCCAATAATTATTATTAATTTTGTTACGAACAAAATTGTGTTAATTTTGAATAGTCAATTAGACTAAAGAAATTTCAAATTTAAAAGTTGAGACACTTATGGTTTGTTTATAATGAGATACAAATCAATAGAGTGTAGTTAAGTAGAAAAGATGGGTGTCCCTCGCGCGCCGTCCGTCCGTCAGCCCCTTTTTATTACTCGGATTTCTGAAATGACTTTTCATCTTCATATTCTACTGAGTATTAAGTTTAAGACTTTTCACCTACCTGCAGATGTCAGATTTAAGTGTGAGACTTAAATTCATATTAATCTGATGTTAAGTGTTGAGACTTTTCATCTACCCCGCTAAACATTACACTTAATTTCTAAGACCTTTGGAGAGGTCTGATGCTCAGCTATATAGCTGATCCAGCCCTTTGCTTTCATCAAACCGAAAATTGTTCACTCATACATTTTATACATTTGAGAGTACTACATACTACTGGTGCTCAAGTGAGTCTGCTCGGATTTCTGCTTCATTCCGAACAAAGGCGATTGGGCGTTGTACCTTGGAACTCTCTTGCCCAGGAGGCCAGAAGCTTGTAGGCGGGCAAATTTGAGTTTACGGGCACACGACTTGCTGTGGCCTCGTACTGTTCCAGTTTTTAGTTGTGCAGATTTCGAACAGTGTTTACATACTACTGCTGTAAGTTTACAGTATATTTTATTTTCATTCGAATAGTGTTTACATACTACTGCTGTAAATTTACAGTATATTTTATTTTCGATCATAATTGTAATCTGATTATAATTCGGTTATCAGATTATAACTCGGGAAATTGAGTTCCTTACATATTCCTGTGATGAAAGAGTGATAAACATGTATTTGGGAAGACTGAGTTCATGCTCTTAATGATTCTTCTATCTCGAGATATTAAAGTGGGGTATGACAGGATACTCTTTAGGAGAAATCGCCTATATCGAATGTGAAGGGGCCTCTTCTATAAGATGACCTGAGGGCTAAATCTCTAGAGCATTCGATAAAACATCCAAGGCAGTCCAGGGCCAAAATGGACAACAATGAAAGAACCAATAATAGTATGGAGATGAAGCCGTGTGAGTATTGTTGTACATAAAGCGTCGAACAGTTCAAGGAATCACGGCCACTGGTTGACAAGTATATCCGATGATACTTTACTAAGGAAGGTTCAAGGTTAACCACCACCTATCATGATGCAGTGGATTCTCAAAGTACTCCAAATCTTCATCAAGGTGCATTATGTAATTTTTTCGCCATATTTCATTCATGTGGGGGGATTGTTGGGATTAATAATTATAATTGGGTTTAATTGATAAAATCCCAATAATTATTATTAATTTTGTTAATGAGAAAAAAATTATGGTAAGTTAATTATGAATAGTCAATTAGGCTAAAAAAATCTCACATTGAAAAGTTGAGACACTTATGTTTTGTTTATTATGAGATACAAATCAATAGAGTGTACTTAAGTAAAAAAGAAGGGTGTCCTCGCGCTCCGTCCGTCCATCCGCTCCGCTCGCCTCAGCTCGTCTCGTCTCGTCTTGACTCGACTCGCCGCGTCGCGTCACGTCGCGCATGTCGCTGCCGCGAAGACAGCCCTATCTTTTTACTACTCGGATTTCTGAAATGACTTTTCACCTACCTCATATTCTGCTGAGTATTAAGTTTGAGACTTTTCACCTACCTGCAGAAATGATGTCAGATTTAAGTGTGAGACTTAAATCCATATTAATCTGATGTTAAGTGTTGAGACTTTTCATCTACCACACTAAACATTACACTTAATTTCTGAGACCTTTGGAGAGGTCTACTGCTCAGCTATATAAGCTGCTCCAACCCTTTGTTTTCATCAAATCGAAAATTGTTCACTCATACATTTCATACATTTGAGAGTACTACACACTACTGGTGTTCAAGTGAGTCTGCTCGGATTTCTGCTTCATTTCAAACAGAGGCGATTGGACATTGTACCTTGGAACTGTCTTGTCCAGGAGGCCAGAAGCTTGTAGGCGGGCAAATTTGAGTTTACGGGCACACGACTTGCTGTGGCCTCGTCCTGTTCTAGTTTCCAGTTGCGCAGATTTCGAACAATGTTTACATACTACTGCTGCAAGTTTACAATATATTTTATTTTTGTTCGAATAATGTTTACATACTACTGCTGTAAGTCTACAGTATATTTTATTTTCGATCATAATTACAATCTGATTATAATTCGGTTATCAGATAACTTGTGGGTTCAAAAGTTCAACATGTAGAACCTTAGAAATATGAGCGGTACAAATCTGAGTATGGAAATGATCAGCCCGGTTGAGAAAATTGTATCTGTCCATAAATGTCAAAAAAGACGTATAGATTTGTTATGGATCGCACATGTAAGCAGTCGATTGGAGAGTCCAGTTCCTCACAAATAGACATCCCAGAATCTTTATCAACCAAAGAATCCCAACCAACAGGTATCTATAAAATATTTCAACACGGGAAATTCAAGTGATCCTAAAAGATTTATTTTTTTGTTATCCCTTCGTAGATTAGGCATTGGTGATTATCATTTTTCAAATTTTGAATGTCAGGTGTTTTTAGGGGTGCTTATCGGACCGGTTAGTCATGTCCGAAACCGAAACCGGACTAACCGGTCCCGAACCGGTCCGGAACCGGCTTGATATCGGACCGGATCGATTCTACCGTTCCGGATCCGGTATCTTACCGGTTCCGGATCAAACGGATCCGGTTCCGGATTGAACCGGAACCGGATCCATTTTAAAAAAAAAAAAGTTTTTTTCGATAAATCCTTTCATTTTTTCCTTTTTTTAAAAAAAAAAAAGAAAGAAAAATCCGGTTCCGGGTTGGAACCGGTCCAACCCGGAACCGGATCCGATCCGGTTACTTACCGGATCGGACCGGTTCCGCCCATAACGGGCCCAGAACCGGCCGGTTCCGGTCCGGACCGGACCGGTTCGAACCGGTAACCACCCCTAGGTGTTTTCTTCATTTTATCGAATTCTTAGGATTTGATTGCAGATAGTACTAAGGCTTTTTAATTCTTGTATTTAAGAGACACGAAGGGTATGAATAAGATATAGAAAATTTTTCCCAACAACTTGTTGCATAAGATCGGAGGTTCTCTTGATCGAGCCTCATTCTTATATTAAACACCATACGTTGTCAAGGCCGTAAATAAAACAAAGCAACACCTTCCGAATTATAGGATTCTATGTTCAAGGACCCATAAAGAGATGTAGGCCAAGATTCATAACAAGATTCCACCATAATTTACGGATACAGAAACAAGAACTGCAGACACATGAAAAATTTCATTCTCCTTAGAATAAAAGCATCGTAGAGCATTTAATCAACCGAGACATTTAACAACTTCTGATCAGCAAAACTTTAGAAAACCAATGAATTCAAAATATTACATAATAATTTCTATTTATGAGTTGGCATGAATCATATTTCGTTACGTCCCAAAATATTGGAAAATTTCACCAGCAAACTTTCCCATATCTTGGCAGCTTTAGCTGAAGAAATTAATGACGTGATATACACGAGTTCGATTATTCATAAGATAAACCTGCATATCACTGTCTTGATTGTAAGAGCAGGATCAAAATCCACTAGCAAACATAAATAACACTATAATCTTAGCATATCATTTCAAAAACTTTCCAAGAATATGATCTTTTAATACAATCTCACCCTCCAGATTAACCAAATACGAGATTATTTGAGATACACTCCAAGAAGCCTTCCCTTCTCCTGCCTCTCTAATTGTCAGCTATAGCAGAGCACAAGCAGTACTATGTGCGTCAGCTGACTGCCCCATGAGACATATTCTAGAAAAAAAGAAAATATGGTAAGAACAATGATAAGTGTCATATTTGCACTTATATTTGTACGGTATGATTCTTGAACGATATTATGTTTTTTGGTATTAATTTGCATGTTTCAGGAATTTAGGTGAAAGTACGAGGAAATGAAGAAAAAGATCTAAAAACGATGAAATGAGAAAGAAAGTTGAAGAAAAGAGGAAAAACCGGAATCCAACGCACATGTCGCTTTCTTATCCTAAAGTATCTTCATGTTCAAACCATATTTTGGAAACCTAATCAGCAACAAAGTTGTAGAACTTTTTGTTATCTTCGGGTGGACAACTTATTCACTTAATTCCGAGATTGGATGAGAAAGTTATGTCCAAAATACCAGGCGCCTGTCAGCAGCTGAAGCAACAAAAATCCTGAATTGAAGATTGATCACCGACGTGAAGGTCGACCGCCGAGAAGCTGAAGTTGATCGCCGAGAGTCGAAAGTCTTAAAAAAATAGCTTTTTAGAGTTTGACTTGAACAAGGAAACTTCTTTTCATGTATTTTTTTCCCATCCTACTAGATAAGGGACTATCTTGCACGAAAATTGGAGACTTTGGCACATATATTTATCTAGGAACTAGCCTACATCCACCCTCCCACTTTCACAATCATCCACCTTCACCACAAATTCATCCTAGGCTTTGGAACAACCAAACAAGGGGATTGAAGAATGCGAGCAAGAAGGAAGCGAGAGAGGAAGCAAGGATCTACAAACGGAGTTGACACCGCGAGTTTTTCTTTGTCCTTAATTATTATTTTTGTTTGTTGCTTGATTATGTTACACTAAGTTTATTTATCAAGGCTAAGCAATCCTTTCTCTTGAACCTATGATTTGATGATTTGTCAATTGATTGAATTCCTATAGTTGTTTGCGTAAGTTTTATGATTTTAATGTTTTTTATGGATTGATCATCTTTGAATGATTTTAGCATTGCACTTGACTTGACCATACGATATTGTGATATGGAACTAGTAATTCATACCGTGGGTTTTAGATTGAGACGGGCCAGCTAAAATCTAGCACACGTGTGATATCAATATATATATACCAAAATCGAAGGCTAGAAGTTTTCACAAAGCTTATGCAATATTGAGTGTTAAATAAGTGAATGATCATTGCTTTGTTGCATCTTAATATTAGGTTCAATATAACTTGACCATAATATATTGGATAATTTAGGAAAACTCGTCAATTCAGAAATATTTGGATATTCAATCGAGGGTCATATGGGAGTTGCATTGGTGAGCCAACGTCTTGGTAATCTTTTCAAGTGCAATTTTCTCGTCATCTTTGATTGACTTGTTGGAATATTAGTAGTAGTTTAATTATAAAATTCAACTTTGTAGGTTAAATATAGTTTAAAACGTATTATTTGGTAATTACAGTTAGTCCCCGTGGGTTCGACAATCTGTTCTTCATAATCTATACTAAAACTTGACAGCCGTGAACTTCCGGTATAATCACACTACACTATAATTTTATAGTTTAAATAAATCGTGATCAAGTTTGGCGCCGTTGCCTGGGACTAATTTTAGTAATATCATACGAGATTCTTTGACTGTATTTAACCATTTTTTTTCTTATTTTTATATTTTAAAAAAACTGTATTTACATTATATTGTTTTGTTTTCTTCCGAGGTACTTGTGATGTTCCATCAACAAGTCTTCACAAGCTTTGTGCAACAACGCTCAAAGCCGTTCTATGCAGTTTGGGAGAGATTCAACAACTTGGCGCACACATTCCGGAACCCTAATTTTTTGAACTATTCTATTCTACAATTTTTCTACAATGGATTGGATGCAGAGATACAAGGATAGGTAATTCATCGAGCTTGGGCAACTGGGAGTCCCTTGTTTAATAGAGATGAATACCGTGTGTTGCACCTATTCTATGGCGGACTTCGACTACCATTGGTATTGAGATCCTTCACTGCGGGTTGGAGCCACCAATACCCGCCAGAGCCTCAATACCCGCATTTGACAAACCAACCATTCGAATATCACGGAAAGAAAATAGATAGTTCTGCAGACGTCACGACTCTTTGGAGGATATATTAATTAGATTCATGGCATCAACTAAGAGTATTTTGGAGAGCAAAACCAACTCTATGTGTCACCTAGAGCAGCAAATAGCAATCCTATGGAAACAATTTCAACGAACTTCCAAGAGGAAGAGACGAGATCTACAAATGAAAGTATGACGAATCAAGTTTGGTTTCACGACGATGAATACTCCACCAACCAAGTTTGATCCTCCTCAAGAGATTTAGCCTACTTCAGAGAGACGTTATCCGAGGAGTTCCCATATAAAGATGAGCCTAGTGCTATGTTGGAGAAGGAGGAGATTTTCAAAGATTCTGTCTTGAGCCCATCGATGGAGACATGTTCTATGCCATATGTGGATACGTATTTCCCATCGATGACAACTTCACCGTCTTACACCCTCCACAAGTTGAAGCCAAGCGTGGAATCCTTCTCCCATGACTACCAATCAAAGATGAGGGTTGTTGGAGCGACGGATTTACAATGGAACAATCTTGGCAAGCTTGAAGGCATACTGAATCAAGACCCATTTGTAGTATTATACAATACTTACTATGGATGGCAGCCGCTCTTTGAAGGTTGCTTTTAGTGGTCAAATCGACGACTAGAAAATAACGCTTCTTGGGAGGCAACCCAAGCATTATCCTTTGTTATTTAGTTTGTTTAATTTTCAGTATTTGCTTTTCGTTTTTATTTTATTTCGAGTTGACTATTTTATTATTTGCATTCTTCTCTTGCTAGGTACTCAGTTGGAGTGATAAACAACTACAGCAGCGGAGCTTTCAAAAGCCAATCACCCTCAGTACTCATGCAAGCACATTGATCAGGGGAGTTTACTGTTTCCCTTTTGATTCTTTTAAACATTGAGGATAATGCTTGATTTAAGTTTGGGGGAGTGGGTTGAATGTTTTACTTGTTTTATCTGCATGTTGTGTGTTGAATTGACACTTGAATCGTCTGATAATTATGAGGTAAATTTTTTTTATGTGTTCAAATCTGAGAAAAGAATGAATTGTGAGGATTTTGATCTCACTATGCATATGAGCTTGAATTTTAATGATTGTTGGACTTGTACATGAATATCATTTGTTGAGTTAGCATGTCAAGAATGAGGAATATTGTAACATCCTATATAATATATATATGTATCTTTAAAATAATCTCTAAAGATGTTAATAATAATAATATAATAAATAATAAAAAAAGTAAGTAAAAATAACAATGATGATAACTTTCACCATGGTTACTTGTACACTCTAACCTCACACTTTAGCCAACCACAAGACACCACCCCTTGCATCATTTGCCTATAAATACACTCCTCATTCTCATTCCTAGGCACAATTTTCGTGCTCCAACATCTGAAAATGCTTAGAGGATAGTGAATTTTGAGTGCAAAGTAAGCCAAAAACTCCAAAAATCCAGAATAAACCCAAATCCTCTTCCAAAAATTCTAAAAAAATTTCATTAGATACTACTTCCACCCAAAAAACATTTAGTGCAGGAGGTGTGTCATAAATCAAAACCAATTTCGCCCAGAAAATCAAAATCTTGAAGAACAACTACTGAAAAATCTGTCCAGAAAGTTATTTTGAGGTAGTATGTTCAAGCCCTCTCAGTTTTAAAATACAACTGTTCAAAAAGTGTTCTAGTTTACATGCATGTCGTCGATTGCCCAAACCGTCGCCGGACGTATGATTTTCAGGCGACCAAATATACATGCAGATCATTTTAATAAAATCAAATTCTGGGCAGAATCGGATGGGAATTTCAAAATATTTTTGGAGCAAAAGTTTTAGAACTCATCAGGGCGAACCCACTGGTAAAATCCTGGCCGCACGTGGTGGCCGAAGCACCTCCACGCGACGACACGGTGGCGCGTGAACCTCACGTGCCGGTTCGATTTCCGATTTTCCAGTTTGCGTAGTTTTCTGCATGTATTTTAGGCGCTTCTGGAAAGTTTCATGATTTTTCGATGAACAGTTGATTTATCATGAATTTTTAAAGCTTTTGAACAAAATAAGATTTAGTGGGTTTTGAGCCAAAAATGATTTTTAAATACTTAAATACCAAATACTAGCCCTAACCCATGAAATATTGCTTAAATTGTAATTATAGGAATTACTATTGGCTTGGACCTAGCAAACAAGAAAATATCATAAGTTATCAAAGTGAGGTGTACTACCGACTTCTTTCTATATAGCATCTTTTGGCATTCGGCCTGGAACTCACATTATATGTTTATTCATCACCATATTTTTCATATATGCTATCATATTGTGCATGACCTAGTTCATTGATCATATTGTTTATATGTCTTGTCACCGTGTTTATTGCTATTCTGCTCCTTGAATGATTCAATGACTGTTGGAGCCCTGGACAACAGACATATGTCTGGATATTGAGTCCACTGGACAATGCGGCCTCGGCCCGAAAAGTGAGTTCAATGAACAACGGATGACAGTCCGGGTATATGGTTCATCTGAACGATGAACGACGCGCACCATTTTACGGTCCGGAGAATGGTTCACGTTGGCTCATGAACGAATGAATGTTCACATCTTATCTGAATATGTGGGGAAAAGTGCTACACCTAACTGTCGGGTGGGAGCCACCTCTTTAGCCCATAATATTCACTCTAATGTCCTGAATTGTCTTTATTCATTGATAATTTCCTTGTTTGCAGTACTATCTCTCTATTATATACCATGTCATGTTGATACATTGCATCATTTGATAAGTACCCAAATAACCTATTGTTATTTCCTCACTAAGTCCTTAAAGACTTAACTCTGTTTTTTCTTGTTATTTATCATGAGTTCCAGATACAGGAGAACCGGAGTCAGAACATGAGGAAAATTAGGCTTACCAAGATCGTTTTAGTATTTCCTCTTTAATTAAATATCATATCGTCGTAAGGAGCTTACATGAGATTGTAATAACTTGTTTATCTTGGATTGCATCTTGCTATTTCTTTTGAACGCTTCGCTAATGTAATATAGTTAATTATTATGTGTGGTTCTTTATGAAAGTATCCGTACATATGTATATGTCTTTTTTCATGATAGAGCGTGGTATCAGATAAGGGATAAAGTAGCATGTCCCAAGTTGGGTACCACAGAGGTGGTATCAGAGCGCCAGGTTCATATAAGTTCTAGGCATTAATAACACCTTAGTATTATTATTTTATTTTTCTCCTTTTCATGAACTAATGAAATATCTCAGATTTTGCTTGTTTCACTTGTTCACAGATGACTGCACCGTATCACCATTCCCAAGTAGAGTATGAAATTGAGATAGCCAGGTTACAAGCTGAAGTGGTCGATTTAAAAAGAGAAGTAAGGACCCTTATTGAGAGGACCAGGGCTGGGGAACAGATGATAGGTAGACTCATGTTTGAGAGAGACCGTCTAAGATTCTACCTGGTAGATATCCATGAGTTTTACGAGCCGATTAAGGAGTCTATTGAGAGGGTTGCCCGAGACTCTGATTCAGCATACCATATCCTCGGGCCGGGACATGATAGATAGCGCGTTACAGGATACCCCACAATCTGAACCCGTCGCTATGTTTGAAGTTGGCGAACCTACTGAACACTGTTGAGATACTACTCAGATGGGCCCATATGCCTGATTCCATATTCCCTGAGTCAATGGACCCATTCGACCCATTGTTCGATTCTCTCGATGACATGCTTATTGATACCACCGAGCTTACCCCAGTATGATTTTGGGAGAGCCACTCCCCAGCAATGACATAGTAGCCCCAGTTACTATTGTGACCACTTCCACCGCCACACCACCACATACACTGAGGGAGGGAACCATACTAAGTGAAGAGACCGACCCGTCAGAGCATACCCAATCAGAGTTGGAGGGGGAGTTTGCAATCATTACACCCCCAGGAGCTCGTTAGCATTGTCATATTATTATTAACGATTAGAATTTCCATCTTACTAGGAGCAGGTGGAATCATTAGCCTTAGTCGTCCTTTTGCTACGTTGACGACCTTTTTTTGTCAGCATCATCATTCTTTTTGTCCTTTTTGTGAAATGATGAATACCTAACTATTATTTAGATGACTACTACTAAAAAAAAATGCTATTTTGTCCTTCTGTAAAATTTTTGCATATTAATGAAATATGCCATTTTGTGCAAATCTAGTAGTATGTTATTTAAATTATTCCATAATTTGCATATTATGACTTATGTTAGGATGTCGTCACATGATAGCTCTCGGATGGGAAATCACGGTAATGAAAGGAATCTCCCAGAAGGAATACGTAACACAAGAGGAAATGAATAACAAGAAGAACAACATCATCGGCAAGAACCACCAATCACAAATGCAATGGAATTTTTACAACAATTCATGCAATTTTGTCAACAGAATGCTCAACGAAATGTTACAAGGAATGAAGAACCTTTAGATCGAGCAACTGGAACGATTTTTGAAGTTTCATCCACCTAAATTTCATGGAACCCCGAATGCTCATCATGCAGAGGAATGGTTGCTCAAAATTGAGAGAATTTTCACTGTTCTCAATTATTCAGAAGATCAAAAGGACAGCTTCGCTGTTTATCAGTTTGAAGACGCGGCTCATCATTGGTGGAGAGTCATAGATCACCAATGGATGAGAAATCAAACCCCGAGAACGTGGGCAAATTTTGTACAAGCATTCGAGGAAAAATATGTTTCACAAGTGATAATGAATACTCATGAACGGGAATTCATGGATTTGGTTCAAGGAAGTCGTACGATAGCGGAGTACGAGGCAGAATTTCATCGACTAATTCACTATGCTCCCCATTATATGGATGATGAACCAAAAAAAACTAA
The DNA here is from genome assembly GCA_907163345.1 of Haberlea rhodopensis. Lineage (NCBI taxonomy): Eukaryota > Viridiplantae > Streptophyta > Magnoliopsida > Lamiales > Gesneriaceae > Haberlea > Haberlea rhodopensis. Next base: position 471,718 of record CAJQUN010000339.1, read on the forward strand.
AAAGTTCATCCAGGGATTAAATCTTGACATCCGTTGGGCAACCCTATCCAATAAGTCCACTAACTATGTTTCTGCAGTCAATCAAGCACTACGAGTCAAATCTGACATCAAATCATTAATCCTGAGAGAGCAGAGGGACAAGAGGCCATATAACCCAAATATGGCTGAGATAAGCAACAAGAGGAGAAATATTGGAAAAGAAAAGAATGGAGAACCAGTTGGACAGAAACAATAAGGAGGCCCAGGAAACAAACCGCGAGGAGGTCCAGGAAACAATTTTACTCAGAAATGTAGTTACTGCAAACTTCCCAATCACAACAAAGCCAGTTATTGGAGAAAGAATGGAAAATGTTTGATATGTTGAAGCGAACAACATCGTATTCAGGATTGCCCAAAAAGGACCCACCAGACACCTCCAACCCAAAAACCAAAAATCCCAGCAAGGGCTTACGCCCTAATGGGAAATAAAGAAGTTGACCCCAGTGCAGTGGTTGAAGGTACCATTACTTTACTTTCAAAAGTTGGAAAAGTTTTGTTTGACCATGGAGCTACGTACTCTTTTGTTTATCCTACTTTTATCTGTGCTTTATCTCTGCCCTCAGAGCAATTACCCTATCATTTAGAAATAAGTATGCCGATATGGATTAAGGTAATCACTGATACCGTCTATAAGAATTGTCCATTAGAGTTCCACGAACGAGTGTATCTAGCAAACTTGATCGAACTACATATACACGATTACGATATTATACTGGGCATGGATTGATTATTCGAACATCAAGCCCATGTGAATTGCTATATAAAGGAACTAACTCTTCCCGACCTCACTACACCAACCACCGAAGGTGCCAACAATCTTATAGGATTGATGGATGGAGTATCTACCTTGGGATTGAGGGGCGAATACTAGAAATGGAGAACAAGGATCTTTGGCATATCTGATCAACAGACCCAATGATCAAGTCAAGATCATGGAAATTCCTGTTATCCGAGACTTCTCAGAAGTCTTTCCCGAAGAAATCAATTCACTGCTCCCTCATCGAGAAATCGAATTTTGCATTGAACTATTCCCTGGAGCCATACCTAAATCAAAAAATCCTTACAGGATGAGGCCTACTGAGCTAAAAGAACTAAAGACACAGCTACAAAATTAACTGAAAAGGGGTACATTCGGCCTAGCACATCACCATGGGGAGCTCCGATCCTATTTGTCAAAAAGAAAGACGGTACACTGAGAATGTGTATCGATTACCGCGAACTTAACAACCTTACCATCAAAAACAAGTACCCACTACCTCGTATTGATGAATTATTTGACGCATTGCAAGTATCTATAGTGTATTCCAAAATGGATCTCCGCCAAGGGTACTACCAATTAAGAATCAGGGATCAGGACATCCCTAAGACGGCTTTTAACACTCGATATGGTCATTACGACTTTGTAGTAATGCCGTATGGCCTGACAAATGCCCCAGCAGCGTTCATGGACATGCTGCATCAAATATTTCAACCATTTCTCGATAAATTTGTTGTAATCTTTATTGACAATATTTTGGTCTACTCCAAAACTCAGGAGGAACACATGCATCACCTACGACTTGTCCTTCAGACCTTTAAGGAACACCAACTTTTTGCAAAATTCAGTAAGTTGTATTGTGGCTAGATAAGCTAACCTTTCTCTGCACGTCATCTCAGAAAAAGGACTCGAAGTGGATCCAACTAAGATCGAAGCTATTACTCAATGAGGACAACCGAAAAATGTCACAGATATGCATAGTTTTCTTGGGTTGGCAGGATACTATCGAAGATTTATCAAGAGTTTTGCAAAGATTGCTGCACCCTTATCACTAATTCGTAAGGATCATCCGTTCTTATGGAATGAAGAATGCGAGGGAAGTTTCCAAAAGTTGAAAGATTTACTTACGCAAGCTCCAATACTTATGTTACACTATGGAAGAGAAGGATATGTAGTCTATATTGATGCATCCAAAGACATCCTTGGATGTGTACTAATGCAGACGGGCAAAGTAATTGCTTATGAATACCGGAAATTGAAGACTCATGAGCTTAATTATCCCACACATGATCTAGAATTGGGCGCGATAGTATTCGCTTCAACCAAATGGAGACACTATCTCTACGGTGCAACTTTTGACATCTTTACTGACCATTAGAGCTTGAAATATTTGCTTACTCAGAAAGAGCTTAATATGAGACAGCGTAGATGGATGGAATCTCTAGAAGATTATGATTGTTCCATACTTTATCATCCAGGGAAGGCCAATGTGGTGGCAGATGCGTTAAGCCAAAAATCTGGTCTTGCTCACCAAATCTGCGCATTTTATACCTATCAGTCAAAAGTATGGTGTGGAAAAACTCGCAGAGCTTTATCTAAAAGAAATTTTTTGGTTACACGGAATTCCTACTACTATCATTTCAAATCGAGACCCAAAATTTACATCCAGACTATGGAAAAAGCTGCAGGAATGTCTCGGAACAAAGCTAAATTTCAGCACAGCTGCACACCCCCTGACTGATGGTCAATCCGAACGTACCATCCAAATTTTGGAAGACATGCTTCGCGCATGTGTGCTAGATTCTGGATCAAATTGGGAGAAACATTTACCACTTGTGGAGTTCGCTTATAACAATAGTTATTAGGCTACAATCCAGATGGCTCCATATGAGGCATTACATGGGCGAAAATGTCGCTCTCCTCTCAACTGGGATATGGAGGAATGGAGGAGTACCAAGGATGGAAAGAATCGAGCTATACCACCGGATGTTATACAGGAGGCTATTGATAAAGTACAAATCATCAAACAAAGGATACAAACAGCACATAGTCGACAAAAAAGTTATGCAGACAAAAGACGTAAGGATTTGGAATTTGAAGTAGGAGACTGGGTGTTTCTGAAGGTGTCACCAAGAAAGGGAATTAGGAGGGTCGGGAAGCAAGGTAAGTTGCAACCTCGATTCTTAGGACCTTTTGAAATAACGGCGCGATTTGGTCCTGTAGCTTACCGATTATTACTACCGGAGACTGTAACCGGAATACATGATGTCTTCCACGTATCCCAGCTCCGAAAATGCAAGATGGACGAAAACCAAGTGGTCGACTCAAACCAGATAGCAGTGGAAACGGATTTGACATATGAGGAGCAACCGATTCAAATCCTTGATCAATAAATCAAAGAACTTCGTTCCAGATCAATTCAATTAGTTAAAGTGCTCTGGAAGAACCAAGGTGTCGAAGAAGCTACTTGGGAAAAAGAAGAAGAGATTAGACATCAGTATCCCAAGATGTTAATAATAATAATAATAATAATAATAATAATAATAATATAATAAATAATAATAAAAAGTAAGTAATAATAACAATGATGATAACTTTCACCATGGTTACTTGTACACTCTAACCTCACACTTTAGCCAACCACAAGACACCACCCCTTGCATCATTTGCCTATAAATACGCTCCTCATTCTCATTCCTAGGCACAATTTTCGTGCTCCAACATCCGAAAATGCTTAGAGGATAGTGAGTTTTGAGTGCAAAGTAAGCCAAAAACTCCAAAAATCCAGAATAAACCCAAATCCTCTTCCAAAATTCTAAGAAAAATTCAGTAGATACTACTTCCACCCATAAAACATTTAGTGCAGGAGGTGTGTCATAAATCAAAACCAATTTCGCCCAGAAAATCAAAATCTTGAAGAACAACTACTGAAAAAATCTGTCCAGAAAGTTATATTGAGGTAGTATGTTCAAGCCCTTATTTCTTACTTTTACATTTTGTTTTTGGTCTCAGTTTTAAAATACAACTGTTCAAAAAGTGTTCTAGTTTACATGCATGTCGTCCGATTGCCCAAACCGTCGCCGGACGTACGATTTTCAGGCGACCAAATATACATGCAGATCATTTTAATAAAATCAAATTCTGGGCAGAATCGGATGGGAATTTCAAAATATTTTTGGAGCAAAAGTTTTAGAACTCATCAGGGCGAATCCACTGGTAAAATCCTGGCCGCACGTGGTGGCCGAAGCACCTCCACGCGCCGACACGGTGGCGCGTGAACCTCACGTGCCAGTCCGATTTCTGATTTTCCAGTTTGCGTAGTTTTCTGCACGTATTTTAGGTGCTTCTGGAAAGTTTCATGATTTTTCGATGAACGGTTGATTTATCATGAATTTTTAAAGCTTTTGAACAAAATAAGATTTAGTGGGTTTTGAGCCAAAAATGATTTTTAAATACTTAAATACCAAATACTAGCCCTAACCCATGAAATATTGCTTAAATTGTAATTATAGGAATTACTATTGGCTTGGACCTAGCAAACAAGAAAATATCATAAGTTATCAAGGTGAGGTGTACAACCGACTTCTTTTTATATAGCATCTTTTGGCATTCGGTTTGGAACTCACATTATATGTTTATTCATCACCATATTTTTCATATATGCTATCATATTGTGCATGACCTCAGTTCATTGATCATATTGTTTATATGTCTTGTCACCGTGTTTATTGCTATTCTGCTCCTCGAATGATTCAATGACTGTTGGAGCCCTGGACAACAGACATATGTCTGGCTATTGAGTCCACTGGACAACGCGGCCTCGGCCCGGAAAGTGAGTCCAATGAACAACGGATGACAGTCCGGGTATACGGTTCATCTGAACAACACGCACCATTTTACGGTCCGGAGAATGGTTCACCTTGGCTCATGAATGAATGAATGTTCACATCTTATCTGAATATGTGGGGAAAAGTGCTACACCTAACTGTCGGATGTGAGCCACCTCTTTAGCCCATAATATTCACTCTAATATCCTGAATCGTCTTTATTCATTGATAATTTCCCTGTTTGCAGTATTATCTCTCTATTATATACCATGTCATATTGATACATTGCATCATTTGATAAGTACCCAAATAAGCCATTGTTATTTTCTCACTAAGTCCTTAAAGACTTAACCTCTGTTTTTTCTTGTTATTTATCATGAGTTCCAGATACAGGAGAGCCGGAGTCAGAACAGGAGGAAAATTAGGCTTACCAAGATCGTTTTAGTATTTCCTCTTTAATTAAGCTTACATGAGATTGTAATAACTAGTTTATCTTGGATTGCATCTTGCTATTTCTTTTGAACGCTTCCGCTAATGTAATATAGTTAATTATTATGCGTGGTTCTTTATGAAAGTATCCCTACATATGTACATTGTCTTTTTTCATGATAGAGCATGGTATCAGATAAGGGATAAAATAGCATGTCCCAAGTTGGGTACCACAAATATATTAGCACATTGAGTCATAATCATTGTGATTGCATGTTGAATAATGATAATTGTTGAGAACTTGATGATTTGTCTTGAGCATCTTAGAGTACTCTAGAACCTATCTGATGACACTTCGAGGCGAAATTTTATAGTTACAAACTTGACTTGGAAATGATCTAGGCGATCTTTGAAACGTTTGAGTCTTTCAACCTTACCTTGTTTACATTAATCTCTTGTGTCCTATTTGAGCCTAATTGAAAAAGAATGGTGTATGCATTGCATATAATTAAACCCACATTCATCATTATAGTTACCCTAACGAGCCTAAATTGAAAATTTCATCCTTATATTAAGGGAGTATAATGAATCGCATTCGATGCACGTAAATTGTTATATTTTAATGAGCTTGTTGAAAAAAATGAATGAGAAAAAGAAAAGAAAAAAAAAAAGAGCATTGACAAAAAAATATATAAATAAGACCCAAAGTTGCCAAGATTAGAAAAGAAAAAGAAGAGAATCTCAATATGTACTAAAACATGAACTTTATATGTTTATATCCAATCATCAGATGACATGTCATTGATACCATTTGTACTTCGCAATGCAACACTCCAAAGTTGTTGGTGCCGTCTAGGGGTGCTTACCGGTTGGAACCGGTCCGGACCGGAATTGGCTGGTTCCGGACCCGTTATGGGCGGAACCGCTCCGGTCCGTTAAGGATCCGGATCGAACCGGTTCCGGTTTGGTTCGGATCCTTATCGGGTTTTTTTTAATGTTGTAAATGTTTCTTCAATGATGTTCATCACAAATTCAATATATTTCTTCTTCATTTCATAATATAGATGCATACAAATAATTGTAAAGACATGACAATTGAAAATCTAAATAAAAAAATATTACAATTTAGTACTTAGCAGTCTTCATAATTGATAAGTATTGTTTTGACGTTCTCTTCTTCTTGCTCTTCATAATGATTTACGAATTCGTCAACCGTCCCATCTCTTCTATTTTTGCATTCTGCTTCAAACCAATCTTTAAGTAACGTGAGCATGCATAACAAATCAGCTGATAGACTACTTCTGTAGTCTCCAATAATATGGCCGCATGTTGAGAATGCCGATTCAGAAGCGACACTTGAAGCTTGTACATCATACACGTCTCTAGCCATTTTGGCTAAGATAGGGAATTGTGCTGCATTGGACTTCCACCATTGTAAGACGTCGAAGTTGTCTTCGGTTAGAAATTGATAATTCAGATAAATTTGCAACTCAGTCGACGTGCTAGTAGAAGGTCCTTTTCCCTTAAGTTTTTTCCTGCCCAGCATTCTAAGCAAATTGATGCCCCCACCTTTAGATTGAGCTTGGGGTTGTTCTTCAACAGGCCTTTGTTGCGATGATTCACTTGCCTGTTGATTATAATACAATTGAAACATATTTTGGAGAGATTGCAATGTAGACGTCTTTTGATCGTCAACAACCTTCCCCAAAAATTTAGCATAATATTCAAAAAATATCTCAAATGAAGATAAACATTGACTAGGATCTAGCAATGTTGCGATGCAGTGCACGAGTGGGATTTGTTCCCAATACTTTATAAATTTAGTTTCCATTGCACTAACAAAAGCATGCAAGTCATAGTCATCTCTAAATTCTATAAATTTATCAAACATGTTAAATACTAAAGGAAGAAAATAAACGGAAGTTGGATAAGTAACACCAGAGAAACATTCCGTCGCTTCTTTGAAAGTACCTAACAATGATACACAATTTTCAACAAATTCCCAATCCTCATTAGTCAAATAAATACTTTCATCGCTATCAGGCATTTGATATGAATTATAAAATGGAGTTAAAATATCTTTGTAAGGTAACATAGCATTCAACATATTGTACAACGAATTCCACCTAGTTTCTATTGGTGATGGAAAAAGAAGATGCTTTAAACCATTAGATAAACATAATTGTTTCCAATCACGCTTAACACGGCTCGTGCGTAACCATTTAGCGCAGTATTTCATTTGTCAATACATGCTGAGTGATTGTCCTCATAACCAACTTTAACAGCCAAATTAATCACATGACATGCACATCTAACATGAAAAAAAATACCATCAAGCATTGGTTTAAGATAGGTCTTTAAATCACGCATCGCAGCATTGTTATTCGCATCATTGTCTAATGTGATTGAAAATACCTTATCCTGAATTCCATAATGTCTACAAGTGTTGAATACATATTTAGCAATTACATAACCAGTATGTGCACAGTCTAACTCATCTAAAGACAAAATCCTTTTTTGCATACACCAATTATCATCAATCCAATGACAATTGACAACAAGATATGAATCAAAATTTACATTTGTCCAAATATCAGTTGTTAAACTAACCCTACAAGGCAAACTAGAAAGATGTTGAAACAATGTATTTCTATATTCAACAAATACGTCCATACAATTTCTTTTTAGTGTGTGCCTGGAAATATGTTTAAACATGGGTTGTATAGACGAAGCAAATTCAATAAAACCAGCACGTTCAGCTTGTATAAAAGGTAGTTCACATCTGATCACATATCTAACAAGTGACCTACGATTAATTTCAGCAGTTAAAATAAAATTCGTGACAGTAAGAACATTAATTTGTGCTTGTGTTGCTTCTCGACTTAATGGTTGTAATGTTGTCTCATCAAAATTATGTTTTTTTACTAAGTGTTTTTTAAATGTTCCGGTGCCTCCACTGGAACCACCAGCTTTATATGAATACTGGATCTTACATAATTTACATATTGCAACAGATTCATTAGTACCTTCTTTTTGAGCGAGTTCAAAGTGATCACATATCTTACTTCTTTTGGCACGAGTAGGTTGTCTACTCGCTGCTGTAGTGGCTCCGGATGACTCCACATGTTGTCTTTCTTGGGCTTGGGCAGCAACAGGTTTGGCAGGTTGTTGGGGTTGTTGTGGTTCGATATTCATAGAAGAACCACCAACATTGAGGTCAGCAAAAAAATCATAACTTTCATTTAACTCAGGAATTGGCACAGGCAAATTCATTGCAGAAGATGAACTCAGTGATAGACGACCCGGAACGAGACCCCGACTACGACCCCGGCTACGACCAGCACCACTGCTAGATGAAGATGCCATTATTATATAAGACTATAAGTAAATTGTAGATAGCACAATTGAGAGAAAAATATGAGAGTGAAGTATTTTTCGTTACAAGAATTGTTATGAAACAATACACAACACAACATCCCCTATTTATAGTTTTTTTTTTATTAAAAAAATTTTAAAAAAATAAAATAAAAAGTTAACGTTGGCAACGGCTAAGAGCCGTTGCCAACGTTAACAAATGTTAACGTTGAAGAGGCAACGTTAACATTTGTTAACGTTGCCTTCTTCTTTTTTTATTTATTTTTTATTTATTTATTTATTTTTAAAAACCTACCGGTTTCGGTTTCGGAACCGGAACCAAACCGGTAGCACCGGAACCGGCGGTGCTACCGGTTTGGTTCTTCGGGACCACCCCGGACCGGTTTCTAACCGGTTCCGGGGCGAACCGGAACCGTTAAGTCCAGTTCTGGTTTCGGACCGGACTTAACGGTCCGAATCCGGGCCGGGTCCGATTTGCGCCGGCCCGGTAAGCACCCCTAGTGCCGTCCACCTCAAACTTTGCATTTGATAACATGGTTCGTCACATTGAACCACTCGTGAAAGCATCTTGATCCATTACTTCAACTTTTTTCGTAGCTTTTTTTAGCTGAAACATATGATGCCATTGTGTCCGGAATGATCAAAATAGTAGGAAACCAGTCCTAGATCGCCAAAAATGGCTAAAGATTGAATTTACCTCGTCAGGTGAATAGTATCCAGACCGGATAAACAGTATTGTGAACACTAACCTGCGAACATACTGGTGAACAAGACACTACAATATGCTACAGTACACGAACAACACCAGTCAACAGTAGCATGAACAGTGCATGATTATTATTCGTGTAGAGTGGTGTGAACAGTGATTGCTACAATATCGTCTTCTCTGTTTGATTGCTACAACTTTCTTATTTATTTATGAAAATGTCACCCACTTTGACCGTAATTTCCCATTGATTCGGAAATCAAAAAATTTCAACGGCAGGTGTTTCCGACTCCCGGTGACGAGACAAATCTAGTGGTATGATCAGAATACAATTTTGGACGATTTCAATTTTTGGGCATTTTCACTAACACATGACTCTGATACCAATTGTTGTACCATAATACCCGAAAATAAAGTCTAAACATCATACACATCTAAACGATTATCAAAATTTACGTGGTTCGGCAATCGCCTACGCTCGGGAGCAAACACAAAATCTATTGATATATTCACGAGAATTACAGAAATATTTCCGGATCCACTTGATAAGTGTGAATTTTACACTTATTTTGCTATGTTTTTGTATTGATTTTTGTATTGATTCCTGGATGATTTTACGCTTTTTGGTATATTTTTGTGTATTTCAGGAATCTAGGTCTAATGGGATAAAAGTGGAGGAAATAAGCTAATAATGTTGAAGAAGGACCAAACCGAGCGAAGACGTGAGAAAATGGACTGAAATATCGAAGTTTGAATTTTGTACAGCTCGCGATCGATCGGCAATGACATCGCGATCGATCGCCGAGCTTTAAAAAATGATGCTGAACAGAAGACATTGGCGATCGATCGGTGAGAACTCGCGATCGATCGCCACTATACCGTGAGGACTCGCGATCGATCGCGAGGGAACGAAGATCGATCGCGGATTGGTTTATTTTGGTTATCACATCCAGTAGAGAATGAAGATCGATCACGGAATAACAAAGATCGATCGCGGAATAAGAGTTTTTGGAAAAATAAAGACTTTCCATGTTTGGTTCAAAGGGGACTCCTTCCCACCTATGTTAACCCTATATATCAGACTAAGGGAAGATTTGGAAGGGACTTTTGCCCACTTTTACACAAACCTAGCAGCCTCTCCTCCATCCAAAGCACCACCACAATTCATTGAAGAGCAAGAGCAACACAAGGAACGAAAGAACGGAGCGACGCACGGAGCGGCATCCTCGTTATCTTAGTATTTCTGAACTTATTAATTTTTATATCAGATTTTGATGTTGAATTTGTTTAAAGACATGTTTATGCATTATAATTTGATTATGGTTGTTGGCTAAATTCTTTGTCAAGACATAGGGGATCCCATGTTTGAACCATTGAGTTAATTAACGGTTTCGATTTAATTTCTATGATCTTTGCGCATAATTTATGTTGTTAATGCTTGTAAAAGATTAGCTACCGTTTGCATGATATTGGTAATCGTAATTGAATTGACCATAGGAGTTTACGATACGACGTAGTAAATTAGGCCGTGGGTTTTAGGTTGAGACGGACCAAGTAAAATCTAGCACACGTGTGATAGCAATAGATTTACCAAAATCGAAGGCTAGTAGTTTTCACAAAGCGTTTTTCGGTATTAATCATTCAATAAAGACACGGGAGTGATTTATTGTAGGTCAATGCTAGACTTGTTATAACCGGACCAAGGTATAACGAATGAAATAGGAAAACTCGTCACCCTAGAACATAGAACTTTGAATCTTAATTAATAGACAACTTTTGGGGGATTACATGGGTGAACCGACGTCTTGATAATTCGTTTATAAATTCTCTTCAATTATTCATTACTGCTGTTTAGGTTGATTTTTGTGCTTAAGTCAATTTAGTTTAATAATCATTTCATAATCGTAGGTTAAATATAGTAATTCTAATCGAACGTGGTAATTGCTACTAGTCCCTGTGGGTACGACACTCCTTACTCTTAAACCATTATATTAAAACTTGACACCGTGCACTTGCGGTACATAAATCGCTACACTGAAAATAACTGTTTAAAATAAAAGCGATCAAGTTTTTGGCACCGTTGCCAGCGACTAGTTTAAGTAATATCATAGGAGATTAGTTGACTATAATTTAGCCATATTTTTTTATTTTTACTTTTATTACGGTTTATACAATTTCACCACTGTTGTTCCTTCGTTGTGTTGAATTTTGCAGGGAGTTGTCTTTGTAGTGCATGCTACGAAGTAACAGACCTATCTTAGAGCCACTTGACTTAGAGATTGAGCGAACTTGTAGAAGACTTCTGAAAGAAACTAGAGAGATGGCTGAGAATAATCGAGGGAATGGTGAACAACACAATGATGAAGTGCCAATTACAAGGTCCATGATGGACTATGCACAACCATCTTTTCAAGGCACCACATCTAGCATCACTAGACCAAGGATTCAGGCTAATAACTTCGAGATCAAGCCTGCCATAATTCAGATGATTCAACATTCTGTGCAATTCGGAGGATCGCATACTGATGATCCTAATGCTCATATCTCCAACTTTTTGGAGATATGCGACACATTCAAGCACAACGGAGTCACTGACGACGCCATCAGGTTACGACTTTTTCCCTTTTCTTTAAACGATAAAGCTAAGAGCTGGTTGAATTCATTGCCTGCAGGGTCGATCACTACTTGGGAGGGGATGGCTCAATCATTCCTATCAAAATACTTTCCCCCTTCCAAGACAGCTAAGATGCGCAATGATATCACCACATTCGTGCAACATGATCCGGAGACTCTATATGAAGCTTGGGAGCGCTTCAAGGATCTACTTCGAAGATGCCCACATCATGGCCTTCCGATTTGGCTTCAGGTACAAACATTTTACAATGGTTTATATTCTTCTAATAGATCCATGATTGATGCAGCAGCAGGAGGTACCATTATGAGAAAGTCACCTGAGGAAGCTTTCACACTCTTGGAAGAGACGGCATCCAACAGTTACCAGTGGCAGTCCGAAAGGAATGTGCCCAAAAGACCGATTGGGGTGCACCAAGTTGATGAGGTAACATCAATAAAAGATCAATTGGAGGCGTTGAATAAGAAAATGGATGGCTTGAGCATGACAGCGATGCAAGCTCAAGTGGTCATATGTGATCTGTGTGGAGGCAACCATCAAAGCACGGAATGCCAGGCAGGTAATCCTTTTGTGCAATCTACTGAAAATGCTAACTTTGTAGGAAACAAGCCACAACAGGGTAATTCTTACTCCAACAACTATAACCAACCGTGGAGGAATCATCCAAACTTCTCTTGGTCCGACCAAAAGAATGTTTTGAACCCCCAACCACAACAGGTTTACCAACCAAAGCCGAGCATGGAGGAATTACTTGTCAAGTTTATATCATCTACTGAGACAAGGATGAGTAACCAAGATGCATCTATCAAGAATTTGGAAACTCAAGTTTGACAATTGGCAACCATCTTGGCCGGAAGAGCACAAGGAACTCTGCCGAGTGACACCGAGAAGAATCCAAGGGAGCAAGCCAATGCTGTGACCTTGAGGAGTGGAAAAGGAACTTGGTGCCGAGAAGGAAACGGAAAAGATTTCGATGAAGCAAGAGGACAAGGGTAAGTCCATTGGAGCCACTATACCGATATCACCACAAGAAAAGGTACACATTCCTCTCCCATTCCCTGCAGCAATTAATAGGGCGAAGGTTGATTCAAACTTTGCCAAATTTTTAGACATGCTTAAGAATTTGCATATAGATATACCATTTATTGATGCCTTACGAGAAATGCCAAATTATGCTAAATTCTTAAAGAAGATGTTGTCTAAGAAGCAGAAATTGGGAGAGCACGAGACTGTCTTTTTGACTGAGGAATGTAGTGCTATTGTGCAAAAGAAATCGGCCACCAAGTTAAAAGATCCAGGGAGTTTCTCTATTCCTTGCACTGTTGGGCCTATTTCTTCTATTAAATCATTATGTGATTTGGGTGTTAGTGTGAATTTGATGCCTTTGTCTGTTTTTAGGCGACTTGGACTGGGAGAGCCAAAGACCACAAGGGTGGTGTTGCAAATGGCGGACAAGTCAATCACCTACCCACTAGGAATCGTTGAGGATGTGCCAGTCAAGATAGATCAATTCACTTTCCCGGTTGATTTTCTAGTGTTGGATATGGAGGAGGACGCGGGTATGCCATTGATCCTGGGGCGCCCATTCCTAGCTACCGGAAGAGCCATCATAGATGTTGAAGAAGGGAAGTTGATCCTCCGTGTAGGAGAGGATCGAGTTATATTTAATATGTTTAAATCTTCGACACACGCACACAACGAGCATGATTATTTAAAGGTTAACGTGATTGACACTTTGCTTGTTGATGTAGTGCAAGGTACTAATGAGGTGGAGGTGAAGACCGAACTAGAAACTAAAGAAGTAAGGACTTGTGATATGTTGCAGCCGAGGAATGCAAAGAAGAAAAATGATAAAAGGACGTTCATGAAAGGAGAGACAGTCCAACTACATAAAGCGCCACCACATCGCATTTTCCAAAGCAAGCGAAAGGCTTCGTGGATTGGACCATTCATGGTAACCACCGTCTATACTCATGGAGCAATTAAGGTAAGTGATCCTATTCTAGGCACTTACGTGGTAAATGATCAGCGGTTAAGGTACTGCAACGTGGATGACACTAATCCACATAATCCGAACCGTTAGAGCGATGTTGGTAATAAGTCCAGCTTGGGACTATAAATCAAGAACTTTTTCTTAACCTTTTGCTTTGTTTTAGTTTATTTTGGTTTGTTTTGTTTTTTATTTTGGTGAGACTCCATGCGTGCTGTGACGTGTTCCAACACTATGCCCCATGAGCTGATGAGGAATTGGACAACGATCACTGACGATCGTTGTCAACGGTAAATGTTTTGTCCTATTTTCCGTGCTTAGTACATTGAGGACAATGCATGAATTAAGTTTGGGGGAGTGCATTACTGTGTCATGCTTCTTATTTGGAAATTGATCGTTTCTGGAGCACCAACACAAATTTTCTTGAAAATGAGTTCAACTAGTAAGATAAGAATAAATCATAGTAGTGGTCTCTATTCAATGATGATATTAGTCTCACTATGCATGTCAACTTGAGTTTTGATGATTGTAAGACTTGTTTGTGAATATCTTGTTTTGAGTAGCATGTCAAAGATGAGGAATATTTTGAGCACATTTGAGTAACAATCTTGTGAATTGCACTTGTAGTAGTGAAAAGTTTTTGTGAACTTAATGAATTGTTTTTGAGCATCTTAGAGTACCTTAGAAACTATTTGATGATGACACTTTGAGGCGAAATTTTATAGTTATAAACTCGACTTGGAAATGATCTAGGCGATCATTGGACCGTTTGAGCCTTTCAAGCTTACCATGTATTTATCAATCTATAGTGTCCCCCTTTGAGCTTAAATGAATAAGAATGGAAATTAGCCCCCATTCAACAATTGTTTTTGGCAAACTCATTATACCCACCTTTATGAGCCTAAATGAAAAAAATTATCCTTACCCAAAGGGAGTATAATGATTCTCATTGATGCACATGAATTGCTACATTTGGATGAGCTTATTATTGAAAAAAATGATGAATGAGAAAAGAAAAAGATAGATAAAGCCTTGAGAAAAAGTGACTAAATAAGACCCAAAGTGGCCAAGGCTAAAAGAAAAAGAAGAGAAGCTCATATTTTGTGTGCTAGAACTATGAACATTACATGCTTATACTCTCTTCTTTGTGCTATCCTATCTTTTCTTTGAAGCCACCACCTAGGCCTAACACTACAATCTTAAAAAGACCTATTGATCCAAGTCTAGGGAGTGACTACATTAGTGGAGAAGCTGTTTGAAAATAGGACTAAGGGGTGCTCAACGATAATCTTACTTTTCATTGACTAGCATGATTTGATCTATGAAATTGCATGAAACTTGAAAGTGACAATAGCACACACGCACGTTCTGAGTTGGCGACATGTTGCTTGATCTAAGAGAAAAACAACTTGTTAAACTTTCTGATTGATTCTTGTTCGTCTGTAAGTGAGATATCTGAGTTACATGATTGACTGTGAAGTGGTTTACTTGAATCTTTAATATTGAACTCTACTGTTTGATTTCATTTCTTGCTCGAGACGATCAAGCTTAAGTTTGGGGGAGTTGATAAGTGTGAATTTTACACTTATTTTGCTATGTTTTTGTATTGATTTTCGTATTGATTCCTGGATGCTTTTACGCTTTTTGGTATATTTTTGTGTATTTCAGGAATCTAGGTCTAATGGGATAAAAGTGGAGGAAATAAGCTAATAATGTTGAAGAAGGACCAAACCGAGCGAAGACGTGAGAAAATGGACTGAAATATCGAAGTTTGAATTTTGTACAGCTCGCGATCGATCGGCAATGACATCGCGATCGATCACCGAGCTTTAAAAAATGATGCTGAACAGAAGACATTGGCGATCGATCGGTGAGAACTCGCGATCGATCGCCACTATACAGTGAGGACTCGCGATCGATCGCGAGGGAACGAAGATCGATCGTGGATTGGTTTATTTTGGTTATCACGTCCAGTAGAGAATGAAGATCGATCACGGAATAACAAAGATCGATCGCGGAATAAGAGTTTTTGGAAAAATAAAGACTTTCCATGTTTGGTTCAAAGGGGACTCCTTCCCACCTATGTTAACCCTATATATCAGACTAAGGGACGATTTGGAAGGGACTTTTGCCCACTTTTACACAAACCTAGCAGCCTCTCCTCCATCCAAAGCACCACCACAATTCATTGAAGAGCAAGAGCAACACAAGGAACGAAAGAACGGAGCGACGCACGGAGCGACATCCTCGTTATCTTAGTATTTCTGAACTTATTAATTTTTATATCAGATTTTGATGTTGAATTTGTTTAAAGACATGTTTATGCATTATAATTTGATTATGGTTGTTGGCTAAATTCTTTGTCAAGACATAGGGGATCCCATGTTTGAACCATTGAGTTAATTAACGGTTTCGATTTAATTTCTATGATCTTTGCGCATAATTTATGTTGTTAATGCTTGTAAAAGATTAGCTACCTTTTGCATGATATTGGTAATCATAATTGAATTGACCATAGGAGATTACGATACGTCGTAGTAAATTAGGCCGTGGGTTTTAGGTTGAGACGGACCAAGTAAAATCTAGCACACGTGTGATAGCAATAGATTTACCAAAATCGAAGGCTAGTAGTTTTCACAAAGCGTTTTTCGGTATTAATCATTCAATAAAGACACGGGAGTGATTTATTGTAGGTCAATGCTAGACTTGTTATAACCGGACCAAGGTATAACGAATGAAATAGGAAAACTCGTCACCCTAGAACATAGAACTTTGAATCTTAATTAATAGACAACTTTTGGGGGATTACATGGGTGAACCGACGTCTTGATAATTCGTTTATAAATTCTCTTCAATTATTCATTACTGCTGTTTAGGTTGATTTTTGTGCTTAAGTCAATTTAGTTTAATAATCATTCCATAATCGTAGGTTAAATATAGTAATTCTAATCGAACGTGGTAATTGCTACTAGTCCCTGTGGGTACGACACTCCTTACTCTTAAACCATTATATTAAAACTTGACACCGTGCACTTGCGGTACATAAATCGCTACACTGAAAATAACTGTTTAAAATAAAAGCGATCACCACTCAAAGTTCACATATCATATTCAGAAGCTAAACAGATGAGGGATAATTTACAAAGAATGGATTGAGATGTTTATATAGGCATGGAAACCTCTCGGAAGTAATCAACATTTTGGATTTGTCTTCCTACAACGTTAGCAATTGATCTCCCAAGGTGTGCAACCGTCCATCACATGCCAAGCCTTCAAATGCACAGTGAGCGAGCCACCGTCCACCTTTTGAGAAGCAGCCATCTTTCAACAGTTTGTCACAATGCTATCACTTGGCGCAAGCCCAACCTCAGATTATTTAAACTGAACACAGATGGCTGCTCACAAGGAAATCTTGGCAAATCTTCTGTTGGTGGAATTTTACGAGATCATCGAGAACATGTTATCATGTGTTTCTTTGATCATATTGGTATTGGGAAAAACATTCGTGCAGAGTTAATCACTATCCTCGAAGGTCTAGAGCTCTGTCAATGGTCTTTTTCCCCTTTGGGTAGAGAAGGATTTTAAGGTTGCAATGTCTATTATTAATGCCGATAGATCACGGTGGGATTTATGCCACATCTTGGTAAAAATCCAAATGTTTCTTTTAAATTTCCAATTCATATTTCTCATATTTATCAAGAGGGTAATGCAATAGCTGATGAATTAGCTAACCGAGGCTTTGAGGAAAGCTGGTACCATTTGCTTCGGGAAGATAGTCTGGATGGTAGCTGCGAGGTATTTGCAAGTTGGATAGAATTGGGATGTCTTATCTGAAAATAAGAAGCAAATTATTGTAAATCTTTTACACTGAGAGGTTTTGGTCTGGTCCTCCTCTCTTGTTTTGCTTTAGTTTTGAAATAATTGTTAGGGGTCTGTCTCCCGTCATGGCACAACCGGCTTTTGGAATATATATTGTAATAACAATATAATAAGTGTTAATTGACTTATACAATGTAATAGTTTTGGGCTTATGGCTCTTCCATTTTTTAGTTTTCTAGGATTTCACATTTTTTTTGTTTTATCTCGGCTTTCACAATTACTCAAAACAATAAAATTAGAGCACAATCACTTTTTTTTTCATTTCTATTAAATCAACTTCAGTGATGTGTTCCTGAGGTTTTTTAGTAGCTCGGTTGCTTGCCATCGTTCTTTCTGTGTTTATCTTCGTAGGTTGTATTTTAGCTTTTGGCGCCCTTTGTTTTATATTTTAAGTTATTTTCGCTGGAATTTGCGTTTTCTCGAAGTTCCTGGTAGAATTTTCCATGAAAATCTAGATTTCAATATTTCTTACCGCCAAGAATTAATCGGGTTCCTTATGTTTCCTTGAAATCTTCTTGATTTCTTGGTTGAACGAGAGTTCAATCGAGATATGAATGTGTGAGGTTGAACTGAAAAGGTGACGATAAATAGTAGTGTGGAAGAGAAGGAGGAAAAACAGAATCATTTTTGTTTGTTTCAAACCTAATCGACTCGTTTTCTTGAAAATCACCGTGAAGTCTCAAGGGTGTGGTTGTCCACATTTCCCTCTACTCTTATGTGGTTGATAGTTTGTTGATTTTTTGATAGTTCTCAGATTATTGATCCCACAAAATCACAAAATTTTAGCAATTCTTCTTAAGCGTTGAACGTGACAACAGAAGAAGTATTTGATGCTCTCGAAGAAGGTAACTTTATGAGACTTGAGAACTTTTCAACTAGCATAATTAGATAAAAATACGGAGAAAAACAATGTGTTGTGCTCTTGATGAATATAACGTGTTGCTAAAAATAATGTGTTGGCACATGCGAAGGTTCCTTAGGGTCATTGTTGAAATTCGTCTTGTACTTGCACCCGTTTCCGGCACAAAATCCACTTAGAGAAGCGACAACATATATTGTCTAAATAGCCCATTGTTGCAGTTAGTTAAGAACTTTCATAGTTCCCAACACTTTAAGAAAGTAGCTTGGGTTTTGGTGGTATGATATTTGCACTTTATTCTATGATTCGAGATTAAAGAGGTGCGAGATTATCGACTATGATGGTTGGGTGATCAGAGTTGATGCACCAATTTTTTTTTTTTATTTTATCATTTTTCTAGCTTATTCGATCAATGCGTATTTTGGCTTATCTGATAGTTTAGCTACCTTGATTCATAATCCATTGCCCAAAAAGAGTCTGATATAAGTTGTTCAGACTTCCATTCATCTCAATGGTTCATTTAATACTCCACCTTGCTCCAAAATCGTAGGCTGAATATGTGGAATTGGAGTGGAGATTTTGAACAACAAAAATTGAATAATTTCATAAAAAGTTTTGGCAGTCACTTTTTATTGTTTTTGGCCCGTGGGTTCTTTTGGGAAAGATATTTCAACTTATTCGTTTCGGTCTTGTGTCGAGAAGGGTTTGTACTTATCCCACTTAATAGCTACTGAGTTCAAGAATTTATTCAGTTGTTACCAGCAAATTTCAAAGTAAATAAATCTTTATACAATTGTGGTTGCAGCTATTTCATTTGTTTGATGCAAAGCGAAATTAGGTGATTCAATTTGGACAATTCTTTGGGGTATTGCACATCTTCCACCCTATGTTCTAGAAGTCGAAAAAAATTGCCTGTAGGTCAATGATATAGCTATATTTATACAAATTTTGTTATGTAGATTACGGGTATTTGTAATTTTAGTCCTCTATTTATGCTACTTTCTTTATGATTACGTTAATGTTTTTCGGCATATAACATATTCTTGCTACAACATATTCTTGCTACTTAAGTTGCTGACTGTTTGATATGATCAAATTTTATATCTAAAAAAAATTGAAACTGGAAACTAATCTAAACAATAAATTGCTATTTGTCACCGCATTTTGTGCAATGCCAAGAAAGACTAGTATATATATACTAGTTTTTGGTGGCACCGCACAAGACGCGGTGCCAGGTACCAATATGTTGGTCAATATTTTCCTAATTTGACCGAAAATAATATTTCAAATGACTGACTTTAACAAACTTTTTTTTTTAAAAAAGCGACCATGCTATGGTAATTGAATGGAAAAAAAATAACCAAATGACTGACTCTAACTTTTAAAAAAAAAGTATGTACATCTTACTTTATAAACTGGAAAAAATAAAATTTGAAGTTGCGCGCATCAACGACTGATTAAGATATATTTATCCTAATCGGTTCAGGTCAAAATCGCGCATGAAAATTTTATTTAACAAAAAAGATTTGAACAAATTTTTTTTAATAAATAGTAATTTACTATTCATTACAAATATTAAAGTAGATGACATTCTTCTAGATACACATATAAAACATCATATTTGAACAATATATTTTATACGATTTTCTTGAAAACGATTCAAATTTCACAAACTATGAGTGCTAAGGGAAGGTGAAGAACCAAATACTTCAATCAAATGAGAACTAACATCATCATAATCAATCTTCTCTTGTTGCAAACACCAACTTAAGCTCCTAGAACCCTGATCCCCACCCCAAAAACTCCCAAAACAAAACTCACCATTGTTTGAAAAATCAACCAAAACCCGCTCGATCTCATCCATAGAACAACCAAACCGAAATGATCCATCTGAAAACAACTCTTCCACTTCAATCCTAAAGGAGTTCCCATGGCCTGATCTAAAACTATCTTCTTCATATCCTTCCATTTCAATCTGCGTAATCTTGGTTCCTCCCTTCCGCAGTTTCTTGGCATACTCTTTAGCTTTTCTCAGAAGTTTTCGTGGGAGTTTGATCAGTAAGAAGATGAGGATTTTCAGGATCATGCATTGGCAGCAGCAGGATATGATAATGCAGTCTGCAGCTAGGATGTTTCGGTCTTCCATGTCGTTTTTCTTGGAAGAAGTGGATGGGGAAAAGGTGTAAATGAAGGAGGAGAATTTGTTAAGTTATTACTTAAAAAGGAAGAAGTTCCTTGTGTATGGTGTAATCTTTCAAAGGCAAGTATATATGATGTGTGAAGCAATGAAATTAGCATTCTTAAAAGCTAAAATCCAAATTTTATTTATAAGCAATGCCTCAAAATTGAGATTTCATACTTGGCTTGTTAAAGTTGATTTCGAAATAAGATGTACAGGCAACTGCCAGAGTTTTTCAGGTTTTCGGGTAGAAAAATCTCTACAACTCCTGGAAAAACGATGCACGATAATTGATTTTGAAAGAAGATGAAACGGCTGCCGGAGTTTCAGAATTTCGGGTGAAAAATTATATCGATCATCGAAACTTGGGCTTGGCTTTAGCTGTGAAGTATTGTTTTGCAAGGGAAGGAGAACTGCTGTTCCCAGCTTGATAACTTGTAGTCAACATTTCATATAGATACTTAGAATGCATTCCGACATGACTTGGATCGGGGAAATACTTGTGTGTTGGTTTGAGCTCATTAATACAACAACTCAATATTAAAATAATATTTTTTAAATAAAAAATACGTAAATTAACATACAAACTATTTAGACTAATCATATTGATTTAATTCATAAAAAGAGTCCACTTTCTCTTTAACCCCCCTCTGAAGTTGCAAGAAACTTGTCTTTGAAGTTTAGTTATGATTTATTACGTTATTCAGCACAATTCTTCTTAAAAGTTGTCCAAACACATTTGATCTTTTTTGTCTGAGGTAACACTGAGATGGATGCTTGTAAGTTGGGTTGTTGCATAAAAAAAATTCGAAAAAAACTGAAGCCCAAACTTACAATTTTTAGCCTAAAAAGTTTCGAAAGTCAAAAATATTTACAGAAACTTACATTTGCAAACCCACAAGACTAAATTTTTTTTCCATCTATCTCCAATCAATTCAGAGTACATATAAATGTTTTTTTTTTCCTTTCTATATACGAGGAATGAGATTTTGTAAATATTTTTTGGATCATTGTCCGGACTAGAACCCGAGTCGTTTTAAAAAAAGACATGAGTTTTTACCATCCGGCTAAAGCCGGAAGCTCCCATATATATGTTTTAATAATACATAACTTGTAAACACATACCAGCTATACAAAATGATACATAGCAATGAAAAAGGTTCATTAGAAGAGCAAAACTGTTTCAACTTTATTAGAAATAAACGGATACTACTCGAGACATAAATTGGTTTATTTACAGGAAAAAAATGAAGGAATAGATAATAATATATATGACCCAAAACCGATCTACTCGAAAAAATTAACTCATATATATAAGATAATCCGAGAATATCTCCCAGACGAATTGGCGCAGTTGCATTTCCATTTGGGGCCATAATTTTTTTTAAAGATGGGTAACCCGCAGCCGCTACTCTTTTGGGTGCACATTGGATAAACCATCGGACTAACGCAATAACCTGCAAACCACGTCAGCCAAGTAAACCGCACTAGGCACATGCTCGACCGAGAAAATGTTGATAGAATGAATCGAACTCGTGACCAAAAGCCCCTCACTCACCTACTCCACCAACTCAGCCACCTCATTAGAGGATGCTAGACCTATTTTTGCAACTGGTCCTCTTGTTATAGCCAAGTTACATTATATGTCAATGTCAATATTTTTCTACTATAGTATCTAGCATGATATGAGTTGTGTTCTGAACAATTTTAAAATCATGTATTGTAATGTATGTGTGTCATATGAATATATTGTTGACGATCTAGGTATGAGTATTTTGAGAACCATTAAAAGATATTATAATTCTAAGGTTTGGGGAAGAAATTGTTCATATTGTTCTCGATTTCTCTCGTATCTCATTTCTCTAATTGTAACATTACGATACATATGTTATTTATAGAAACATAAAACAATTACGTATATATTTTCCTAACTTTATTTAGCAGCCTTCAATTTTTCCATGTAATGATTCATTGTTGAACATGAGTTCCAATTTGATTGCTTAAAGTTGGCAGCATCATGATTCAACTTGCCAACTTGCAGTTTTTTATTTTCAACAAAAGAATCATTTCGTAGCTCACCCAAATGATCAAAACGATCAAAACTTTAATCTTGATTATTTCATATATTTCTGTTGAAGTTAACATATATATATATATATATATATATATATATATATATATATATATATATATATATATCAAGTATGCATATTTGGGAATGAAACCAAGTGTTCTGAAATAATAACATAGCAACGAGGACAAAAAAACATTAAATATCACAAAAGATGCTCTTAAAAAACGAGTAGAAGAAAGTATAATCTATTCCCATAATGTCTTAATCTGATGAAAGTGCTTGAAATCATATTCCATAGCCAAACTCCCATCCATTCTCTTCAATCTAAACCTCTCAACCAAAACATAACACCCAAACTCCCTCCATTCCCCACCTTCCTTAAATTCCTCCATTTTCTTGATCTTTGTCTCCTTTTCTTTCCCACCTTTCCATCCACCCCTCTCTTGTTCCCATTTCATTCTTTGCAGGATCTCAACTCTCAATCCGAAACTCATTTCGCCTCCTACATTTTCCAAACTCGCAAAGCTGACAACCCCATTAACTTCATTTTTTTATTCATCACACCTTTCTTGCCATCAACAAAAACCTCTTCATTTTCAAGTATAACATCAACCACCACAGAATTTCCACCATTGTTTTGACAGGTGAAAATCTCCACCCACCGTTGCTCCAGTGTCATTTCATAGTACATTGATCTTTCCATCTGATCCCTTAGTCTCCCTTCCTTGACAAATATGAAGGGGCAATACCATTTCCCAACAACAACAGGTTCAAACCTAAGTTGTGGGAGTTGAGCACGAAGCGTGCTGTCAATGCCTTGCGCTACGCCTAACTTGAAATGCTTTGGAGTCTTGGTTTCCATTGTCCATCCTTTTTGTCGAAAGAATGAAGGAGGGAAACCATCTGATGCTATGGATTTCGCCCTGAAGTATCCCCTTGTGCTGAAAAGTGTTTCATATGGGAATATCTCAAATTGTTGATAAACGTTTCTTGGATCAAATTGTCTTGGTTTCACATCGTTAATGAAGAGACAAAAACAACAAATGCCCTTGTCTTCATCTGTGGAGCACGTGAATGTTTCCCTAGAAATTCAATTAAACAAGTTACATTAAGAAATGCAATTCAAAGTCATAAAGGTAATGTAGCATTAGGCAATTATCTCATTATATGAGGTCATATCCTTTCTGGTGCCACTGAAATGGAAGAATTTGGCATGAATGTTCTGGGAAATCAAGGAAAGTACTAAGAAGTAGTATAACCAAGAAAACTATACAAAACAAGACATACCCTTTATGCTTTCCGTGTGGCACGATGGCATAATACCGATTGCGATACAAAGGCTGGTTTCAATTAAACAAGTTACATTAAGAAATGCAATTCAAAGTCATAAAGGTAATGTAGCATTAGGCAATTATCTCATTATATGAGGTCATATCCTTTCTGGTGCCACTGAAATGGAAGAATTTGGCATGAATGTTCTGGGAAATCAAGGAAAGTACTAAGAAGTAGTATAACCAAGAAAACTATACAAAACAAGACATACCCTTTATGCTTTCCGTGTGGAGCGATGGCATAATACCGATTACGATACAAAGGCTGGTTCAGAACCGGAACCAAGAAAACTGGATCCAAAGAAACACTCTCGTTCTCACCCACGCCACTTGTATATCGAACTGTCAACTCCTTGTTCTGAGGAAACGGCAGTTTTTTTAGGGTATGATTCTTGAACAATCCGAAAAGAGAATAGGTTTCGGATTCTTCATCTTGTATTACTAGATACCCTGAATTTGGACCCTCTGGATATTCCCAAACTAATTCTGGAAATTTTCGCAATTGAGAAAGAGGCCTAGTCACATACATTTTTTTTTTTGGTTGACAAATTTTCCTCTCTCAAAAATTTTAATGGGTTTTTATATATATAAAAGTTCTTGAAGATGGGTTCAAACATTTGGAATTTAATCAGTTTCCATTTTTGATTTCGATTCGTGTTGCGGCATTTGATTACTCGTTTCCCAAGAAAATTAAACGTGATGCGCAATTGATGGTCAAAGGACGGAATATGGTTGACTTTGAGAAGATGGTGCGAAATGTCGTGAAAATTCAACTTTGACTATTCAATAAAAAAAAAGGTAAGTTGAAGGGTTGAAAGCCAAAGTAGAATGGAATCAAGTCACGTAATCCTCCTATATTCTTGCACGCATTAGGATTATAGACATAAACTGACGTATTGAGTGTTTGTATGGTGCTTCAAAAAGGACTCGATTAAAATTCGAGTTAGAAGTCAATCTTTTTAGATTTTGGATAGCTAATTTGATCTCATTTAGAGTTTGATTTGAGCTCGAGCAAATATTGGAATTATAATTTGAGTTTATGAGCTCGTTTAACCTTAAATAAATTTATAAATATATTAAAACCCACAGACTGCTTACAACGAAAATAACAAAATTTATTATATTCAAGCTTTAGATCAAATTCGAGAGTGTAAAATCTTAATGGAATAATATTCAAATTTACTTAAATAATTAGCAAGCTATGATGCACAAATATTCCTAAAATTTTTGCGGTCATGTATCAGATACTTTTCGGATATCGATACTCACGGATACTGTATCGATAAGTATCGGATACGCCACATGGCGTATCTGAATTAAAAATTATTATTTTTATCTCGGATACATGTCTGGATACGGTCCCAATACTTCTGACTCAGACGTATCGGATACACCCTATGGCGTATCTAGAATTTAAAATTTATTTTTGATCTGGGATATGTGTCTAGATATGTCCAAGATACGTCTGAGTTCATATCTGACACGGTCAAGACACCCCATATTGGTTATTTTGATTTTTAATTTGTTTAATGTTGATTATATATTTGAAAATTGAGTTCTTAAAAATATTAGGAAATTACATTTAACATTTTATAGGTTGGTCTAAATACCACTTTGTATCCATTATTTAAAAAATACAGTTTATATCAATTTTATGAACACGAGATTTCAAAATTTATAAGGTTAAACTCTTTGTATGCGGTAATATTATTTATTTTATTATATATATATGCATCTATTAAGTGAAAACTACCAAATCACACTATAGTTTTATCCAATTTTCACTTTACAATCTTTGGTTGAAAAATTATAATTTACATCAACATTCTTGCAAAGTGAATTTGTACCAAAATATAAGATATTTGCATAATTATTCCTAAAAATTATATATATATATATATATATATATATATATATATATTATCGTATTCAGACGTATCGTATCCACGAAATTTTAAAAAAATTCGTGCAACCATATCCGTATCGAGTTATCCGTGTATCCATATATCATTGTCCATGCAACATAGTTAGCAAGCCATCTCTATTCATTTCATGTGTATCCTCGTATAGATGAGATGATCAAATTGTTAGATTTTAGAAATATAATTATTACCTTTTCATTTATTTGCTGAAATTTTGGAATAGATTAAGAGGAAATTGGAAAAAACTCTCCAAACCTGCTTTTCATTTTGGATTTACTCCCCACTATTAAATTTTTAAGAGATTTCTCCCTACTTTGGAATAAACTGTGTGTTTACTCAATCCCTTCTTTTTTAAGACCATAATACCCTTAACTATAAGAATTTGTGATGCATGAGCTTTATTAAACATGAGATCCTTTAGTTTCTGTCATCTCGAGAAAACTCAAGAGCATATTTTTGTAAATGACTCATAGTAAATATTAAGCCATAATATTTCATTATTCTATGTACAATAAATATAAGGCTCATCATGCTTCCGAATTACAATAAAATTTTAACAAACTGAAATATACCACTTTGACCATAACGACACTGGGTGAAGTGGGTTGCAAATCCACCAGTCCAAAAATTACTGCCCCAGGATGTTTTACGAATGGCTCCTCACCATCCAACGTCAGCCCCTTATGCGAGGTTAGTCTGCGAGTTATCCGACTCCTTCAAAAACCGCACAACACAGCCCTAATTCGTTTACTACCTTAGGGCGTAAGGTTAGATATAAGAAATATTTAAAGAAATCTGGGAAATAGATGGGTAACAACCTTTATTTTATTCTGAAAATACTTATAATATCTATTACATTAAAACATCTCATTTCGAGAGGACACGAACTTGTTTAGCTTATCATATATATGAGACATGACTCAAGAACACATAAACAAACACAGAACAATATTACAAATGATTACGAAAAGAAAGAAAATAAAAGAAATATTATCAAGCTATGAAAGTTGAAGATTACAAAGGTTTGAGACTACAATTTTTATTCTCAGAAAACTATGGAGAATTTTTGATGTCCTTAGCTTCCTGAATGCCTTGGTATTTATAGAAGTCTGGAGGTGGATCTGAAATCCGGACTCCAAATCTTGTTTATAATCAGACGTCATTGCATGCGTCTTCTATTTTGTTTGGTATCTTGTGGTCTCTTCGACTTTCGGCCGAAGAGGCTGTCCTACCATTTTGTTTTCTTTTGATAATGGTAGTGGTCCTCGTCAGAGTCACATGACTCTTGTCTCCATGTGGTCCCTAGAAATTTGGCTTTTGCAGTCCGCATGTGAATCTTCCACGTTTGCCTGGTCCTGCTTTGTCGTCTTTTTTCTGGTCCCTTTTGACAGGAAATCCTTTCCCGAACAGTGGTTCTTTCTGCTCTAGGCAGCTTGGCAGATGTGGTCCTGCCATCTTCCCACATGAGCCATGTTGCAGAACTTCCGGCCAGTTTCTTTGGTCGCCGAAATCTTGTTATCCCACAATATTTGTCTCTTATTTTCAAAGATTTCATTGGAAAATTTTATAGTGTGGTTCGTCATGGAGTTAACCATGAATATCCGTTCGTTGTTTTCTGAAAAAATTTGAACGGATACTTGACTTTGTCCATCTCAGTGAGACAGGCTCATAATCCCCAAGCTCTTCTGGTAGTAATGTCGTCTTCAGTGAGCGGGGAAATTAGTGTTGTTCCTTCGGGCGGTGGTTTTATTTGATCCATCGCCTTCCAGATAGGCCTTTGTAACTTCGCAAAATGGAGATGTGATGAAGGCCTTTTCCTGTGATTTCTGGGGCTTGCAGTTAGGAATTTCAGCTCCAGAACATCTCCTCGTCCAAGTGTATGATTATTGCCATGAGTCATACACTCCTTCATAGATCAAATCCGGTAATTTTATGATTTCCGGAAAACTTGGTGTTGTGGTAAAGACTGAGGCTAGGCAGCCAAAATCAAACTACTCCCGAACACTTTCTGGTTTGACACCAGGATGCATTCACATTCTTGGGTATTTTCCTGACCAGTCCGCTGTTATTTTTCCAGGAATTATACATACTCTTGTATAATGTTTCTCCCATGTTCTCTGGTATTCCTGCAAAGGGGAAGTTGGGGAAACATTAATCCCGTTAATATTAACCTTAGATTTGTCCGCCGATGGCCTAAGATCTCTCTCTCTTTAACCCCTGAGGTGCTGGGTTGGCTTGAGTTTTCAGATATCATAGATACATGGGAATCAATTTTTCCTCCTGTATCTTCCCCGAAAGGATCAATACTAGGACTCATAGTGGTGGTACTTGAATCACCCACACCGGATGATGAACACGGCTCTGTGAAACACGACTTTAGCTTCACCGCTGAAACATCCCGTCGGAGGGGAATATAAAGACTGTCCCATAAACAATTGTGAGCCTGCATGGTAGCCTTCATAGCCTGTTGGACCTTCGTGAGATCCATTTCCTGTACTTGACCCGCGACCTGAGAATTTATCACAAGGCCGTTGATCTGTTTGTCTAGCTCCTCCAGATTTTCTCTGAGGAGCATTGATCTCGTTATGATGGAATTTACTTCACTCGCTTCCATCTCTCGTCAAGAAATCTGCAAGAATATTTTTATCAGATTTCACATTGACAATATCATAATCATAATATTGGCATTCAGCTTGCCATCTTAAAAGTCTATCATTTTCTGGTTTTGATTCAATTTTATTTTTCAAAAATGACTTGACACTTGTATTATCTATTTTCAAGATAAATTTCTTTGCAAGTATAAATAATGGCCATTTTATAATAGCCTTTCGAACTGCAAAGAACTCATTCTCGTTGATGTGCCATCTGAAAAATTTGGTGCTGTCAAATAGCCGCTGCAATATCTACATGGCACTTCTCCATCTGGTGTGGCCTTCATGAAAACTGCAGTCCACCAATGATCACTGGCATCTGTGTATAATACCATCGCATCCTCGTCGTTTGGAATTGCAAACTTTTGTAGTTGCCTGCAAACTTCTTTAAGCTGTTTGACAGCTTGTCTGTGATCTTCATTCTTTCGACCTTTACATCTTTTCTGAGTAATGGAATGAACACCTTCATGTGATTTGCTAAGTTATTAATGAACATCCCAGCAAAATTAACGACTCCCAGAAAACTTTGAAGTTGTTTTAAATCCTTGAGGTCATCCGAATATCCTTGCACTTTTTCAACAATATGATTCTGCAAAATGATTCCAGATTCGTCGTTCTCAATTCCAAAGAATTTGATCTGTCTTGTAGCAATAACTGACTTCCTTTCGGAGAGCACTAGTCATTCCTTGTAACAAACATCTGAAAATATTTCCAAATGTTTAAGATGCTCTTTCATGTTTCTTGACGCAATGAGGATGTCGTCAATATACACAAACATAAAGTTGAAGTAATCTTTGAAAATATTATCCATATTCCTTTGGATATCTGGTGAGCGTTTACCAATCACATTGGCATGACATTCCAGAGATAATGTCATTGTGGTGTGGAGAATGCGGTGAACTTTCTGATTGCTTCCTCCATATTAATCTGGTAAAATCCAGACTTACAATCGAACTTGGAGAACACTTTAGCATTCTTGATGTTGTTTACCAAATGTTCTCTGCTTGGGATAAAGTATCTTGGCTTTCCGCTTTTGATTTCTCCGTGATTCCGAACAAGGAATCCTGGACTGCTATATTGAGAAACACCTGCTGAGATTAACTTAAGGTCCAGATGTTCCTTAAGTATTATCTGCATATCCATCTGATCTTCCATATTCATGGGGATGGGTCCGAATCTGACGAACTCAATTTTTTTTCCAGCTTTCACCTTCAAAGTAGCTATGAGCTCATTCTTATTCCACCATGCCAGTGGATCCTCGTTGTAGTTCCTATGAATTTTCCTTTTTACATCCTATAGAGTAATTTGCTCTTCGAGGGTAGCTTCAGGTTGTGGGACTTTATCTTGTAATATCTTTTTCAGTAGCAACAAGGTTTCTGGAGTAACTTCTTCCTCATCCTGTTTTCTAAAAGACATAATATTAACCCAGTCAAAAGTTTGAGAATTCTTTTCACTAGGAGCTTGTCGTCGAAACTAGAGGATTGCTTCTCCAAATTTATGTTCCTTTATTTTTGGGTGTCGAAGTTTTCCTTCATCACCACGCTTGCTGCGAAAACTAATGGGGAATTTTCTGTGAAACACTTCCCGTAGTCGATGAACAATAATCTTATGATCACAAAGGGTTGTGAAAATAAGTCTCCTCGTCTCATTCTCTTGAGTGAACAACTTGAATGTCTGTAGGAAATTGTTTTCTAGCAGCATATCAGCTCGTGTATCATGTAAATAAAAGGGTGGAGTTTTGACTTTGTACCATGGGGTACCACCCACTCCTCGTATAAAAAAAAACGCTCCCTGGATTCATTCATTAAGAATAATGATCCGCTTGGAAGAGTCTCTTCCGACAATACCTAGTAATTTCTCACAAACTTCTTTCGGAAAGATATCACACCTGGCAGTACATATTCCAGCTCCGGAATCAATGTAGGCTGCAAAATATTATGCCAACATCCCAACTGAGATGTATTTCGAGAATGGACTGGTGGTCATCGAATTATGTATCTCTTTCCTTCCACCATGAATTCCATTCCATCTTGTAATCTTTCCCAAGGTTATGTTCCTCGAGAAATTCAATCCCAAGAATAAGCTGTTCTAGGATTATACCTGCTGTACCTTCAATGGTTAGATCAATGTCATCAATTTTTAGGTTTCCTTGATATCGACCCACCGTAGGTTGTGGTAAATAATATAAGACATCGCAAGGGAAGATATTGCTTTTTTCCGCAATGTCGTAGATTATTTGCACTTCACGTCATCCTTCTGGACACTTTAGAATCCCTATTGTTTTGAAGACATCAGAGATCTTCTGGATCCTACTCAAGACAACCTTTTGTTTTTCCCTGGGATAGTTACTGATTAACCTATCCTATTGGAAAAACATCATTCTTAGCTCGATCATAAGACTCTTGTTTCTGTTTAGAACAGGTTGATCTTGTATCTGATCGCTTTTGTTTTAAACAATTAATTCCAATGTAGCGATTTTATACCGCAAGTGCACGGCTGTCAAGTTTTAGTATAGTAAATGAAGAACAGGTTGTCGAACCCACAGGGACTAGTAGTAATTACCACGTTCGATTAGAATTTCTATATATAACCTACGATTATGGAATGATTATCAAACTAAATAGACTTAAGCACAACAATTAACCTAAACAGCAGTGATGGATGATTGAAGAGAATTTATAAACGAATTATCAAGACATTGGTTCACCCATGTAATCCCCCAAAAGTTGTCTATTAATTAAGATTCAAAGTTCTATGTTCTAGGGTGACGAGTTTTCCTATTTCATTCGCTATACCTTGGTCCGGTTATAACAAGTCTAGCATTAATCTACAATAAACCACTCACGTGTCTTTATTGAATGATTAATACCGAAAAACGCTTCGTGAAAACTACTAGCCTTCGATTTTGGTAAATCTATTGCTATCACACGTGTGCTAGATTTTACTTGGTCCGTCTCAACCTAAAACCCACGGCCTAATTTACTACGCCGTATCGTAATCTCCTATGGTCAATTCAATTACGATTACCAATATCATGCAAAAGGTAGCTAATCTTTTACAAGCATTAACAACATAAATTATGCGCAAAGATCATAGAAATCAAATCAAAACCATTAATTAACTCAAGGGTTCAAACATGGGATCCCCTATGTCTTGACAAATATCTTAGCCAACAACCATAATCAAATTATAATGCAAAAACATGTCTTTAAACAAATTTAACATCACAATCTGAAATAAAAATATATTAAGTTCAGAAATACTAAGATAACGAGGATGTCGCTCCGTGCGTCGCTCCGTTCTTTTGTTCCTTGCGTTGCTCTTGCTCTTCAATGATTTGTGGTGGTGCCTTGGATGGAGGAGAGGCTGTTAGGTCTCAGAAAATGTGTGCAAAAGCCCCCCAAAACGTCATAAAATCTTCTATATATAATGTGGAGGAGTTTTGCAAAGTTTGGACACAAAATCACCAAGTAGGAAACAAAATCTCGATTTTTCAGGGTTTGGCGATCGATCTTCGTCATTTGGCGATCGATCGCGGAAACATTCTGGATGGTGGTGATCGATCTTCGTTATTGGCGATCGATCGCGGACCTCAAATCTCCATTCTTGCGATTTGGTCCCTGCTTTTCCAGATTTGCTCAGTTTGGTCTTTTTTCAGCATTTTTAAGCCCATTTCATCCACTTTTATGCATTTGGACCTAGATTCCTGACATATACAAATATATACTAAAACGTGTAATATTTTCTAGGAATCACTACAAAAACACCCCTAATCATATATCAAATTAAGTGTAAAAATCACACTTATCGGTATCCTCATGTCAATCTCTCCTATTGTCGGAGTATCAATAATGTCCGGCAATACAGCTTTGGCGAAATCTTCGAAGATTCTGGGGACTTCGATGAATTTATTTCTCAAGAATACTTCTGAATGGTGAGTATTGAAGAGCGCGTATGACACCTTGTAGGTGACCGAGTAAGGTTTGTTCCCTTCTTTCATCTAATCACTTCTTTTAAAATCTTGATGAAGAGTAGGAACTTTGTTGAAGTCTCGATCGCCCAGATTGTATGCAATCCTTGGATAGATGTTAAAAGCCATCTTTCCTGCATACAAATTTCCTGCAACTACTCTCAAACAAGAATCTTTGAGGTTTAGGATTCTCTTGTCAAAGATCGCCATGTTGAGAGGCGAATCAATTCCTTCCTTGAATGTTGCTTTGATGATGACGCTAATGGCCATGATATGAATCCATGAGAGTGTATTAGCAACTTCTCTTTTGACTTTGTTTTTAATCTCCTGGATTTCTCTGTAGGGGATTAATTGCATCTCGATTTGGTTTCCCGTGAATTCCATTGGGATCGCAAATTCACATGTTGTCACCCTATGGATAATCTGATGCTTCCTGCTTCGCAGACCAATAATATCCATGGATTTTTCCATTGCTCAAATTGTAAACCCATCATACATCTGAAGTTTTGGCTCTTCCTTCATGATCCTCATAAGGGTTTTATGAGAAATGGTTGTATGAGAGAAGAATCCTGACAGGTCTTCTCTGATCATGTGTTGAAGAAACTCTCCTTCATTCTGATTCTGAACTGGATTCACCTCCATTATCAGAATAGATCTCTTCTTCATAGATGCTTTCATATGAGGGAATATCCTCAAATTGATACACCTGCACCAAATCCTAGAAATAGACAGCATCCTCAAACTCCTTGGTATGTTTGAACTGTCTTACTCCACGACTTTGGTTTTCTGGACAACCTGTAGCGATATGTCCTCTTGTTTCACATGTCCAGCAGTTACAATCTTTGAAACTCTCATTTGCATGAGTATGTGTGCATCTAGAAGTTCTCTTCATTGATGCTCTGCTAGAACTTGCTTGATTAGAACCTGTTGACGAGGTTCTACTCCAGGTTGGTCCTGATCTTTGCCCAGATCTGCAACTTCGGGCTTTCTGCTTTGACCAGAACTTTCTTGGTATCCATGAAGACCTACTTATTCTCGAACTACTTCCCTGGGCATAAGGATGACTCCTGTGTTTTTCATCTTTCACCTCTGGGGGTAATTTCAATGAGTGCGGGGATATCATTCCACGTACAGTAGAGAGGATGTGCTTTGTTGATTCCTCTAAGATTCTTGTAATTCTTTTGGAGCTTTGCTTGATAGCACCACTCCACAAGCTTTACCTTAAGAAATGACATTCTCCTGGACACCGTCTCTATTACATGGAGTTTATATTCATGAATAAGCATTTCTCTCCATGGACTCGGTAGTTTGGCAAAGAACAGTTCTGCTGCATCTTTCTCTGTTATCTTTTCCTTCCATTTATATTCTGTGAAGAGTTTGATTTACTCGTCCACATAACAGATGTCTTGTAGTTCTAGGCTATATAGAGCGTGTCTATATTTCTCCATCTTCTCTTCCTCCATTCCTTCGAAGTAGCTTACTCCGATGAAACTGATAAGGGTGAATATTATGTTTATTTTGCAATGATATGTATCTATTTTTGTGTTGATTCCTGGATGAAGTTACGCTTTTTTGGTATTTATTTGTGTTGTTTCAGGAATCTAGGTGGGAAGTGGAAGAAATAAGCTAGAAAGATGAAAATCGACCAAACCGAGGCGAGAAATGAAAATTTTGGAAACTGGCATACTCGATCGATCGACAGTGGAGCTCGATCAATCAACCGAGGCAGAGATTTTGGCCAACAAGAAAAAGTGATGCTCGATCGATTGGTAATAGAGTTCGATCGATCGAGCATGGCAGAGAAATAATAAGCGAGACTGAAGAGTGCTCGATCGATCGGCAGTCGATACTTGATCGAGCGAGGCAGAAAAAGTCAGGGACGAGAAATTAAAGTGCTCGATCGATCGAGACATTTTCTCGATCGATCGAGCGACGGAGTTTTCAGAAAAAAAATTACTTGATTGAGTTTGGTCCATTGGGAACACTTCCATCCACCTCATCTTCTATAAATATGAGACATAGGGCACGAATTTATAGAGTTCAACATCATATCATTCACCACAAAGCAGCTTCCTATCATCCTCCAACATCCATATAATTTAAGAGAAAAATCCTTTGAAGTGCAAGGAAGGAAGCAAGGGAAAAAGTAACGTTGCAACGCACGGATTCAACTCCTTTGTTATCGTACTTCTAAACTTTATTTGTTTTGATTTTCGAATTTCTTGATGTTTATGTGGTTGAAAAACAATTATTCATCTTGTTAGTTTGATTTAAATATGAAATAAGTTTATTTTATCAAGATTAGGGAAGCTTGTGTTTGAGTTAATGATTTGAATGTTTATTGAGTGGATTAATTATTTTGTACATGATTTATAATTTTAATGCTATCAAAGCCTTGCTAACTTTGATTGATTTGTGAATTATAATTGAGATCGGGAGATAAAGTATAATACGCTATAATAAATCATGTTGTATGACGATTTAGATCGAGAGATTAAATCACCTATGTGATAACGTTGGATTGTAAGATTTAAAGTTAGCTGTTTTATTGAGATTTATGCAATATGAAATTGGCTTAAGTGAACGAAAGTTACTTGTTTCAATTTAATATTAGTTTCAATATAGCTTGAGAAAGTGTATTGATTATTTTACTGGAATCTGTCACCTTAAGAATTAATTGGATAGTAATTGCTTTTACAAACAATCATTGACGATAACACAAGTAAACCGACATCTTGATAAATTTCTCGAGTGGAATTCCTTCGCATCTTCAAAGGAGTTGATTTAATTTTAAGTTTTTATTTTGATTAGATAATTATTCATCTATTTCGTAGGCTAAATATAAATTTTCTAATTTTATTTGGTACTTATACGTTAGTCCCTATGGGTACGACATCCCTACTTTTAAATCACTATACTAAAACTTGACACCGTGCACTTACGGTATAAAATCGCTACATTGGAATTAATTGTTTAAAATAAAAGCGATCAAGTTTTTGGCGCCGCTGTCAGGGACTAATTTGTATAATATCATACGAGATTAGTTAATTGTAATTTATCCAAATTTTTTTGTTTTGTTCGTTTGTCGTTTTTGACTGTTTGGTTTACTGCATTTGTTTTTCTCCTTTTGGGTTGATTTGTACAGGTAGTCATCTTCATGGTGCATGCTAAGGAGTAGCCATCCCATACTCGAGCCTTTTAACCCAGAAATTGAGCGAACTTGTCTTAGGAAAATACGGGAAGCTCGAACGGGCGGATAACAATCAAGAAGGGGGCGCGAATAATGAAGCACCGAACCCAAGATCTATGATTGATTTTGCTCAACCAGCCTTCCATGGATCATTGTCAAGCATAACGAGGCCAAGTATTCAAGCTAACAATTTTGAGATAAAAGCCTGCAATAATTCAAATGATCCAGCATTCAGTAATGTTTGGGGGAGCAGCCACCGATGACCCAAACGCTCATATCTCCAACTTCTTGGAGATTTGTGACACAATTCAAACACAATGGCGTATTGGCGTTTCTGACGACGCCATCAGGTTACAGTTATTTCACTTTTCATTAAAAGATAAAGCTAAAGCATGGTTAAATTCTTTACCTGCAGGATCCATTACCACTTGGGAGGGGATGACTCAAGCTTTCTTGTCTAAATATTCCCTCCTTCCAAAACTGCGAAGATGAGAAACGATAACACCACGTTTGGGCAATATGATCCTGAAACTTTATATGAGGCATGGGAACGCTTTAAGACTTGCTTAGGAGATGCCCACATCATGGTCTTCCTGTTTGGCTCCAGGTACAAACCTTTTATAACGGTTTATTTTCAGCTAACCGTTCTATGATTGATGCAGCCTCAGGGGGATCCATCATGCGAAAAACACTTGAAGCAGCTTATGAACTCTTGGAAGAGATGGCTTCTAATAGCTATCAATGGCAATCAGAGAGGAATGTGCCAAAGAAATCGAGTGGAGTCATCAAATTGACGACATCACCGCTATGTCGGCTCAGATAGAAGCTTTGAGCAAAAAGATTGATAGCATGAGCATGAGCATGAGAGCGATGCAACCTCAAGTTATCACTTGTGATTTATGTGGAAGCAATCATCCAATCATCGAATGCCAGACAGGTAATCCATGTACTCGGTCTAATGAATCTGCTAATTATGTAGGGAACAAGCAGCCCAATAACCCGTACTCAAACACTTACAACCCGGGATGGAGGAATCATCCAAATTTGCAATGGTCCAACCCAAACAACGTGTTGAACCCACAACCATCACCAGGATATGTACCTAAGCCGAGTGTGGAGGAGCTTTTGACCAAGTTAATATCATCGACAGAAACTAGGATGCAAAATCAGGATGCATCTATAAAAAACTTGGAGATACAAGTGGGGCAACTTGCATCAATAATTCATGGACGAGCTCAAAGAACACTACCTACTGATACAGTGAAAAACTCGAAGGAGCAAGCAAAATTGGACCACTGAGAAAGGAGGTGGCAGTCCAGCTTGGGACTATAAATTAAGAACTTTCTTCTCTCTGTCCCTTGTTTGTTTTTCATTTTTCTTAAGTTCATATTTTCATATTTTTTTTCTTTTTCCCGAGTTTAACTCTATGCGTTAATTTTCAGGTGCAGAAAATGGAATAAATCAAATTTTGATGGGGCGGATCGAACATGGAAATAAATTGGGTGAAAATTGTTTTGGAATTGTCGATTGATCGGCAATAATTCTCGATCGATCGCCCATGGGTTACAACGAAATTTTTTTTTCTGGCATTGTCGATCGATCGAGAGAGGTTGACAAAAGAAAATTTTTTTTGTCTCGCTCGATTGATCGAGAGAAAATCTTGATCGATCGAGCAACATATAATTTTGTATTTAAAAGATCGATATCAGCAGAATTCTCACACCTTCTCAAAATATTTTCGAAGAACAAAAATCAATTTTTGCCCTAATCTCCAAATTCCCTCTTTAATCTTTCCAACAACTCAAAGATCTCACAATATATGCTGCAGAGTTTCTTCTAATTACACTTTTTGTCATAGATTTGAAGATTCAAGAGCTGAATTGGGGCAATTTCAGCACAAAGAAGAACTCAAGCCAAATCTACAATTTCATCTAGATTGTCAAAATTCCATGGTATTTGGCTTCAACCTTTCTACATATCCATAGATCAGTGTATATTTTTTTGTTTGGGTATACAAAGATTGGATTTTTGGTGTATTTGGTGAAGTTAGTTAATTGATTAGCTAAGTTTGGGGGAATTGGAGTATTGGTAGTTGATGAGTTGGATGAATTACTTGTTGTGGTTGGGATTGAAGCGGGGTGAATTGTGAACTGAAAAAAAAAATAATGGCTCCCAAGGAAAACAGAAGCAAGTCGAAGCCGCCACTTCTTATCAAGATTATGATGAGCTTAGATTTGTGAATTCCGTAGCAGCGGAATTATACCCCAGCTATCACCGAAAACCCCTTAGTCGCGAAAGGGGGAATGAGCATTGATCGACTTGAATGCCCCGTGATTCAAGAAGCACGACGACGAGGTTGGTTTGAGTTTATTCAACAGCCTATTGATTCGGTGGTCCCTGTTGTGCGGGAATTCTATACAAATTTAAGGACTGTCCACCGAGATTCAAGGGAGGTTGTGTTTGTACGGGGTAAAGATGTGGAGTTTGATCAGTTCAAAATTAATGCAGTTTTTCGGATGCCTTCAATAAAGAACAGTGAGTACAAAGCTTTCAGGAAAAGCCAAATCAACTACGATGAGGTACTCTATATTATCAGTGTTGAGGGGACTGATTGGCAAATGAACAACAGCCCCAGTTGGTCCTAAAGAAATATTTGAAACCATAGGCACAAGCATGGTTTTCTTCCATAGCCTCACGGGTCATGCCATCGACCCACACTTCTGAGGTCCTCAAGGAGAGAGTTGCTCTGGTATTTGCCATACTCACTGGGCAAACGGTGGATCTGGGGTATAGTATCAATGATCACATCAGTGACATCTGCACGAGTCCGCCCACCTCCGTGTTACCCTTTCCATCTATTATCACTGCTCGTTGCAGAAGATGTGGAGTGAAGTGGGGCGCCGATGAAGAACTCCTAGCACCAAAAGGCCCAATAGTGGTTGATGGACCACCACCTCCTGCAGGCCGACGTAGGGCAGAGCCAAGGCCTTCGAGCAGCAGACATGTTGGGCTGTCATCATCTTCCGCTGAGGAGCATTCATCTATCACCTTGGACTCCCTCCACAGGGATCTCCAAGACATACGCCTGCAGAGCAGGACATCCGAAATATGCAAAGGGAAATCCGGTTGGACCAAGAGCAGATGAGTCAGCGACATATGGAGTTCATGCAATATCAATGTGCATGGAACACTGCCTGGCCCAAGGTTTCCCAGCTATCCAGTTTCCACCCGAGCCGCACTTCTAGCCATACCAACCATATCAACCACCGCCACCTGAATATCCGACATATCCACCGTACCAGCCGGAGGAGCCTTACTACCCAGTACCCCCACCGGAGCATGATGAGGACGACGATCACTGAAGATCGTCGTCGAATTATGTGTTTTGCTTTTGCGCTTATTGTTTACTGTACATTGAGGGCAATGCACGTACTAAGTTTGTGGGTTGTTTACTGATACCTGCTATTTTCTCTTGTTACTTATCTTGCATGCCTATTCTATCATGAGATTAATTTGTTTTTTAGCACAATTTTTTTTTTGAGAGAAACGAGTTCATCATTAAGAAATAATGAATTATACTTGCAACGGTATTGCATGATGAAATTAATCCCCATCTCAACTAAAGTCTTGAAGATTTTTGACTTGTTTGTGAATATCCGTGGTTGAGTTAATATTTCAAATTTGAGGAACATCTTGAGCACTTTTGAGTCATGATTGAGGGAAATATGTATTGGAAAGTGAAAATTTTTGTTAACTATGATTTGTCTGAGCATCTTAAAACACTCTAGAACCTATTTGAGAGCACTTTGAGGTGCAATTTTATAATTACGAACTTGACTTGGACATGATTTAGGCGATCTTTGGAACTGTTGGGAAAACGCTAAGTTTTGGTGATTACAAACCGGATATCAAAGATCAACTGGATGAACTCCTACCGGATAAAGACTCCTACCGGATGAAGACTCCTACTGGACAAGACATAAACTGGATGGCTACCAACTGGATAGACATCAACTGGATAGCCACCAACTGGACAAGACAACAACATGATAGCCACCAACTGGACAAGACATTAACTGGATGGCTACCAACTGGATAGACATCAACTGGATAGCTACCAACTGGACAAGACATTAACTGGATGGCTACCAACTGGATAGACATCAACTGGATAGCTACCAACTGGACAAGACATAAACTGGATGGCTACCAACTGGATAGACATCAACTGGATGGCCACCAACTGGACAGACAACTACTGAACAACTATCAACCGGATAGTCCCACTGAACAAAGACATCAACTGGTCATAAGAGGATGAACGACCAGTTGAACACAGAAAACCAGCAGAAGTCTAAACTTCCAGTAAGAGCACTAACCAACGAGACAAAATCAGTACAACATTCTCTGACAAAGGTACAACAGAGCGGCACACCCTGCTATATCTCCGCCACCATTACCGTCAGAGTGAAAAGAGCCGTTGCTTAGACAAAATAGGAAAGAAGACAATATGATTTTGGAAAGCTAATCTCTTCCATATACAGAAAAGCTACCGTTGGACAACCAAACCTATAAATACGTCCAAGCAGAGAATGAAGATGTGCTGAGCGATTTTCAACAAAGAGATATACTTCAAAGCAAACAAGAAAATCATATTACTGATATTCCAAACGTTCAGCAAAGAGCAGACAAACAGCGAAACTGAATCTGTGATAGATTATTTTCAATTGAAGTCTGCTGCTCAAAAACTCACAAAGCTAGAAAGTTTATTCTGTAAAGAGTGTTATAGAATCCCTTGTAATCAAAAGTTAAGAAGATTGTGATTGCTAGGAGTTTAGGCCAAGTGTGTTAGTGCCTAAGAAGGTTGTATACTGTAAAGTGTAAACCAAGTCTTCTAGTGAATCCTTCCTGCAAAGGAAGAAGGGGAGACGTAGAAGCGTTGTGCTTCGAACTTCCAGAAACAACTCTTGTGTTATTTGTTCATTACTTTATTACCTCAGTTTTATTCCTCACAAGTTCAGTAGACGTCTTCCGCACTATAATAAGTGTCTGCTGACTTGCCTGATATTGAGAACCAACTGTAATACTTAACAGTTTACAGTTAACAAGAAGAAGAAATCGAAATTGAATCTAGTGTACCCCCCCCCCCCCCCCCCCCCTTCTAAACACTACCTCGATCCTAACAAGTGGTATCAGAGCTTAGGTCTTCTCAATCTTGAGAAATTACCATTTACAAAAAACTGATGGCCTCATTCAGCAAGATTCCAATGTTCAAGAAAGACGAATATGATGACTGGAGGATCCGTATGCAAGCACATCTAAGTGCTCAAGATGATGATATGTGGTATGTAATCACTGAAGGACCTTTGAAGATCATGAAAATCAATACAGCTGCTTCTATCACAAGTGGTGATCCACAAATGGTAGAAAAGGAAAGATCTCAATGGTCAAACAAAGACAAGAAAAAAGCAAATCTAGACAACGTTGCTAAGGACATTATGTTCAAAACTTTGGACAAAAATATGTTCAACAAAATAAAAATGTGCTCAACAGCCAAAGAAATCTGGGAGAAGATTGCCCAACTCTGTGAAGGAAATGATCAAACCAAAGAAAACAAGCTTACTGTGGCTTTACAGAAGTTTGAGCATATCAAGATGATGAATGGAGAAACTCTCAACGAGTATGATGAAAGAGTGATTGGAATAATTAATGAACTAAGCAGTCTGGGTAAGGATTTACCCAACAGAGAAGTCACTCTCAAAGTAATGAGAGGCCTCCCAAGAGAATGGGATGTCAAGACCATTGCTATGAGAGAATCGAAGGACATCAACAAGATAGATCTACATGATCTGTTTGCTGATTTAAAAGCCTATGAATTCGAATTAGGCATTCGGGTTGAAGATGAACCAAATACCAGTCAACCAACCAAAGCTCTCACTGCATCGGAATCTCTGCCTACTTCTACAGAGATGACTCCAGAAAAGATGTGTAATGATGCTATGGCAATGTTTGTAAAGAAATTTGGGAAATTCATGAAGAAGAACCAGAGACCTTATCAATCATATCCTCGAAGGCAGAGTTCCAAAGGAAATTCAGAAGAAGAAGAGCGAGTATGCTTCAACTGCCTCAAACCAGGGCACTTCATTGCGGACTGTCCTAAACCCAAAAAGGATGATCACAAAAGAGGATCCAAGGATTACAGAAAATCCAAAGAAACCAAAAGATCATCCAAAAGAGACAGAGATCAAAAGGTTTTGATGGCAGAAGAAAATAAGAACAAATTGGCTGATTCAGAATCAGAATCAGAGGAGTTAACTAGCTCATCCAGCGAGAGTGAAGACGAGGAAGTCCACTGCTTAATGGCAAATGATGAAAATGAGGAAACTAGAATGCATCCAGTTCGGAGCTCAGAATGGTTCCTGGACAGCGGATGCTCTAGACATATGACAGGGAATGCGAGCTTATTGTCTGAACTGGTGGACTCCACCGGACCCAGAATAACTTTTGGAGATAACGCGAAAGAAGCAGGACTGACTGCTCCTTAGAACCAGAAGTTCCTGAAGCTCAAGCAGAGGAGTTTGCTGGCCAACAAGCACTGCAGCCAGCTACCAATGAAACAGTGGCATCCACCTCTACTGCAGTAGAAGGAACAAATGAGAAAGACGAGTCTATCAGAACCTCTGATTTGCCTACTCACATCCAATCATCTAAAGAACTCAACACTCTTGGACCTTCGCTCCGGTGGAAGAAGGATCATCCACCCGAGCAGGTCATCGGTAACCCTCTTGCTCCTCTACGCACAAGAGGACAAATGATTAATGAATTTCTTCATGCTGCATTCATATCTCATATAGAACCTAAGAAGATTGATGAAGCTATATTAGACCCAAGTTGGGTAGAAGCAATGCAGGAAGAACTAAATCAGTTTGAACGAAACAAAGTATGGTATCTTGTACCACGACCACAGCATCACACTGTAATTGGCACCAAATGGGTATTTAGAAAAAAATTAGACGAAAATGGTACAGTAATCAGAAATAAGGCAAGATTAGTTGCACAGGGCTACAGACAGGAAGAAGGCATTGATTTTGATGAAACCTTTGCCCCTGTAGCTCGACTAGAAGCAATTCGCATATTTCTTGCATTTGCTGCGTTTAAAGACTTTAAAGTCTATCAGATGGATGTTAAGAGTGCATTTCTTAACGGCAAACTCCAGGAAGAAGTTTATGTTGAACAACCTCCTGGATTTGAAAACCATCAGCAGCCATCTCATGTTTTCCGTCTCAATAAAGCTTTGTATGGTCTAAAGCAGGCTCCCCGTGCCTGGTATGAAACCTTATCAAAATATTTGACAGAGCACAATTTTATTATTGGCACCGTGGACAAGACCCTTTTTAA
This sequence comes from Haberlea rhodopensis, assembly GCA_907163345.1. Classification (NCBI taxonomy): domain Eukaryota; kingdom Viridiplantae; phylum Streptophyta; class Magnoliopsida; order Lamiales; family Gesneriaceae; genus Haberlea; species Haberlea rhodopensis. The sequence continues at coordinate 514,926 of CAJQUN010000339.1, forward strand.
ATTCACAAATGGAGATCATACTCTGCTAGTTCAAATTTATGTTGATGATATTATCTTCGGAAGTACTAACTCAAAATTGTGCGAAAGATTCTCTAAAATTATGCAGGACCAATTTGAGATGAGCATGATGGGAGAACTATCATTTTTCTTAGGATTGCAAGTCAAGCAATCTAGTGAAGGAATCCTGATAAATCAGTCTAAATACACTAAATAGCTGCTAAAGAAATATGGAATGAATACCAGCTCAGCTGCTACTACACCAATGAGCTCATCTGCCAAACTCGACTTGGATAATTCAGGAATACCAGTCGAAGTTACAATGTATCGAGGCATTATTGGATCTTTACTATATTTGACAGCCAGCCGACCAGATATTATGTTTGCTGTGTGTATGTGCGCCCGGTTTCAAGCAAATCCCAAGCAGTCGCACTTCACTGCTGTCAAAAGGATCCTCAAATATTTGAAAGGCACTGAGAATGTTGGTCTATGGTATCCCAGAGACTCAACTTTTAATCTTATTGGATACTCAGATGCTGACTATGCTGGATGCAAAATTGACAGGAAAAGCACCAGTGGGTATTGTCAATTCCTTGGTGATCGATTGATATCATGGGGATGCAAGAAACAGACATCCATAGCAACTTCCACTGCAGAGGCAGAGTACCTTGCTGCTGGAAGCTGCTGTGCTCAACTGCTCTGGATTCAGCAACAACTCAGAGACTATGGAAATGAGTCCACAGAGGCTCCCATTTTTTTGGGACAATACGTCTGCCATTGCTATAACATACAATCCAGTTCTTCATACTCGTACTAAACATATTGACATCCGTCATCATTTTATCAGAGATCATGTTATGAAGAAAGAAATTCGACTGGAGTATATCTCTACCGAACAACAAGCAGCAGACATTTTCACAAAACCCCTACCGGACGCTAAGTTTTCTTACTTTCGAAATATTCTTGGTTTCATTGAAATTACTTCTTGATTATCTCATTTGGGTAATGATTTCAGGGGAAATTAGTTAGTTTATTTGCATAAATTTAGGGGGAATTTCAGTTATAGTCCTATCATGGTTATTTAAGCTCAGCTGGTAATACAATGGTCAGCTGCAGTAGGTGTATCCGTACCAGTAGGACTCTACATCCAGTAGATGCTTTCCTACCAGTCGAACCCTACATACCAGCTGATGTTACCAAATATGCTTTGACAAAAATAACCCTCGATACTTATTAACCTAATGAACGTCGGAATTCAAAATTACTTTTGTGTAAAATAAATTATTTCACTCCCGCCTAAATCCTGTCCTTTTATTTATTTGTTAAATCTTTTTTAAATCGTTAGATGATCGCCACGTATACATGTGTCCGCTCATCTACAGTACGACGTTACATATACTTCCATTTTCACCGCCATTATTTTCTCTACTCTTCATCTTCTCCAACAATTCACTGCAACTATTTTTCTTCTTTCAGAAAATTTTATTCTAGCAAGACTGCTGCTGTCATTCATCCAAAATGTCAAAGAATGTATAGCCAAGCTTCATCACCAATGCTGTTCACATCGATTTTCATTCTATATACACATCATCTGATGAGGAGACAAAGGAGTTGATACAAAGGCTGGACACCTCCGGACTCCTGGTAATCCTGAGCCAGACCCCCTCATTTTACAAGGACGAGCTACACGAGTTCTTTGCTACGGCCAAGGTTGTGGATGACACCGTGGTGGCATCCGTATCTGGACAGTCGGTTACCATCACCCAATCTGAATTTGCCACACACTTGTGCCTTCCCTCCACCGGACTCACTGATTTTTCCACTGTTCCAGCGGAACTAAGAGAAGAGATGCGTCTCACAGTTTCGGACTCTGCTCATCGCCTTCAACGTCCTCCTTTCAGGAAAGTATTAATGAAGAGCCATTATCGACAACTGGCAGACATCATCTCCAAGGGGCTTCTATGTAAAGCTGGATCATTTGATATGATCACCCCTGAAAAGTTTGACGTTATGAGTGCAATATGCAAAGGATTGGAGATAAACTGGTCAGCTGTGTTATTTCAAACTCTGACTAGTCTAGTGGTCTCTGGCAAGGGTCAAGCAGGCTTTGCTCTCCCACTAAGCAGCCTGTTTGACAGTAAACACATTAAAACAGGGGCTCTCTCCAACCTTCATCCAGGGAGACTTATCACTGCCAAGTATCTTCAGCTTCATCGACAACGAAGTGGCAGAGAAGGTGGGGTGACAAAGCGCCGTTTGACTCAAGTAATTAGTGACTCTGAACAAACTGTCTCGGAATCCGCTGAGTCTTCTCCTCCTCCTCCCCCTCCTAAGAAGCCCAGAACAAGAAAAGCTGCTCCTTCAGCTATCCGACAGCAGGTTGATGTGACTAGAAATAGACACATCTATTGCACTTAATTGTCTACGATTTGGTATATTTTGATGGATAAATTGATACATATGCTACCTAATCGTATATTTGTGTAAATGTAGGGAAAGGTGAAGAAATCAAGCTAAAATGATGAAAGAAGCAATAAAGTTGAAGAAAAGAGGAAAACACCGGAATCAAAGACACATGTTGCTCCTTTCTCCTCAAATTTCTATGTATTCCAGCCAAGTTTTGGGAATGTGGTCCATATAAAAGTTGTAGAACTTTGAGTTATCTTCGCGTGGACAGCTGACTCGTCGAATTCGGAGTTCGTATGTGAAAGTTATGGCCAAAATACAAAACTCGCCAGAAAAATGATGGACAGGCGTAATTACGCCATTCACAGGCGTAATTACGCCAACGCTACGGCATGTCTAGGCGTAGCTACGCCATTATACGCGTAATTACGCCTGAAGACTTTTGGAAAATTAAAAAACTTGATTTCTTTCCTTCCCACATGGATTCTAACCTACTCCATCAGCCTCCCAATACATATATACTCGAAATTCAGACCTTTTAACCATCTAGATAGTTAGGGTAGAGTAGTTTAGGATAGTTTTATATTTTCTTTTCAATTTTGTTGAAGAACGGCTACGAAGATCGAAGCGAAGGCGGGATTGACACCTCGACGAGCGGAGATCGGATTAGTTTTCTTTCCCTTGTTTTTATTTATAGTTTTGTTTTAATTATGTGTAGCTAGTCTTAATTCTTGGTTGAGGAAGACAAAACCTTGGATTTATTTATCTTGGGGAGATTCGTACGCTTTTGTTTATCGATTTTATTGAATTCATTGTTTTTCTGATTTTGTTGATATGATTGATGTTTGTTTATTGGATTGACAACCTAGTAACTTGCATATAATCTATTGCTAATTGGATATCAAATAAGAGATTGTTTGAGTAATCTAATTGAAGAAGCAACTAAGATCGATAATTGCCTGCTGTTGGTGTTATTAAATTCTTAGGGAAAACCATTGACTAAATTATATAAACCGCTTGTGTTTATGTTGTTTAGATTCATCGCTCACTAGTTTTGAATGATGTCATGATTTTAATCTTGAATATGCATATAGAGATTGATTGATTGGTGAAAGTTAAATTAGAACGCTTGTTATAATTGACTATGAATAAGGTGAGGGAGGAATTAGATTTCCAAATGATGAATATTCAAGTAAAATTGAGTCTTTTGTGAATCGATGAAATAGATGATAATATCCAAGGTAGAGTCGACCGATACCAAGAATCGCTTTCATTAGTTAATCTTTGTTTTTAATTTTCATTAGTATAATTCAACCTCACAACCCCATCCTTTATTATTCTTTTGTTTTGATTTTCATTAACACAAAGATTCACACTTCCTCGTGGGATCGATCCCTACTCACGCTACTACATTATTGTTATCAATCTTGAGGATTGAGTGGGGTTAATTTGGGCGTACACGATAAACGCACACCAAATTTTGGCGCCGTTGCCGGGGAGGCGTTGTATATTTTTGTGTTAATATTTTCTGTTTTCTTTCTTTCTCTTTCTTTTTCCCCACCGCTACTCTTGTTTGTTAGTGCTTACAGGTTGATTTCTCAAAATCGGATCTTATCATGGAGGACTATAGGCGACTAGACGAATTGGAGTATCTTGTGCACCAACTTGGCGTAGGGAGTGGACAAAGTGCATACAACTCAAGTTGGAGTGATCATCTCAATCTCAACTATGACAATCAATGGATGAGCCCACCTCCACCTTACATGCAGTCCTATCTACCGCCATACATACCACAATATTCGTCATGGCAGCAACAACCTCAATACCATACCCCTGGTGAGTCTTTAGAGAATCTTGTTTTAGCACTTAATGACAATACTTTGCAATTTCAACAGGAATTCAGGGCTAGCACTCAGAATTTGGGTAACCAAATCGAGCAACTTATTAAATCAGCCGATCAGATAGCAGCACAACCCACCGACTTTATACCCTCCCGGACGATGGAGGCACCACGAGAGAACATGGTTGCAATCGCCTCAAGGAGTGACGAAGAGGTAGGAACCCCGGGGGAGGTGGTACTGATGCCACCCAAGCTAGAAGAGGAGACACATGTGCCACTAGAAGAAGAGGAGCTTGCACATCATGCATCTCCACAAGGTATGTCTCCAACAACCCCCTATGTTGAATATGATCATGAACCCTTTGAAGAGAAAAAGGAACCGAAGGTCGAATACTGTGATGAAATGGACATGTTTGATGATTTTTTCTCTGACGATGAGGAGAAGGAAACTCCTACAAAATGCACGGATCCTGGTATGTTCACTGTCCCATGCATGATTGGAAATAATAGAATTGATAAGGCCATGCTAGACTTAGGAGCAGCAATAAATGTTATGCCTTATTCAATCTACACCTCTTTAGACCTAGGACCTCTTAAAAAATCTGAAATTGATATTCAATTAGCAAATAGGTCTACTGTGCATCCTAGGGGAATACTTGAGGATGTTCTAGTGAAAGTCGATAAATTGGTCTTTCCTGCTGACTTCTACGTACTTGACATGGAAAATGATAATAAAAGCAGCCCTATTCTGTTAGGGAGACCATTTTTGAAAACTTCCAAGTGCATAATAGATGTAAGTGGTGGTGCTTTTACTATGGAGTTTAATGGTGAGGTAGCTAAGTTCAATACTCATGATCCCGTTCATCCTACTACTGATTATACTATTGGCATCACACATCACGTATCACTAGAAAAATCACATACTGTCACTGAGCATGAACATGGGGTAACTACTGATCGACCTGTTGACGAAGGAGGTATGGGAGAAATTTTGACTGATACTTCATGTATTACTACTGCTTTACCAAATTCTCCTTTTAAAAATCTCAATTTTGAATTGCAGGTACCTGATGTTGAGCTGAAACTTCCTCCTGAACCTCACGATACATCAATAGAAAACGAGGGGATGCGAAAAGGGTTGAGGACCTCCAAGAAGTATAAGGCGAATAGGCATCGCCTTCGAGCTGTCAGAAGGATACTGAGGTGGGAAAAGGTGGCATTGGACACCAAACATGACCCACCATGAGCACGAGCATTGGAGTCGGGCCACCGACGTTAAACAGAGGCGCTGCTTGGGAGGCAACCCAAGGGGAGTTAGTTTCCCTTTCTTTTTATTTTTTATTGCTTTATTAGTTAGACTTTTCTCGTTTCTTGTATTTTTGCCTTACATTGGGGACAATGTAAGATTTAAGTATGGGGGAGGGATTAGTAGTGTGTTATTGTTTTTCTTATTTCAAAAATACAAAAAAATCGAAAAATTTAAAATTTTGAGCTCATAAGTAATGAACGCATGCTTAGAATCACTAGCCCATGATGAAACCTAATTGATATCATGCATGCTTTTGAACATAGGTGAATTGTTAACCTTGGAACACTTTGAACTCTAATGCAAAGTTTACTTTAACTTAGTAGTTGAATATTTTGAGCACATTATTGTCATGGCTTGTGAAGTGTGCATAGCTTAGTGAAGATTGTGTAAACTTTGTGATAGTCTTAAGAAGTCTCTAATACATGCTAGAACTTAACTACATGCTCTTTGAGGCGTATGTCTAGACTACTTGCAAACATGAAAGTGATATAGGCAATCTTTGATGCGTTTGAGCCTTTCAAGCCTACCATGTAAACAAAATCAATCTCTAGTACCCTTTTTGAGCCTTAATGTAAAAGAATGGGAGTATGCTAAGCATACTCAAGACCCCCATTCAACATTCCTTGACTAGCTTATCATCCTTCCCTAATGAGCCTAAATGTGATTTTAATCCATACCTTTTAAGGGAGTATGATGTATTTCATTCAAATGCACTTGGGAATCATTGAAGTATATTTGTGAGCTTAATTGTCAAAAGAATGGAATGCATGGAAGAAAAAGGAATGCCTTGAGAAAATAGATAAAAATATGACTCCAAGGGGAGCCAAGGCACTAAAGAAGAAAAATGTTGAAATAAACCTTGAAAAAAAATGAACAAGGTTTGAAAATTCATACAAGAAGAGAAGCTTTTAGTGTGCATTTCATCATACTCTCTTGTTTGAATATCCTTACCCTTTCTTTCATAAGCCAATACCTAGGCCAAGCTACAAGCTAATAAAGACCTACTTGATTTATGTTTGCAAAGTAGCTAAGATAGTGGAGAAGAGTGTGCAAGTGAGCTTATACTTGTGTTAGTGTATGACTTGAACTATTGTGGATTTACATATTTTGGAACTATAATTTGTACACAACACTTGTTTATGACCACACACACACGTTCACTATTTTGTTGAGTATGAAATGTATAGGGATTGAAATTGTTCCACTGTTAATTTTTCACCGCCTTTCATTACTATGCATGTTTATAATTGTTGAGGCATAAAAGTGAGGACAAGTTAGTTTGTTTTGATGCTATGAGCCAAGCAAAAAGATTTTAGTTTTGTCTGATTTACTCGAGGTCGAGTAAAGAATAAGTATGGGGGTGTTTGATGTGACTAGAAATAGACACATCTATTGCACTTAATTGTCTACGATTTGGTATATTTTGATGGATAAATTGATACATATGCTACCTAATCGTATATTTGTGTAAATGTAGGGAAAGGTGAAGAAATCAAGCTAAAATGATGAAAGAAGCAATAAAGTTGAAGAAAAGAGGAAAAAAACCGGAATCAAAGACACATGTTGCTCCTTTCTCCTCAAATTTCTATGTATTCCAGCCAAGTTTTGGGAATGTGGTCCATATAAAAGTTGTAGAACTTTGAGTTATCTTCGCGTGGACAGCTGACTCGTCGAATTCGGAGTTCGTATGTGAAAGTTATGGCCAAAATACAAAACTCGCCAGAAAAATGATGGACAGGCGTAATTACGCCATTCACAGGCGTAATTACGCCAACGCTACGGCATGTCTAGGCGTAGCTACGCCATTATACGCGTAATTACGCCTGAAGACTTTTGGAAAATTAAAAAACTTGATTTCTTTCCTTCCCACATGGATTCTAACCTACTCCATCAGCCTCCCAATACATATATACTCGAAATTCAGACCTTTTAACCATCTAGATAGTTAGGGTAGAGTAGTTTAGGATAGTTTTATATTTTCTTTTCAATTTTGTTGAAGAACGGCTACGAAGATCGAAGCGAAGGCGGGATTGACACCTCGACGAGCGGAGATCGGATTAGTTTTCTTTCCCTTGTTTTTATTTATAGTTTTGTTTTAATTATGTGTAGCTAGTCTTAATTCTTGGTTGAGGAAGACAAAACCTTGGATTTATTTATCTTGGGGAGATTCGTACGCTTTTGTTTATCGATTTTATTGAATTCATTGTTTTTCTGATTTTGTTGATATGATTGATGTTTGTTTATTGGATTGACAACCTAGTAACTTGCATATAATCTATTGCTAATTGGATATCAAATAAGAGATTGTTTGAGTAATCTAATTGAAGAAGCAACTAAGATCGATAATTGCCTGCTGTTGGTGTTATTAAATTCTTAGGGAAAACCATTGACTAAATTATATAAACCGCTTGTGTTTATGTTGTTTAGATTCATCGCTCACTAGTTTTGAATGATGTCATGATTTTAATCTTGAATATGCATATAGAGATTGATTGATTGGTGAAAGTTAAATTAGAACGCTTGTTATAATTGACTATGAATAAGGTGAGGGAGGAATTAGATTTCCAAATGATGAATATTCAAGTAAAATTGAGTCTTTTGTGAATCGATGAAATAGATGATAATATCCAAGGTAGAGTCGACCGATACCAAGAATCGCTTTCATTAGTTAATCTTTGTTTTTAATTTTCATTAGTATAATTCAACCTCACAACCCCATCCTTTATTATTCTTTTGTTTTGATTTTCATTAACACAAAGATTCACACTTCCTCGTGGGATCGATCCCTACTCACGCTACTACATTATTGTTATCAATCTTGAGGATTGAGTGGGGTTAATTTGGGCGTACGCGATAAACGCACACCACAGGTCATTGCCGCTTCTGATACCATCTCCTCCGCCGGCCCTGCAAACGTTATTCCTGGTAGCGAACCCAGCCCTGACATTCCTTCAACTGAGGAACCAACTGCTTCATTAGCCATGGTGCCTGCTCCATCAATGGTTCCAGTTGACACTCCGTCAGCATTGGTGAGCTCTCAGCAAGCGCCAGGCACTATCAGCTTTAGGACACCCAAGTCCTTGCGTCCATACTGTCATCCAATGACCACCCCTGCTGGCAAAGGAAAAACTCTTACGGCTCCAGTGTCCACTCCTGTTGCTTTCGAGATCCAGATGGTCATGGATACAGTTGAAGCCAATTTGCAACCACAGCTGGAGATTTTTGATCGCTGGGTAAAAGCTCGAATAAAGGTTCGATTTGATGATTTTGATCCTATTCTGGATCAGGCTAGGGAAGATGAGAACAAAATCCTGGCATATCTTCAAATCTCAGACCCTGAAACAAGCTTGAAGCTGCGGGATGTTTTTCGCCTGATGACCTATGTGGGCGAACTTCAAGCCCTTGTGGAAACCCGCCTTCAACATTTCAATGGTAATTCAGGCACAGCGAATCATGATAGAGCCGTTCTAAATGCTCTTGGCCCCAAGCTGGAAATGGCTGAGCTTGCTCTTCATGATATTCGCATATCCACTGGGATTCACTCATGCTCCACTGCTGAAACTGTTGCAAGCCCTGATCAGCCGGATCTACAAACGGTCATTGCAAATTTGGAGATTGTCCCCTCTTCTGTGGAGCTCACTTCTACTGCTCTGGAGACCACTCCCACTGGAGCGGAGGCCGTACCAACTGCATTGGAGGCAGCCTCCTCGGTTAAGGAACTCTCATCTCCAACTGCTCCCAGCGTCTCATCTACTCCCAGCTCTCATAATGATCAACAGCCCCAACCAATGGTTGTTGATCACACCAATGTGGATGCAGTCATTCAAACAGTGGTTCAGCAGGTTACTATATCCTCTGCCAATCATGAACCCAGTGAGTCTTCACACTCCAATGATCACACCCAGTCATCTGCTGCTGCGGTTGATCAAGCCACTACTGCTTTGGCTGTCCCACAAATTGAAGAAACTGCCAATTTGGCTGTAACTATCTCAGACTCTACAGCTGCCCCAAATGTTGAAACTACTATTTTGCACCCCACTGCAGTTGAAGATGCTCAACCCAGTGCTCTTGTCCCTACTACTGGTACTCCAATGATTGCTGTAGATCCGTCCATGGTTCAAGAGCTTTCTGAGGATTTTTTTGTCTTTACAAACCCTCTGGACGAGCCACCAAACATTGCTGCACAGCTAGCTAATCTCTCCACTGCAATATCAGCACTAGCCAGCGATGTTCATAAACTTAAGCAGGAAGAGCAGACCGCAACTCTCATACTAGGAACCCATCAGCAGCACACGGACTTTCAATTCCAGCAAGTCTACAGGGACTTAAGTAGTTTAACGACTACTGTCACCAGACTTCAAACTTTTGCTGAAAACACAATGGCGGAAACTCTTTCTCGAATTGGCCAGGCTCGGCTTCAGATCAATCAAAATAATGAATCTCTTCATGCTGCCACATCCCTGGCTCTTGGAGAAAAGATCGAAGAAGCCAAGAAAGTCTTAACCGATCAGTTGGCCACCATGCAGGCAGCATTTGCTTCTCAGATTCAAGTTATATGCAACAGCCTGCCTGCAGCTCCTCAAATAATTCACAGACTACCTGAACCCAGCCGAACTGCTCCCTCAACACAGCGAGCTTCCAGTTCAACTGCTCGTTCATCCCCTGCAACTGGAGCACTCACTCAGTCCAGACCAACTGCTCAACCCAGATCTCGGAGTCCGCGCCAACCGCCTGCCGAAAAACGCGACTATTCCAAACATTGGTTAGGGCGAAAATAGTATCGTTTTCTGACTCCTCCTTTAATTACTCTTATCTATTTACTGTTTTTAGTTGACTTTTTCTTTGTATTTACTGATCAACTTAAATACATTCACATTAATTGCAACCTTTTCATTTCTATAAATAGCGACTCTTGTTTGTTCACAAAACACACATTCACTCATCATGATCAACTTCAAAACTTTCAAAATTCCTTGGTTTTCTGTTAAAAACTTCTCCGATTCATGGGTTTATTACTTATCTAAATCAACCCCCCATGGGTTGATTACTTATCTAACCCAGCTCCATTAAGCTTCAGCGTTTGAATCCTGTTCTGATGCTCATCATCAGTCAGGAACTGCTCACAGGGGATGTCTGGGTGCTGATGACAAAAAGGGGGAAGACAGAGATAGAATATTCTCATTAGGTGAATCCATAAACCATGGAAGCTGCCTGATGTATATACATATGACTCTTCCCGACCTTCTCTCTGAAACAAGGTAGACCGGCAGAGATAGAGTATTCTAATTAGGTCCTCTCTGAAACAAGGTGGATCGAGCTCTTCCTCTCTGAAATAAGGTGGATCGAGCTCTTCCTCTCTGACATTAGATGGATCGAAGCTCTCCGGGTCTACAATGCTTGTTTAAAGATTTGTCATGTATCAGCTATATTGTGTAAACTAGATTCGTCTTAGATTCTATTCAAGTTATTAGAATTCATCTTAAATGAAGATGAATCTCTCTCAATTGTCCAGTTTGATTGCAACTTGTAATCTGCTTATATTTAATGAAAATTTCTTTTCCATTATGCCTTCAAGTATTTTCAGGATTCTCATCTTTTGTATTCAAGTAGGAAATCGATTATTACTTAGTTTTGTCATCACCAAAAAGGGGGAAATTGTTGGGAAAACGATTTCTAAGTTTTGGTGATTACAAACCGGATATCAAAGATCAACTGGATGAACTCCTACCGGATAAAGACTCCTACCGGATGAAGACTCCTACTGGACAAGACATAAACTGGATGGCCACCAACTGGATAGACATCAACTGGATAGCCACCAACTTGACAAGACATCAACTGGATAGCCACCAACTGGACAAGACATTAACTGGATGGCTACCAACTGGATAGACATCAACTGGATAGCTACCAACTGGACAAGACATTAACTGGATGGCTACCAACTGGATAGACATCAACTGGATAGCTACCAACTGGATAGCTACCAACTGGACAAGACATAAACTGGATGGCTACCAACTGGATAGACATCAACTGGATGGCCACCAACTGGACAGACAACTACTGAACAACTATCAACCGGATAGTCCCACTGAACAAAGACATCAACTGGTCATAAGAGGATGAACGACCAGTTGAACACAGAAAACCAGCAGAAGTCTAAACTTCCAGTAAGAGCACTAAGCAACGAGACAAAATAAGTACAACATTCTCTGACAAAGGTACAACAGAGCGGCGCACCCTGCTATATCTCCGCCACCATTACCGTCAGAGTGAAAAGAGCCGTTTCTTAGACAAAATAGGAAAGAAGACAATATGATTTTGGAAAGCTAATCTCTTCCATATACAGAAAAGCTACCGTTGGACAACCAAACCTATAAATACGTCCAAGCAGAGAATGAAGAGGTGCTGAACGATTTTCAACAAAGAGATATACTTCAAAGCAAACAAGAAAATCATATTACTGATATTCCAAACGTTCAGCAAAGAGCAGACAAACAGCGAAACTGAATCTGTGATAGATTATTTTCAATTGAAGTCTGCTGCTCAAAAACTCACAAAGCTAGAAAGTTTATTCTGTAAAGAGTGTTATAGAATCCCTTGTAATCAAAAGTTAAGAAGATTGTGATTGCTAGGAGTTTAGGCCAAGTGTGTTAGTGCCTAAGAAGGTTGTATACTGTAAAGTGTAAACCAAGTCTTCTAGTGAATCCTTCCTGCAAAGGAAGAAGGGGAGACGTAGAAGCGTTGTGCTTCGAACTTCCAGAAACAACTCTTGTGTTATTTGTTCATTACTTTATTACCTCAGTTTTATTCCTCACAAGTTCAGTAGACGTCTTCCGCACTATAATAAGTGTCTGCTGACTTGCCTGATATTGAGAAGCAACTGTAATACTTAACAGTTTACAGTTAACAAGAAGAAGAAATCGAAATTAAATCTAGTGTTTATTCAACCCCCCCTTCTAAACACTACCCCGATCCTCACAGGAACTTTTGAGCCTTTCAAGCTTACTCAGTCTATATCATTCCTTAGTGTCCAACTTTGAGCTTGATTGAATAAGAATGGAAAATAGCCATCATTCGACTTTTGTTGATAAACTCATTATACCTACCTTGTGTAGCCTAAAATGAACATGTTTATCTTTACCCCAAGGGAGTATAATGAATCTCATTAGATGCACATAAGTGACTATATTTTAATGAGCTTATTGTGATAATGATTGATGAATGAGAAAAAGAGAAAAAAAAAAAAAAAAAAGAGAAGAAAAAGCCTTGAAAAAAAAGCATGTATATAAGACCCAAAGTGGCCAAGGCAAAGTGGCCAAGGCTAGACAAGAAAAAGAAGAGGGCTTGAAATATGCAAAAAAAATCTGAACGGTATATGATTATACTCTCTTCTTTGCGCTTATCTTATATTTTCTTTGAAACCGACATCCAAGGTCTGACACTATAAGCTTAAAAAGTCATTTTGATCTAAGTCTAGGGAATAATTACATTAGTGGAGAAGTGCTTGAAAAGTAGGCTTATGGAATGTTTAATAGTAATCTTGACTTTGAGTTTATTAGCATCACTTGATCCTGAAAATATGTATGAAACTCAAGATTACATTAACACACACGCACGTTTCGATTTTGCTATGTATTGCTTGGCTTAAGAGAAAACACTTCTTGTTGATTCTTGGATTGACTTATGGTTGATGTGTTAGAGGGATTTCTGAGCTTTTACAATTGAGTTGCTAAGCTAATTCATTTAAAGTATTGAGGATGAACTCTGAATTTTGATCTTATTGCTTGCTCGAGAACGATCAAGTCTAAGTTTGGGGGAGTTGATAAGGGTGAATATTACGTTTATTTTGCAATGATATGTATCTATTTTCGTGTTGATTTCTGGATGATGTTAAGCTTTTTGGTATTTATTTGTGTTGTTTTAGAATCTAGGTGGGAAGTGGAAGAAATAAGCTAGAAAGACGAAAACGGACCAAACCGAGGCGAGAAATGAAGATTTTGGAAACTGACATACTCGATCAATCGACAGTGGAGCTTGATCGATCGACCGAGGCAGAGATTTTGGCCAACAAGAAAAAGTGATGCTCGATCGATCGGTAATAGAGTTCGATCGATCGCGCATGGCAGAGAAATAAGCGAGACTGAAGAGTGCTCGATTGATCGGCAGTTGATGCTCGATCGATCAAGCGAGGTAGAAAAAGTGAGGGACGAGAAATTAAAGTGCTCGATCGATCGAGACGTTTTCTCGATCGATCGAGTGACAGAGTTTTCAGAAAAAAAAATACTTGATTGAGTTTGGTCCATTGGGAACACTTCCACCCACCTCCTCTTCTATAAATATGAGACCTAGGGCACGCCCGGACTCCTTCATTAAGAAATAAGAATCCGTTTGGAAAAGTCTCTTCCGGCAATGGCTGGTAATTTCTCACCAACTTCTTTAGGGAAGATGTCTCTTTTGCCCGTGCATATTCCAGCTCCTGAATCAATATATATTGTGAAATATTTTGCACGATATTTCTCGTGTAACATCCCGACGGAGATGTATATGGAGAATGGACCGGTGGTAATCTAATCCTATATCTCTTTCCGTCCACCGTGAATTCCATTCTGTCTTGTAATTTTTTCAAAGGTTTATGTTCCTCGAGAAATTCAATCCAAAGAATAAGCTGTTCTGGGATCTTGCATGGTGTTCCTTCAATGGTTAGATCAACATCACCAATTTTTAGCTATCCTTGATATCTGCCCACCGTAGGTTGTGGTAAATAGTATAAGACATCACAATGAAAGATATTGTTCTTTTCCGCAATGTCGAAGATTATCTGCGCTTTGTGCCATCCTTCTGGACACTTCAGAACCCCCTGTCGTTATGAAAACATCAGGGATCTTCTGGATCCTACTTGAGATGACCTTCTATTTTTTTCCCAGGATAGTTGTTGATTAACCTATTCTGATAGAAAGACATCCTTCTTGACTCGATCATAAGGCTCCTGCTTATGTTCAGAACATGTTGATCTTCTATCATCATGTCGATCTCTCCTATTGTCGGAGTATAAATAATGTCCGGCAATACTGCTTTGGCAAAATCTTCGAAGATTCTGGGGACTTTGATGAATTCATTTATCAAGAATACCTCTGAATGATGAGTATTTGAGAGCGCGTACGACACCTTGTAGGTGATCGATTAAGACATGTTCCCTACTTTCATCAAATCACTTCTTTTAAAATCTGATGAAGAGTAAGAACCTTGTTGAAGTCTCGATCGCCTAAATTGTATGCAATTCTCGGATAGGTGTTAAAGGTCATCTTTCCTGTATTTCCTACAACTGCTCCCAAACAAGAATCTTTGAGGTTCTGGATTCTCTTGTCAAAGATCGTCAGGTTGAGGGGCGAATCAATTCCTTCCTTGAATGTTGCTTTGATGATGACTCTAATGGCTTCAATATCAATCCATGAGAGGTTATTAGCAACTACTCTTTTGACCTTGTTTTTAATCTCCTGGATTTCTCTGTAGGGGATTAACTGCATCTCAATTTGGTTTCCCGTGAAATCCATCGGGATCGAAAATGCACATGTTGTTACTTTATGGATAATTTGATATTTCCTACTTCGAAGACCAATCATATCCATGGCTTTTGGATTGCTCCAATTGTGAATCCATCATGCATCTGGAGATTTGGCTCTTCTCTCATGATCCTCATAAGAGTTTTATGAGAAACAATGGTATGTGAGAAAAACCCTGACAGCTCTTCTCTGATCATACGTTGAAGGAATTCTCCTTCACTCTCTGATTCTGAATTAGATTCACCTCCATTATCAGAATAAATCTCTTCTTCATAGATGCTTTCATATGAGGGGATGTCCTGATACATCTGCACCAAATCTTGAAATAAACAACATCCTCAAATTCTTTGGTATGCTCGAACTGCCTTACTCATCTGCTTTGGTTCTCTGGACAATTTGTAGAGATATGTCATCTTGCTCCGCATGTTCAACAGTTAAGTATGAAGACCAAAATTATTATTTTGGTATGAAAGTATGAAGACCAAAATTATTATTTTCCCTAAATTTCCATTTAAACACATATGTGATGCTTAGACTTTGTTGATTGCGCCCTGTTTTTCTCAGAAATATAAATAAAAAGACTTGTTTTGTGTAATTATTAAGGTGCATATACACGTTTGTTGAGCCTTAAATGTATGGTTGTGTTTAAAGCGTTAATTTATCTCCGGTTTATTTTTGAGTTTTGATGATCAACAAAACTTGTGTTTGTTATACTAATGTGTGTACTTAGTGTGCAGATTAAGTGATTAAAAGTGGATTGAATTGAAGAAAATCGAGTGTGCACATTCTAGCATGGATCGCCCCAGGCGATGGCAGCCAGGCGGGGCATCGCCACGCACATCGACTCGAGCGACGCCGAGGCATGCGCGCAGGGGGAGTTCGCCCGAGGCGATGGCCCGAACGCCTGAGGCGATGTGTGCATCGTTTGAGGCGATGAAGATTTTGGACATGCTGAGGCTACGGCCTTGATTTGGACAATTGATCGCCTGAGGCGATCGACCGATCGCCTGAGGCGATGCGTGTTATCTGGTGACCGTTGGGGCGCGGCGATGGTGATCGCCTGAGGCAATGTCCGAGGTGATCGACGAGTGATTTCAGCCTTTTGTGTAGCAACGGCTAGTAGGAGCCTAGGGGGCCTCCTACACTATAAATATTGATGCTTTGGAGCATTTTCAAGACAAGAAACAAGCCTACAAACTTCTACAAAGCTTTGCATAATTCAAATTTATTATAGCATTGCAAACTCCATACATTGTTGTTGTATTGGAGCTTGTAATTGTTTTCTTTTGATAGAGTCTTGTTGTCTTCTTGAGTACACCGTGAAGGTGTTATTTGGTTTATTGTAAAGGTCCTCCAACACCAAAGCAAGTTGGTAAATTGTAAAGTCGCCAACAAGTAAAGTTGGTGCATGTGTTGTGGCTATCCTTGGAGCCCTTAAGGCCGAGAAGACTATTGAAGAGTGTTGGTAGCTCGTGAAGAGCTTTGTGTACTCGTGAAGAGTATTGTGCTCGGGAAGAGCTTTGTGTACTCGTGAAGAGTATTGTGCTCGGGAAGAGCTTTGTAAACTCAGGAAGAGTTGGGTTGTGGCTAACTTGGAGCCCTCAAGGCCAAGATCATTTATTCTAGTGGAACCTCGGTTGGAGGTTATCTAACCGGGAAGAGGAGACGTAGGCGATTCATCGCCGAACTTCTATAACAAGTTCTTGTCTCATTTACCTCTTTATTACATTACGCATTTATTATTTATTTACTCCTTCTTTTCTTTTATTTATCGATTGACGTAAGGCTTCCGCAAGCGCAAACTATTTTGTTTTTTGCAAACTCATTTTAAAAAGCTAAAGTAGCCAAGGAATCTTATCCCCCCCCCCCCCCCCCCCCCTCTTCGATTCCAACAAGTGGTATTAGAGCCATTTGATTTTTGTTTTTGAATCAAATCTTTTATATGGCTAATCTAGCAAATGAGTTTGCTCAAGGTCAATCGACAAATAGACCTCCGCTCTTCACGGGTGATAACTATGGATATTGGAAAAATAAAATTTCTCTGTAGATCCAATCCGTAGATTATGACCTTTGGAAGATCATAGTGAAAGGTCCACATATCCCTTTAAAGGAAGTTGGGGGAATAAGTATCCCTAAAGAAATGGACGATTTCACTAGAGCGGATATGATTTTAATTTCACAAAACGCTAAAGCTATTAATATTTTACATTGTGCTTTAGATATGAAGGAATACAGCCGGATCTCGATGTGCTCAACCACTAAGGAGATATGGGACAAATTGCAAAATTGTCATGAAGGAACTAATCAAGTGAAGGAGACCAAGATTGATGTATTACAACTCAAATATGAGACATTTGAGATGGAGTCCGGAGAAGAGGTGGATTCTATGTTTAGAAGGCTCACTCAAATAATAAACGAGCTTGCCCAACTTGGAGAGAAGTATCCTCCAAAGCAAATATGGAGGAGAGCACTAAGAGCCTTACCAAAGGAATGGGATGCAAAGAGAACCGCCATCATCGAGTCCAACAAAAGAGAGAATGCATCTTACGACCTTGATGAGCTTCATGGCACATTGGTGACCCATGAACTTGAAGTATCCACAAGGAAAGGAATAAAGGAGGATGATAGATCTATGAGAAAGGGGATCGCCTTGGTTGGAAGAAAGGATCAATCCGAGGATGAAGATGAGGATGAGGATGAAGAGATGATCTTGTTCACTAGGAAGTTCAAGAAGTTCTTCAACAAACATAACAAGCCAAAGACCTCGAGTGCTACCAAACAAGATTCAAAACATGAGGTAACTTGTTATAATTTTCAAGAAAAAGGTCATTATGCTAACAAATATCCTAGGAAAAAGAATAAGGACAAAGGCAAGAAGAAGGCCCTTATAGCTACATGGAGTGATAGGGACTCCGATGAAGAATAAACAAATCTTTGTCTCATGGCCAAAGATGACATAGACGAATGAGATGAAAGCGACGATGAGGTATCTTCTTTTGATGAACTTTTAGATTCTTATCATGAGCTTATAGATGTTCTTGGCAAAACCAAGATGAGTAACAAATTACTCAAACTTGAGGTTGCTAAGAAAGATGGAGAAAATAATTCTTTGAAAAATGAATTAAATTCTTTAAAGGTATCTTTTTTGCAAATTTAGTGAAAGTAGTTTAAAGATGAATGAATTGCTTGGCCTACAACGTTGTAGCTTTGATACAGCCGAGTTAGGCTTTTCAAGCAAACCAAAATCATTTTCAAGCATGTTAGCTAAAGCCAAGCATGATTCTCCTACTTGCAACTATTGTTGTAAAAATGGGCATACAAAGAACAAATGTAGGTTTGCTAGAATCCAATACCAACCTAACAAGAGGTGGAAATGGATTCCAAAGGTGCCAATGAAAGCTAACCCTCTAGGACCCAAAAATCAAATCAGTACCAAAGATCCTCCTATTGTAAATTTGTTTTGCAGGGATAACAATGGGATGGATGATGAAGGCACAAGCAACTCGAAGGAGGAGTTTGTATTATTCACCACTATAGAAGAGGCGTGAGGCATAGGACCAATGACAAGAACGCACTCTTGTCATCGGAGGTAAAATTTATTTTATACATTTTAAAAGAGCAATTCAAAATTTAATTGGTACAAATTAATTGTGACCAATAAATATGAAGCTCAATATTTATTGGAGTAAAATGGATAACCCCTTAGCATATGCACATATAAATTGTTCTATTACATGATGTATGCTTATCATTTTATAGTAAGTGCATTGAATTCAAATTTGAATATGCTATGTGATATTATGTGATTAAGCATGCTATAAGTGTTTAGATGCTATATCTTTGACATAATGCTTTCATGATCTTAATAAATTTATCAAATGTTGGTTTGAGAATTCTATTGTGTATTGGGCATGAGTGCATGAACTCTTGGTAGAACATATGCACACATTGCAACATTTAGAATTTTTTGTTAATTGCCTTAAACGCATGTTTATATTCCTCTAAATGATTTAATCTTAAGCTTGTTATGGCTATTACATGTTTAATGAGGAATATGTGAAAATTGTTAAAATAAGGCTATGTGTCAACATATAATTGTGCCATGTTTATTTGAATTTTATGCTTTTTGATTATCACAAAAAGGGGGAGAATTTTTGTGATAAACTTGAAGGTTAATACATGCATAGTTTGAGGGGGAGAGCTAGTGTATGCATGGTTTGAGGGGGAGAGTTGTTTACCTTATGATTTACTTGGTATCTTGTATGTGCTATGCAATTGTTAAGGGGAGTCATGTTTACTCACATTTCATGCATAATTACATATTCAAGTTTATCAAGTTTTGTGAACATCAAAAATGGGGAGATTGTTGAGCCTTAAATGCATGGTTGTGTTTAAAGCGTTAATTTATCTCCGGTTTATTTTTGAGTTTTGATGATCAACAAAACTTGTGTTTGTTATACTAATGTGTGTACTTAGTGTGCAGATTAAGTGATTAAAAGTGGATTGAATTGAAGAAAATCGAGTGTGCAAATTCTAGCATGGATCGCCCCAGGCGATGGTGATCATCGCCCCAGGCGATGGCAGCCAGGCGGGGAATCGACACGCACATCGACTGGAGCGATGCCGAGGCATGCGCGCAGGGCGAGTTCGCCCGAGGCGATGGCCTGATCGCCTGAGGCGATGGCCCGAACGCCTGAGGCGATGTGTGCATCGTTTGAGGTGATGAAGATTTTGGACATGCTGAGGCTACGGCCTTGATTTGGGCAATTGATCGCCTGAGGCGATCGACCGATCGCCTGAGGTGATGCGTGTTATCTGGTGACCGTTGGGGAGCGGCGATGGTGATCGCCTGAGGCAATGTCCAAGGCGATCGACGAGTGATTTCAACCTTTTGTGTAGCAACGGCTAGTAGGAGCCTAGGGGGCCTCCTACACTATAAATATTGATGCTTTGGAGCATTTTCAAGACAAGAAACAAGCCTACAAACTTCTACAAAGCTTTGCATAATTCAAATTTATTATAGCATTGCAAACTCCATACATTGTTGTTGTATTGGAGCTTGTAATTGTTTTCTTTTGATATAGTCTTGTTGTCTTCGTGTGAGTACACCGTGAAGGTGTTAGCTTGGTTTATTGTAAAGGTCCTCCAACACCAAAGCAAGTTGGTAAATTGTAAAGTCGCCAACAAGTAAAATTGGTGCATGTGTTGTGGCTATCCTTGGAGCCCTTAAGGCCAAGAAGACTCTTGAAGAGTGTTGGTAGCTCGTGAAGAGCTTTGTGTACTCGTGAAGAGTATTGTACTCGGGAAGAGCTTTGTGTACTCGGGAAGAGTATTGTGCTCGGGAAGAGCTTTGTAAACTCGGGAAGAGTTGGGTTGTGGCTAACTTGGAGCCCTCAAGGCCAAGATCATTTATTCTAGTGGAACTTCGGTTGGAGGTTATCTAACCGGGAAGAGGAGACGTAGGCGATTCATCGCCGAACTTCTATAACAAATTCTTGTCTCTTTTACCTCTTTATTACATTACGCATTTATTTATTTATTTACTTCTTCTTTTCTTTTATTTATCGATTGACGTAAGGCTTCCGCAAGCGCAAACTATTTTGTTTTTTGCAAACTCATTTTAAAAAGCTAAAGTAGCCACAACGTTATAGTTGAACAATAACAAATTGTACCCCTCTAGTTTAAATAATAACGTTTACCTCTCTTACTATGTATTTTTATGTCAAATCATACGTGAGATGGTTGTATTTTTCATATATATGTTACAAACAAGATATGGTGATGCATCTATTCAACATAGTACATCTTATATTGTTCAAACTTGAGGTCAAAAGTTGTAATAACATTTTTTTTACATCGGGGACATCTATAATTTTTGTAATTATAATTGCTAGTGATTTTTGGAGTGTATATATAATTTTAATAGTAAAAATAATTTTTCGTATAGTAATTTTTTTGTATAGTTTATGATTTATCGAGATTAATTTTTTACTCGTTAAATTTCTGACACTCTGTTATGAATTTGGGTAAACTTACTTAAAATCCCTACCTCCAAGCATAACTTTAATATTCCTCCCTATATTCTTTAATCTAACTCCCTACCATACTTCTTTTCTTTATTCCAACTCCATACCCACCTAAAAAGACATAAAAGCCTTAATTTTAATTGCAATAAACTCCTAATGTTTTTAAGATTTTTCCAAACCCACCCAAAACTCATTTTTTCCAATAAACAACTCCTAAAAGGGATATGAAAATGCATAGGCCTAAATAGACTTATATGAACATGAGATCCTTCAGTTTCTGTCATCTTGAGAAGACCCAAGAGCATACTTTTGCAAAGGACTCACGGTTCATGATAAATCAATGCCCCAAAATCCCTTATGAAGTAAAATTAAATAAGAGGCCCATCATGCTTCCGTATTACAATAAAATTTTAACAAACTGAAATATACAATTTTGACCATAACGGCACCGGGTAAGGTGGGTCACAAAGCCACCAGTCAAAAACTTACTGCCTCCAAACTGTTTTACGAATGGCTCCTCACCATCCAACCTCATCTCACGGGCGAGGTTAGTCTGCCAGTTATCCGAGTCCTTCAGAAACCGCACAGCACAACCCTATTTCGTTTCCTACCTTAGGGCGTAAGGTATAATAAAGATATAAGAAAGATTTAATGAAATCTGGGAGATAGATGGGCAAAAGCCTTATTTTATTCTGGAATACTTATAACATCTCTTACATTAAAACGTCTCCTTTTGGGAGGAGACAGACTTGTTTAGCCTCTCATATATATGAGGCTTGACTAAAGAACACGTAAACTATCAACAAACAGAATAATATTACAAACGATTATAAAGGAAGAAAAGAAAGAAAGATTACCAATCTACGAAAGTTGAAATATTACAAAGCTTGGAGACTACAATTTTTATTTCTCAGAAAACTATGGAGAATTTTCAATGTCCTTAGCTTCCTGAATGAGTGCCCTTATATAGGCATGAATCCGGACTTCAAATGCGGATTCCAAATCTTGATAATTGTTGAGTGCGCCTATGAGTGCGCCTTAACTTTCACGTGGTCTGGCATCTTTGTCTGAATGTGCCAACTTTTCTCGTGAGTGGTCCATTATTTTTTGTCTGAGTGCGTTATACAGTATCCGCACTAACTTTTAATGGTCCACCTATTTTCCTTTGTCAGGGAATCTTTACATTAGTGGTTTTTGTGGTCCCCGAGCTTTAGGAAAATGGGCTCTCTTGTCAGCAGGTCTTTTGTCTCTTCCTGCCTCTGATCTGTCGGGTTTGGAGCGGAATCCTTTCCCGAACTCTGGTTCTTTCTGCTCCGGGCATGCTTGGCAAATATGTTCTAACCATCGGCCAATGTGTGCCATGTTGCAGAATTTTCGGTAAGTCTCTTTTCTTTCCAGGACCTTGTTTTCCCAAAGAATTCATTTTTTTTGTTTCAAAGAGCTCTTCGGCAAATCTCGTGGAGGTTCCTGTCATGGAATTCAGCAAGAAAGTTCCGTTGGCTGAATTCTGAAAGAACTTGAATGAGTATTTGACTTTGACAATTTCTGTGAGACAAACACAAAGACCCCATGCTCATCTGATTGAAACTTCATCTTCTATGACAGTTCCAGCCAAAATTGGAATTCCTTCTGGTAACGCCATTTTTATATTTTTCAGGGCGTTTCCATCTGGTCTTCTAAGCTTGATAAAATGAAAAGCTTTGATGAAGCCTTTCTTCGCCGGTTCTGGAGCAGCACTGAAAAAATACAACTCCAAAATGTTGCCTCTTGCCAAATGTGGATTATTGGCCCAAGTCTCGTAAACAGCTTCTCTGATCCATTTTGCTAATTTTGATATTTTAGAGAAGGCTGGTGCCACAGTAATAGGTTTGGTGGATTGGGTGTTTTTTTTTTTGTATGTCCTGGTGCCTTGGTTTTGTCTTCGGATTCCATGCTATTTGCTCAAGATCAGATCTTGTTTAGCTAGGAAATCTCACGTTGACTTGATGCTCATCTCTACTATTTTTGTGGCTCGCTGTGTGTCGCTTTGGGTTTTACAAATGGTGGCTATGATTTCTTGGACTACAGGCAGGGGCGGAGCCAAGAATTGTAGGAAGGGAGGGTAAAAATATTTTTTTACATAAATTTGGGACAATTTTTTTTTTAAAGGGTCAAAAAATAAATTAAGGGATGGCAAATTATATTTGTTTTAGGGTAAAATGTAATTTTTAGGGGTAAAAATATAAATTATTTTTTAAAATATATATTTTTTGAGGTCAAATTTTTTTTTTGTTTGGGCAAGGACGGCACTTGCCCCCCCTTGCCTAGGAGTGGCTCCGCCACTGACTATAGGTTTTGTTCGCCATCTCATGGTGTTCAAGGTTGCTGATATTCGGTGTGGGGGTATTGTCAAGATAGCTTGCTCCTTTGTAGGGGTGTTCATCGGTTTTAACCGGTCGAATCAGACCAAATCGAAAAAGTTCGGTTCAAACCAAATCGAAGAATTTCGGTTTTAAAAAAAATATTCGTTTAAGCGAACCGAAATTTTTTAAAAAAAATTTAAAAAAAATTAAATTTTTTTTTGTGGTTTAAATAATTTTTTAATGGTTCGCTCCTGATTGTATGAATAAGAACTCGTAAATTAACAACGTGTTTTAAGTATACTATAATTTATTTTGTTGTCTCATTTAAACTCAATTTTTTGTATTAAATAGGTACAAAATAATATTAGAACCTTAAAATTAAAATGTCAAATGTTCAGAATTCATTTGAATACAATGTATGATGTATTAATGTTTGTATTTACATTGAATTTTCATCAATTAATCATCCAATTTTAAAAAAAAAAAAGTAAAAAATAGTACGGTTCGAATCGAAACCGAACAATTTCGGTTCGGTTTTCGGTTTCGATTGTCTAATTCCAGTTTTTGTCTATATTCTAGTCTTGTTTGTATCTTCAGATATCAAAGAAGGCCCTTTATTTGTTCGGTCTCGTCGACCTTGTAGTCAGTCTTATAGTTTTCCTAGACATTGCTGGAAATTGGAACCTGTAGTTGGCTACGATGTATCATCTTTTGATATGTTTTCTAGACAAATTATTGCTAGGATGGATTTTTGCCCTACTTTTACGCTCACTGATGTAACTGTGATTCCGGTTTCCATTACTTAATTTTCACAATCACTTAATAATTAATATGTTGGATGAGTCACATCCTATATATTTTCAAATGAATCTTGCTAATATACACATGAATAGTGGTGTATATAATTTGGGACATCCACGTACATTTGGATTTATAAAAGTTTTTCATTAATATATCAACAACTACAAATAAAATAATTGTTCAATTATACATTTTTCATACCATTTTCGAAAAATATCAGGTTATATATATAATTGTTACATATAAGAACGATTATTTTTTTTAAAATTCAGTACAATTGTGGATGTTTTCGTTCTTTAATTAAATTTGGCAAACATTCACATTAGTATATATGAGAAGTAAAAAGTGGGAGTGCTCAAATGAAAAAAATATATGTTACATTCAAATTTCAAATACAACATTTTCTTGTAACACGAAGTTTCACCTCTTAATATGATAATATGAAGTGAGCAACAATAGTATCCAAATGATAAAGCCCAAAAAGGACAGAAAAGAAAGATTCTTCAAACAGACAGAAAGAAAGAAACAGAGAAAGAAAAGGTAGCAAAGGTGGAATTGTGTTACTTGTGTATGGTCGGAGGAGTTGGCATCAAGACTATGTTGATCATGTATATAACTCGGAATCAAGAACATACTTCCGATGGCTCAACCTTACATACTCATCCTCATAATCCTTATTACTACTGCAAGTTATGCCAGTTAAAACATTCTTAACCAGTATAGATTTCACCAATGACATCACCTGAATGCCTAAATCAGGCCATGAGATGCACAAAGTCCCTTGTATCTTCTTCAACTGACATCGACTCAGTAGAGCAGCACCCAATCCATCCACAACACTTCCTGATGGGTAGTAATCCAAGCCTTTTATTAGCGATGAATCTCCGGCATCTGAATGTTTTCTCTCCAATGATGTTTCCAACTTGAAGGCACTTGCCTCATCAGATGAAAGCTTACCTCGGAAGTTACAGGTTTGAATAGAATCCAAAATCAAAACTCTCTGTGGTATGATCTTTTCACCGATAATAAACTTTGCTACTGCGTGAGACCTCTCTGAAGAAAGAGAAAACTGAACCAATACGATCATAATCAACTTATCATCATGATTGAGGGCATATATGTTGCACGATTTGTCTTTAAGTGAGGGTTCAATAGAGTTTCCAGCAAGAGGGATTTCAGGAAGAATAAGTGTCCCTATAAGAGTTTTGGAGGACAGGTGGTGTAAAAAGTGAAGAGATGGGGATGACTTGGCAATAATGAGGAGGGAAGGAGAATAGCTTTTCTTGGAATCCGCAGATTGGAACACCAGGAATGGAGATGGTAACGGAGGTGGCGGTCGTGTGAAGTTGTTGAGATCTTCCAATAAAAACCTTGACGGCGGTGGGATATCTGTAATCACATCATCCATTTCTTCTATTGAGTCCTACGACCTGAGATATCATTTAGCTCGACATAAGCAAGTTTTATCGTATGAGCATTTGAGAAACAGTCAACCAACAAAGCCGTAGTATAAAATCAAATCATTCAAGGTACACCTAGAAATAAGTGAGTAATACATTGTAGCTGAGTAATTAGTGCTTCATGTACGTGATCTAGTTTTCAATCAATTGTTCATACAAAACCTAAAATGGCCTAAGCAAAGTCATTGTATCGGTTGTTGAAGGAGTAACATTATTAAAAATACAGTAGTAAGGAGTTATCGCTAGGTGCGAAGCGTTATGAAAATTTTGCAGACAGTTTGAAATTGCGGCATATTTGAATCCATGTATATGGTTTACCTAACATACGCCAAATCCATTAAGTAAATGACAACCAATAAGAGAAAAAGTGTAAAGTTGCAATTTAATTCAGCATCTTCTAATTACAAGCAACCATCACTTGTGTTATGAAGTCGAACAACTTCAATACAAAATTCAACCCAAATAAGTTTTTTTTACCTGATTACTTTAAACCACACAGCCTGATGGAGCAACTATTTTTCAGGATATTGTATTGAGATGAGAATATGGAATCCAAAATGGATAAATTTGCTGGAAAGCGATTGCAATATCGGCAAAAATGCATTTCTAGCCATCAAATGGCACATCCGGAAGGAGAAAAACAAAGGAATTTAGTATATTAGACCAAAAGAACCTACATTGATTCATAATTTTACAATTGATAAAAGAGTAAAAACATATTGATTGCAATTTTCAATAAAAAGCTGAAGATAATTATCACAGCTTCAAACAAATTAAGTAAGGTTCGGCCAGCGAAATGGCATCGATGTGCTTACAAGTGGTAATTACAAACAAGAAACCCCCCAAACGAAAGCATATTAGGTATTCTTTATGAAAAATCACGTTTTTGAGCTGAAATATCATAAATTAATAAAAAAATTGTTTTAAAAAAACAATTTGGCCTCATATACTGAAACAGTATGTAAATTTATGCAACGCTGCAATAATTTTACAGCATGCAACTATCAACAAAATTCTGAGAGGAAAAATTAGAAAGAAAAAAAAAGAATTAGTTGAGACTGCATTTCTTGGAAAGAACCAAAAGTACATAGAATTAAACAGAGATTAAAAAATGAGAGAGTATCTAACAAAAAAAGAGCGAATAAGTTATACGAATCTTACTGAACTTGAGGCGGGGAGGCGGTTCAAACTGGTTGAGCGGTGGGATCTACGGCGGACAGGGCTGGCGGCGCGGAGGAGGGCAAATAGACTTCGCTAACCAAACAAATACTTTATAACAATATCACTTAGAGGTACCAACGACCCAATTATTTATTAAAATCGAAATAATCATACCGAATTAAAATTAGTTATTTCAATCGATAATCAAATTAATCGATATTTTTCTAAAAATATAAAAGAAATTAAAAAAATTAGATAATTAAAATTATAAAATTTAAAATAAATAGTTAATTTTTTAAAAAATATTTTAAAAAACTAAACAAATCGGTTAATGGTTAATTCGGTTAATCGATGAAAATCGAAATCGAACCGAATTAATCGATATTTTAAAAAATCAAAACCAATTAACCGAACCAAATTTTCGAATTAATTCGGTTCGGTCGGTTAATTCGGTATAACCGATGTTTGCTCACCCTTAATCACCTATAATAAAAAGAATATCTCAATCAGAAAACAAAATCAAACAAAAACATAAGTTATATTTTAATAATTTTCCAAAGTACCGAAAAACATTACAAACATTAAGCCTTTTTTTGGTCGAATCCGATTTCTTAATTTATAACATGTAATTTTGTAGTATAAGGAAACAATACGAAGAAATCTGTTACACTGTGTTGGGTAGAAAAAAAAATATATTTGGATTTGGAAATTCTTAGATTTGGAATCCCATTTATTGCTTGATTTAAAATTAAAAAAACAGTATTTACAAATCAATTTCTTGTTTGGTACACATATTCTACCTTTTCTTCTTTAAAATGAACTCTCATCGAACTAACTTTAGTTCACATCAAACTAGTGCTAGTAGATATGAACCCCTGAATTACTTGTTCATCCTATATTCTGAAAGAAAGCAGAAAATAGGATTTTATTGATGCGACATCTAGAACTGGACGAGCCACGTCATTTGAATCAAGGCAAGCCCAACAGAAACACTGTGCTCTCCAAGTGTGCTTGTTCCCCCTTCTTCCTTACACAGGCAAGTCTTGTTCCCCCTTCTTCCTTACACAGTCAAGTCTTTGACCCCCTCTAGGGATAAGAGAGATCGTTGGGCTGAAGAGATAGAGTTTGGAGCCCACTTTTCTGTAGGTTATATATTTACATATGCAGTTTTCTTGATTGCCTTTACATTGGAAAATTTGGCTAATTTTTGAATGTGTTATATCCGCGATAATCTCATTTCTTTTGATGGAACACAATTTTGTAAAGAAAGAGCCAACTTGTTTCTCGAGAAGAGACGGGAAACATGCTGATTTGATTGCTCTCCCCTATAATCCATTTTACCATCCGTACTCTTGTTTTTCTCTCTCTCTCTCAAGAAGGATGCAATCCTTTTTTACTCTCCTTTTCAAGACATTCCTAGCTCATCTCAATCTTATTGCACACCTACAACAGTCCTAAATCCATTTATGTACTGGAAATGGGAATTAATAGGTTGTAAAACCCACAAACAAACAACATTACAAAAAACAACGAGGAATAAAACAAGGGTTGGAAATTGTAACCTTTAATCGTCCAGTGGCTCCACAAAAATTCGAAAAGAAGGTTTATTTATCGGCTGCACTGTTTCTACCCATAAGTTTTTTGATTTTCTCTGTATTCCCGGTAGAAGGACGATGGCGAGATGTTGGGATATGTGAAATGAGTGGTCAAGGCTATGGAAGGTGGTGTTTTGAGCTGGTACTAACTACTTTGCCATGAATTTTCTTCACTGCTATGAAGGTTTCTGCCTGTGAAAAGAGATGAACAATGGTAACAAATGGAAGATATCCTTTTAAATATGATTTTAGTTTCACCCAAATCTAAATCCCATGAAATCTTATAAATTTTCATGGGATTTGGTTAACTCAACTGAAATTCTCCAAAACCCCACGAAATCCCAATTCCTTTTTTTAAATTGATATTTCCAAAATGTTGAATCAGGATTTGCAAATCCGTATCCCCCCAAATCCCCTCAAAATTGTCTTGTCAAACACAGTATTAGGACTAAAGGCTGGATTCTTTTTTCGTTAGTGAGAATCTTTAAACACATCTAGAATTTAGACAGATAGATTTAGAGAAAATAATTGAAACAACAAATTTTTTTTCTATAGGCTTGCAAGAGAGAACAAATAGCCGGCCACTAAATCCACTAAGTTATTCACATACACCTACGATGCATGGATACTAACACATCGACATTCACACGACACGACACGGATAAGGCGACACAAATTTTCAAAATTTTAAGGATACGACACGGCTGTGACACGCCTATATATATATGTGTATGTGTGTGTGTGCGTGTGTGTGTATATATATATTACAAATACTAGAAATTCACATTTTTTAAATTCTAAAACCATGTAAAATTAACAAAAATATTCTTGCCAAATTCAAGAAACATATAAATAAATGCATGTCACTGGAATCATCATAATATCACTCATACTAACACCAAATACATATTACTTTAATTAATATAAAGTTTAACAAACACGTCCAAATAAAATATAACACCAAAAATATTCTTACCAAATTCAAAAATAATATATATAAATGTATGTCACTAAAATCATCATAGTATCACTCATACTAACAACAAATATATAATACTTAAATTAAACAGAGTTTAAGTAATAGCTCTAAATTTCATTTTAGCCAAAAACTTTTTAAATTGTACAATTATCACCCAAAAGTGTCATTTCTGTGTCGGACACGCTCGGACACGCCCATCAGCCATGTCCGACACGGGTGTCCGATTTGAGGAGAGTGTCGACACGATGTTCGATTGATTTTATTAATAAAATAATGAACACGCCACGTGACGTGTACGACACGTGTCCGAGAAGTGTCGGTGCCCGATACTACACATAGTGAAATTTAGGAGTGTCTCTGCATCATAGACATACACTCATTTAGCCACTAACTTTAATCACTAAGCCACTAATCCCATGATCCCCACTATGTAGACCCACTACACAACCATATTGACTATGCAATAAACAAAACAAAACATGACACATAAACTTGCAAATTTTGAATCATTCTTCAATATTGATGGTTGGACCCGTATCAATTCCCCCATTCTCGAAATTGGCCTTGTCCTCGAGGCCCATGGAAGGCGTGGTTTCTAGAAGTGTCTTTTGATTTTTGAGTGGAGGATAGGTGTCAACACCACGGGCCATAAGATCTGGGTAAGCTTCAATCAACGGCTGTAGGTCCACACAGGCTGTTTCTTCAGTCGAATTGCTCCATTTGACCAAAGCTTGCTTCAGTTGTTATCCGTTTCTCCAATTTTTTTGTGTATCAATACTACTTTTCAGGATGAGAAGGAGACGTTGATCGGCATCTAGGAACGGAAGCGAGGTGACTGACGGTTAAGGGGTCCTTTAAATGAATTAAGCAGAGAGACATGGAAGATGTGATGGACCACCTTGCCAATGCGTCGGATGATGCGAAAAGGCCCATAATATCGTCAGGACAACTTGTGAAAATGGTGCTGCTGGATACGTGCCAGTATGTCTATAGTTTTAGTAATACCATATTTCCATCCTCGCATTTTTTTTCTTGCCTTTGTTTGCCTTCTTGAAACAAAATGTCCGATGGGTTAGTCCCATCAAAATTAGCCATGTGGACCTTTGGGGTTTTGATAGTTGTAAGATTTGGATGTTAATTACGGGCTGGTTGAAGGGTGTATGGATAAAGTAGGTTTGTGCTTGGGAGAAAGAGGGGGATTCGGAAGAACCAGTTGTTGAAGCCACCACATTCCACTGATTCTTCATTTCCACCAACAACGCCATAATGGTTTCCAAATTTTGTTTGTTCGCCCCCTAAAGATGTCAACATCACTGTGTTCCAAGGAATCACATCTTGGTTCCAACACACTACCAAAAACTCCACAGAATCTCCAAAATCCCATAGAGAACCTGCAAGAAAAATCAATTGCATTCTCACCACTTGCGTCGACAATGACACCAAGCGAATTTGAATCATGACCATCCCTTGTTTACACTTAGAATAAGTAATTCTAATACAATGATACTATCGAATTTACCAGTAAAGAACTGTCTTGACCCAAAACACAACAACTTCTTGTTAAAAGAGAGTCTACCAAACCTCACAATTTATTCCTCAGAATAAATTGTCCCACTGAGGTAATCAACCTCAAGGATACCACAATCTCTTACCAGAGATTTGTCAATCCATGCATAACAATGCCGGCCCACAAATATACATATCGATATGTATACCTCGACGCCAAATTAACCACAATCGACTTGGGTATCTCTAATCATACCCACAAGCCTCAAACCCATCTGTCAATCATCCAGTTATTCTCACTCAGAAGAGAATAATGATTGACGATCCAACGACTAATTGTGTGAATTCAAGATCAACACCATGCGTATCAACTCATCGAATATTGCAAAGATTTCCAGCAGGTATATCAACACCTCTTCCCTTGTAAGGAAGGTGTCATGCCTCCATGACTTTACAATCTTGAACCACCGTTCCAAATTTTGTTTGTTTGCCCACCCCCTCCCCCCACCCCAATTCATTAATGTGTTGCTTATGTTTTAGCCAAAATTATGCTAATTCTGACTGGACAAATTGTAAGGCCCTCGCCACCTTAACCCGTTATTAGTGCATTATCACAAATATTAGTGCATACATTCATGTCATAGGAAATTCTTACACATGCTTCCATATCATTGACATACCATCTATAAAATTTCGACATCAATCGACTTAATATTAAATCCCCAATACAGCTCAACTAGCCACGTATGCACTGTACAATGCACCAATTTCATATTCTCAATTCATCATGCAATTCCCTTAATTAATTGCATGCATACATAAATGAAAAGAGAAAAAATCATGACCTTTATACAACACATATACACATCAGGATGTGCACAGACGAGCATTGAATAAATGAATGTGTATCTAACGTATAAAGCATACTGCTCAATACCCACATTGGTACCTCAGTCCTGGGAGCATTCCTAATCTATAGCCCGAACTCAACTCCAGAGCCAATGCTGCACATGTTCAACTGTCCCAACAGAAACAACCCCCACACGAGGTGAGCATACCAATCCACCATCTCAATAACAGCAATATCACAATTCATAATTTACAGAATATAAAGATGTAGATTTAAAAGATACTCCCTTTTATAGTATCGTTATCGTATGGGATTCCCCGTGTTGTTCAAGTTCTCACAATAACCAAAACCATCAAATTCCAAAAATCGATTAATCATTACATTGATTAACTATGCTCATTCTTACCATGCCAATTTCATAATGAAATATGATTAAATCATTACACTAATGATTACAGAAATCATATACAACTCAATTAATGATTTCACATTATCCTGGCATCCCGTCCCATCGCTCGCTTAACAGCGGCGGTATCACAATCCAATGCTCGCTCAACAGCGATAACATTACTCATTGCTCGCTCAACAGCCACAAAATCCTCAATGCACATCACAATGATTGCAACAACAATATATATTCATGCACATGACAATAATATATTTACTATGCCGTACGTCATACATACCTTATGATCCAATAGCAAGAGCCAGTCATTGCCTTTGCCCCGAGATCCCGTGAATTATTTACAAATTCTCTTGAGAAACCTCGCTCCGAGACCGAGCCTTGCTCGATTTTGCTCCAAGGGGAAAAAAGGAAGGGAAAAGGAAGTGGGGGGAGGAAGAGAGAAACGTGAGGGAGAGAGAGAAAACGAAATGCCAACTCATTGAACACCGAGTCCACTTGGTATATATAGTACCAAGGCTCCAAAAACCCGAGTCTCAAATACTCGCACCCCGACTCATTAAAAGTCATATGTGTTCAATAATTATCTCACACTCACTATTTTCATTACCAACCTCAATCCAAAGCTCTCCAGATTCCAGATCCCACTGCCAACACAAATCTCAAGGTTAACACCTGAATGAGAATAAATCTCAACCCTTGGATCCAACAACCCCGATACCGGATTAAAATCCTCGGGAGTCTTAACACATTAATTATCTCATAATTACCACCATTAAAATCCATTAAGGATCATAATCACTCCGGGCTTATCACGATAACATAGGGTTTTTGCTAGTTGCTTTTCCTCGTAAATGGCATGGGTTTCGGTTGGTTTGGGAGGTATGGACGAGAGCACCAATTGTTTGGATTAAAGGTTGGATTCTTTTTCAGTTAGTGAAAATTCTTAAACACTCCTGGAATTGAGATAGAAAGATTTAGAGAAAATATTGAAACAACAAATTTTTCTTTTTCTTTATTGTTGTTAAAACCATCGACATGCGCACATATATAGGCTTACAAGAGAGAACAAATGGCTGGTGTGCGCTTATTGTATATATCCAAATTAACCCCAATCAATCCGTAAGATTGATTTCAATTTTATAGTAGTGTGAGTAGGGATCGATTCCACAAGAAAGTATATCATCTTGTGTTAATGAAATCAAAACAAAACAGTAAAAGATGGGGTTTTTAAGATTGGGTTATATAAAAGCAAGATTATTATATTATCAAGATTCAACGTAATTATTGATTTATGTACTCGACCTTTGGATATCGTTTATCCGATCATTGAGTCTCAAAAGATTTAATTTATATTCAATCTCATCACTGAAAATTCAATCTCTACCTCACCATATTCGTAGTCAAAGAGAAGCCAGCATTCAGATTCAACTCTTATCAAATTATTAACCAAAACAACAGCGGTTAAGATTAATTCGATGCTAGCCTTCAAAACTAGTGATGATGGTGAATTTAAACAATATAAACACCAGCGATTTATGTCATATTAGCCAATCGTTTTCCCTAAGAATTTAATAACAACAACAACAGGAAATCATCAATCTTAGTTGCTTCTTAATTAGCCTAGATTGCATATAAGATTATTAGGTGATCAATCTAATGATCAAACACAACAATCATATCATCAATATTTGAAAAACAAATTTAAATTTAATTAAAATCAACAAACAAACCATAAATCTCACAAGTAATTAAAATCCCAAGGTATTGTACCCTTAACCAAGAATTAAAAGTGTTTAGCCACACATAGCTAAATCAAAAACCTAATAAAGTTGTCTAGAAACCGTTAAACAAAAGCTAGATAAGGAATTACTAGAGAATAACACGATTCCGGCGCGTCACTTCAGACTTTGTGCCTTGAATTCTTCGAGTTGTTCTTCAATAATTAAGAGAAAATTGTAAAACTATGTCTAAGGTCTCATAATTATGAGTTATGAGGCTCACGTGTCGAATATAAGGTAGGAGGCTGATAGGATATGTCAAAATCTCCAAAAAAATGGTAAAACAAATTGAGTTTCCTTTCTCTTCTCGGACTCTTCGACCGATCTCTTAATTTTTATTTTCAACCTTCGCATTCTACCAATTGATCGCTCCAAAGCTACCGATCTATCAGTCGGACTTAAATTTTGTTGCTCAGCTACACACTTCACCGATCGATTTGACAATCACATCGATCGACCAGTTCATTTTCTTTCAGCATTTCTTCTATTTTTCTTGTCCGTCTTTTATTCCTCTTGGTCTCTAGTCCATTCATTGGTCTTAATTTATTGTTGTTAGCTCATTTTTTTATTCATACCTATATTTAAACAAACATATTATTAGGCAATATATGTATCAAAACATTCGTATGACATACTAGATATGTCTATTTTTAAGCACATCACGATCAATAAATCCACTAAGCTATTCACACACCCATTTATCCACCAACTTTAACCGCTAAGTCATTAATCCCATGACCCCACTATGTAAACCCACTGCACCATATTTACTAAGCAATAAACAAAACATGACACGTAAACTTCCAAATTTTGAATCATTCTTCAAAATCTTTTTTAATTTATTGTACGCCTACTAAAAAAATTCCAAGTATTTTTAACTTACAATATATACTTTGCTACACATGAATCTTACAGTTCGGACTTTCAAAAACAGTTTGGACTTTCAATTACAAAATCATACATAAATATATTGTTCGATATGATTGATAAGATGATAATTGATTGTTTAACTCGCACTCAACTTACACATCAAACATCATATAATTAATCATACTTTATAAATTACATATAATTGTCAATTTTTTTTCACTCATATTACATATCAACATCATTCGATCATCTCGTATCGCACACCAAAACAGTACCTAATTGAAATTTGAAGAATGAAAGTATTAAAGATTATTATGGTGTTTATTTGTACTTGACAATTGTACAAAACCGTGTTTGAATAATAAAAATATCTCACAATTATATGATTTCTTCTTGATTTAGATATGGTTTTCCTATACATATTTCTATTAAATCTAATAACTCCATTTCTGTAATTACTTAAAATGAAAGAACTTGGTATATGTTTCGCAGAAGAGAAGAAAAACACATTATAGAACAAATAAAGATTGGATGCGCCCATTGCAAATCTTGAAACATAAAAAGAACATGGATAATTTTTGGGTGCACCCGATGCATGCAAATATCATCACAGTATTATATATGTATATGTATATATATATGTTGGTCTTTGGTACACCAAAGAATTTCCCGAAAGAACATAATAGATTCAGTTGCTGACAACTTATTTAGCCAGAGAGATTTGTACAAGAATCAATATTAAAATAACTGTGTTTGATTTAAAATAACTATGTTTGGTACGGCTATACGAGACTTTTTGTTAGATTTATTTTGGTATTTGGTCTATGTTAATTTTCTCTATCTTTTTTCTGAAAAAAATTAATTATATATTGTAGAGATAGTTTTGTTATCATTATATGCTTCTATCCCATGATATCTTCACTTTCAAAATAAAAACACATCTGATATTTTATTATTTATCGTCATACATATATAATACGCTATCTATGCATATTTTAACTTGCACTATATGATATCTATCTATATTTAAGTTGCACTAGATTATACATATTATATATACTTCATACACACGCATCACGTGTGCATCGATCGCTAGTTCTATTATAAATTAGAGTTATACATATAGTCGAGTAAATTTCATTCACAAGTTAAGATTTAAAGTTATCGATTTTCATAGTTACTATGAAAAAAACTATCTGTCAGATGAACTAACAAATAACAGTATGCAGTGGCGGATGCATGATTTTTAGAAAGGGGGGCAAAAAAAACTTAAAAGAGAAAATTTAGGCCAAAAAAAATTTAGAGGTTAAAATATAATTTTAAGGGGGGCAAAATGTAATTTTTAAGGTGTAAATTATAATTTTCTAGGATAAAATCGCAATTTTTTTAAAAAAAATTATTATTTTCAAGTAAAAAAAATTATTTTTTTGGGGCAAGGGAGGCACCCCCCTTGCCCCTTAACAGATCCGCCCCCCTGCCCCTTAACAGATCCGCCCCTGACAGTATGCATGTAGTTCTCCGTGCAGCTAAAGGAGAGTAAGAGCAATCCTCCATCACGAACACTACTACGTTCTTCAGATTCAATAAAAGCAACACCAAATATAAAAAAAAATACCCACATATAAGTTAAGGAACGACGAAACTTTCCTTCTCCGATCAATCTTCGTGCTGGTCTTCATCTTCAGAATCTGCAGAAGAAACAAGTGACATGGTTACCATTATCCTTGAGGGTTCTCGATGCAATAAGTTATCATTTGTTTGCACGAATGCAACCGAAATCTTTTGTTAATGCTCGGTCACAGTTGAACATCGATAAAGTATTCTCTTACCGGATCGAACATCATCACTAACTTTGCCCCATGAAAGGACTTGCTTGACAAGCATCCGGAACATCAACACCCACCAGTAGATATTAAGAACGAGCAACGAGAAAAGAAGAATATTGAAAATATAGTAATAGATAGGTCCTTCCACTTTGTGTTTCTCCTTATCCAACGTCTGAGTCACTTCGTAGCTGCGTTGCAAGAGTAGAATAAGAATGACGAATATAACAGGAACAAGTGACTCAGTAGTCTCATATGCACTTATTTTGGCGGAAAACAAATCTTTATCCGACTAAATGCCTACTTCAAATGATTCATACACGTATATGGCTCATTACAGAGTATGAGAATAAACCTCGTGCTCCACAGAACCCAGAACGGATAGTAAATGAGACGGAGTAGGACCCACGACAAGACGAAAAGCACAAATGAGAAGCTCGCCAATGCTTCTGCACCACTGTATTTAGACATCTTCCCTACTTCAAGAAATACATCGCTGGCATCATGAAGAGCTAAAACAATTGAACCGACACGTGCAAACCTGGATCAAGAAATTAAAAGTTCTTAGCCATACTAGGTTCCACATTTTCACAATGTACCATCCTTACGCTTGAACAATGCAGAATTCAAAGGGACAAATTGTAGGTAAATCTGATTTTTTTTCTGTCTGAAGTTACAACTTCAGATTCTCTCATCGGGCAGATATATTTTCAACTTATGCTTGCACTCTATTAATCGTTACTGAAAAGCAACAATTACCCCTGTTTCCTATGTGGCTAAGTACATGGCATAATGGTTCAAACATGGTGATCGGTGAGTCTTATCATTTAAAACACCTTAAGATGTACACTTACCATCATTTATAGCTTTCGATATATGAACAAGTATTTAGGCCTACATGAGGTTTAACTGATTTCCTAATTTTAAGCTACTCTTTTTCATTTTCTCTTTATCCCTTTTAAGTGTCTTCCAAGTAGAGTTCTGTTTTTAAAAGAAACAGCACAAGCTGCAAACTTGAACAAACCTTGATGTATAAGAAAACACAATGAGAATTAAAGTTGCAACATGATGACCCATAGAAACTCCAAAATCGGAACGCCTTGTTTCCCAAAATATCAAAGCAAAGATGGAGTATACGTAGAATCCACCAACATACATATAGAGTCCCTTCAGTTTCAACCTGTCTACCAGAAAACAATCAATAAACTAACTACACAACAACGAATCCACAATATTTTTGATATAAATAGAAAGGAAATCATACTTGTACTTTTGATCAGGCCAGGATTGGTTGCCAGGCCCAACCCAAAAAAATTTGGTGTTTCTGAACCAAGACTCATCATATGTCACGGCTAGGGCTAAAATCTCAGCAGAAAGATAGTAAATGCATTTCCACGCCGACTCCTTAAATTTGCGTATTCTTTTCTTTTGGTCTTGTGCTTCACTTTCCATTTCCATGGCTTGCATTCCTTTTCTTCCAAATATTAGACGTCTTCCAACCTTCTGCAACATATTAATACAAGCGAAGTTGAGTAAGCTATCAAGTAAAGTAGAGAATTTTGAAGGTCAAATATTAGTTTGCAGAAACCGGAAACATATCAAAGGTGTAATAAAAAATACTAAATTGAAAAAACAAAATCCGATTGGAGACAAAAATTATGGTTCCCGGCATCACCGGTGAAGTAGGCGGAATTAGCAGAAGAAATCATTACTCTATTTTTTTAGATGAAAAGCTCAAAATTCTGTACATTAATCTTAATAAATTTCCTATGAAAGAATTCCACTTGTTGGCTAATGAAGTAATTTCGAATTAAGTGATTACTCCTATTAGCAAAAGAAATCATTACTCGATTTTTTAGATGAAAAGCTCAAAATTATGTACATAAATCTTAATAAATTTCCTATGAAAGAATTCCACTTGTTGGCTAATGAAATAATTTCGAACTAAGTGATTACTCCTACTCAGTTCATCCAACATCCATGTCAAGCGCAAAATTATTACGAGGTGATATAAATAATATGGATTAGTAAAAGGAAACTGAAAACAACATCAGATACTGTGACTAAAATGAACAAATATCCTTAAAATATCAACCAAAAGAGGAAGTTCATTTTGTCCATGCAATGTGGTTAGCATATTTAACAAGCAACGAAAAAGTGCACACAAAAAACGACATAAAGATAATTAACTGTAACTGAAGCTGTAAGCAGGTTTGATGTTTCAATTACCAGTTTTGCCTGTGTTATAGCAAGATTAATTGAAGATCAAAAGAGGAGGTAACACAAGAAAATCTCCAAGATGTTTAAAAACGGTAATTTCTTTTATCTCGACTTAAGCTTTCTTGTTTAAACAAAAGCTTCATTTGGTTTAAAAACATGCTACAGCTGTACAGCATGACACTGGAACATGCATGAAATGCCAAATAAAGGCCCAGTTTACCAGATAATTTATCCCCGCAGAAACAGACCAGATTGAAAGCTACAAGAGAAATTTCAACAACTAAAACGGATTCTTTATATATCAATCAATCAAGTGTTTATCCCACTAAGTGGGGTCAGCTATACGGATTCTTATATATCAAGAATATAAAATATCAAACTATTATTAACCACCTCCAATATTCTCGAAAGTTGTGGAACAAAGTAGCTTCTAATATGATTTCATTGTCAGGATTTCAGAAGCTCAAAACCCCTGTAGTAGGAGTTGGATGCTTATTTATTGGCATTTGTTGTACAATACACAACCGACATACATATGCATGCCTTGAATATTCATTCCGGACTTGTGCCGCAGTCTTTGGCTTCAAATGAGGGGGCATATTAAAATATAAAACAATTGCTGGCTAGCCTCCCATAAACTTACAGATTGGGGAAAATTGGTTTCTAACAAATGACTCTGGTTAAATGTTTCCAATGCAGCCAAAACAGTGTGTGTTTGTTAACTTGTTAGCTTGTCATCTCCAAGAAGGAAAAAAACTCATAATATTTCCACACAACTTCATGCAAGAAGCCTCCAATGTACCACTTTTAATGATTGAAGTTTGTCTGATTTCCCTTATACTTTTAAGTATGAATATATTTGAAAGCCATAACACGGTCGTTGTGATCTAAATTTCAACTATGGAAACACAGATCTTCAACAATCAGACATTCAATTTTCACTATCAAGATTCATCTTCTACAACCTTTTCTCAATCTTTCAGTCTCCTATCGTGACAACTAGCTAAATAATATAAAATCCAATACGAAATCAACACCACCAACATAAACACAGCACCCGCATAACAATAACAAGAATCAACACAAACCCATCAAGAATAAGCACAAAATTCAATGACGGCGCCATACAAGTAATACAAAACATCAAAGAAATACACATCCGGATAAAATTGTGTCTAAAAAAAAGGAAAATTAAATAAAAAACATAAAAAAAAATCCCAACCTATGAGAAACTGGCGAATTCTTGACTGAAAACTTACCCCAAAAACAAATCTGTCAAGGAAAAACCGTACTGTAGGAAAAAAGAGAGCGAAGAAAGGTATCACGATAAAATCTTCATATTGCGGGTAGGATTCTTGCTCCCAGTCCACATATTTCACCACCTCAAGAAAGCCCATTTGGAATACTGTCAAAGAACAACTCAATTCTGTAACCAAAAAAAAAAAAATTCTTTATTTATTTAATTATGTATTGACCACTGAATCACTGATTAAATCTGAGACTTGAAATATTTGTTGGGTTTGTGTCTCTGAAGCTTTTCGATTTTCGTTAAGTTAAAAAAAGATTGGATCTTTAACAAGTATCTGTTTTTGTTGGAGGTCCTCTCATTGACTTACAAAATATTAATTAGTTAACTTGTATTCAAAAATAAAAATAAAAAAGTCATTTCCCATTTCTTCAGAACCGAAAAGGCGAAAAGGCAGAAAAGGCGAACAGGCGAAAACTTATGGTTTCTCATTTCAATATAGATCAATATTTTTTATGGAAAAAATTATCGAAAAATCTACTATATCAAATTTCATCTCCTTAAAATTTATATAATTAAAAATTATTTTAAAAAGTATCTTATATATATTATTTTCTTAATAAAATTGAGATTTTTTGATAGAAAAATAAATGATTTATTTCAACGAAACTATTTTATTTCTTTTTAATAATTTTTTGAAGAAATAGAGTGGAGTTATTATTTACGATCATTTATTTTAAAAGGTTTGACAGATTCAGCCGATATAATTTTAATTTTATTGATTTTCTGTATATGTTTGATTTTATTATAAATCAATAATTTATAATTATTAAATGGTAGTGCAGTTTCTATCTATTTTTCCTGATTTTTTTTTTAAAAAAATCAGTTAATTTGGTTAGGCTTATTCGATATTTACAAAAAAAATCAAATGGTTCAATTTGGTGAAAAAAATAGTATGCTGTGGTCGATAACAAACCAACCGAATGCTATACCTAATCTCATGTTATTTAATCCGCCTCTTGGTTAAAAGCTCATTTGAAAAAGACTCAAGACTCGTGTTCGCCTCACAACCATACTAAAAAAGAGTCATAAAATTAGGTGTAACAAGAGGCGAAACCATTAGGTGTAACAAGAGGCAAAACCATTCTAATGTTGGGGGGACGACGTTTTCGTGGGTGTGGGTGTGCGGCAACACCCTTTTCTCTCTTCTCCTCTCCTGTGTATAACATTAATGGTTCCTCAATGAGAATGTTCTTTTCTCCCTTCAAAGAAATAAAAATTAAAAAGGAACGAAACTAAAAAATGGAATCTAGAAAACATAAAGTCAGAAAATATTTATTTACTGTTTCAGAAATATCTCAGTTTGATTTCGATTTTATTATTAAACTATAATTAAAATTAAAGATAATAATTCTTCAAAAAAAATTAACAATAATTCATATTATATTTCTATATATTAAAAAAATATAGATGAGAATAGAGATATGGGAGAAACTTTAAGAACCCGTGAAAGTCTGAAAATGAGAGATAACTGAATGAAGATTGTGGATGTCGGCCAACTTTATGAGCCCAAAGGACAGTGAAAAAAAAAAAAAAATTTCACTTTAGAGTGATTCGAGTTCGAGTTTCGCAGTACGCAAAAAAATATTTACCTCTTCACCCTCTAAAAAAAATCACATTTATTTCCATGTTAATATTTAAATATATATCTAGAGAGGACTTATCTATTACTATATATCTATCTGTATATATATATTTGTTAATGGTTTCCTAATGTTTAAAATTTTTAGCTGATCAAAGCAGACAAGGTCTTTATTTTTGATATGGAACTCGAGACTCCACTTGGACCAACGGCCAACGGCCAAGACAGGGTCTTTAATGCACAAAGTATCACTAATAAATAGGCATTGGAAGTAGACCTTCACATCGTACAGTGAGACTAATCTTGAAACTTGCGGTTTGCCATCACATCTAAGGGTTAGTAAACTGTCGATTAAACGAATTAATTGATTGAACGACTGTTAATTCACTTCAATTCAGTTAATTGGGGAATTCAGTTTTTTATTTTTTGAAGTTAATTCAATTCGATTTCTGTTTTCATTTTAAAATATCGATTAACAGAATTCTCAGAGTTTTTAAATTTTTTAAATAATTTTTTAAAAATTTTATTATTTTAAATCAAAATCTTATTTAATTCTTTTAATATATTTTTAAAAATACTGGCTAATTAGGTTACGGATCGAAATAACCGATTTTAATAAGATTCGATTATTTCATTTTTAAATAAACAATTTCGTTGGTTCAGTGTGGTAAAAAATCGGTTAATTCGATTTCGGTCTATTCAGTTCGGTTAGTTAGGTTTTATACGAATGCATACCCATAATCAGACTACACTGCTAACAAACATTCCTTTTTGTAAGGAATCCAAAATTAGCCGCAACGGAATATAAAATATTTTCGGTGCCACCGAGGATCTGTACGAAGTAAAACCAATCGGTGTTAGAGTTTATACATTTGAAGCGTGTTTGAAGCAGGCTGTCTGGTGCGATATGTCCATGAGTCACGAGCAAAACATCCATGTTCTGCCTCTATACTATACACACGATCGAATCTTCTAACGGGTTGTTGAATTCCAAGGTGCTAGACTCGAAATTCAACCGAAAGGAACTAGGGCTCTAGGTTTTACGTGACAGCTGATATATTGTATTTTGTCAAACCCTGCATGTATGTATGTATAGAGTTGTGTGGCGGTTAGGATGTCAAGAGGTTGAAACCCTATGCCTTCAAGATGTGGCGGCTATATAAAGGGTTTCTCAAACCCTTGTCGCATCAATGTACATCAATATATAACACTTATATACATACACAAGCTAAGGCCAATTTATATATATATATACACACACACACACACACACATAAGTTTAGGCTCGTATTTTCTGTTTGATTACGACTCCTCCTAATATATATTTGTCATCAAATGAATTTCATCTATCTTTATCGATTGAACCTTTTGTGCGACCCATTAGGATCTTGTAACGATGGCAGTGACATAAAATCTTATTTTATCTCATAAGCAATGATCGGTATCTAGCAACAGATCAAGGCTACCCAAGTTACAAAAACGTAATTGACTAGACATTACCTATGACGTGTGATAATATTTATCATGTAATTTAATCTCTTGGTCCTAGGTATTTAGATTGAACACGAGTCATGGAATATGTCATGTCAATATTTTATTTCTTGATTCCCGAGTAGACTATGTTTAACAAATGAGCTCGATATCACATATCGACTCATTCGAGCTTGGCCATGCATATTTAGTCTCACTCAATCAAAGGACCAAAACACCACTCTTGGTATATGAAAGGTACAAATCATATATTGATCACTCAACATCCCTCTACATAATTCGTAGTATCTCAAATGATTGTCTTTATAGTTTACCATATTTTAGGTAACGTTTGACAATATCAAGATATACAACTGTTTATCTTGGGATCTCTTGTGATCTCAAGTCGTAAGGATTATATGCACCATTATCACTATGATAATCGCTTATGACTTTCGTATAACAATCAATGTAGCATTCTCATGATAGGTTGGTCCAGTACATAGTTCTCTAACATGTACCCATATATTGAT
This sequence comes from Haberlea rhodopensis, assembly GCA_907163345.1. NCBI lineage: Eukaryota > Viridiplantae > Streptophyta > Magnoliopsida > Lamiales > Gesneriaceae > Haberlea > Haberlea rhodopensis. Next base: position 558,752 of record CAJQUN010000339.1, read on the forward strand.
TTGATATATCGTATCCATGACTAAAGTCATCAGTCAACATATACTAGTCTCCATGCATTATCGTTATCCTAGTTCATGATAATACTTGACTAGAGATGAATAATATATTATTATTCTAAGGAGATTGTTATATATAAATTCATATTACGCAGACAATTAAATATAATAATGAATTGACATAAATGAAATATCAAATCAATCATCCAATGAATGGTCTTTAGGGCATATTGTGATACCTGAAAGTAATTATATGCGTTATGATTGATTTTGGTCATTACTGATTTAATATATTATGATTATCAATTAGGGGATGAATAAAAATGTTGTGGTACTAAAGTTTTGAGGAGTATGTTGTGTGGTAGTATAAAAATTTAACTTTGCATTATTTTTCAATTCACCACTCAATTTCACACACTACACTATAACACACACTAAATTCCTAACTTTCCCCCCAAAAGTTCTCCTCTTCCCATCCTCCCAAATCTCTTCAAAGTTGGTTTGTTCGTGATCTTGGATTAGTTGAATTGGGATATTAAAGCATAAGAAAGTAAATGTATAATTTTTAAATTGATTCATGTTAGTTTGGTTGAACTATTACATTATTGAGTTTTGGTAAAATGGGGTTGTTATAGTTGTGTAGCTTGATGATGATATTATTGTGTGTTAAAGTGTTTTGGGGTGTTGTTGAGGTTTGAGTGAATTATTGTGAAGGAAGTGTATGGGCTGAGGTTTGTGCATAAAAATGTTGGTTTTTCGCGTGTACAGGGTCCCACGATCGATCGGCAGAAGAGCTGCGATCGATCGCGCGTTAATCAAAAAGAAATTTTGAACGAAGAACAGTGTCGTGATCGATCACGCTTTTCTTCGCGATCGATCGTGGCAGGCGAAAATTTTTATGCCAAGGATTGAACAACTCGCGATCGATCGCGAGGCCGAGAATTTTGAAAATTATAATATTTTGATTTGGGAATTGAGATGACATCTTTTGTGGTCACTAATATTGAAATGTTGGATTCGTACAGATCCTTCCCAAGCAGCGTGACAACGACAAGGATAACCTTTGGATTATCACCTTTTTGGGAGATATAAGGTACGTAGTGATCTACGAGCATCAACGATAAACTATATATCTATTGATATATGAATATGGTAGCTATTTGAGCAAGAACAGAGATTTGAATTGTTATAATGTTTATCGTTATATCGAAGCGATAAAATAGAATACTTGCCGCTGTCATATCGAGCGAGAATAAAATACTTGCCGCTGTCACACGAAGCGAGGGGTATTCTAGACGATGCTGATATTTCGAAGCGAGGGGTATTATGAATGCCACTGTTGTAACAAATTGTGAAATTTTATACTTACTCTGGTTTAATGTCATGACGTTGTAACAATTGTAATAATTGGACTCATGTTATATTCTAACGATTATGAAAATGAGTTGTGAACCAGGAACAACCGAGAAGAGCATACTAAACGCATTTGATTACAGGGAATCTCTTGAATTCCACCATATTATGCATTTTACTGTATGTTCTTGTTAATTATGAAGGTGGTAAATCTAAGGCAAGGGTTGATGTGGTGAGCTAGATGAGGAGTGGGACTATCAACGTAGAAGAACGACAAGAATTTTGAATTGAACTTTGTGATTAAGTAGGACGAAACTACTAGCCATTTCACATATTATTTTGGGAAATGTATCTATTTTGTATTTTGAACTTTTGGTAACTCCTCTAATGCTCAAATGTAATCAACATAGACCTTACTCTGATTATACTACTGGACACTATTACTTGATTAAGATTGTTTAAAAGGTAGTTGAGGCCTTAGTGGTATCAGAGCAGTGGTTAGATAACCAGGGTTGAGCGAAGGGTAGTATTAGTGAACAGACTGGATGAGTGTTCACTTACGAGCATATTCATGAATTTTCTAAAGATTTGAGTATAAATATGTTATAATAACATGCTTAATGATATGGATTGTGCATGCTTTGATGACAAACATGAATTGTGTTATACGAGTTGATTGTTGATCGTGATTATTTTAAACAATTATTTTCTAGTGTGGCGCGATTTATACCGCAAGTGCAAGGTGTCAAGTTTTAGTATAGTAAAGAAAGTCGGATGTCGTACCCACATGGACTAGTAGCAATTACCAAATGTAAGTAGTTTAACTATATTTAACCTACGGAATTGTTATGAACGATTTACTAATTTACTCAATTTCAGGAATTAACCACACCACAAAGAAATAAGATAGTAAACAATAGAGATAAATTTTGAGACTTCGGTTCACTTGATTAATCCTCCACAATTCATCTACTAGTTCTAATTAAAATTAATGCATCTAAGCTGTCAAGTTTTCCGGTTATATCTAATACACTCTCTCGAGCTATATTAAACCTAACACAAATTTGCAGTAAGTAACTATCGTTCACTTATTTAACAAATCAATGTTGCATACGCTCTATGAAAACCCTTAGCCTTTGATTACTAGATGTCTATAGCTATCACTCACGTATTTGACGTCATTTCTCGATCTCGGTCTGAAATCCACTGTATGTATTATTTGTTCTGTATTACTGATAAGTGCATAATTGCACTTATATTTTATTATATTTTCTTATACTTTTGTTTTGGTTTTCGAGCAGAATTACGTGTTTTGTTCTTGTTTCTGATGTTTTGTAGGAATCCAAGGAATGACGTATTTGATTACTAAAAGATGATGAAAAATACATAAATGTTACAAAAATTCAAATTGGGACTTAAAGTTGGAATTTGACAACGCAACACATGTTGCGCCCAACGCCAAAAATCTTCATTTTATAGAAAGTCGGACATGATCGAGAAAGAGTAGATTTTATGGACCAGTGATAAAGATGAGAAGATCGAGGATATATTTTAGAGGAGAATTATTATTTTAGAAGGCAACATACGTACAATAGAGAAGAGGCGATACATTAGGAAGGGATTTACGTGCAGCACATGGAAAGAAAATCTCCTTCCTTTTGACTTGATTTGTATGAATAGATATAAGATAGGCATGAATTTTATGATTAAAGGAAGAAAAGAATTTGACCAATCATAAGGAAGAAAATAATAGATTAAGGAAACAATTTGACGGAAGGCAAGCGAGAGGATTCTATGTAGGCAATCCACGTACATGAAGGGAAAAGAACTTCACGTAAAATATAGAAGGATACGGACGAGGATTTGATGGAGATTAACTTAAATAAAAGGAATTTGACGTAGAAGGGGAGACGCATGAGAGGCGATAAAAAAGAGACGCACGTACAGGAACAGGGAGGAGATCGATTTACGAACAAAGACGTGAGAAGAGGAGGAAACAGACGGGCAGTAGACTAACGTGAGAAGAGGAGGAGATCAATTGAGGCGGCGCGTTACAACGAAGGGCATAGATTTTGACGACGGAGAAGACGACGGCGACTACCGGGGACGGAGGGCCATCATCCAATTCGTTTGATTATCTATTCCTTTATGTTTATGATGATTAAGAACATGTCTATGTGTTTATTTAATGTATTCATGAACTAATTTATTATTCTAGAGTTAGACGGATCTTGACTTGAAACTATGTCGTTGATTATTGATTGAATATTATTTGGTTTTTTGTTTGGTTTATTTGTGATTCCTGATTTGAATGCGTTTCAATTAATTGATCACTAGTTGATTCGTCATAATTATTTAGAATCTATCACTCGGGAGAGGGGGTTTTGAATAGGACCGTAGGAATTTACATCGTTGGAAGTTTATATAGTCGGGAGACATATAACTCCAACGAAGCCATATAACGAATCTAGCGCTATTGAAATTGTTTAATAATTTATCTTAGGTGGGCACATCAAGATGATTGTTGAATGATTATTTCTATTTAACACTCGGGAGAGGTAATAGATAACATAGGATTCGTGGTTAATAAATTAGAAGAACACGACATAGTGGATAGTTGAGTGAAGTCGAACCTCTAGAATCCGTTCTCATTGATTTTCTCCACTTAAATTCTTCATCTTGCTAATTTATTTATTTTAGTAGATTAATTTAATAAATACTGCCATCGGTTATCTAAATAAAGTCGAGACTATTCTAATTACAGTACTTGGTGTAACTTAATTTTCAATTCCTGTGGGTTCGACATCCGTACTTTCAAATTCCTATACTAAAACTTGACACCGTACACTTGCGGTACGTTCACACGCATCAATTACAATTTTATCTCTCGATTCAATTGCAAACTAACATCATTCAAATGGTAGCTAATCCCTTAAAAGCATTAAAAACATAACACAAATACAAAGATAACAAAAACTCAATCAAAAACTAGAATTAAAATTGTGGGTTCATACACAAGATCCCCTTGTCTCGATAACAAACTTAGCCTAACATTATAACAGAAAAATGATGTTTTATCACATCTAACAACAAAATAAATATTGTAAAATCGAAAATAAAACTAAAACAAAGTTCAGAAAATACGCATAAACACTAGATGTTGAATCCATGCGTTGATCCGATATTCCGTCTCTAGCCGCGTTGTTTTGAATCTCTCTTGTAGGTGGTGGCTTCTCCAAAGTTTAGGGTATTATTCAGAGGTAAAAGAACCCTATTTTATGCAAAAACTCCCTTTTATAATAATGAAAACGAGGCCACCAAATCTGGTATCCAAAAATAGCAAATCTCTTATAATTGTTTTCTTGCACTACTCTGTAGCGATAGATCTCTATGTCCATGGAGATCGATCTCTTCGACTTTTCTCTCTATGGCGATCGATCTCTGTATGAGTGGCGACCGATTGCCTAAACTTTATGACCCGATGCGATCGATTTCTTTATGATAGCGATATATCGCCTTCTTTTATAAAATTTTCCTCACATCACTGCCTTGCAGAGATCGATTTCTTCAACCTGGAGATCGATCTCCTACTTACAAATTTCATAATTCAACTCTTTTCAAATTCTTTCCAATGTCTTGACTTGTCTTGTCCCAGTTCCACCTTTCAGTCAATAAAATGGGGTTTTTCAGGTATTTCTTGCACTTTCACTGGATTCCTGGAAATATACAAAAACACAACCAAAAGCGTAAAATCGTCTAAGAATCACTATAAAAAAGGCGAGAAATATATGCAAATATAAGTGTAAAAATGACACTTATCAACTCCCCCAAACTTAACTCTTGATCGTCCTCGAGCAAGAATAGAGTTAAAAACAGTGAAACTCACTGATGATATGTAACATGGATTATTTCGTGCTCATATGTTTATCTCAGGAATTTCACTCATACCACAACAAGAATCCATCTAACCGTTGGACACGAAGTGTTTTCTCTTTAAATAAAGTAACAAGCCTCAAACTCGGAACGTGTGTGTGTGCTATTGTCAATCACAAGTATCATACAATCGTCATAGATCAAACAGTGCTAATCAACAACATTCAAGATTATCATCGAGCATCCCTTATACCTAATTTTCAGGCACTTCTCCACTAATGTAATTAATTCCTAGACATGGATGTCTTTTCAAGCTTATAATGTTAGGCCTTTTGGTGTCGATTTTCAAAGCAAAGATATGATAAGCATAAAGAAGAGAGTATAACTTATAAAGTTCATTTTTTTAGCATATGTTGAGCTTCTCTTCTTTTTTTTTCTTCTAGCATTGGCCACCTTGGGTCTTATCATTCTTTTTTCAAGGCTCTTTCTTTACCTCTTTACATTTGCTCTTTTTCTCATTCATCAATCTTTTCAATAAGCTCATCATGATATAAAAATTCACGTGCATCGAATGAGATTCATTATACTCCCTTAGGGTAAGGATAAAAATCATTTTCAGGCTCGTCTAATGGTAGGTATCATGAGTTTATCAACAAAAATCGAATGGTGGTTAATTTCCATTATTTTTCAATCAAGTTCAAAAGTGGACACTAGGGATGAGTATAGACAAGATAGGCTTGAAAGGCTCAAACGTTCCAAAGATTGCCTAAATCATGTCCAAGTCAAGTTCATAATTATAAAATTTCGCCTCAAAGTGCCATTAGGTTCTATGATCACTGTAAGATGCTCAAGACATGTCATCAAGTTCACACATATCATCACTACTCTAGATGCAATCCACAAGTTCATGACTAAATGTGCTCAAATTGTTCCCCATTTTCAGCATGTCAACTCAACTCAAGATATTCACAACAAGTCTATAATCATCAAGACTCAAGTCATAAGTAGAGTGAAACTAATATCATCATGGCATAGAGTCACTACTTAGTCCAATTACACCAAAAAAAAAAAAAATTAATGCTCTTCATAGGATAATCAAGATCAATACTTGATAAGTGTGAATTTTACACTTAATTTGCTATGAGTTTATATAGATTTTCGTGTTGATTCCTAGATGATTTTACGCTTTTGGTATATCTTTGTGTATTTCAGTAATCTAGGTCCAAGGGGATAAAAGTGGAGGAAACGAGCTAAAAAAGTTGAAAAAGAACCAAACCAAGCAAAGAAATTGAAGGATGGACCGGAATCGCAAAGATTGAAATTATACAGCTCGACTATCGATCGGCATAACCAGCCGTGATTGATCGCGGAGCTGTAAATCGAGGAACCAAACAGATTATATTGGCGATCGATCGGTAACCAGCCGCGATCGGTCGCTAGTGTCCAGAAATATTTCGCGATCAATCGGTAAGGAATGAAGATCGATCGCGGATGTGTGCTTTTTGGTGGCCAGCGTCCAGTAAGGTTCAGCGATAGGAGCTTGATGAAGAAAAAAAAACTTTTTGAGTTTGGTTTAAGATGGACTCCTCCATGCACCTCATTCCTTATATATAGAAGACCTAATGCACAAAAAAGAGGACCTTGGCACCTCTTTTATCAGACCTAAGAGCAGCTCCCTCATCTACCATTCACACAAAAAATATCACAATTCATTGAAGAAGCAAGAACAACACAAGAGACAGAATTACGGAGCGACGCATGGAGTGACACCCGCATTTATTAGTATTTCTGAACTTATTTAATTTTGAATTTCAGATTTTGATGTTAATATTGTTGAAAGACATATTTTTGCATTATTATTTGATGATGGCAGTTGGCTAAGTTTTCTATCAAGACTATGGGATCATTTGTATGATCCCATGATTGAAATTTGAGTTTTTGATTGATTTTTCTACAATTCTTTTAGTATGATTATGTTTTTAATGCGTTTCAAGGATTAGCCACCTTTGAATTGATGTTAGTAATTATAATTGACTTGACCATACGATATTATAATTTGACACGATAATTCATACTGTGGGCTTTAGATTGAAACTGATCACGTGAAATCTAGTACACTGTGATAGCCATAGATCTACCAAGATTGAAAGCTAGAAGTTTTCATAGAGCATATGCAATGTTGGATGTTAAATAAGTACATGACCATTGACTTGTTAAAATTCAATATTAGGTTCAATATAACTTGACCATAGTATATTGGATAAAATCGGAAAACTCGTCACCTTAGAACGTAGAATTTAAAGTCGTAACTAAAATGAGAATTGTGGGGGATTACATGGGTGAACCGAAGTCTTGATATTCATCTCTATTAATTTCCGTATCTTTTCATTGCTTGTTTGTTTGGATTGGAAAAATTTCTGGGTTTGCAATAATTAGATTTATTTCAATATTCGTAGGTTAAATAAAGATAAGCTAATTAACTCTGGTAATTGCTATTAGTCCTCGTGGGTTCGACACTCGTACTTTTTATAATCTATACTAAAACTTGACAACGTGCACTTGCGGTAAATAATCGCTACACTGGAATTTTCTGTTTAAAATAATAGCGATCAATTTTTTGGCGCCGTTGCCGTGGACTAGTTTAAGTAATATCATAGGAGATTAGTTGACTATAATTTAGCCACATTTCTTTTATTTTTACTTTAATTACGATTTCTACAATTTCACTACTGCTGTTCCTTCGTTGCTTTGATTTTTGCAGGTAGTTGTCCTTGTAGTGCATGCTACAAAGTAACAAACCTATACTAGAGCCACTTGACTTAGAGATTGAACGAACTTGCCGTAGACTTCGGAAAGAAACTCGAGAAATGGCTGAGAATAATCAAAGAGGGAATGGTGAACAACACAACGAGGAAGTGCCAATTACAAGATCTATGATGGACTATGCACAACCAAGCTTTCAAGGCACTATGTCTAGCATCACTAGACAAAGGATTCAGGCTAATAACTTTGAGATCAAGCCTGCCATAATTCAGATGATTCAACATTCTGTGCAATTTGTAGGATCGCCTACTGATGATCCTAATGCTCATATCTCCAACTTCTTGGAAATATGCGACACACTCAAGCACAATGGTGTCACTGACGATGCCATCAGGTTACGACTTTTTCCTTTTTCCTTAAATGACAAAGCTAAGAGTTGGTTAAATTCATTGACTGCATGGTCGATCACTACTTGGGAGGGGATGTCTCAAGCCTTTTTATCAAAATACTTTCCCCCTTCCAAGACAGCTAAGATGCACAATGATATCACCACATTCGTGCAACATGATCCGGAGACACTGTATGAAGCTTGTGAGCGCTTCAAGGATCTACTTCGAAGATACCCACATCACGGCCTTCCGATTTGGCTTTAGGTACAAACATTTTACAATGGTCTATTTTCTGCTAATAGATCTATGATTGATGCAGGAGCAGGAGGAACCATTATTAGAAAGACACCTGATGAAGCTTACACATTTTTGGAAGAGATGGCGTCCAACAGTTACTAGTGGCAATCCGAGAGGAATGTGCCCAAGAGACCGATTGGGGTGCATCAAGTTGATGAGATGACATCGATACAAGCTCAATTGGAGGCGTTGAATAAGAAAATGGATAGCTTGAGCATGACAGTGATGCAAGCTCAAGTGGTCATATGTGATTTATGTGGAGGAAACCATCCGAGCACGGAATGCCAGGCAGGTAATCCTTTTGTGCAATCTACTAAAAATGTCAACTTTGTAGGGAACGGGCCACAACAGGGTAACTCATACTCCAACAACTATAACCAACCGCGGAGGAATCATCCAAACTTCTCTTGGTCCAACCAAAAGAATGTTCTGAATCCACAACCTCCACCGGGTTATCCACCAAAGCCATGTATGGAAGAGTTGCTAACCAAGTTCATTACATCCACGGAGAATAGAATGCAAAATCAGGATGCTTCAATAAAGAACTTGGAAACTCAAGTGGGGCAGTTGGCAACTATGATAGCTGGAAGAACACAAGGGAGTCTGCCTAGTGACACTGAAAAGAATCCGAAGGAGCAAGCTATTGTAATTTCACTGAGGAGCGGAAAAGAAGTTGGTCTGCAAACTGAAAACACCGAGGAGGAACACAATGTTGATGGAATCGAGAATAAATACCAACCACACGACAAGGGTAAGTCTACTACTCCTACTTCACCTATCACACCACCCAAGCAGGTACAAACCCCTCTCCCATTTCCTGCTGCATTAAAAAGGGCTAAGGTAGATGCTAGTTTCGTTAAGTTCTTAGAGATCTTGAAGAAATTACATATAAATATTCCATTTGCTGATGCCTTACTTCAAATGCCTAGTTATGCTAAGTTTTTGAAGGATATTCTATCGAATAAGAGGAAGTTGGGTGAGCATGAGACAATAAAGTTAACTGAGGAGTGTTATGCAGTTGTGCAAAACAAATTACCTCCAAAGTTAAAAGATCAAGGGAGGTTTTTTATACCTCGCACTATTGGGTCTATTTCATTTGCACAATCTTTATGTGATTTAGGTGCAAGTATTAATCTTATGCCTTTGTCGATTTTCAGGAAGTTGGGGGTTGGAGAGCCAAAACCAACCACAGTTTCATTACAGTTGGTGGATAGGTCCATTACATATCCAAGATGTTTTAGTAAAGGTTGACAAATTCATTTTTCCGATAGATTTCCTTGTTTTGGATATGGAAGAAGACTTGGACACACCACTGATATTGGGGTGACAATTTTTAGCTACTGGAAGGCATTGATCGATGTTCATCAAGGGACTGATCCTCCGTGTAGGAGAGTCAAGTTACTTTTAATGTTTTCAAAGCTATAAAACATCCACATGATGAGCACATGTGTTTCAATGTAGATATAGTTGATATGTTGTCTTCTAGTATGTTTCAGGGGTCACAAAAGGATGGGTTAGAAGCATGCTTGATCGATGATACGGATGAGCTTAATGACAATGACTAATTGAAGAAGATAGTAGCTCAGTTGAAATGTTAATCCTCCTCACACAAGATATATAAGGAACAAGATTGGAGAGTTGGGGCAAAGGGACATCAAGCCACAAAAGCCTTCAATTGAAGAACCACCCACTCTTGAACTCAAGACCCTACCAACTCACCTTAAGTATGTTTATTTGGGTAATAATAATTCGTTACCAGTAATTATGTCTTCATCTCTGACAGGTATTGACGAGGAGAAGCTCCTTAGGATTTTGAGGGTGCGTAAGCAAGCCTTTGGATGGAAAGTGGTGGACATAAAAGGAATAAGCCCATCGATGTGCATGCATAAAATTTTGATGGAGGACACTTACAAGACTTTGGTGCAACCGAACACCGTTTGAATCCAAATATGCAAGAGGTAGTCAAGGCGGGAGTTATTAAGCTACATGTATTAGCTATCATATCTCAGATAATGCATGGGTAAGTCCGGTGCAATGTGTACCAAATAAAGGAGGTATGACTGTTATTACCAATGAAAATAATGAATTAATACCTACTAGAACAGTCACTGGTTGGAGAGTCTATATTGACTATAGAAAACTTAATGAAGCTACACGTAAGGACCACTTCCCTATTCCCTTCATTGATCAAATGATAGAGAGACCAGCTGGGTATGATTATTATTGCTTCCTAGATGGTTATTCGGGATATAATCAGATAGAAATTGCACCTGAGGACCAAGAGAAGACCGCCTTCACTTGTCCTTATGGTACATTTGCATTTAGAAGAATGCCATTTGGGTTATGTAATTCACCTGCTACGTTCCAAAGATGCATGATGTCTATATTCCATGATATGGTAGAAATGTTTTAAGTGTTCATGGATGATTTTTCTGTGTTTGGAAATTCATTTGATTCATGTCTGCATAATCTTGATCTGGTGTTGACAAGGTGTGGGGAGAATAGCTTGGTATTGAACTGGGTGAAGTGTCACTTCATGGTACAAGAAGGTATAGTCTTGGGCCATAAAATATCCCAAACGGGTATTGAAGTGGACCGAGCAAAGGTACAAGTGATACAAGAATTACCTCCATCTGTATCAGTGAAGGGAATTCGCAGTTTTCTAGGCCACGCTGGGTTCTATAGACGATTTATAAAGGACTTTTCTAAAATTTCAAAACCTTTATCTCATTTGTTGACTAAAGAAGCACCATTTGATTTTAATGCTGATTGTTTTCAGGCATTTGAGACACTAAAGGAGAGATTGGTACATCACCTATTTTGATAGCACCTGACTGGGATCTGCCATTTGAGTTGATGTGCGAGGCTAGCGACACAACTCTCGGAACGGTATTGGGACAAAGAAGGAACAATGTATTTCATACTATTTACTATGCTAGTAGAACTTTAAATGAGGCACAACAAAACTATGCCATCACTGAGAAAGAGCTTCTAGCAGTAGTATTTGCTTTTGATAAATTTCACTCTTATTTTTGTCTATCTAAAGTAATTGTGTACACTGATCACTTGGCACTCGTATATCATCTTGCTAAAAAAGACAATAAACCACGTTTAATCCGATGGATTCTTTTATTGCAAGAATTTGACTTAGAAATTAAAAATAAGAGGGGTGTAGGGAACGTAGTGGCGGTTCAGTTATCTAGGATTGATAATGAGATTGAGAAACATGATAATGAAGTGGAAGAAATCAACGAAAAATTTCATGATGAACAGCTTTTTCAAGTTCTTGCACTACCTTGATATGCCGATTTTGCAAATTATCTGGTTAGCGGTATCCTCCCACAAATGACCTTTTATCAAAATAAGAAATTCTTATCTGATGTTAAACACTACATGTGGGAGGAACTATTGTTGTTCAAGGTTTGTGCAGACAATATGATCAGGAGGTGTGTTCCAGAAGAGGAGATGGCATCCATCCTGAGCCACTGTCACGATCGCGAGGTTGGTGGACACATGGGTCCAACCAAAACTGCTGCAAAGGTACTTGAATCCGGCTTCTATTGGCCTACATTATTTACAGATGCATACATGTATGTTTCTGTGTGTGATAAATGTCAAAGGACAGGTAACATTTCTATGAGGAATGATATGCCCCTAAACAGTATTCTTGAATGTGAATTGTTTGATGTTTGGGGCATAGATTTTATGGGACCAATTCCTAATTCATGTTCAAATTATTATATACTTGTTGCTGTTGATTATGCCAAAGTGGGTTGAAGCTGAAACTTCACTCACTAATGATGCTAGAGTGGTGGTGAAATTTTTGAAAAAGAACATTTTTACTCGATTTGGCACCCCTCAAGCAATCATTAGTGATGGTGGGTCACATTTTTTCAACAAACTTTTTGAAAAACTTTTGAGCAAATATTGTGTCACCCACAAGGTTGCAACACCTTACCACCCACAAACTTGCGGACAAGTAGAAGTTTCTAATAGAGAAGTGAAGCAAATTTTGGAAAAAACAGTCAATGTGTCTAGAAAAGATTGGTCTTTGAGGTTAGATGATGCTTTATGGGCGTATAGAACTGCTATTAAAACACCAATTGGTACAACACCATATAGATAGTTTTTGAAAAAGCCTGTTATCTTCCGGTAGAACTTGAACATAAGGCATATTGGGCAATCAAAAGTATAAATTTTGGTTTAACTGTTGCAGGTGATAAACATCTTCTACACTTAAACGAAATGGAAGAGTTTAGGAACCAAGCTTATGAGAATGCCAAGCTCTACAAAGACAAGACCAAAAAGTGGCACGATGCTCGGCTAAGTCAGCGAGATTTCCAAGAAGAAGACCTGGTTCTGTTATTCAACTCCAGATTGAGGCTCTTCCCAGGTAAGTTAAAATCTAGATGATAGGGCCCTTTTACGGTAACTAGAGTATTCTCATCCGGTGCCATCGAGATCAGCGATCCGACTAAGGGAACATTCACAGTCAATGGACAAAGACTGAAGCACTATCAGGGGCATGATTTTGGTCCGCCCACCACAGTCCATTTTGACTCCTAAGCGTAATTGGTGAAAAGTCCATCTTGAGACTATAAATCAAGAACATTTTTCCCCCTTTTTCTTCATTTTAAATTTCCAGTTAGTTTTTGTTTTATTTGCAAATTTTTGTCCGAGGATTTACTCCGTGTGTCGATTTTGTAGAGTGGGTGGAGAAGAACTACTCCCGGGAGAAGAAGTGTTGATTTCAAAAAAAATAAAAAATTTGGGCAGTGTGTTTTGTCGATCAATCGCCATAACATCGCGATTGATTGCGGTATCAAAAATATATACATAAAAAAAGCAGAAGGATATCGCGATCGATCGGCAAAACACCAGATCAATCGCGCCCTTCCAGAAAATTCTCGCGATCGATCGACAACAAATCCGCGATCGATTGCGAGACGAAAATTTTCGTTTTTTTTTATCAAATTCAAACACACACTTCACACACACTCAAAAAAAAAATTTCGAAACCCTCCCATCTTTTCCCCAAATTTCATCTCCTCTTCACCAATACTCCCCAAATTCCTCCCTTTTTCTTCCAATTTTCAAAAATAATCCTCAAATCTAACATCAAATTTCAAATTCTCACAGGTATTGTAAAGGGAGAAGCATCCTGCACAATAGGAAGCCATGGAAAGCTAAGAACTACCACATCTCCAAGCTTCGAATTTTTGAGGTATTTTAACTTGGTTCTACATGAAATATGATTTGTCCTTAAGTTAGTGTTTGGGGTGTAAAAAAATAAGAAGTTAAATTTTGAGTTGGTGAAATTGGGATTGTTGCTCTTGATAAGTTTGGGGGAGATTGGGTATCTTGCTATTAAATTGGGTGGTGTTAGAATATTGCACTTGAATTAGATATTGTTGTTGTGGGAATTGTGGTGGATATTTTGCTGAGGTATGGCACTCAAAAGGAAACAAAAGCATGTAGCTTCACCTTCTCAAGATTTTGATGCATTCAAATTTCGTAATGAGGCTGCTGCTTAGTTTTATGAGGTATATCGAAAAAACATATCATTAGATAGCGTGGAATGGACACTAGTAGTCTTGGGTGCACGGTGATTACGGAAGTAATACGACGTGACTGGTTCACATTTGTCTGCCAGCCACGTGATGTGGTGGTTCCTCTTGTAAGGGAGTTCTACTCCAATCTGCGGACACAAACCCATCTTGAAACAAGCATAGTCACTGTCTGGCGATAGCCTGTTCATTTCGATTCCACAGCCATCAATGGCTTATACCACATGCCCAATATCACGGAGGACGACTATACAGTTGATAGGGTTGATTATTACGCGTATTTAGGTCTTGATTTGTATATATATTCGTGTAGATTCCGTGAAGATGTTATGCTTTTTGGTATTTATTTACTTGTTTCAGGAATCTAGGTGGAATATGGAAGAATTGAGGTACAAGGAAGAAAACAGATCAAATCAAGCCAATAAATGAAGATTTTGATTTCTGGAAATCTCGATTGATCGGAACAAGCTTCCCGATCGATCGAGCGAGGCAGAAGAATGGCCAACAAAGAATTTGGATTCTCGATTGATCGGAACATCCGTCTCGATCGATCGACTCAGGCAGAAAGTTGAAAAAGAATTTGAGAAGAAGTCTCGATCGATCGGAAGATTCATCTCGATCGATCGAGAGAGGCAGAGAATTGAAGACTCGGATGCTGAAGACGCTCGATCGATCGAGACGTAAGGCTCGATCGATCGAGACAAAGATTTTTCAGAAAATAAAACTCTTGATTTGGTCTGATTTTATGGAAACAATTCAATATCTCCCCTCCTCTATAAATAAGGAAAAGAGCCACGAAAATTGCACCCCATATTCTGAAGAATAATCAGACCTAAATTATTCTTAGCCGCCTTTCATCCTCCCGGAACAAGAGAAGGTCGAAGAATCCTTTGAAGTGCAAGGAAGGAAGCGAGAGAAGAAAGATCGTTCAACGCACGGAGTCCTCCTACGTTTATCGTATTTCTAAACTCTAGATTAATTTGATTTTCATATTTAATTGATGTTTTTGAGGTTGAGAAACAATTGAACATCTATTTGAATTTGATTTGAATTTAATCTGGTTTATTCTATCAATTTTAAGTGATTTGTGTTTGAATCTTTGATTTGGTTGTGTTTAAGTGAATCAATATCTTTTGTTCATGAATTATATGCTCCATGCTATCAGAGCTTAGCTACCTTTGATTGAACTTGTGAATTGCAATTGAGATCGAGAGATAAAATTGTAATACGCTCAAATAATTCATGTTGTATGTTTAAGATTTAGATCGAGAGATTAAATCACATACGTGGTCACTTTAAATTGAACGATTTAAAGAATAACGGTTTTCATAGAGATTTATTCGGTATTAAATTGGTATTAGTGAACGAGAGTTACTAGTGTCAATTTACTGCTAGTTTCAACACAGCTCGAGAGAGTGTATTGATATATTCAAAAACCCGTCACCTTAAAAATTGATTGTTAAGAAGTTGTTTTAACAAACCAATCATTGACGATACATAATTGAACGAACATCTTGATAGATTTCTCGAGCGGAATTCCTTCGCATCTTCAAAGGAATTGTGTTAGTTTTGAGTTTTTAATTCTTTAGTTTAATTCGTTAATTAATCATCTTTTTCGTAGGCTAAATTAATTTAACTAATTTAATTTGGTACTTATACATTAGTCCCTGTGGGTTCGACATTCTTACTTATAATATCACTATACTAAAACTTGACACCGTGCACTTGCGGTAGAATCGCTACACTGAGAAATAATTGTTTAAAAAATAAGCGATCAAGTTTTTGGCGCCGTTGCCGGGGACTAATCTGTATAATATCATACGAGATTAGTTAATTGTAATTTAGCCATTAATTTTTGTTTTGTTTTGTTTTGTCACTTTTGACCGTCAAATTTAATACAGTCGCATCTTCTCCTTTGGATTAATTTTTACAGATAGTTATTGTCGTGGTGCACACTAAGGAGTAGCAACCCCACACTCGAGCCAATTGACCCAGAAATCGAGCGTACGTGTCTACGAAGAATTAGAGAAGCTCGAGCAATGGCTGAACATAATCAAGAAGGGGGCGATAACAATGAAGCATTGAATCCCAGATCGATGATGGATTATGCTCAACCAGCTTTCACGGATCTTATCTAGCATTACAAGGCCAACCATTCAAGCGAACAACTTTGAAATAAAGCCGGCGATAATACAGATGATCCAACATTCAGTGATGTTTGGAGGAGTAGCCACTGATGATCCCAACGCTCACATCTCCAACTTCTTGGAGATCTGTGACCCATTTAAACATAATGGCGTTTCTGACGACGCCATCAGGTTAAGGTTATTTCCTTTCTCACTAAAGGATAAAGCTAAAGCGTGGTTGAACTCTTTACCTGCAGGTTCAATAACAACTTGGGAGGGGTTGACACAAGCGTTTCTGTCCAAATACTTTCCTCCTTCCAAGACGGCAAAGATGAGGAACGATATCACCACATTCGGGCAATACGACCCTGAAACACTATATGAGCATGGGATCGTTTCAAAGATTTGCTGAGGAGATGCCCACACCACGGACTTCCTATATGGCTTCAGGTACATACTTTTTACAACGGTTTGTTTTCATCTAACCGTTCTATGATAGATGCAGCCTCAGGAGGTTCCATAATGCGCAAAACACCGGAAGCAGCATATGAACTCTTAGAGGAGATGGCTTCTAATAGCTATCAATGGCAATCGGAGAGGAACGTGCCAAAGAAACCGGCTGGAGTTCATCAAGTTGACGACATCACTGCTCTTTCGGCACAGTTGGATGCGCTGAACAAGAAGATAGATGGCATGAGCATGACAGCAATGCAGGCTCAAGTTATCACTTGCGAGCTATGTGGAAGCAATCATCCGAGCAATGAGTGCCAGGCAGGTAATCCATTTATTCAATCTAACGAGTCTGTGAATTATGTAGGAAACAGACAGCCCAACAACCCGTACTCCAGCACGTACAACCCGGGGTGGAGAAATCATCCGAACTTGCAATGGTCCAACCAAAACAATGTGTTGAACCCACAACAACAACCGGGAAGTACACCTAAGCCGAGCATGGAAGAACTCTTGACCAAGTTAATTTCATCAACTGAAACAAGGATGCAAAATCAGGATGCATCTATAAAGAACTTGGAGGTTCAAGTGGGGCAACTAGCAGCCATAATTCATGGACGAACTCAGGGGATACTACCTACTGATACGGTAAAGAAACCGAAGGAGCAAGTGAAAACGGACCACTGAGACGGAGGTGAAAGTCCAGCTTGGGACTATAAATCAAGAACTCTTTCTTCACCCTTTGCTTTGTTTTATTTTAGTTATTGTTTTCTTGATTTTGGCAAGACTCCATGCGTGCTGAGGAGCCGTCTTACCCAGTACCGAGCATGATGAGGACGACGATTATTGACGATCGTCGTCGAGGTATGTGCCTTGCCTTTGCCTTTATTGTTTACCATACATTGAGGGCAATGCATGTACTAAGTTTGGGGGGGGGGGGGGGTGTATTGTTTTCTGCTATTAACTTGCGTTACTTCCTTGCATGACTAAGCTAGCATGAGATTAGATCGTTTTTTAGCATAAAAAAAAATATTTTCTTGAAAATAAGTTCATCATTTAGAAATAATGAATTAGATCTGCAATGGTATTACATGATGATTTTAATCCCCATCTCAACTTAAGTCTTGAAGATTTTGACTTGTTTGTGAATATCTTAGGTTAAGTTAATATTTCAAAATTGAGGAATATTTTGAGCACTTTTGGCTCATGATTGAGTGAATTGTATATTGGAACAATTGTGTTAACTATGATTTGTCTTGAGGATCTTGAAACACTTTAGGACCTACTTTAGAGCACTTTGAGGCGAAATTTTATAGTTAGGAACTAGACTTGGAAATGATTTAGGCGATCTTTGGACCGTTTGAGCCTTTCAAGCTTACCATGTTATATCAATCTCTTAGTCCCTAATTTGAGCCTAAATGATAAAAGAATGGAGTATGTTTGACATACTATTAGCCCCATTCAACATTCTTTGGCAACCTCATTATACCCACCTCCTTGAGCCTAAATGGAAGATTTTTATCTTGACCCAAAAGGGAGTATAATGATTCTCATTAGATTCACTTGAATTGCTAAACTTTGATGAGCTTATTGAAAAAAAATTGAAGAATGAGAAAAGAAAAAGATAGAAAAAGCCTTGAGAAAAAAATGAATAAATAAGACCCAAAGTGGCCAAGGCTATAAAAGAAAAAGAAGAGAAGCTTAAAGTGTGCTAAAATTGTGAATCTTCAAAGATTATACTCTCTTCTTTGTATTTCCCTATCTTTTCTTTGAAGCCAACAACCTAGGCCAAACATTACAAGCTTAAAAGACCTATTAATCCAAGTTTAGGGAATAACTACATTAGTTGAGAAGTGCTTGAAAAATAGGCTTATGAAATGTTTAAAAGAAAATCTTGATTTTGAGTTTAATAGCACTATTTGATCCTAAAAGTATATATGAAACTCATGATTGACATTAACACACACACGTTCCGCTTTTGCGATTTATTGCTTAACTTAGAGGGAAACACTTCTTGTTGAGTTTTGGATTGATTTATGGTTGATGTGTTAGTGGGATTTCTGAGCTTTTACAATTGAGTTGCTATGACTAATTCATTCAAAGTATTGATGATGAACTTTACATTTTGATCTTAATGTTTGCTCGAGGACGATCAAATCTAAGTTTGGGGGAGTTGATAGGGTTGATTATTACGCGTATTTAGGTCTTGATTTGTATATATATTCGTGTAGATTCCGTGAAGATGTTATGCTTTTTGGTATTTATTTGCTTGTTTCAGGAATCTAGGTGGAATATGGAAGAATTGAGCTACAAGGAAGAAAACGGATCAAATCAAGCCAATAAATGAAGATTTTGATTTCTGGAAATCTCGATCGATCGGAACAAGCGTCTCGATTGATCGAGCGAGGCAGAAGAATGGCCAACAAAGAATTTGGATTCTCGATCAATCGGAACATCCGTCTCGATCGATCGACTCAGGCAGAAAGTTGAAAAAGAAATTGAGAAGAAGTCTCGATCGATCGGAAGATTCATCTCGATCGATCGAGAGAGGCAGATAATTGAAGACTCGGATGCTGAAGACGCTCGATCGATCGAGACGTAAGGCTCGATCGATCGAGACAGAGATTTTTCAGAAAATAAAACTCTTGATTTGGTCTGATTTTATGGAAACAATTCCATATCTCCCATCCTCTATAAATAAGGAAAAGAGGCACGAAAATTGCACCCCATATTCTGAAGAATAATCAGACCTAAATTATTCTTAGCCGCCTTTCATCCTCCTGGAACAAGAGAAGGTCGAAGAATCCTTTGAAGTGCAAGGAAGGAAGCGAGAGAAGAAAGATCGTTCAACGCACGGAGTCCTCCTACGTTTATCGTATTTCTAAACTCTATATTAATTTGATTTTCATATTTAATTGATGTTTTTGAGGTTGAGAAACAATTGAACATCTATTTGAATTTGATTTGAATTTAATCTGGTTTATTCTATCAATTTTAAGTGATTTGTGTTTGAATCTTTGATTTGGTTGTGTTTAAGTGAATCAATATCTTTTGTTCATGAATTATATGCTCCATGCTATCAAAGCTTAGCTACCTTTGATTGAACTTGTGAATTGCAATTGAGATCGAGAGATAAAATTGTAATACGCTCAAATAATTCATGTTGTATGTTTAAGATTTAGATCGAGAGATTAAATCACATATGTGGTCACTTTAAATTGAACGATTTAAAGAATAACGGTTTTCATAGAGATTTATTCGGTATTAAATTGGTATTAGTGAACGAGAGTTACTAGTGTCAATTTACTGCTAGTTTCAACACAGCTCGAGAGAGTGTATTGATTATATTCAGAAACCTGTCACCTTAAGAATTGATTGTTAAGAAGTTGTTTTAACAAACCAATCATTGACGATACATAATTGAACGAACATCTTGATAGATTTCTCGAGCGGAATTCCTTCGCATCTTCAAAGGAATTGTGTTAGTTTTGAGTTTTTAATTCTTTAGTTTAATTCGTTAATTAATCATATTTTTCGTAGGCTAAATATAATTTAACTAATTTTATTTGGTACTTGTACATTAGTCCCCGTGGGTTCGACATCCTTACTGACGGGGATTCGACATCCTTACTTATAATATCACTGTACTAAAACTTGACATCGTGCACTTGCGGTAGAATCGCTACACTGAGAAATAATTGTTTAAAAAATAAGCGATCAACAGTGTATTGTAAGTCACACATTGACTATGATGCAATTCTTTCCACCATCTGTATCGAGGCACTGAATGGCGACTGGCAGCCGATGGAAAGCCACATCTTGTATTGATATCGGAGTTAAAGGAGGAGGCCAATATTTAGTTCTCATTTATAGTAGCTCGAGTCATGCCATAGACTCATACCTCTGAAGTCACGAAGGATCGAGCCACTCTAGTTAATGCCATAGTTACCGGACTCACAGTTGATCTCGGACGCATTGTCGAGGCATCCACCCGGAACTATACTCCTGAACCTCCAACTTCTGGCATGCCTTGCCCCTCCACTATTACATCATTGTGCAATTATGCAGAGGTTGTTTGGACCCCGTTGAGGAGGTGATTCCACCTAAATCTTCCATTGTGGTTGCTCACCCAGCACCACCCCCAGGCCGACGGAGGGCACAACCACGACTTGGCAGCAGCCTGTCTACTGGACCATCATCATCGTCGGCTGCAGTACCTACTGCCATCACACTCGACTCTCTCCACCGTGATCTTCAGAATATCCGACTTGAGCAGAGGGAGATACAAAATGAGCAAAGGGAAATTAGCTGGGACCAACAACAAATGAAACAGCGACATATGGAGTTCATTCAATATCAATGTGCATGGAACACTGCTTTGGCCCAGGGTTTCCCAGCTATCCACTTTCCACTTGTAAGGCCCCGATGCTAATAAATCTGGATTAACGACCGGATAATTAAAAGTGCAACTTTAAATTTAGGTGTCCCGGACTACGATGAGTCAACTAACTAGTGAAATATGTTTTTAGTGCATGATCACATGGCACTGGGAGAACACATGCCACTAATTAATTTAACTCATGTTTAATACATGATTTTGGATCATTAATCTTGCAAGATAGTGATGTATTGACACATGGATTCCACAATACATCAAATACATTAAAAACTATGCAAATTAGCATGGAAAGCCACGCCCCTATCCTACATTTTCAGATTTGATTTTATAAAAAAATACCATGCAAGATCATTTTCTCTCTCTTCAATCACCAAAATCCTCCACCTTCTCTCCTCCATATTTTCGAAAATAATCAGCCTTCTCCCACCAAAATTATCTTGAAATCTTGAGTGCATGTTACATGCAATTAAGGATTTAGAAGCTACAAGGTTAGGGAAGAAGAACCCATCAAGAATTTTCTAATTTGGAGCAAATTGGAGAGGTGAAAGCTTGGTTTGAGCTAAGGTTGATGGATTGTGCATCAAATCTTCAAGAGCAGTGAAGGTATAACACTTTTCTTGAGTTTTTATATACCTTGGTGTTGTTTAAGGATCGAAATTTATGAGTCTTGGCATGATAAATATAGAGATAACTGGCTGTCAACAAGTGTGCAACATATTTCAGCATGCATGTATCTGTCATTTCGAATTTTGGGTTTAGTTAAGTTTCGAATTTGAGGTTGAGGTTCAAATACAAGCTGTATCTTGTTGGAATACCTTCGATTTGAAAGTAAATTTGACTAATTTGGAGTTCCGATGAAAACGTTATGGTCATTTTACTAATATGTGTAAAATCTGAAAATTCAGTACATGCGAGTTCACTTATGTTCTGTTCTTCGAGTTTCTGGGTAAATTTTTTTCCGAATTTGATGTCGGTATTCAAATAAAAGTTGTAGATCATTTTAGTTTATGCAATTTTAAAAAAAGAACCATGAAATTTGGATCTCTGAATAAAGGTTATGCCGATTTTACTTTAAGTGCTCATTTTTGACTCTGCATGTTCACGCATGTTGCATGCAAACTATGTTTCGAGTTTCTGGGCATTTTTTTTTCCGAATTTGTTGTCGGTATTCAAATGAAAGTTGTAGGTCTTTAAATTCTCTTCAATTTAAAAAACAAGATGACTTAATTTGGACTAATTTTCAATAAGTTATGAATTTTAAACTATTAGTGCTCATTCTGATCCGTGCATGTGGGCGAAAATACACATACAACGTGTTCTTCAAATTCCTGAGTATTTTTTGTTAGGAATTTCGGATATTGTCTATAAATAAGAATTTTAGTACATTGAGTTGGCTGTAATTTGCCACTGGAATCACTCCATTTGGATTTGAAAAGATAATGTTATGACGATTTTTACTAAAACCGCTCAAGCTGGAAAATAGATTTTCAAAGGCTACTTTTTTAGTGTTCAAACCCCATTTAGATGGTTGAATCAGCTTGACATCATAATAGATGAAATGTAATATTTTGAGTTTCTGAGCTTTGAGCACTAGAATCGAGTCATTTTGATGTTATATAAATTTATAGTGATTTTTCTACGAAAATGGGTCAAGCTGAAAATTTAAGAAAAATGCTAAGGGTCAATATTTAGAAGTTGCATTTGATTCAATGCATTACTCGAACACTTAGTGTCATTTGTAATTTACATGACCAGGTTAATAGATTCCGGGGTTGATTCGAGGAGTACTCCGTAGATTAGCTTGGGTTCTGAGGTACGTAGAAATGAGTTTTATCATGACGTCTGACGAAGACGTGTAATGATATTATTGTATGATTTTACATGTCATTAATTGATTTATATGATTTAATTGTCACTACATGATTCTTACTATATGACATGTTGAGATACATTGCAATACATGATATGTGAATTACATGATATGTATTGATTTTCACATGCGATTGCATGACATAATGAGTTGTATATGTCATATGATGCATATATGATTCATGGGCATATCATATTGATCTATCCACTTCTTTGATATCCATGATGATGACTGAGTTGATTTATTCTGAGTGTCAGGGACGACGGGCACGACGATGACAGGCAGCATAGGTATTGACTGTAGTCACGCGTGTTGCTACCGGACCTAGACACGAGGGATGAAGAGCACAACACATGATGATTCTCCTAGCGCAAAGTGTGTGTGTTGTCACCCTCTGCTCGAGCTGATATTGATTGACGATACCTTCCTTTGGACTCCGATATTGGTATCTTGAGATTCAATTCTTTATACCCATTCATACATCGCATTCATACATGGTATGCATTGCATGATACTTTGTCATTCTTGACATGATTTATTTATTTATCGTACTGGGTTCTGACCCCCTTCGCGGGGGGCTGTCATGTCTTTGTTGTATGGGCATGACAGGTGGTCATGTGGACGTACTGTGGATGCTCGAGATGGAGCATCGATGAATACCAGAGCTCCTTGAGAGCAAGCTCAGGTTATGTTTTATGTTTTGAGTCCCAGTAATTGTTAGAGTATTTTTTAGTTACATTTTAAATTGATGGGGTATGCCCCGAGTATCTGTATTTTCAGTATCCTATCACTGATTGGTTATATATTCGATGCTTATGTGATGAGCAACATGTTGAATTGGAAAACTGGACTTGCATAATTTCAATATCGTTATATATGTATCACCTAAAAGAAAAATTTTTTAGGGCAATTTGACAAGACATTTGAAATAAATCTTCAACTGTTTACGCAAATTAATCATTATGTGTTAATTAAACACCACATTAGAATCGTGCCCTCACATTATGGTATCAGAGCATAATCTGGGATATGCTCGAACTAGAGTTAGGACACTCTGTCTAGTCACAAATAAAATGGCTTGTGTATGTAAATGACCACGTGTTTTTATATGCTCTTGCCTTCTATGATACATGTTAGATAATGAAATTTTAGACATGTAATGAATTACTAAGCCGGGACAGCTAGATGTCATAATTCTAAGTAATATAATATGTTGAGTTGCATATAATCTTGAGAATTTTATCTATTAGCATTGACAGTTGCTTATCGAATGATGATGTAGAATAAGTGATGAGAACATCTCTGACTTGAGATTTGTATATTGATGTTTGTTTTATGATGAACAGTTAGTGTTTGGACAGGTTGCAGTGATATGAACTGTAACAGCTATTTAGCAAACATGTAGGCACTGTAAACTGTTAATTGAATTATAACTTAGTGATAATGCGTCCATGATTGGGAATTTTATTTATCACTTTGGAACTTAATCCTTATGATTAGTGGGATGACACTAGAACTAATTAACACCACATTTTGTCGATTGACATCGGGAATTTGAGTCCGAAAGACCAGGGTAATACGTATGAGTTTACGTCAAAACCTGTGCACGTGGAGATGATGATTTATAACTTGAGATTATTGAGATTAGTGATATTTCAATTGAAGAATCGAGTATAGTTGTTGTGAGAAACAACGAGAATTGGTTTGAATGAGGACTTGGATATGGTGACTGTCGTAATATGAATCAATATTACAATATGAACTCTTCTAGATGAAAGTATCTAGAGTAATGGTAGTGATGGAAGACGAGTTTTCCCACTTGTTGACACGGGAAAGGATGTTTACGAGAAGGCCATGTTGATTACATTGAAAATGATAATCGATTATCGCGGGTTCGAGAAATGGAAGTATGTGCTTAATCTCGATAACTATTCACTAATGAAGAGATTAGAGATCGACTGAAGAATAAGACACTGATATGGTGCGGAGTAGCTAGGACTGGATTAAATGTCAATGAAGTGACTATCATTTGCAATAATCCAAGTAGTCATAGAACAGTTTCAGAAGTATCATTTCACTTTATTTCAACTCTAGTAATTCTAGAGGTATTAAGAGATTGTAGAATACCAGATCTTTTCGAGGTCGTTGAGATCGTTGGGGTACTAAAGTTTTGAGAAGCATGTTGGTGGTAGTATAAAAATTTAACCTTGCATTATTTTTCAATTCACCACACAATTTCACACACTGCACCATAACACACACTAAATCCCTAACATTTCCCCCAAAAATTCTCCTCTTCCCATACTCCCAAATCTCTTCAAAGTTGGTTTGTTCTTGGTCTTGGATGAGTTGAATTGGGATATTAAAGCACAAGGAAGTAAATGTGTAATTTTTAAATTGATTCATGTTAGTTTGGTTGAAATTGCATTATTGAGTTTTGGTAAATTGGATTTGTTATAGTTGTGTAGCTTGATGATGATATTGTTGTGTTTTAAAGTGTTTTGGGGGTGGTGTTGAGGTTTGAGTGAATTATTGTGAAGGAAGTGTATCGGGTGAGGTTTGTGCATAAAAATGTTGGTTTTTCGCGTGTACAGGTCCCACGATCGATTGACAGAAGAGCTGCGATCGATCGCGCGACAATCAAAAACAAATTATGAATCACGATCGATCATGCTATTCTTCGCGATCGATCACGACGGGCAGTAAGTTTTATAAGTTGAATAACTCGCGATCGATCGCAGGGTTTTGAGCGATAGATCGCGACCGAAAATTTGAAAATTTTAATATTTTGATTTGGGAATTTGAATGACCTCTTTTGTTGTTACTAATATTGAATTGTTAGATTAGTATAGAGACTTCCAAAGCAGCGGGACAACGACAAGGATAACCTTTGGATTATCACATTTTGGGAGATATAAGGTACGTAATGACGTACGAGCATCAACGGTAAACGATATATCTGTTCATATATGAATATGGTAGCTATTTGAACAAGAATGGAGATTCGAATTGTTATAATGTTTATCGTTATATCGAAGTGATGTAATATAATACTTACCGCTGTCATATCGAGCGAGGAAATAGAATACTTGCCGCTGTCACATGAAACGATGGGTATTATAAATGCAGCTGATATTTTGAAGCGAGTGGTATTATGACTGCCGCTGTTATAACAAATTGTGCAATGTTATACTTGTTATGGTTTAATGTGATGACATTGTAATAATTGGACTTATGTTATATCCTAACGATTATGAAAATAAGTTGTGAACCAGGAACAACCGAGAAGAGCATACTTAACACATTTGATTACAGGGAGTCTCTTGAATACCACTGTATTATGCATTTTATTGTATGTTCTTGTTAATTATGAAGGTGGTAATTATGCTCATTGTATTGTGGGATTGTTCATGTATGGACTTTTGCAAGGGAGTCTAAGGCAATGGTTGAGGTGGTGAGCTAGATAAGGAGTGTAACTATCAAAGTAGAAGAAGAACAAGAATTTTGAATTGAACTTTGTGATTAAGTAGGGCGAAACTACTAGCCATTTCACACATTATTTTGGGAAATGTATCTATTTTGTATTTTGAACTTTAGGTATCTCCTATAATGCTCAATGTAATCAACATAGAACTTACTCTGATTATAGTACTGGACTCTGTTACTTGATTAAGATTGTTTAAAGTAGTTGCGGCCTTACACATATTCCAAGACCCTTATCTTTGTAACAAAACTTTGGCCAAGTGGTTGTGATAATGTCATCTAGTTATCAATATAAGAGGTTTCGGTTTCGATTCCACCCTCTCCTAAAAAAAGCTAAAAACAAAAAAAAAAACCATTCCTTTATCGTAGTAGCTGGAGCTGCAAATATTGGAAATTGAAAAGACTAGACATGTTTATCAACTATTTGTCAATGTAACTAAAAGACTAGACATGTTTATCAACTATTTTACTACAAACCCGTAAGTCATGTTTATTTGCAACAACAACAACTAACTAAGCCTTTAATCTCAATGTATTGTAATAGACTGCATGAACATAGAAGAAATCAAGTCGTAC
The DNA here is from genome assembly GCA_907163345.1 of Haberlea rhodopensis. Taxonomy (NCBI): domain Eukaryota; kingdom Viridiplantae; phylum Streptophyta; class Magnoliopsida; order Lamiales; family Gesneriaceae; genus Haberlea; species Haberlea rhodopensis. Next base: position 585,895 of record CAJQUN010000339.1, read on the forward strand.
CGCGCACATGCGTCAGTCTTTTTCAAGAACTTCTTTCGGTCGAAATATCATCGTTGATTCATTTGGGCTCCAAATATTTGTATATAACTTCGAGTCATGTCTTATTCGATCGTTCTCTTGATCTCGTGAAAGGGCCAAATCTATGGACTCTAATCGACGAATATGTGCATATGTTTATTTACCAATGATAAAACTATTTAACTTTCTTATTACATTTACGCCTTGAGAATTACAACTAACTCTCACATTCAACTCAGCTTGTCATTTGGCTATAAAACAATCAAGATTGAAAGTATAAAATATTGTTGCAACAAAGATATAAAAGCTTGAAACATTCTTTTTGACATAGAAAAACACTGTACTCATACTTATCAATCACACTGCAACAAGTGAAGGCCCATTGAATACGTGCACACACAATCCATTCACTATCATAACCAAGATAAGGACTTTATTGTCTTCAAGTATTGAACCAACAACTCACATTTAATGTAGAAGCTTTTGGCTTTCTGGCCCATCTGTGGATAAATCTTGCACTGCTGTCTGTTGCACGTGACGCTGTTTTATGAAATAAGAGTTAATAAAGCATTCAACTGTCGACATCTTCCAAGCAAGACCTAGCTGCCATAATCAGTGTTGACCATAAAACAACCCAAGGAATTTGTCAGACCACACCATGGTTCGCCGTCGCCGTCGTGATGTCCAGCACGGAGGCCTCCACTCCAGTCCCAACGATATTTCACGGAACGATAATGGTAATTGTCGTGATATTTTTTAAAATTAAAAATAAAATTAATTAAATAAAAGTATTTAAAATTATTGAAAAAAATTAAAAAAAACGTTTTAGCCTGGAACTTTACATGCCTGGAACTTTACATTGGAAGGAGCCGTTCAGTTCCATCCGTTTAGGCCGTTCTATTCCCATTTCTGTAAACCATGGAATAAACTACTTAATTATTTGCTATCCACAAAACTTATATTTTTAGAAAAATGATATGAAATTTGTATTTTCGTATTGATTCTTAACAAGTTGTGGGTTTACATGTAAGCGTGAAGGACCCTCCATCAAATAGGTCAATGGAAGGGATGATGGTTCGCAAAACGGGCGAGGAATGAGATTGTCAGTTGGCTTGGTAAAGTTCCATGCTAAAACGAATGTAGAACTATAACGGTGATTTTGCGGCCATCACAGAACGGAACGGCGATTTCAAGGCCTAAAACGATGATCTCGAGGCCCAGAATGGCCGTTACTGGACATTTTTTTTTTAATTTTCCAAAAATGTTCAATTTTCTTTTGTTTTTTCCCCATTATGCAACACCCTCCGCGACCATGTCGGCGAACCATTAAAGGGATGGCCAAAGAAAGAGATGCTTTAGGCCATTTTAAGCTAGATTAAGGTGCATGTATGAGCGGAAGACATCCCGAATTGTAATCTCACATCGGTTTCACAAGTAATTGTTAGAGTGAAATATATATGGAAGAAGGTTTTTTCTACCTTAACATGTTATTCGTTTGGAATTATAGTACACCCTTTGATGTATGTCCTAATGGTTTTGTTTTCATTTAGTTTACTCATAAGTGCATACCAACAAGTGTAAAATCAAATCTCTGGCTAAAGGAATGTCGTCCCATTGATGTGCAAGACTTTCCAAATACTGTCTTAACATGGAGCCTAGATCCAAAATAAAGAAAGTTGATATCTAAACTCAAAAAGAGTGAAAGACAAATCAACAGACAAGAAAAATTTACAGGGACCTCTCATGTCTAATTACAAACACATAACAAGACAATAGATTGAAATTTAGTAGGGAACCATGGCAAAAAACAAACAAAGACAATTGTGCAATCAAACCAAGATCTATCCCTTTTGCAGGCAACATTTTATATCAACAAGAAAATAATCCCTTTGGCAAAAAAGACTACCATCCAAGAACGTGATAATGGATGCAAAAGGGGCATAACGACATTGGTAACACAAATGTGAAGTAAATAGTAACAACTTAGTTTTGTCGTCGCCACCGTATAATGGTTTCGATCAGTATTACCACGATTTTAGCCTTGAAAACACAAATGTGAAGATTTATCCATGCTTAAACAAGAACTAAGAACTTTGTGTGTTGATTATATTAATGTTAATGGTCCACAAGTAACCTAATTAATTCACGATTTTACACCCGAGTAAAAAAGATAGTCTTTATGAGGGCAGTGACAGAAGACATAGAGAAGTAGACCCAACCAAGAGTCATAAATGACCTTAACGGCCCGGACCCGGACCATGGTCAACGAGCCGATTAATCGGGTCAACGATTCGAATGGTCGGACCCGTAACCGGCCCGTCTATAGGCGGGCCGGTTAAGGGTCATGATTTCCTAACCCGTGAACCACCGGTTAACCGGCGGTTCAAAGGGTTTATTTTAATTTTTACATTTTTAATTTAAAACATATATGGTGTAACGTTGAACTCATGAAATAATTAGTTTCAACCAATAAGCTATAAAAGCTTTGTTTATCTAAATAGAGTGTTATAATTTATATGTATTAATCAAACAAATATATCTTATACATTTTTATTATTTGAACTTTAATCTATTTCACGTTATTTTATGTTTAATGCATAGAGGAAAACACAATCAAAAAGAAAGGGTCGAACTGTAACCGTAATCGTTGATTAACCTTAATCTGAACCGAACCGCAACCAAAACCGTCAAGGAATGTGAAGATTAAGAGTCGAGGTTTTGTGAACCGTCTAACCGACGGTTCTGAACTGTGTCAGGTCTACATAGAAGATTGCACATAAGGTATTGTGTTGCAATAATTGACCATATATGTTACTCTCTCATTCAATCTCAATTAGATCGCGAAAAAAATCAAAAGAACATGCTTCATTTTAGGTCTAAATTCTTTGATGCAATAATTGACCATATATGTTACTCTCTCATTCAATTAACCACATGCAAGAAGCCAAAAAACAAAGTTGGATTGACTGCAAAATTCACAGGAAAGGCTGCCGTTAGCTGATGACAAGACAGAGAATTAAAGTTATTCGTAATAAAGAGTGTACTGGAGAGGCTCATTTCAAGCTATTTGAAATCATTGGTCTTATACATTCTTAACCATTTGTCGAGTGGGCCTTATCTGTATCCCCATTATATAGGCAGCTTTATCTTTATGAAAAAGACAGGAGAGTAAGTAAACAACGGGTTTTTTCTGAACTTTTAATTATCATCGAATCATGTTGTTCGTGTTGTGCTGGTGCACACCAGTGCATTGAAGAAAAACCCCGATTTTCATGTGCTAGGTGACTAAAGTATCTTAAACTTTAAAGGGCTCAAAAGATCTGTTTAGAAGTGAGTTTAGTTCCCCTATAAAAGTGCAGTGGCTTCCATGGTTTGCAAAAACAGGACTGGAACGACCGGAACGGAACGGAACGGCTCATTCCATTGCAAAGTTCCAAACTAAAACGGATACGTATCTATGTCGGCGATTTTACGACCTTCGCGGAACAGAACTGGGATTTCGCGGAATAAAATGACGATTTCATGACCGGAAAGGAACGAAATACACGGAAAGGAATTTTTTACTTTTTTTCAATATTTTATTTATTTAATTAATTTTATTTTTATTTTTAAAAAATATCGCGACAATAACCGCGATAGTTCCATGAAATGTTGTTGGAACTGGAACGGAGGCCCCCATTCCGGACACCACGACCACAAACCGTGGTGCCTTATGTAATAATGGCCAGAGAAGTAATTATGCAAAAACAGCTAAGTTGTACTTTCTGTGAAGATTTTTATGCATGTAACTAGAGTCAAGTAGATATAGTGCCTTTGCATCTAGTCAAGTAGATTGCAGATTGTCTAATAAAAATCGGTATTCTCCAAAAGGGTACCAACTTTCTTGGATAAAGAGTGTTGTAAATTGTTTTTTTTGTACCACTTTAAAAAATGGATTTTTCAAAAATCCTTGAAGAAACTGAAGAATGTAGCAGCAACGAATCGGGGTGGACGATGTATATAGCATCATCAGACCGAGAACTCGACTACGATGATTATGAAGATGAAGAGGAGTACAGCAACGGTGAACAAATCTATATGGAAGATCCCAAGAAAGATGCGGAGGATGTCGATAGCGATGACTCGATGGCTTCTGATGCATCCTCTGGCCCGAGTTATCAAGGCCATTTTTATGAACATGTTGACAGAATTCACGGTATTCACGGTTCCAGCCATGCGGGGAACAAAAGAGGAAACAAACATGTTGATAAGAAGCATCAACAGCAGGAGAGGAAGAAATATGGTGATCAGAAGAAGGAAGCCAAAGATAAGTATGGAAACAAGAAAAAAAGTGCCGCAAAATCAAAAAAACAAGCAACATCTTTTTTTCTCAGTGAGTAATGCACAAACTAATATATGCATGCACATTATAGTTTTTGATTCCCTGTTTTGTGCATATATCAAGTATCAAAGCAGCTTGTGCAAACTGTGGCTTCTGAATTCTATCAAGTCTTCACATGTAAAGATGCAAAAAACTCACTTGTGCGGCTGTTATGCAGAATTTATCCAATTTTGACACATTAAGGTTTAGTTATCCGTATAGATGTCAAACGGGCCGTACCGGCCCGGCACGGCCCGGCACGGCACGCCAACGAGACGGGCCGTGCCAAATCCGTGCCGGGCCGGCACGGCACGCCAACGATTCATGCCAGGCACGGCCCGTCTCATCTTTTGGTTGGCCCGGCATGGCCCAATTCAAAAAAAAAAATTTCCGCTTTTTTTATTGTTTTTTGTTTAATTTTAATTTTATAAATATAATAATATTATAAAAAATATAGATTGTCACAATATATTTGTAAAATAAAAATTTATTGACTATAAATTGAAAAACTACAAATTACATTTAACAAAAATAAATAATAAATTGCAAAAGAGTTTAAAAAATATGCTAGTTTGCTTCATTTTCATCCGAAGAAACATCATGTCCTCCTAAACCTTGTAAGCGGCTATCAGCATCCAACCAATCCTTTAAAAGAATACACATCTCCACAGTGTTTGGTTTCATTCTACTTCTTTTTTCATCAATGACTCTTTCACCTGCACTAAAACAAGACTCCGATGGAACTGTGGATATCAGAGGAGTTAGTAGATCACGTGCCATTATGGAAAGTACTGGCCAGAGTCTAGCATTGTCTTTCCACCATACCAAAACATCAAAAGTTTCTAATTCTTGTTCACTGAAATTTATGACTTGGTTTAGATATAACTGAAGCTCAATAAATGAAGATGTATTAGAACTAGAACTAGAAGAAGCGGAAGTAATGTCTTGTCTTCTTCTTAACATTGTCCACACAGAACCCTTACTACTACTAGCACCACTACTACCACTTTCTCTTACTAGAGTTGCTCTAGAATTATGTAACGAATCATATAAAGAAATCAAAGCAAACATTTATTAATGCGCTCTTTCTCTTGATTAATATTAATATGTTCATAAGCCATGTTGGTGTAATAAGATTCTATTATAATTTCTACATTATATAATTTTAATGTAGGATCTAGAATTGATGCCAAACAATTCAACATAGGAATAGTTTTCCAGTATTTTTTAAATTTATACTCCATTGGTTCGACAATACCTGTAAAAAACGGATCAGATCTATGTAATGCAAAACATTCACTAATTTCATAAATTTTATTCAAAAATATTGAAGAAGTTGGATAATAACAGCCCGAAAATAAATTGGTAGCATCATAAAACGGTTCTAAAAATTACAAATATTAGAAGCAATTTCCCAATCAGTTTCTTCAATATGAAAATGTTCGGCCATCCTTTCATTAAAAAATAAAGTGATCACACTTCTATAAGGTAAACATGCTTGCAACATTAAATATGTAGAATTCCACCTATTAGGAACATCATAAGGAAAATCTTTATAATTCATACCATGAGAAATACATAAACTTTTGAAGTATTGTTTTCTAGCTACTGAACCATTAAGAAATTTAAGAGTAGTCACGTAATTAAATTTGCTTTATATTCATTAAAAATTGTGAATGCATCCGAATTAATAATATTCCTTGAAAATCGTTTATATTGAGGTTGCAAACCTAAATGAATATAATTAGTGAATTTGGCATCCGCCCCCATTGAAAAAGGTTTCTCCGCCCATAAGATGTATTTAGCTAATTCTTTCCTATCTCTTTCAACATTATAAGTGAAAATACCTAAACTTGAACTACTACTACCAGTACCGAATTGTGAAAGAGTAGTTTGGTTACCATCAGTTGGTTCTCTTTCATGTTTAGCCATGTGTCTTAGTAAATGACCTGTACCACCAGAAGAAGCATATGCATAATCTTTTTTACATTTTTTACAAACTGCCCTTGATCCCTTTCCCTCAACATTTTCTACATCGAATAGTTGCCATACATTGCTAGTTCTTTTTTTTTTGAAGTTCTTCTACTTGATGATTGAATATTTGGTGTGCTTTCTTCATTTTCTTGGAATTGATCGATTTCATCATCATAATTCACATTATAAGATGAATCGGCCATTATGTATATAGACTACAATTATCTAATGCAACAAATATAAAAGTTACCAAATATTTGCTAGGAGGAGTGTTGGCTTTGTTGCTTGTACTTGTCTTGGCAAACGTAAGACGAATTTCTTTCTTCTTGTGTATAGCGTCTCAAGTATATAGAGCTTAGAGATTAAGATGATAAAATGTTTCCTCAACACACACATATATATAACAACCAAAAAAAAATTATTTTTTTTTTAAAAAAGTCGTTGAACGCTATTTTTCTGACCGTTGGACATTGGCGATCGATCGTCATTTTTGTGACGATCGATCGCCACCCCCCCTGTATTAGCTTACTGCCTCTAGGCGATCGATCGTCATTTATGTGGCGATCGATCGCCAACCCCCTGTATTAGCTTACTGCCACTAGGCGATCGATCGCCATTTATGTGGCGATCGATCGCCTGGTTAAAAAAAAAAAGGCAAACAGTAGCGTGCCGTGCCAGCCCACGGGCTGGCATGGCTGGGCCCGGCACGGCCCATATTCTGGGCCGTGCTTGGCACGGCACGTCACGTTCACTGTAGCAAAACGTGACGTGCCGTACCGCTCCGCGTCGTGTCGTGTCCGTGCCGTGCCTCGTGCCGTCCGCTCCGTTTGACATCTATAGTTATCCGTCATGCATATGCATATCAGCAATATATTTCGAAATTATTCACACATATAAAGACATTGAATTCTGATATCCACCATTCAGAATATATTCTATGATGTTTCAAACATGCTCTACAAATTTGAGTCCAATCCAACGGTTAGATTTTTGTCTATGGCCTTCGCAAGCTGGCTGTGCAGATTTTACTCCGAAAACTTTTGTTCCGCCTTCGTAAACCAATTCAAAAGATTATAGAACCCGATCTCCACTGTTCACAATTTAGTTAACTCCTTTGTGAACGTGCTGACCTGATTTTAGCTTGATCCGATGGTTGTGTTTGTCGCAAACAAGTATTTTGTCGGACTGATTCGTAGTGCCCCAAATTTTGAAAATTCAAGCAAGGGAAGAGGAAGGAGTTCGTACAGTCATCACAACCCGAAATCCATTCAAACGCGTTCAGAATCGATAACTGTTACTGGGTTTTTGTTACAATATTGTTCTTTCGTTATTAAGGATTATAAATATGATTTTACATTGCAATCAAATATGTGATGTATTTTAAAACTACGATGTACTGAGAATAAATTTTGATCACCGAGAAATAAGGGCTATACTGAGCAAAGTGATACGTGTGATGTGAGCCACATCTTGAATCCAATGAGCAAAGTGCTATTTGACGGGGGACACCTCTTGAACCTGTGGGTAAAGTGTCAGGTGTATGTGAGCCACCTCTTGAACTTGCGGAGCAAAGTGCTACATATACGGGAGCCACCACTTGAATCTATGAAAGTCCCACTAGATTTTCGATGTGATTGATTCATGCTTGATTGATATGAGTTATGATTCTGATATGATGTATTCTGTTCTGGCTCTGATGTAGCAAATTCTTCTGGCTCTGATGAGAGCAATTCTGTTAAGTTCTGTTTCAGTATCAGTATCAGTTTATGTTATGACTTATGATGTTTTAAAAGTATTATGCATATGAATATACTGTTATCACATTCGATTAGCCCCCATTTAATGAGTGTTCTCCAAACACTCTCCCCTTACCTCCACTCTCCAGATAAAAGTAAGACAAATATCAAAGAAGATGAACAAAACTAGTTTTGGGGATGATGATTTTGTAGCTGCTGCTGTTCAAAATTCTGCTGCCATGATTTAATATTATTATAATCTTCCGTTTACGAATTTGATTTTTGAAACAATTAGATATTCAGTTTTATTGATAAAAATTCGAGTTGTAAAGACATCAATTCTGTTTTATTGAATAATATATTGCTTCTTGTAGTATTCTGCATTACGAAGCTTGTTGATTTTGAATTGTATTTGGAATCAACGCCGGTGTTATCGACCCCGATCTCGAGGTGTGACAAGCAAGATTTGAAGTTGAAGGCCTAAAGAGAATCCGAACACCAGAATTGATAGCAAGGCAAACAATACTTCTTGGTTACTTTGATGCTACCCTAAGGTGCCCTTAGACATAGATCTTACATCTTTCAACCCTCACATTACATGTATCTCGAGAGAAATACAAGTTGATGTTTTTTCTATGTTGCACGGATACGGATACGAGGATACGTGGATACGCAGATACGGGTACGATTGCACGGGTTTTTTGAAATTTGTAGGATACGATACGTCTGGATACGACAAATTTTATTAATTTATTTATATATATATAAATATATAATATATTATATTTGTAAGAAATCGAGTTTCAAGCATATAATCAACATTAAACAAATTAGAAATCATAATAAAGTTGCAAACTCAGCAAATTCACGATATATGGTAAAATATTAATCCAGGACATCTAAAAATTTCAAGCATATAATCGACATTAAAATATTAAGATGGTTAAGAAATATGGATTAAGTTAAATAATTTAATTTTAATTACATTTTCAACCCTATTTTTTTAAAAAATTCCAAAAGTTCCGTATCTAAGCCGTATCAGATACGGTCAGCGGCGTATCTTGACAGTATCCGAAACGTATCCGAAATAAAAACTTATTTTTTGTCCACAGATACGCCACGTGGCGTATCCGATACGTATCGGTGCCGTATCCCCGCGTATCCGTATCCCAGAAGTATCCGATACTTGACCGTGAAATTTTTTGGAGTATCGATGCAACATAGTGTTTTTCTTATGCGCCAAAACTAGGTCAACATTCTCAACATCTATCTAATCTCAACAAATTCAATGCACCATCTTTTGTAATATGAAATTAATTCCTTACCTCGTGATCCCAAATCAATTGGGGCCATGTGTTTTGTCATTTCAATTAGCTTCCAGATTGGAACTAAAATTCAGTTATTATATATTTATGCTTGTTGCTAGTGCGGTATCACTTTGTAACTAATTATTGTGGCCTCCTTTCAATAAAATTTCAGTTCTGTTAAAAAAAAAATTTTTGACCAAATAATTAGAATTTCGAAGTATAAAATTGGAATGATAATTACTTGGGCCTTTGAGGCCATTGCTTCATTAATGGTTACTCAAATTTTGGGCTTAATTGATCATCTCAATGTTGTATGAATGGACTATTGTTTTCAATTGTTTTGGTTTGGAAGTGAAAAATTCTCCCAAAATAGATCTATATATTTAAATAAATTACATAGATATAAATGTTTTTTTAAAAGGTTATAATATTTTTAATATCTAAGGTCATTTCGACAAATAAATATATTCGAGTAGCTTTTCCTCATGTTACATTAGGCAAACTCTTTTCAAGACCATTATGAATTTACACTCATCCACGGTTACAAACAATAACATTGGTAAAAAAAAAAAATTTATAATGTCGAGTCTCATATTATATTTTATTAAATTCTCATAATCACAGTATAAAACATGGAGTCATATAAACCCAAAATTCAAATCCACTTCACAATCCAACATGAATTTTAATTCATGGACCTGATTTGGATTCCATTTATGGACTAATTGTTGGCTGATGACTTTACTATACAAATTGTTGCTAATTTCCTATTCATTTGGTGGCTTGGACGGTGGCCGATTTTCCGTAGCATTGAATGGCATGGTAAAAAATGGAGGAAAACAAGTTCAAAATAATGTTCTCCAAGTGAAGGTTCCCTACCTATAAAAGCCCCAATTCCATCATCTGTAGCTTTTAAGCTTCTGTTTCTGTGAGATGTGAGTTAATCCGAGAGTTGGTGTAATTTTTCTCTAAAAATATCAAGAAATTCTGTGTTTGCTCCTGTGGATGTAGACAATTGTCGAACCAAGTAAATTTTTGTGTTAATTGATGTGTATGATGTTTACACTTTATTTTCAGGTGTTCTAACACAACAAATGGTATTAGGACCATGTTTTCATAAAAATGCCTAAAAAATTGAAAGTGTCTGAAATTTAATTCTGATTATACCATCCTCTCCAGGAGTCCGAAACACAAGCGGTTGTGATTTTTTGATAGCCAAATCGGCGGAAATTTCAGTAAAAGCCAATGGCATGTCTCTAATTTTGGAGAAAAGTACAAGAATTTGTCGAAGAAAAAGGTACAGTAGCGGCACTGTTTACCGATACTGTAGCGTCATTGTTCACGTATTGTTCACCGTCACTGTTCATAGACTCGACACTGTTCAAACTCACAGAGTCAACTCGACATTATTCAAACTCGGTACTGTTCGAACTCAACACTCTGCACGATGGTCACTGTCCATGCCCTTTACTGTTTGCTGTACAGTGCTGTTCATCGACCCGTATTGGCACTATTTATCTGAAAGAAAATTGCTCAGTTCGGTTGATTTTTCGCCTGTGTTTACGGACGCAATTGTAGCATCCGTTTTTGCTAAGAAGCTACCGAAAAAGTGTTTCGATGTGTTGAACCATGTCATCAAATGCAAATTCGAGGTTGAGAAATTTGATTGCGCCAACAACTTTGGCATGTGGCAATATGAAGTACAAATGGCATCAAGGACATGTCACCTGATGATTGGAACGATCTCAACTGGCAAATTGTGGCATTATTCAGCCATGTTGATCTAAGCAGCATAAGTACTTTGTCATTAAGGAGACTTTCGCAGCAAGTCTTTGGAAGAAGCTGGAGGACAAGGACATGACAAAAATCACAGAACCGACCCGAAGCTGTCTGTATTGTCGGAATCGCAGAACTGACCCGTTGTCTGCACCGTCGGAAACATAGTGTGATGCCCGGAAATTAATGGTGTTAATTCCAGTGTGGTAATGATCCTCAATGGATCTCAATTGTGGCAATTATGAATTAATTGCAGTGTTGGAACACCCGAGGATTTTAAATCCGGTATTCGAGGTCGTTGGATCCAAGGGTTGAGATGTATTCTCATCGTGGTGATAAACCTTGGAATTTGATTTTTAGTGAGATTTGGGGTCCGGGGTACTTTTAGTTGGGGCTGGTAATGGAAATTGATATTGAGAGGTATTTATTGAACACATATGATTTTTAATGAGTCGTGATGTATTTGTAAAGGACTCGGGATTTTGGAGTTTTGTTACTATATATACCAAAGGGACTCGGTGTTCAATCATTTATCCCCCTCCTATCTCTCTCTCCCCTCTCTCTTGCATCTCTTTCCCCACCCATTTCCCTTTTTTTCTCCCTTGGGCAAGAATCGATGGAGGCTCGACTTGGGAGCCTGATTTCTCGAAGATAACTTGGTAATACTATTTCCCTCTCTTTTATCTTCGACTGGATTGTAGTATTGTGGTATTTGAACACGTGCAGTGTTGGGTATGGATTTTTGGGTTTTAAAGAATTTTGGGTTATTGTGTTTTGGGGAGGATTTATGACTCCTTATTGAGGATTTATGGTGTATGGGGTGTGAGGATTGTTGTTGTGGAAGTTTTTGCAAAAAAAACGCCATTTTTGGTTGGAATAGGTCAAGGCGATCGATCCCTAGGGCGGGGCGATAGATCGTCGCGACGTTGGTAAAATTTTGGGGAAGCTGAATAGTGAGGCGATCGACCGCCTCAAATGAAGCGATCGATCGCCAGGAGGCAGTAGCCAAATACACTGAGAGGCGACCGATCGCCTGGAATGGAGATCGATCACCCATGCCTATGTTTGAGAGGCGATCGATCGCCTGGGATGAAGCGATCGATCGTCAGTGCCTGTTTTTGGGGAATTATTTCGCGTTGAGTTTTTGATGCATGCTTCGCCCGACGTCTTTTAAAATGGTTAATCGTCATAGATCGACGATATACTTGGGGATTGTGAACGTGCTTGGGCACGTGGTGGCATGCTTGAAATTAATTGTGAATTGATATTGTGTTTAGCACATAATTCATCGGTCATGGGACCAAGGCAATGTTGGATTCGAACTACGGAATTATAAGTACGTTTAACGTACGAGCATAGCCTCTTATATCATTGCAACTGTGAAATGCATGGTTATTTGTATTTGCAATAAATGGATATACATTGGGAATTATATGGTGCCGCTTTTGAGCAAGCAATGATTGGGATGTTGACGCTGTTGAGCAAACAACGGTTATGATGCCGCTATTGTGGAGTGAGCCATGAAATAGAACTATGGAATCATTGGTTAGATATATGTGATATCTATGATCATTTGTTTAATGGTTTAATCATATTGATTATGAAATTGTCATGACAGGAATGGTTAATTAATCAATGAGATGATTAACTGGCTTTTGGGAATTTGATGGTTTTGGTTATTTTGAGAAAAGGAACAGCACAGGGGATCCCGGATGAGGATGATACCATCCAGGGAGTATCATTTAAAATTCATGGCATTTACATTCTATAAATTATGAACTGTAATATTATGTATATTGGAATATGGATTATGCATTGTGGTTGCATATATATTTGAGTGATGATTTTAATGTTTTGCCGCTAAATGTTGAAGCGATGGTAAATTCCGCATGTCACATTTGAAGCGAGGTTCATTAAAAATACACTCATAGCGATGTATATTGGAATATGGATTATGCATTGTGGTTGCTTATATATTGAGTGATGATTTTAATGCTTTGCCGCTAAATGTTGAAGCGATGGTAAATTCCGCATGTCACATTTGAAGCGAGGTGCATTAAAATACACTCATACTGATGTATATTGGAATATGGATTATGCATTGTGGTTGCAGGTATAGATTGGATGCTTGGTGAATATCTCGTGAGTCGTTGTTAAAGACGAGTGACGTTTTTAATGCTTTGCCGCTGTCACTTGAAGCGATGATAGAATACTTACTGCTAACAAATCATAGCGAGGAACGAATATTTGCCGCCAAATGTTAAAGCGAGGGTATTGCCTCATGTCACATTTGAGCGAGGTTATTCAATGCCACTGATATGTCGAAGCGAGGGGTATTAGTGCCGCGGTCATGACAAGCGAGGTGCATTAAAATACACTGTTATAACAAGGCTAGGGATTGGCTATTCTATTGGCGATGGTTCATGCCACCGAGTATCTATATAGAAATGGTTCATTCCGCTATTCTATTGGCGATGGTTCATGCCGCCGTGTATCTATATAGCGATGGTTCATTCTGCTATTCTAGTGGCGATGGTTCATGCCGCCGGGTATCTATATAGCGATGGTTCATTCCGCTATTCTATTGGCGATGGTTCATGCCGTCGGGTATCTGTATAGCGATGGTTCATTCCGCTATTCTAGTGGCGATGGTTCATGCCACCGGGTATCTATACAGTGACGGTTCATTCCGCTATTCTATTGGCCATGGTTCATGCCGCCGGGTATCTATATAGCGATGGTTCATTCCGCTAGTTCTATGGCGATGGTTCATGCCGCCGGATATATATGGCGATGGTTCATGCCGCCAGATGTATGTAGCGATGTTTCATGTCACTGATTCTATAGCGATGTTTTATGCCGCTTACTCTATAGCGAGGGATCATGCCGCTGATTTTATAGCGATGGGTTATGCCGCTATCTACGTAGCACGGGATTGTGCCGCCCACGAGCTATGGACGTTGATTATGTAACACTATTGGACGACGGAGACAGGTATGCCACTATCTTATTAGTGATGAGTTATGGTATATTGTTGTTTTGTTAGCATTATTGTTGATGTCATGTATTGGCATATACTGTCACGAGTGGACGATGAGATTATGGATGTCATGTATTGACATATACCATCACGGGTTGACGAGTACATTGTGGGTGTCATGTATCGACACGTACCGTCACGAGTTGACGATGTTATTTTGAATGTCATATGTTGACTTGTACCATCATAGGATGACGATGGCTTGGTGTGTGTTCTATGTAGACGCGTGTCGTCATTACAACGAATAATACATTTGGGTGTATGTGTTAATCGTATGGCTTGGAATGCCGATGGTGGGCACATGGTAGTGTCTGAGTCACTGGTTGACGAGACCATTATGCCGAGCAGGTTTGCTCGATGAATTTTTGGATGCGCCGTACAGGAAGTGTACCGCGACACACATTGAGGTAAATATTTTATGAGTAGGGGTACCTTTGGGTATACTCGTTGGGATGGCTATGGCCAAGTGATTGGTGATAGGAGTATCTATTGAGGAAACTACTTGCGTATACCGATGTGACATGTGGCAGACATGATCACACCCACACACGAAGGTGTGAGATAAATCCTAATGGATAGGATTACGTTGTGGTTGAATGAGGACACCGAGATATCCTTTGTGCATTGATATTAGAGAAATATTGGATGATAACCCAATACTCTAATTGATGGTACGTTATGGAGTACCATGATGGACGTATGATACGTTGGTAGGTTGGTATAAACCTAAGGAGGCAGCGATTTGCTAGCCATGTATTGTTGCAGTGCTATAGTGTGCTTGTGATAGCCGTTATACTGCTCGTTGGAACCAAGTTTGGTAAATCGTATGATGATACGATGAGCGTCTATAGTGGACTCTTGTAGTCACTAGGTGGCATGAGGTTTGAGGCAGGGAATACCTCACGGAGACGATTATATGTCAAATGTTTTGAGGAACTTGTACCGGGACATCTCAATTTTGTTGGGAATACCAACGTGAGTGTCGACAAGTTGTTGTTAGCTCTGGCTGAGCATCATTGCATATGGAATGCAATGGGAGTCACAATTGGAATTGTGGGATATAGTTAGTGGGGTGACACTACTATGTTGATTGTATCTCTTGGAGAGATTTATATATACAGTCATGGCGACAACTGGAATCGGTCGTGGATTGATTGTGAATCAGCCATGGAAAGCATTACTGGCGTTGGACTGAGTAATGGCTTTTATTTTCTGAGAGACGTTCGAGGGTACGTCTCCGGGGAAATGCTCGAGATTGTGGAGTACTATGGTATTAGTACGTGGCATTGTTAGAATGAGTATACATTGTGTATGCAGATTTTGATTTGGTAATAGTGGCATTGATGCACTATTCTGAACCAGTTACGTATTTATGGGTTCCGGGATATATCTTGGTTTATTTATATCTAAATTTTCCGAACGGTGGTTCGAGATTGGAGGGTCATGGTTTATGACACTTTCCTTAAGAGGAAGGCGGTATTGATATACCTAATGTGAATCTTTAAGGGATCCGATGAGTCGGTTTGTGTGGTGTTGACGTTGGAATCACACCATTGATCGTTGGTTTGTCAATCATCATTCTCCACTGGGCGAGAATAACTGTGGATTGACAGTTGTATATGGGGCTTGTGTGTATGACTGGAGATACCCGAGCCGAGTGCATTGAGTATGCATGTGGTGCTGGTACTTAGGCATGTATACCGGTGTATGTATACGAATGCCCGCATTTTGGTACTTGTCGAGCATCGGATTAATATGCTTGGATGAATAAATCTCTGGTGAGAGAATTGTGACACCTTGAGATTGGTAATCTCAACGACACGATGCATTCTGATGAATGATCGTGATGTCTGGTTAACTCCCTTGAGGAGGGATTGTCGTGTATTGAGCACATTGTTTTATACATTTGATATACATATGCTTATTTGATGCTCGCATGTGAGCATTATTATGTGTATATGGTTTGTATAAAAAGGCAAGGGCTTTTCTCTTTTCATTTATGTGATGCATGCAATTATTTAGGAATTGCAAAATGAATTGATATGTTAAATGGACTTGGTTGGGAAAAGTTTGATATTAATGAAAGGATGCAAAATTTTTTTATAGATGGTGGTTTATGCCATGATTGTATATAGTCTTTTCCCTGATAACATAATTGTAAGCACTAATTGTGTGGGTTAATACACTAATAATAGGTTAAGGGCTAGGGGGTCCTTACACATAGAACCCATCAGAATTTGTCGGAAACTCGGAAATGATCCCTTCGGAACCACAAAACCAACTTTGAATCTATCCGCATCGTCTGAACCACGAAACCAACTCTGAATCTGATTTCACTTTAGGACCTCAGAACCGACCTAAACCTGTCAGCAATGTCAGGACAGCAGAACCGACCTGAATCTGTCTGCACTGTTGGAATCACAAAACCGATTTGAATCTATCTGCACTGTCAGAATCGCAAAACCAACCTAAATTTGTCTGCAATCAGAACCATAAAACCGACCTGAATCTGTCCGCAATGTTGGACCCATAGAGCCGACCTGAAGTTATATGCTCTGTTGGAACCGAAGAATCAACGTGAATCTGTTTGTACTGTCGGTCCGCATAACCGACCTGAGTACGTTTGCACCATCGGAACCAAAAAACCGACATAGCCCAATCAGCTTGACAATGTCGGAATCAAAGAACCGACTCTGACTGTGGTCAATCATCTTGTAAGGCCCCGTTACTAATTAATTATTATTAACCACGAGTTAGCAAACCCGGGTGATTAAAAGTTGAGATTTTGAATTAAGGTGTTCCGGGTCATAACATCTTATTTTTTAATTGAGATAGAATACATCAAAATACACATGAATACATACATTTTTACATAGCCAAGTGCCATGCAAGAAACATTTAATTATTGTATTTGGACACATGGATCACTCAACCTTTAAAATTGTTAAAAAATGGGTTGGTTGGCATTGTTTTGCCACGCCATTATCATCTTTCTTTTTATACTTAAACTTGATTCATTTCTCCTTCAAAAACATCAGATTTCTCTCCCTCATTTAAAAAATTCTCCTCCCAAATTTAAAAAAAAATTTGGTGAGAAAACATCCATGCAATTGTAGTTCTAGTAAGGTAGAAGGGAGAAACTTCATAATATTCAAGAATTGGAGGATTATGGGCTTGGAGTTGGCTTGATTGTGGAATTCTTGACACTTCAAGGGTATGATTTGTCAGGATCGATTCCGGGGATGGGTTGCCATTCCACACCCGAGTTCAACTAACTTGAGCTTCAATAGTTCGTGTTCTTGAAATGATGCACCGAGAGATTATATCGAGTTCGATTACAAAATCGAGCGGAAGACACTCAACATAACCAGCTCTAAATCGATTAACCATTTGAAAGACATTTTAAAGATATGCAAGTAAAGTAAATAAACAAGCATTTGTTTATGGAAGTTCGAAGGTGGTGTAATCCTTCTACGTCTCCCCTTCTTCCACCTCATGGAAGGATCCACTAGAAGACTTTGATTTATACAACTCTTTGTACAAACCCGATCCAGTTGGACATTCCCCATCCAACTAGACCTCCTAGCAACTCAACTATGTATGTTCTTTAACGTCTCACATACAAAGACCTCTCATCCAGTTGTGATGAATCGCAAACTGTTACAATGGTACTCATTCTTCTATTTTAGCTCAAAATACAATGAATATAGTGAATACAAAGGCACAAATGATTCCATAATGAATCTGATACAGCAAGGTAAGAGGTGCCAAAGGTTTGGGGATTGCTCTTTATTTAGCAACTTTTGTCTTTGAAGTTCCCCAATGGAATCCCAAGTGGGTTTGCTTTGGAAGGCTTGAATTGATCTTCAATCAGCTGTTATTGAGCTTCCAAATCAAGTATATAATAGCCCCAAGTAATGATATATACGTTAGACACAAGTATATGCCCGTTGGAAAAGGTTCTGCATCATTCCCGAGCTTGCAACGGTCATATTCTGGCTTCTGTGCTCTTCGTATTTTGGACCGATCTGGACGCATCATCTTGGACATATCAGTCTGGCCGGATCAACTTGGACAGATCAGTCTGGTGCAAGACAAGCTTGATACAAAACAACTTGATAAACTTGCTCTTCTGATCTATTGCTTGTAGCTCTTGATTCTTTGATTTCTGGGAAAAGTGATCTACATGGAAATCTAGCGATTCTCTTATACGAACTCAAAATCTAGCGATTCTTGATTCCGTGGAAAGCTAAGAGAAAGGCTACAACTTTCATGTAGATCACTTTTCCCAGAAATCAAAGAATCAAGAGCTATAAGCAACATATCAGAAGAGCAAGTTTATCAAGATGTTTTGTATCAAGCTTGTCTTGCACCAGACTGATTTGTCCAAGCTGATATGGCCAGACTGATCTGTCCAAGCTGATGCGTCCAGACCGGTCCGAAATACAAAGAGCACTGAAACCAGAATATGACCGTTGCAAGCTCGGAAATGATGCAGAACCTTTTCCAACGGGCATATTCTTGTGTCTAACGTATATATCATTACTTAGGGCTATATATACATGATTTGGAAGCTCAATAACAGCTGATTGAATATCAATTCAAGCCTTCCAAAGTAAACCCACTTGGGATTCAATTGGGAAACTTCAAAGACAAAAGCTGCTAAATGAAGAGCACTCCCCAAACCTTTGGCACCTCTTACCTTGCTATATCAGATTCATTATGGAATCATTTGTGCCTTTGTATTCACTCTGTTCATTGTATTTGTGAGCTAAAATAGAAGAGTGAATACCATTGTAGCAATTTCTGATTCATCACAACTGGATGAGAGGTCTTTGTATGTGAGACGTTAAAGAACATACATAGTTGAGTTGCTAGGAGTTCTAGTTGGATGGGGAATGTCCAACTGGACCGGATTTGTACAAAGAGTTGTATAAATCAAAGTCTTCTAGTGGATCCTTCCATGAGGTGGAAGAAGGGGAGACGTAGAAGGATTACACCACCTTCGAACTTCCATAAACAAATGCTTGTTTATTTACTTTACTTGAATATCTTTAAAATGTCTTTCAAATGGTTAATCAGTTTAGAGCTGGTTATGTTGAGTGTCTTCCGCTCGATTTTTTAATCGAACTCGATATAATCTCTCGATGCATCATTTCAAGCACACGAGCTATTGAAGCTCAAGTTAGTTGAACTCGCGTGTGGAATGGCAACCCACCCCCGGAATCGATCCTGCCAAGTGGTATCAGAGACAGGTTGTTCTTGGAAAGCATTTTAACCGATTTTTTAGCGGATATCTTTTAAATCATTTTCAAAATTTTCTCATGAGCATTAAATTATTTTCATAGCATAATTTTCTAAAACTTGGTGTATGAATTAGCATAAAAATCAATTTCATTGCATTCATTTTGCACGAAAATAATTTTAAAATCTATTTTAAAAGTTTAATTCTCGTTCAATATGTTCTAAACTCATTTTAAGTTTAAAATTTTTATTTTGAGATTTTATCTAACAATTTTCGAAGCATTTTAGTTTTTCTGGTAGCTCGCAGCGACTTTGGGAAAATTGGCATAACCTCTTGCTCGGATGTCCAAATGACGAACCGTTTTTTGCGTTGCAAACTAGACTCATAGAGGATCACAGTGGTATAGGTCTTGCAGCCTAAACGTGCTCAAGGAAAAGTAGTTTATTAGTTCAAGTTGGACTAAGTGTGCTGCCACCGCGGAAAGATGAAATGAACATTGTTGAATTTGTCAAAACAAATTCAAATTTGTTGCCAAGTACGCTTCATCCATCATCAAAAGAGGTTATTTTTGTTCAAAATTAATGTGCATTGCATTTTTTTAATCTATTTTAGCCTATCCCATTTGCCCCTTACTTGCTCAAATTTTCAAACATTTTAAAATTAAGGGGGACAGTTTAATCTCAATCCTTGAGGCGGAGTAAATTTATTTGTCTTCCTTTTTGATTCACACAAAAAGGGGGAGAAATATGTTGTTTAAAAAATATGATTTTTTCTTGCTATGCAACATTGTGCTTTAAAGTTCATATTTTGAGTTGGTTGTTCAACCTCTTTGGAAGCACGCCATTTCGATATCCGAGCTATGAGATATGATCGAAACAATCCGCTCTGCCAGGATTTCAGTCTTGGTCCAGCTTGATATTTTCAAGCTACTTCTTTGTAATTCATCAAGCTCTTAATTATGATCTATGAACTGCACACTTGATGAAATATATTAGCAACACAGTAACAAGCTTTGTTAACATCAAAACCAAGATTATTCGGATTTCCAAATTTCAACATGATTCCTTTTTACTCTAGTTTTAGTTAGTTTTTGGTTGATTAAAGTCGAAATGGTAGGTAGAAACTTGAAGATTTCGAGTTCATTTCGTGTAAACAGAATCTGTAGAAAGTGTTGTTGGAACAGTCAGTAAAAATGTATTTTCGAAAGTTTTAAGTTTCGAATTTGACTTTGAGCAAAACACAAAAGTTGTAGATATTTGAATTTTATGCAGTTTTTTTTTTTTTTAAAAAAAGAAGCATGCGGTTTGGATCTCTGAAGTAGAAGTTATGTCGATTTTACTAACAGTGCACATTTTTTATGTCGATATTCAAATGAAAGTTGTAGGTCTTTGAATTCTATTCGATTAAAAAAAAAAGATGACTTAATTTGGACTTATTTTGAACAAGTTATGACTTTTATACTATTAGTGCTCATTTTGAGCCCCGCATGTGGGCGAAAATACCCATGCAGCGTGTTCTTCTAATTCCTGAGCATTTTTTGGCTAGGAATTATGGAAAATGTCAAGAAATAGGAATTGTAGTGTTTCACATTGGCTGTAATTTTCCACTGGCATCACTCCATTTGGATTTGAAACTAAAAAAGTTATAGTATTTGTACTAACACTGCTCAAGCTGGAAAACATGTTTTTAAATGCTACGTTTTTAGTGTCAAACCCCATTTAAATGGCCGAACCAGTTTGACATCATAGATGAAATGTAGTATTTTGAGTTTTTGAACTTTGAGCACTGGAATCAATTCGTTTTGATGTCGTATGAATTTATAGTGATTTTTCTACGAAAAATGGTCAGCTGAAAATTTAAGAAAATCGCTAAGGGTCAATACTTAGAAGTTGAATTTGATTCAATACACTACTTGAACACTTGGAGTCATTTTGGAATTTACATGACCAGGTTAATAGATTTTGGGGTTGACCCGAGGAGTACTCGGAAGATTAGCTTGGGTTTGAGGTACTTAGAAATGAGTTTTATCACGACGTCTGGCGATGAAGTGTAATGATGCTATTATATGATTTTACATGTCATTAATTGATTCATATGATTTAATTGTCACTATGTGATTCTTATGTGACTATATGATATGTTGAGATACATTGTACTAATTGATATGTATTGACTTTCACATGAGATTGCATGACATATTGAGTTGTATATGTCATATGATGCAGAGATTAAGTGATGGATGTGATAAGTAATGTAAAGATTAAAAAGTTATTAAAAAGTTATAAAATGATTGTAAAAATAAATTGTGATAAGTTATATGATGTTTGATTGGGAGATAAGATAGTTGATAATGATTATTCTTTGATAAAAAGACTAAAACACCCTCATCAATGCAATAATATATATATATATATATAATGTTTTGATTATTATATAATATTATAATAATAAAATATAATAATCATAATATATTAATATATATATATACGTGTATAAATATATATATATATATATATATATATATATGAATATATAAATATATATATAATATAATATTAATAATAATATACTAATTAAAAATATATAATCATAATCAATATATATATAAATACATATATATAATAATAATAATATATAATATATATACAATATTGTGTTTAGAAAAATAATAATAATATATAATCATAATCATAATATATATATGTATATATATGCATAAATAATAATAATAATTTATAATAATAATCATAATATAATATATATGCATATATATATATATACGTGTATATATATATATGCATAAATAATAATAATAATTATTATTATTATCATTATTTAATATACATATATATACATACATATATATATACAAAATAATAACAATAACAATAATATTATACTAATAATTTATAATAATAATAGTAATATAATAATTATTATTATTATGATTGTTATTGCATAATAATATATATATAATTATTATTATTACTACTACATGATAATAATAATTATTATTATTACTACGTAATAGTAATAATAATAATAATAATAATAATAATAATAATAATAATAATAATATATATATATATATATTGTTAGGATCGAGTTAGTGTTTAGAAGGGGGGTTGAATAAACACTAGATTCAATTTCGATTTTTCTCGGGTTAACTTTAGACTGTTAAGTGCTACAGTAGCTTCTCAATATAAGGCAAGTCAGCAGACATTGATTATAGTGCGGAAGACGTCTGCTGGACTTGTGAGGAGTAAAACTGAATAGTAAGTAAGTAATAAGTAAAGAACACAAGTATTGTTTCTGGAAGTTCGAAGCACAACACTTCTACGTCTCCCCTTCTTCCTTTGCAGGAAGGATTCACTAGAAGACTTGGTTTACACTTTACAGTATACAACTTTTTTAGGCACTCACACAACTTGGCCTAAACTCCTAGCAATCACAACTTCTTAATTTGATTACAAAAGTTTCTATGACACTCTTTACAAAATAAACTTTTAGCTTCGAGTGTTTTTGAGCAGCGGACTTCAGTTGGAAATAATCTGTCACAAATTCAGTTGCACTGCTTGTCTGCTCTTTTGCTGAACGTTTAGAATATCAGTAAGTTGATTTTCTGTTTACGATGAAGTGTTTCTCTTTGTTTGAATAAATCGCTCAGCTCACCTCTTCATTCTTTGCTTTGACGTATTTATAGAATCAGAGGTCCAACGGTAGCTTTTCTGTATTAGGAAGAGATCAGCTTTCCAAATTCATATTGTCTTCTTTCCTATTTTGTTAAGCAACGGCTCTTTTATTCTGACGGTAATGGTGGCGGAGATATAGCAGGGTGCGCCGCTCTGCTGTACCTTTGTCAGAGAATGTTGTACTTGTTTTGTCTTGTTGCTTAGTGCTCTTACTGGATTGTTAGACTTCTGCTGGCTTTCTTTGTTCAACTGTGAGACTATTCGGTTGATGCTTTGTCCAGTAGATGGCCATCTAGTTTATGTCTATCCGGTTGATGTCTGTACAGTTGATGTCCATCCGGTAGGTCTTCAACACCCGGTAGGTCTTTGATATCCGGTAGGTGTCTGATACCCGGTAGGTGTCTGTATCCAGTTGATGTCCATCCGGTAAGTCTTCAACACCCGGTAGGTCTTTGATATCCGGTAGGTGTCTGATACCGGTAGGTGTCTGTATCCAGTTGATGTCCATCCGGTAAGTCTTCAACACCCGGTAGGTCTTTGATATCCGGTAGGTGTCTGATACCCGGTAGGTGTCTGTATCCCGTTGATGTCCATCCGGTAAGTCTTCAACACCCGGTAGGTCTTTGATATCCGGTAGGTGTCTGATACCCGGTAGGTGTACATCCAGTTGGTGTTTGTCATCCCCAAAACTTAGAAATGTTTTCCTAACAATTTTCCCATTTTTGGTGATGACAAAACTCAGCACTGGAGACTCTTGCTAGATCAAATAAGAACATCAACTCCTGTTTGATACTTAGAGACAAACCAAATCTAGATTTTGCAATTTGTTAGAATAAATAAGCAGATTACAAGACGTAATCAAACTGAGTAATATGAATGAATATCATTTTTATATAAAATGAATTCCGATTACATAATTACATCTTACAAATTACATCAAGCATTACAAAGATTGCACTGAACATCTTACAAGTCATTTAGCAGCCTAGTTTTACAATTGATCCAAATAGAGAAACATAGCCAGTATGGAATGATCTTAGCTGGCTAGTTTCACGGTTATAGACAAAGGGAGGGGGAGAGAAAGTGCATACATAAAATCTTAGAACAGAGAAAGGCCTAGAAAGAGTCCATTGTCTTCAAGGTAGTCCTCTGTTCATTTGGCAAGATCTCTGTCTTTAACAATGAGAATACTCTATCTCTGTCTTCCCCCTTTCTGTCATCAGCACCCAGGCATTTGCTGTTCAAAAATTCCAGGCTGGTGGAGAGCACCAGAACTGGATCAAGAAGAAGGAGCTAGCAGGGATGGGTTAGATAAGTAATCAACCCATGTATGGTTGATTTAGATAAGTAATAAACCCATGAATTTGGAAAAACAATTTCAAGACTGGTAAGAATTTGAGTTAACATGTGCATGATGAATGAATTGAGTTAAAGAGCTTAGGATGGTATTTATAGTGAAAGAAGCAAGTTGTAGTGTGAAGTGTCAGATCATGAACAAGAAAAAAATCAGATTAAGATCGAGATGAAATGACAATTCAGTGTATATATATATATAAAACAGATAACGATAAATGCAAAAAGACAATAAAAGTTACTGTTTGCCTCCAAGCCAATGCGAGGAGTAGTCACGGGTGGAGGGAGGGGTGTCAGCATGTGGTTGTCTGGAGCTGTGGGACCTTTGCTGAGATGGACGCCTTGATCTACTGGATGCTCCAGCTGCAGTAGATGAGCGATTTGCTGGACTCTGGTCTCGTTGGGACTGAGGAGCAGGTGTGCTGGACTCATGCAGTCTTCTAATGATTTGAGGAGGAGCAGACAGGCTGTTGCTCAGGTCTTGAATTTGAGAAGCAAAAGCTGCCTGCATGGTCGCCAGTTGATCTGAGATGACTTTCTTGGCGTCTTCTATCCGATCTCCAAGAGCCAGGGAGGCGGCAGCCTGAAGTGATTCATTGTGTTGATTCATCTGAAGATGAGCCTGCCCTATCTGAGAGAATGTGTTCACAAAGGCATCCGCAACAAAAGTCTGAAGTCTGGTGACAGTAGATGTTAGGCTGTTTAAGTCCCTGTACACGTGCTGGAACTGAGTATCAGTGTGCTGCTGATGGCTTCCAAGAATAAGAGTCGCAGTGCGCTATTCCTGTTTGAGCTTATTTACATCACTTGCTAGTGCAGAGATCGCGTTGGACAGAGTTACTAGCTGATCAGCAATGTTGGGTGGCCCTTCCAGAGGGATGGAGGTTTGGAAGTCAAAGAAATCCTCCGAAGGGTCTTGAGCCATCGATTGATCCAGAGTATCTATGTAAGGTTCAACAGCAGTAGCGAGAACTCCGGGATGATCCGTAATAGCTGCAGTGGTGAGTAAAGCAGCGGCTTCAACAAGTGGTGCAGCAATTGAGTCTGTGGCAATAACAACCATGCGATCTGTGATATCCCCGAAATAATTAATTGCAATTTGGGCATTAATTGTGTTTATATGATTAATTATGGTGGTGATTAATTATGTGCTGGATTTATTTATCATGTTGAAATGCTTAGTCACATGATAGAGTGACCCGGGAGAGCATTTCAGGGTGCATGTTGTGCATGTTGGGAAAATTGCTATTAGCATGATTTATTTGCCATGGTTAGCAATTAATTGGAAATCATGAGTTTAATTGGTATTTTGGTGCATTTTGGAATAATGCTTTTAAAAATATCATGTTGGGGTGTTTTATACACCATGGGATTTTGGAATGCATTTTAATAAAACCCAACCCCTTTATACCCCAACCCCTCACCACCCATCACTTTACTTTCCCAAATAACACCTCCCAAACCCTTCTTTTCTCTTCCATTTTCGAGTTTGAGCATAGGGGTGAAGAGAAATTCTTGCAAAAAGCTTGTTTGTGAAGTTTATTGGGAGATTTGAGGTCCCCAAGAGGTATGGATGCCTCCATATCATTTTTGTAGTGTTTGGTTTAGTTTTGAAATGATTTTGAAATGGGTTTGTTGCGGGTTGGTGTTGTTTTGGTTGAGGGTTGGATTTATGTTTGTTTTGAGGTGTATTTTGGAGGTTTATGATGTTATTTTGTTGTGGGTTTGATGGTTTAAGTTTTGGTATGGGTTGGGAAGGTTTTGGGTGCATTAATGGTGAAAAATCGCGAGTCTGTGCGAGGCGATCGACCTCCTGAGATGAGGCGACCGATCGCCGATGGGCAGTACCAAAATCGCAGGGCAGGCGATCGATCGCCTGAAATGGGGCGACCGATCGCCGAGGGCAGTAGCCAAATATGAGGTAGGCGATCGATCGCCATGTTTGGCGCGATCGATCGCCGCGAAGCAAAAATTGAGGCGATCGATCGCCTCAGCGAAGCGATCGATCGCCAGCTGTGGAATTTTGAAAAATGATTTCTTTTGACGAATTTTTGGTATTTGACTATTATTTGGCTTCTAATATGGGGTTGTGTGATTGTGTAGAACCATCCCACGTAGCAACGCAACCAAGGAAGTGAAGCCATATCAATTCCACTTTTGGAAAGGTACGTAGAGGACGTACGGGCACCCAACGGTACATGTATCTAATATACTCTTTGTTTATGCATTGTGGATGCGAGTATATGTGGAATTATGCATTGTGGATGCAAATACATGTTGAATTATGCATGATGATTGTATATGCATATGATGGTTATTGGTGCACATCCCATGAGTCGTGGTCATCCCTTGATGATTTTAATGCTTGCCGCTATTTGATTTGTTGCCGCTAAATGTGAAGCGAGGGGTGGGAGCGCCGCATGTCACATTTGAGCGTGGTTATCATATAGGGCGAGGAAAGAATATTTGCCGCTCAATGTGAAGCGAGGGGTGGGAGCGCCGCATGTCCATTGAAGCGAGGTTATTCTATGCAGCCTATATGTAAATAAGCGAGGGGCATTAAAATACATTGTGATGGACAGACTAGGGATTGGTGATTGGTATTTGGTGTTGATGAGATGGTATTATGTCATGACATGTCTAGACCATTAAATAATCTATTGATTATACTCATGAGTTATGGTACAGGGACAACCAAACTGGAAGCGTTTAAAATGCATGGGAAAAACAGGAAGTGTTTTATTGTGATTTATGCATTTACGCCTTATATTCATATTGTGTTGAATATGAATGATATTATTGCTCATGTTTGGGGGTTGTCCTTGTAGGTACTTTTGGCATGATATAAAGGGGCTAAAGCGGGTTGAGGCAGTGAGCTTGTGAAGAGCACTTTTGGTAGATGAAGGACGGGATTACTTTGTATAGTGTCTACTCTAGGAGTAGTGTAAAACTATAGTAAAAACATTCATTTGATTTGGGAATGTAACTAATCCATTGATAGTCCTTATTTTTGGCATGTAATTCCTAAAGCTCATAGTCTCAACACGATCATTTTACTCTGATAATTTATGTTAGCTCTAATTATGCCCTTAATCCGCACTTAAGGAACTAGGGTCCTTACACAATCAGTGGCTTGGTCCATCGCAGCTGCAGACGACTGGGTGTGATCATTAGAATGTGAGGACTCACTGGGTTCATGATTACCAGAAGAGATGGTAACTTGATGAACCACAGTTTGAATCACTGTGTCCACATTCTCATGATCAACAATCATCAGTTGAAGCGGTTGATCATTTGTAGGGCTGGGAGCAGAGGAGAGGGGTTGAGCAGTGGGAGAGGTGATCTCTAAGGTTGGAGGAGTTGTCTCCAAGGCAGTTGAAGCTATCCCCACATCAGTGGTAGCTAGCTCCAAATCAATAGTGGTTGTCTGCAAATCAGTCGGATCGGGGCTTGCAACAGTCACAGTTGTAGAGCACGAGTGAAGACCAGTTGATATGCGAAGATCATGAAGAGCTTGCTGGGCCATTTCCAGTTTTGGTCCAAGAGCATTCAGAACTGCTCTATCATGATTCGCTGTGCCTGAATCACCATTGAATTGCTGAAGAAGGGATTCAACAAGGGCTTGAAGTTCGTCCACATAGTTCATTAGACGGAAAAGATCCCTCAGCTTCAGACTCTTCTCAGTGTCCGTGACTTGAAGATAAGCCAAAATTTGATTCTCATCTTCCCGTGCTTGATCCAGGATTGGAGTGAAGTCATTAAAGCAAATTTTCACCCGTGCCTTCACCCATCGATCAAAAAGTTCGAGTTGTGGCTGCAGCTTGGCTTCCACTGTATCCATGACCATCTGTATCTCATAGGCAACAGGTGTGGTCACTGGAGCCATAAGAGTTTTTCCTTTTCCAGCGGGGGTGGTCTTTGGATGACAGTAGGGACACAGGGACTTGGGCGTCCGAAAACTAATAGTGCCAGGGGCTTGCATAGAGCTCGCCAGTGTGGAGGATTTGTCAGTTGGAGCCACTGATGTAGCAAGTACCATGGCTAATGAAGCAGGTGTTGCAGTTGGTTCCTTGGGAGGAGGATTTTCAGGACTGAGCTCTCTACCAGGGGTGTCTGCCGTGGGACCTACAGAGGAGATGGTATCAGAAGCAGCAATGACTGTCTGACGGAGAGCAGGAGGAGCCCCTTTTTTGGTTCTGGGCTTCTTAGGAGGAGGAGGGGGAGGAGATGACTCAGCGGATTCAGATATGGTTTGTTCAGAATCACTTATAACTTGAGTCGATCGGCGCTTCGTCAAACCAACCTCTCGGCCACTCCGCTGTCTGTGTATCTGAAGATACTTAGCAGTGATTAGTCTCCCTGGATGAAGGTCGGAGGAAGCCTCTGCCTGAATGCTTTTGCTTTCAAAGATGCTGCTGAGAGGTAGGGCAAAACCAGATTGACCCTTGCCTGAGGTGATGAGTCCAGTGAGGATCTGAAACAAAACCACTGACCAGTTGATGTCGAGTCCTTTGAAGATGGCGCTCATGACATCAAACTTCTCAGGAGTGATGATGTCTAAAGAGCCAGCTTTGCACAGCAGCCCCTTAGAAATAACATCGGCCAGTTGCCGGAAATGACTTTTCATTAGCACCTTCTTGAATGGAGGACGTCGGATACGTCACTTGAGTCGGAGAAGGTGATTCCCATTTCTTCCCTGACATCCACTAGAACTGTGGAGAAATCTGTAAGTCCAGTGGCAGGAAGACAAATGTGCGTGCTGAACTCCTGCTGAGTGATGGTAATGGGTTGTCCAGAAACAGAGGCCATCACTGAATCATTTTCAACTTTGGCTGTGGCGAAGAATTCATGTAAGGCGGCTTTGTAGAAGGTCGGAGCCTGGCTGAGAATCACTAAAAGTCCCGATGTATCCAATTTTTGAAAAACTTCCTTAGTTTCGTCATCAGAGGATGTGGAGATGGAGTGGAAATCCACATGAACAGCATTAGTGATGAAACTTGGCTGAGTATTCTTCGACATTTCTGATGAATAAGCGGAAATAAAGCAGCAATAATCCAAAAAAAAAATTTCTGGGAAGGAAGTTAACGCAGTAAATATTTGGGAGAGATAAAGAGTAATGACCAAAGTAATGGCGGTTAAAGATAGAAGTATATGTAACGTCGTACTGTAGATGAGCGGACACATGGGTACGTGGCGATCATCTAACGATTTAAAGATTTTAAAAAATAATTAAAAGGACAGGATTTGGGCGGGATTCAAATAATTTATTTTATAAAATAAATGAATTTGAATTCCGACGTTCCAGTAGGTTAATAGGTATCGAAGGTTATTTTAGTCAAAGCATACTTGGCAAAGTCTGCTGGTATGTAGGGTTCGACTGGTAAGAAACATCTACTGGTATGTAGAGTCCTACTGGTACGTATACACCTACTGCAGCAGACCATTGTATTACCAGCTGAGCTTATATAACCAAGATAAAATTTTAGCTAAAATTCCCCCTTAATTTATGCGAATAAACTAAGTAATTCCCCCTGAATTCATTACCCGAAAGGAATATAATCAAGGATTGATTTCAATTAAACCAAGAATATTTCGAAAGTAGGAAAACTTAGCGTCCGGTAGGGGTTTTGTGAAAATGTCTGCTGCCTGTTGTTCGGTAGAAATATACTCCAGCCGAATCTCTTTCTTCATAACATGATCTCTGATAAAATGATGACGGATGTCAATGTGTTTAGTGCGAATATGAAGAACTGGGTTGTATGTAATGGCTATTGCAGACGTGTTATCACAGAATATAGGTGCCTCCGTGGATTCAATTCCATATTCTCTCAGTTGTTGCTGAATCCAGAGCAGTTGAGCACAGCAGCTTCCAGCAGCGAGGTATTCTGCCTCTGCAGTAGAAGTTGCTATGAATGTCTGCTTCTTGCAACCCCATGATATCAATCGATCACCAAGAAACTGACAATATCCACTGGTGCTTTTTCTGTCAATTTTGCATCCAGCATAGTCAGCATCTGAATATCCAATAAGGTTAAAAGTTGAGTCTCTTGGATACCATAGACCGACATTCTCAGTGCCTTTCAGATATTTGAGGATTCTTTTGACAGCAGTGAAGTGCGACTGCTTAGGATTTGCTTGAAATCGGGTGCACCTACAAACTGCGAACATTATATCTGGTCGGCTGGATGTCAAATAAAGTAGTGATCCGATAATGCCTCGATACATTGTAACTTCGACTGGTATTCCTGAATTATCCAAGTCGAGTTTGGCAGATGAGCTCATTGGTGTAGCGGCAGCTGAGCTGGTACTCATTCCATATTTCTTCAGCAGTTCTTTAGTATATTTGGACTGATATATCAGAATTCCTTCACTAGATTGCTTGACTTGCAATCCTAAAAAAATGATAATTCTCCCATCATGCTCATCTCAAATTGATCATGCATAATTTTAGAAAATCTTTCACACAATTTTGAGTTAGTACTGCCGAAAATAATATCATCAACATAAATTTGAACTAGCAGAGTATGATCTCCCTTTGTGAATTTGAAAGGGTCTTGTCCACCGTGCCAATGGTAAAGTTATGATCAGTCAAATATTTTGATAGAGTTTCATACCATGCACGGGGGGCTTGCTTCAGACCATACAAAGCTTTATTGAGACGAAAAACATAAGAAGGCTGCTGATGGCTTTCAAATCCAGGAGGTTGTTCAACGTAAACTTCTTCCTGGAGTTTGCCGTTAAGAAACGCACTCTTAACATCCATCTGATAGACTTTAAAGTCTTTAAAAGCAGCAAATGCAAGAAATATGTGAATTGCTTCTAGTCGAGTGATGCGTGTGAAACGTACCGCAAGTGTACGGTGTCAAGTTTTAGTATAGAATTTTAAAATACGGATGTCGAACCCACAGGGATTGAAAATTAAGTTTTGCCAAGTACTGTAATTATAATAGTCTCGACTTTATTTAGATAACCGATAGCATAATTATTATATTAATCTACCAAAATAAAATAAAAGATTAACAAGATGGAAATTTAAGTGGAGAAAATCAATGAGAACGGATTCTAGAGGTTCGACTTCACTCAACTATCCACTATGTCGTGTTTTCCTAGTTTACTAGCCGAGAATTCTTATTTGTTTCTACTTCCCCTCCCGGGTGTTAAGGAGAAGTAATTATCTAACATTAATCTTGATATCCCTATCTAAGATTAATTATCAAACAATTGTAAAAGCGCAGTAATTCCTTTGACGACTTCTATGGAGTTATAGGCCTTCCGAACAATATAATTACCACGATACGAATTCCTTCTTTCCTATTCACAACCCCCTCTCCCGAGTGATAGATCACGAATATGGAATCATTCAATCCATGGCCAGTAGATTAAAAGCATTAAGAACAGGAAAACATAAATAAACCATATGAAAAACCAATGACATAGTTTCAAGTCAAGATCCGTCTAACCCTAGAATAATAAATTAGTTCATGAATACATTAAATAAACACATAGACATGTTCTTAATCATCATAAACATAAAGGAAGAGATAATCAAACGAATTGGATGATGGCCCTCCGTCCCCGGTAGTCGCCGTCATCTTTTCCGTCGTCAAAATCTATATCCTTCGTTGTAAGCGCACCGCCTCGATCGATCTCCTCCTCTTTTCTGAATTTCCCTCGCTTGTGTACTGCTCTCGCCTCCTCTTGTTCTTCAACCCTAGCCTCCTTCTCTCCAAAAATATGTCTAGGTATGAATTATCATGAATGAATCTCGTTTGTGCCTTTTTTCCTTCCTTTAAACTCCGGTGCATCAATTAAGGAAAGCAGTCCAAAATTACCAAAATTCATCAGGCGTAATGACGCCTCCGAAGTGGCGTATTTACGCCTGTCGACGTGTCAACAAATCTGGCTTCCCGCGTGATAGGCGTAATTACGCCTCCAAAGTGGCGTAGTTACGCCACTTAAATTCTCAAAAGCCGTGGGCTAGGCATAGTTACGCCTCAATGAGGCGTAATTACGCCTGTTGAAATTCTTTAAAAAAATCAAATGCCGTGAGTTAGGCGTAGTTACGCCTCAAAGTAGGCGTAATTACGCCTGTTGCCATGATTGATAGTGTAGATTTTTGGCTTCAATTCATCCGTTCCTTCCGTCATTTGCACCCTTTTAGTCCACAAAACATGTAATTACCCGGATTCCTGCAAAACAACCAAAACAACAACAAAAGACGTAATTATGCTCGAATACCAACACTAAATCATGCAAAATAAGAAGAAATATAAGTGTATAAAATACACTTATCAAACCCCCTAAACTTAAAATTTTGCTAGTCCCGAGCAAAATAGAAATGGAAAAAGACTAAGAAATAAAAGAGAAAAAGAAAACACACTACTAACGCAAGTCATGAAATGTTATAATTGCAAATTGGAAAACACACTACTAACGCAAGTCATGAAATGTTATAATTGCAAATTGGCCTCGAAGATCAATTGTCTAAAAATTTTAAGTCAAGTATGCATATCAGTCTACTCAAGAGTTCTCAAGCGTGTGTGTCACCACTTCCATTTAACCATTAAAGCAATCTTTACTCACACAAATCAATAGGACTTTGCAAGGTGTATTGGTTCATTTGCATTGTTCATAAAAAGGAGTATAACCTTGACAAACAGTGAACAATGCATCAAATCAAAGTAATGAGATGTGCGTGTGTGAATGTCAAAACCATATGCATTACAAGTGTTTCTCGAGTGTCCATAAGCTTACTATTCGTAACCTTCTCCACTAGTATATTAGACGAATGTGGCTCGGTCAATAGGTCTTAATAGGCTTGTAACGTTAGGCTTTGGCTCATGGCTTCAATAAAAAGATCGGAATTTCAAAACAAGAGAGTAAGTTAAATATGACATTGTTGTGCACTCTCATCTCAATTTCGATTCCTTCTATTGATGATTCATCATTTTTTTTCTTTTCAATTCACCCTCTTTTCTCATCCGCCTCATCATTCACCTCATTATTTTCTCATTCTTTCCATCACTATTTTCTTCACCTCTTCAAAAAATTTTTTTTTATGCATCCACGCCCTTTTTCATTATTATCCCCCTTCTATTTTTTTCAATTAGGAACATGGGGGGGGGATATTTGAAATTTTAAAGTGCAATATGGGTCTTACTCACTTGAGGGTAGGAAATAGTGTATAAGCTTTCAACAAGGTGGTCGATGTGGGATTTTGAAATGATGCCGAATGGGGGTTATTATGTGCCTAAGCACATTCCATTCGATTTTCAATAAGCTCAAAAGGGTAGCTAGGGATAAAAAATGATGTCATTTGGTGGCTTCAAAGGCTCAAATGAATCAAAAATTGCCTAAATCATTCCTAAGCCACATATGTCTGTATTTCGCCTCAAAGGGTACTAAAGCAAGTTCTAGACTACTCTCAATTCACAAATAACTTATATGGTATGACCAATGTGCTCAAATAGTATCTCAAAACCAAGGTGATATAAGAAACAAATTTGAATGAGTTTATAAAATATATTGCAACAATTCAATCCTCATTCTTTTACGTTTAAGCTCAAAGGGGCTACTATGGCAAATTTATATCAATGAGTAAAGGCCCAAAATATTATCAAGAATTGCCTATATCATATTTGTGTTCATTCAAATCAACTTTAATTGGTCAAATGGTCATGGTCTCTAGTGCATGAATGTGTAAGAAACTCAAGAGCAAAGCGAACAAAAATTTTAAAATTTTCACAAATAAGCTCAATTCTTCATCATCGGCCTTCACAATTACTTCAAATCACGACTTATGACACAAAAAGAAAAAAAAAACGACTAAAAAACACAAAACACAACACACATAGGAATCCAGGAAACAAAACATCTCAGTGTTTAAACACCCCCCTAAACTTAAAATCGTGCATTGTCCTCAATGTACCATACAACGTATAAAATAAGGGACAACACACCAACCTGCGACGACGATCGTCAGTAATCGTCGCCCATCTCATGCTCATGGGTATGGTGAGAAGATGATGATAGGGACCTCCGCATCAGTATAGACCCTGCAATGGGAAAAATAATGATCAATCGGCTATGAATAAGACATGCTACTAAAATGCAATACTAAAATTAAAAACTGAAATAAAATAAAAAGGATACAAGGCTTGGGTTGCCTCCCAAGAAGCGCTTTGTTTAAAGTCGTCAGCCAGACTATGCGAAGCAACCATCAAATAGCGGCTTCCACCCATAGTAAGTATCATATGACACTACATATGGGTCTTGGTTGTGTATGCCCTCAAGCTTGGCAAGATACTGACAATTAACGCTCGTCGCTCCAACAACGTCTTTCGAAAATTGATAAGCATGGGAGAAAGATTCTAAGCTTGGCTTCATCTCGTGGAGGACGTAATATGGTGAAGTTGGCATCAATGGGAAGAACGGATCCACATATGGCTTATAGGACATCACCATCGATGAGTGCTCCTCACTATTTCCAAAAATATGCTCATCTTCCAACGTCACGCTAGGCTCATCTTGACACGGGAATTCATCAGATAACTCTTCCACAGTAGGCTCAACCACTTGAAAATGCTCATATTCCCTTGAATCTTCCGCATGAGTAGGATCACTCTCCCAAACTTGGTTGGTTGGGTTCACTTCGGTGTTGCTAGGAAATGATCCTCTTTGTTGATTGTTCATGGCATTAGCAAGCTGCCCAATTTGCACCTCAAGAGACTTCATTGTAGCACCCATGTTGTTCATGTGACCCTCAATCGTATCAAGCCTCGACTTATTCTTGTCAAGCCTCAATGTCGAACTTTGAACAAAAGTATTCACCAAATCTTCAAGTGAAGGTTTACCTTCATTCTTTTGTGGAGCATATCTAGGCTCATCTTGACACGGGAATTCATCAGATAACTCTTCCACATTAGGCTCAACCACTTGGAAATGCTCATATTCCCTTGAATCTTCTGCATGAGTAGGATCACTCTCCCAAACTTGGTTGGTTGAATGATCATCATCATGTGACCACACCTGGTTTGTCACCCCTTGATTATATCTCATCTCAACCTCTTTGCATCTCGCTACAAATGTCTCTATCAGCTGCTCAAGGCTACTTCTGGTGGCATTTTCGATCTTTGGTTCAAACGATGGCCAGAATTTGCGCAAAATATCCTCCAACCGAGAGACTTTATCAGAACTATACTCATCCTCTGCTTGATGATCGAATGGTTGGTGTGTAAAATGAGGGTAATGATGCCCTGGTGGATATTGGTGACTCCAACCCAGGAGTGAAGGATCATAATGCCACTGATAGTCGAAATTCGCCATATGGTTATACAGGTGCACCCTGTCATCATCTATACCATATATGGGACGACCAACTGCCAAAGCTCCATTAAATACCCATTCTCGTGTGTCTGCATCCAATCCAATATAGAAAGATGGAAGAGGAGCGTAGTTTGAAAAGTCGTGGTTGAATCTGTCCCAAGCTGCATAGAATGGTTCATACGGTTGTTGGGCAAAGCTTGTGGAAACTTGCTGATGAAACATCTCCAAGTACCTCACAAGAAAAACATCAAAAAAGAATAAAATTAAAACAAAAAATAAAATTCTAAATTAAAATCAAGACTACTTGGTAACAGTATCAGTACACAAAATTATATCAATCCCCGGCAATGGCGCCAAAAACTTGATGCGTGTGAAACGTACCGCAAGTGTACGGTGTCAAGTTTTAGTATAGAATTTTAAAATACGGATGTCGAACCCACAGGGATTGAAAATTAAGTTTTGCCAAGTACTGTAATTAGAATAGTCTCGACTTTATTTAGATAACCGATAGCATAATTATTATATTAATCTACCAAAATAAAATAAAAGATTAACAAGATGGAAATTTAAGTGGAGAAAATCAATGAGAACGAATTCTAGAGGTTCGACTTCACTCAACTATCCACTATGTCGTGTTTTCCTAGTTTACTAGCCGAGAATTCTTATTTGTTTCTACTCCCCCTCCCGGGTGTTAAGCAGAAGTAATTATCTAACATTAATCTTGATATCCCTATCTAAGATTAATTATCAAACAATTGTAAAAGCGCAGTAATTCCTTTGACGACTTCTATGGAGTTATAGGCCTTCCGAACAATATAACTACCACGATACGAATTCCTTCTTTCCTATTCACAACCCCTCTCCCGAGTGATAGATCACGAATATGGAATCATTCAATCCATGGCCAGTAGATTAAAAGCATTAAGAACAGGAAAACATAAATAAACCATATGAAAAACCAATGACATAGTTTCAAGTCAAGATCCGTCTAACCCTAGAATAATAAATTAGTTCATGAATACATTAAATAAACACATAGACATGTTCTTAATCATCATAAACATAAAGGAAGAGATAATCAAATGAATTGGATGATGGCCCTCCGTCCCCGGTAGTCGCCGTCGTCTTCTCCGTCGTCAAAATCTATATCCTTCGTTGTAAGCGCACCGCCTCGATCGATCTCCTCCTCTTTTCTGAATTTCCCTCGCTTGTGTACTGCTCTCGCCTCCTCTTGTTCTTCAACCCTAGCCTCCTTCTCTCCAAAAATATGTCTAGGTATGAATTATCATGAATGAATCTCGTTTGTGCCTTTTTTCCTTCCTTTAAACTCCGGTGCATCAATTAAGGAAAGCAGTCCAAAATTACCAAAATTCATCAGGCGTAATGACGCCTCCGAAGAGGCGTAGTTACGCCTGTCGACGTGTCAACAAATCTGGCTTCCCGCGTGATAGGCGTAATTACTCCTCCAAAGTGGCGTAGTTACGCCACTTAAATTCTCAAAAGCCGTGGGCTAGGCGTAGTTACGCCTCAATGAGGCGTAATTAAGCCTGTTGAAATTCTTTAAAAAAATCAAATGCCGTGAGTTAGGCGTAGTTACGCCTCAAAGTAGGCATAATTACGCCTGTTGCCATGATTGATAGTGTAGATTTTTGGCTTCAATTCATCCGTTCCTTCCGTCATTTGTACCCTTTTAGTCCACAAAACATGTAATTACCCGGATTCCTGCAAAACAACCAAAACAACAACAAAAGACGTAATTCTGCTCGAATACCAACACTAAATAATGCAAAATAAGAAGAAATATAAGTGTATAAAATACACTTATCATCGAGCTACAGGAGCAAAGGTTTCATCAAAGTCAATGCTTTCTTCTTGTCTGTAGCCCTGTGCGACTAATCTTGCTTTATTTCTGATTACTGTTCCATTTTCGTCTAATTTATTCCTAAATACCCATTTGGTGCCTATTATAGTGTGATGTTGTGGTCGTGGTACTAAATACCATACTTTGTTTCGCTCAAACTGATTTAGTTCTTCTTGCATTGCGTCTACCCATCTTGGGTCTAACATAGCATCATCAATCTTCTTAGGTTCTAAGTGAGATATGAATGCAGCATGAAGGAATTCATTAATCATTTGTCATCTGGTGCGTAGAGGAGCAACAGGGTTACCTATGACCTGCTCGGGAGGATGATCCTTCATCCACCGAAGCGGAGGTCCAAGAGGGTTTGAGTTCTTCATTTGACTGGATATGAGTGGGTATTTCAGAAGTTCTGATTGTTGCATCTTTTTCATTTGCTTCCTCTATTGCAGCAGGAGTATGTGTAATAGTGTCATTGTTAGCTGGATGCGGTGCTTGTTGACCAGCAGACTCCTCTGTTTGGGCATCAGGAACTTCTGATTCTAAGGAGCAGTCAGTCCTGCTTCTGTAATCTATCTCATCATCAACATTTTCATCAATGTAAGTGCTTTCCAGTCGATTGCTCAAGTTGTTGATTTGCAGATTAGATATCGTACAGTCAATAGGTTCATCAAATTTTACATGCACCGATTCTTCTACAGAGAGTTCTATTATTATTACTCTGAAGGCTTTACTAACTGTAGAATAACCAAGAAATATTCCAGCATCATATTTGGCATCAAAAGCGGTGAGATGAGTCTTTCCATTGTTGTGAATAAAACATTTGCAACCAAACACATGAAAATAAGAAATATTTGGCTTACTGCCATTCCAGATCTCATAAGGGGTTTTATGTACTCGCTTATTAATCATTGATCTGTCCTGCGTATAACAAGTTGTGTGACAGCTTCTGCCCAAAACTCTGTGATATTTCTGATTCCGCAAGCATAGTTCGCGCAGCTTCTTTCAAAGTGCGGTTCCTACGCTCAGCAACTCCGTTTTGTTGAGGAGTTCTAACAGCAGAGTATTCGTGTTAATACCAAGGTCATCTAGATATGATTCGAATGACTGATTGGTAAACTCAGTACCTTTATCACTGCGAATTCTATCTATCCCACACGATTTCTCATTTGGAGTATTTTCAGTAGTTTGATCAGCTTTGGAGTAGCCTGATCTTTGCCACTTTGGAACAGGACCCACGTAAAACGAGTGTAATCGTCTATTAACACTAGGGTATACTTCATTCCCCCTAGACTTGTTACTGGTATAGGACCAAATAGATCCATATGCAGCAACTCTAGGCACCGAGAAGAAGATTTACTCCCTTGTTCTTAAAGGAGGATCTGATTTGCTTACCAAGTTGGCATGCTGCACAGATCTTGTCTTTTGAGAACTCAATTTGGGGCAGTCCAATGACTAGATCAAGTTTACGCAGACTGGCAATAGTTTTAAAATTTAAGTGACTCAATCGTTTGTGCCAAAGCCAATTTTTGGAAGTATTCAGGGCAGCAAAGAAGGTAGAAGAGGTAGGCTGATTAAGATTCCAATCAATTTTATATGTATTATCATGCCTTCTTCCTACAAGTAATATACTGTCATCAATAGATTTGATTGTGCATGAGTGCTGGTTGAACTCTACAGAATGACCATTGTCACAGAGTTGACTTATGCTAATCAAGTTATAGCATAGATTTTCAACCAACAGAATATCTTTAATAATAATGTTGCCATAGATAATCTTACCTTTACCCACGGTTCTACCTTTAGCGTTGTCTCCAAAAGTTATTCTGGGTCCGGTGGAGTCCACCAGTTCAGACAATAAGCTCGCATTTCCTGTCATATGTCTAGAGCATCCGCTGTCCAGAAACCATTCTGAGCTCCGAACTTGATGCATTCTAGTTTCCTGCAATTAAAGCGATAACATGATTGGTACCCAATCCTACTTGGGTCCGGACAGGATTAGTCCTTTCGAGACCCACACTTGTATAACCCTGAATTGTTTGGGTCTGTGTGTGTCCTGAAATGTGTGTGCATCAACTGAAGAAGTTATTCTTGGGTAATACATGTGATACTGAGTGTATGCGTGTTGTTTAGGTTTTTGGTTTCTGTTAGGAAGCATGTATCTCTTTTGGACAGGCATACAATTATGATACCAGTTAGGTTTTACCTCTCGAGTTGCCTGACCAGTGGGTTTATGTTTATTTCTAAACATTTGCCCCTGTCGAGCTTTCTCTTTTGGCTCCACATAACCAATACCTTTGTGTGATGCCCGAGTATTGGTTCAACAGATTCCTTAACCAACTCACCTGGTTCATATACTGTGCTTGATTTAACAAAATTCATTGTTTGAATCTTGTTTCTTTCTAGACACACTTGAGATTTGATGCCGGATGAATTACTATCATTGTTAGAGTAGCCTATACCGGTAAGATCACCGGCAAGTCTTATCGACTCAAGCATTTCATCTTTTCTGGCAGTAGATGCATTCCATGTGCGAACCAGCTTACTGAGTTTTCGTGTGCACATGTTGCTTCATCCCTTTCTTTCTCAAGCTGACTATCCTTCAAGCTTTTCAACTCAGTGGATTGTTCACAATCACATTCGTTGTTCTGCTGTTTTGTTGGGACTTGTTGTTCAGTCTTGTAGTTCTCGAAGGATTCGTACAACATCTGATACTCATTTATCATGTCCTGTAATGCATTTGGGAGTTCAATATGTGTAAATTCAAAAAGATTAGGATCATTTACCTCAAAGTCGTCGTTGGCCATTAGACAATGAACTTCTTCATCTTCACTGTCACTGGATGAGCTGGAAGAAGTTTTGATTCTGAGTCAGCCCATTTGTTCTTGTTTTCTTCCGCCACCAGTACTTTCTGTTCTCTGTCTCTTCTGGATGATCTTCTATTCTCTTTAGACTTTCTATATTCTTTTGGTCCTTTCTTTTGATCATCCTTCTTTGGTTTAGGACAGTCAGCAATAAAATGTCCTGGTTTGAGACAGTTAAAGCATACACGTTCATCTTCATCTGATCTATTCTTGAAGCTTTGTCTTCTTGGGTAGGATTGATAAGTCTTTTGACTTTTCCTTCATAAACTTTCCAAATTTCTTGACAAATAGCACCATTGCATCGTTGCATATTTTTCAGGAGTCATCTCTGTTGTGACAGGTGGAGCTTCAGATGCAGTAAAGAGCTTTGGTTGGTTGACTGGTGCTGGGTTCATCTTCAATCTGAATACCTAGTTTGAACTCATAAGCTTTAAGTCAGCAAATAAGTCGTGTAGGTCTATCTTGTTTAGATCTTTTGATTCTCTCATAGCAATCGTCTTTACATCCCATTCTCTTGGGAGACCTCTCATGACTTTTTAGAGTGAACTTCCCTGTTGGATAGATCTTTACCAAGGCTATTGAGTTCATTTATGATTGCCAGTTACTCTCTCATCGTATTCGCTTAGAGTTTCTCCGGACATCATTTTGATGTTTTCAAACTTCTGTAATGCAACAGCGAGCTTGTTTTCCTTGGTTTGATCATTTCCTTCGCGAGGCTGAGCAATCTTTTGCCAGATGGTCCTTTGCAGTGGGACACATCTTGATCTTGTTGAACATATTTTTGTCCAGAGTTTTGAACAGTATGCTTTTGCCACGTTGTCCCGATTTGCCTTTTCTTTTTTCATTTGTCCAGAAGGATCTATCTTTTGTCCAGAAGGATCTATCCTTTTCAACCATCTGAGGTTCACCACCAGAGATAGCAGTTGTTGTATTGACTTTCATGATCTTCATTGGTCCATCAGTGATGACGAACCACATATCATCATCTTGGGCACTTAGATGTGCTTGCATACGAATTCTCCAATCGTCATATTCATCCTTCTTGAACATTGGAATCTTGCTGAATGAGGCCATCAGTTTTGGTAATCTCTCAAGATTGAGAAGACCTAAGCTCTGATACCACTTGTTAGGATCGATGTGTAGTGTTTAGAGGGGGGGGGGTTGAATAAACACTAGATTCAATTTCGATTTTTCGGGGTTAACTGCAGACTGTTAAGTGCTACAGTAGCTTCTCAATATAAGGCAAGTCAGCAGACACTGATTATAGTGCGGAAGACGTCTACTGGACTTGTGAGGAGTAAAACTGAATAGTAAATAAGTAATAAGTAAAGAACACAAGTATGTTTCTGGAAGTTCGATGCACAACGCTTCTACGTCTCCCCTTCTTCCTTTGCAGGAATGATTCACTAGAAGACTTGGTTTACACTTTACAGTATACACCTTCTTAGGCACTCACACAACTTGGCCTAAACTCCTAGCAATCACAACTTCTTAATTTGATTACAAAAGTTTCTATGACACTCTTTACAAAATAAACTTTTAGCTTCGAGTGTTCTTGAGCAGCGGACTCAGTTGGAAATAATCTGTCACAAATTCAGTTGCACTGCTTGTCTGCTCTTTTGCTGTGAACTTTTAGAATATCAGTAAGTTGATTTTCTATTTACGATGAAGTGTTTCTCTTTGTTTGAATAAATCGCTCAGCTCACCTCTTCATTATTTGCTTGGATGTATTTATAGGTCCAACGGTAGCTTTTCTGTATTAGGAAGAGATCAGCTTTCCAAAATTCAGATTGTCTTCTTCCTATTTTGTTAAGCAACGGTCTTTTATTCTGACGGTAATGGTGGCGGAGATATAGCAGGGTGCACCGCTCTGTTGTACCTTTGTCAGAGAATGTTGTTTACTGTTTTGTCTCGTTGTTGTTTAGTGCTCTTACTGGATGGTTAGACTTCTGCTGGCCTTCTTTGGTGAACTGTTAGACTATCTGGTTGATGCTTTGTCCAGTAGATGTCAATCCAGTTTATGTCTATCGGTTGATGTCTGTACAGTGATGTCCATCCGGTAGGTCTTCAACACCCGGTAGGTCTTTGATATCCGGGTAGGTGTCTGATACCCGTAGTAGGTGTCTGTATCCAGTTGATGTCCATCCAATAAGTCTTCAAAACCCAGTATGTCTTTGATATACGGTAGGGTCTGTATCCAGTGATTTCCATCCGGTAGTCTTCACACCCCGTAGGTCTTTGATATCCGGTAGGTTGCTGATACCCGGTAGGTGTCTGTATCCAG